>CM053610.1:50695395-50749481 GCA_028646535.1 Procyon lotor
AAGTGACTGCGGACTTTGGGCCAGTCACTCTGTGTCTCTGGGCCTCAGTGTCTAAATCAGCAAGATGGAGATAATCATTCCTGTGCTTCCTGTCTCCTGCAGCAGTTCTCGTGAGAAACCAAGAGGTGCTTGAAACACTTGGTACTCCGTGAAGCCACACGGAGGCTTGCTGCTGTGATGTGGTAGTGTTCTTTATGTTGACAGTTATGACATGGTTTTCAGCGCATGCTGGCTGATGGGATGTCTTTGTGCCCCAAGGATCAGCTTGGACCCTCAGACATGGGGGGGTTTTAGTCACCACTCACAACCAGAGGCGATTTGAGGGAAGTCCTCATCTACCTCGGCCCTGCTTCTGATTTTATTCCTCTATACAACTAAAACCACAGAGTAATGTGTCCTGGATTCTCCAGCTGCCTGGGAAAAGGAGCTCCAAGATTGACGGAGCTCTTCTTCCTGTTGCCCGCCATATTGAACTTTCGCTGCTGGAGGGATCACCCCTTTGAGAGATGACAGTTTGGCCTTCTTATTTCACAGGTGATACAAACGAGGCCCAGAGAGACAACTCGACTTGCTTACGGTCCCACAGCTCATTGGGACAGCAGAGACCAGAACCCGGGTATCCTGACCTCTGCTAGAGGGCCACTGTCCAGGAAACTTGAGGCAGTACCATACCCTCATTGTTAGGGCTACCACAGACCCGCCTGGGCTCTCGTGGACAAGGGGAGGTGATGCCCACCATTCTGGATCTCCTGAGCCTGCCCTGCCGTCCCCACAGTCCTCCTCCTGAGGCACGAGCTGGGTCTGTGGCCTGGCCCCACTCACCTGTCCGGGCTCGCACCAGCACATCCAAGCCATATAGGACATCTGCCGAGTAGTCCAGGACCAGCCACAGCATCACGTGTTCAGACTGAAACTCATCGAAACAGGCCCTAAGGAAGCGAGGGAAGGAGTGCGCATGTCCGGGGCTCGGTCCCAAGCAGGCCCCCGCTCCGGGTTGAGCGGGGGCGTTCATCCTGGTATCAGCCCTGCCGGCGGGTTTGTGTCCCAGCGTTACCACTGCAGGTTCCGATGAGGAGACCCAGCTCTGAGAAGCTTTCTTGCCCTGAAGACAGAGCCCTGGGGCTTCTCGACAGTGAGCTCTGGGATCCTAGGAAGGAGCAGTTCTCCCAGGCCTCACGGATGGAGTCACTGATGGGGGCCGAGACGGAGCCCCTGCCCTTTCTGGGGTCAAATGCCAACAAAACTAGAGGAACTTCTCAGAAATTCACAGCTGAATAAGCCAGTAAATATTTTGTGCTTGCTAGATCCGTATGCTCACTATTTCTCATACAGACAGTACCCCTCAAATACCTTCACCTCAAAGCAGCAGCAGCTGGCCCCTGGGTCCCCACCCCAGCAACCTGAACCCCTGCTGCCTCAGAATCGAAGCTTCCCTGCAGCCCCAGCACCCCCTGCTCACACAGGAGCAGCTTGCCCATAGAGAAGGGGCCCTAAGTTCTCCCCCTTCTCACTCCCACACCTCCCCTCAGAAGAGCAGGCTTTCTCTTAAAGGCTCCTGCCTTGCTCAGAGAATCCCGAAAGCCCCCACGTACACTCAGACAGTAGTTTGTCTGCTCCCCAGCCCCACAGGAGCAGCAGCTGTCTTGCTCCCGATTGCCCCCAGAGTCCCCCTGCCTTGCCCGCACCTCCCCCATCCACCTTCTGAAGAGCAGCAGCTCAGCCCACATCCTTGTCCTGCAGGCCTCCCGGGAAGGGCCCTGAACCCCATCACTTACTCTCAGAGAGTAGCAGCCCACCCCTTGTCCCGCCCTGAAGCTCGCTTGGAAAAAGCCCCAGAGTCTCCTGTGTACTTTTGGAAGAGCAGCGGCTTGCCCCTCTGTCCTCCCACGGCTTGCACAAGGGCCTCCCCAAAGCCCCGCTCCCCCCTCAGCTGCTCACCCCCGCACTCCTGTCTCATGGGCTTGCACAGGAAGGCTCGAAAGCCCAGCCCTTAGGAAACATAGCTCTTGTCTCTGCATCCTTGCCCGGCACCTCCCTCAGGCCGCACAGACTCTCACCAACCCCATCAGAGAAGAGATAAGGGATCCCTCCATCTCTCTCAGGAATGCCCCAAAGCCCCTGCTTGTCCACGGAGAGCAGCGGCCTGCAGGCCCTGCATCTCCGGCCTGCAGCTTGCTCCGGGATGCTCAAAGGTCCTGTTTGGCCTCAGGAGAACATAGCCCCCCAGCACCCCCCATCCTGTCGGCTGCTCAGGGATGCCCAACCCCCACCCACCTCCCCTCAGAAGAGTAGCTACTCTCCTCTGCATCTTCCTCCTACAGCTGGATCAAGAATGTCCCAAGGTGACAGGACCCCTGCTGTCCACAGCCAGCACAGGTCCTCACCAGCGCCTCAGAGAACTCCTGAAGACGGTCCTCTTTCAGATCCTCCTTATTGATGGAGAAGTGGGGACATGCAGTTGGATGGTGGCTGTGTGGGGCCCGGAAACCCAGCCCCCTGAGTGGGACCCAGAGCTCTGTCTTGAGGCCTCACTGCCCTCGCCCTTCCTGGCCCCTCCACCCTTGCCCCCCCCTTGTGTGGAGACCCCGCCCCTACCTGCACACCAGCAGACACCAGTTATAGAAGACAGGCAGGGCAATGATAGTCAACCAGTGGTAGTACATGTTGCTGGAGGGGTCCACCACCATGCTGTCCTTGTTTCTGGAAACACTGACACACAAACAACGCAGTGTGTTGAAAGATCACAGCACTGGACAGTCTTAGAGATCTTGTTTAGCTTAGAGACCCTAGGGCAACTGCAGGCTAAACTCAAGAGACACGTCCTGTCAGTCTCAGGGGTCACATGGGGTGTGACCCCTGTCCCCCCATGCAGGGAGAGGGTAGACTGTGCAGGTCCTTCCCTCCTGGCTCAGCTCCCCATGAAGCCCCAGCTGACAATAAAATCATGGTGAGGACACTCCCGTGTGCTCATGATATTGCCCATGTCCTTCGGATGCTGGGAATCAAATACAGCATGGTGATGCTGGAACCATCTGGGGGAGCTCTGTGGAAATGCTGATTCCCAGGGCTCACCCAGAACCCCTCCAGGCCTGGGGCTGGAGACACTGCCCAGAGGTTCTGGAACAGCTCCTCTCTGGATGGCATTTGCCCAAGGGCTTGGATCCTCCCTCTCCATCAAAAACCAACCAGCCTAGGAATCATCTAGGTTATATGGACCAACACTGAAGGAAGCGATAGTTTAGGGTGCTTTCTGTTCTTATTTCCAGGATTTTCTGAGGATTAGAGTTTATAGGTGGTACTGGAGATTCTTCTTTTTCTTTGGGTCCATGAGTCTTGTCCCAGATCCTGTAAGTCCCACCAGCTGGTCCCCCGCCTGCAGGGCTGCTCCTGTGCCCCAGAGGAGACCCCAGGGTGCCTTTCTTTCTTTGCCTTGACTCAGCAGGTGCAAGATCAACAGCTCACTGACAGGGCTTTGGAACGTTCCCCACACACATCACCGCTGGGTTTGGAGTGAAGTTTGAGACCATAATATTTCCTAGTCTCCAGGAGCAGGCCTCGACTTAGCCCGACTGTGCAGACAGGCGAACAGAAAGTGGGGTGGGGGTGCACAGGAGCAGGCTGGCAGGGACAGCCCCTAATTGCTCACCCAAGGCTTCGGACAGTCCTCTCCACCTATAAGCCCCGTCTGGGCGCTCAGAGCTGGGGCAGGACTCTCCCTGCAGAGTGGGCCCCTCACACCGTCTCGGAAGCCTGAGCCCCACCTGGGACCAGCTCCACTCCCGAAGCGCTAAGCAGCTCTCCAGGGCCGACACCAAAGCCTGTTGACACGGTCCTCAGACTCCGGGGACCCGGGGTGGGGGGAGGGGCCCAGGCCTGCTGTGACCTCTGCGCCCTCTTGTTGGAGGCAGCTCTTCTCAGTACTTACTCCTCTTGTTTTGTTCAGTTTTTCTCTTTCTCTTCCTCTTTCTCCTTCTCCTCCTTTTTCACCTTGTTACTGGATGGTACAGGGGGACATTGAGCAATTTTCATAGGCTAAGGACACTACTGCTACAGTGGAGAGGGTGAGCAAGTCACAAGGAGGAGGGGGCGTGGTGTAGGAAGGGGATACATCTAGCTCACGGGGATGAAATGAGGTTACTGATTTTCTCGCTATTACTATTTCTGAGGTTTGAGGTAAACCAATCCATTAAAGCATACACTGTATACATTAAAGTAGACATAGTGATCCGCGCTAATGGTCTACAGTTTCCGACCGACTTTCATGAGCCCTTAGGAAGTCACAAAGAGCTTGAGACCAGAGACATTTTGAGGTAACGGGAAAGGAACCCACATCCACACGCTGAGGGTGGAAACGTCCCTCGGAGTTTTGGAAGTCACACGTAAGGCTCTTTGTTCTGAAGGGAAGGGTACGACTTGTTGGCTGTTCTCAAAAACCCACCTGTGAGTCAAAGGAAAGCCTGGCCCTCCTTGAGGAAGCCAGAGAGAAGGGAAGCAATATACGCACAGGCAGGAATAGGTCTGCCACTGAAGGGCAAATCTTAGAGCTGCCTGAGGCAAAGGCCGCCATGTTCAGCCTCCTATCCAGACGGTGCCTGATGGTGAGGCTGGGGGCTGGAGAGCCCCCTTCCGTCCACATCTGCAGGGAGGTCCTGTGAGGGCAGGTGTCCCCTGAAGTGGAGCTCTACTCTGCTTCTTCTCCTTTACGGTGTATCTTTATGTGTTAGCGCTGTTATAAAGGTTGTCCATTCGTAGTCACACTAGGTCTGGAAGGCAGGCATTATTGTCCATGGAACCACTGAAGAAACCAAGTGGGAAGGTAAAAGACCCTGCCTGCCTCTGGGAAACCCACCAGAATCACCCATAAACCCCCCAGAGTCCCCCTATTCCACATCCTGGAGGAAGACCTGGGTTGAAAAATAAGCACGTGTCCATTAAACACTCTTTGAAAGAGCACAATATACTTTACGCAGCACTATCTAAGGGAATAATCAAAGATGGGTGCAAATATGTGTACGGGAAAATAACCACTGCCACTATTTCTGTCAACAGCATAAGCCATCTAATCTTACCACAGGAGATTTGTCAACAATGGAATTCTGAGGCCCCTCAAAATGATGTTGTGGAAGAATATTTAGTGACACGGGAAAACATTTCTAATATTCTGCCACGCTAAAAGCAGACTGCGAAAACAACTCAGAATAATATCTGCAAGAGTCTTCTATTCCTGCCGGAACAAACCGTCACCAATTATGGCTTAAAACAACCCAAACCACAGATCTGTAGGTCGGAAGTCTGGTATGGGCTCCCTGTCCTGAAATCGAGGGGTTGGCAGGGCTGTGATCCTTTCTGAGGATTCCAGGAGAAAATCTGTTTCCTGCTCATTTGGATTGTTGGCGGAATTTAATTCCTTGCAAGTAGAGGACCAAGATCCTCTTTTTCTTGCTGGCTGAATCCGAGGGCGTTCCCCAGTTTTAGAGGCTATTACGACCTTGGCTCATGGTGTCCTTCTTTTATGTTCAATGCCAGCAACAGCAGGTAGAGTCCTTCTTGAGATGCCATCTCTCTGGTTCTCTGCAGCTGGAAAGCGTCTCCACTTTTAAGGATGCTTGTGATTAGACCGGGCCCACCTTGATAATCCAGGGTAAGCTCGGGGTCCTGAAATTTAATCACATCTGCAAAGTCCCTTTTGCTGTGTGAGGTAATGTAGTCACAGGAGGTGAGGATTAAGGTCTGGACATTTAGGGGAGCCATTATGCCCCCTACCACAGTCTGTCCCTCAGCCCTCAAATATTTATATCCACCCCATGGGCTAAATGTATTCACCCTCATTCCAAGACCCCCCAAAGTTTCATCCCATGATAGCATCAAGTCAGAGTCCAAGAGTCTCATCAGCTCAAAAGTGCCAAATCTTATCATCTAAACCAAGTTTGGTTTATCATCTTATCATCTATTATCTTATTATCTAAACCATCTAAACCAGGTATGGGTGAGACTCTGGGTGAGAGTCACTCTACTTGTGAACCTGTGAAACTAAAACAAATCATCTGGTCCAAAGATACCATGGGAGGCAGGAACAGAATATCAGTTCTTGAAGTTCCAGTTCAAAAAGGGAGAAGACCAAAGGACAAGAGAGTTGCTGGTCCCAAGCAATTTTGAAATCCACTGGGGCAACCGCCATTTTGTCTCAAGGCCTGAGAATAATCCTCTGTGGTTGTCAAGCCTCCACCCTCTGGGCTCAATGCTCTGCCCTCTGAGCTATCTTTTCTTCATCCTGTTTGTAGCTGAGTATTCTAATCAACCTGTTTCCTGCAACTAAAATTTAGGGGTTCCATACTCTCCCTCCATTTCATGCTGTTTCTGTCCCTTTCTGGTCTCAGCCAGCAGTGTTTTCTGCTGGTAGAAAATCTTCCAGAACATTTCAGGTCATGCACATCAGAGGGATTCACTGGGCTAGACCAGTGGCTCATCCACAGATCTGTCTGAGAAATCCCCTCTCTATTTTTGTCTTCTGCTGGCATCCCAGCTGAGGGGAGCTGTGAGTCACACCCTTACTCTCTTCAGGGATTCTTTTGTTGAATATTCAGAACTCTTGATCTTTCTGAGGCAGTAGCAAAAGGTTGTTCAGCCACACCCTCCACTTTTTCTCAAAGCCTGCTTCCCTGAGAGTTTTTAAAATTTAGTATCTTTTCCATTTGAGTGGGCTGAGAATTTTCAAAATCATCAAGTCCTGTTTCCTTTTTGTTTACAATTCTTCCTTCAACGTATCTCTTTCCTCTTGGGTTTTACCATTAGCAGCAAGAAGACTCCAGACTGGACCTTCAACACCATTGGTTGGAAATACCCTCAGCTAAACACTCAGGCTCATTGCCTACAAGTTCTGCTTTTCACCCTTCTCCTGGAGAGTTAATTGCACTACGCTTTCTGCCACCATAAAGCAAGAGTCCCCTTTCTCCAGTTTCCAATAGCCTGCTCCTCAGTCTTCTGTGAGTCCTCACCAGCAGCGTCCTTAAAGCCCTGGGTCCCTACTAAATAGTCTGTTTATAACCATTCAAGCAACAAAGCGCTTGGGCAATTTAGGCTCTGTAATGCTCCTCATTTCCTTCTGAGCCCTCACAGCCTCACCATCAGTCTTTAATGTCCATAGTTCTACCACCAACCTATTCGAAGCAATCTAGGATTTTTTTTTTTATGCTCCTCAGGATTCTTCTAGATCTGCTCCGAAGCCACTCCCACATTGTTCGGTATTTGTTTCAGCGGTAGCCCCCTCCTGGTAATCAAAAGTTGCCTTCGTAGTTTTCTATCGCTGCCATAACAAATTACCATGAACGGAGAGGTTTAAAACAACCCACACATGTTATCTTATAATTCTGTAGATCAGAAGTCTGGTATAAGTCTGACTAGACAAAAATCAAGGGGTGGGCAAGCTGCATTTCTTTCTGGAGGCCCTGGGGGGAGAATCTGATTCCTGCTCACTGGGGTTGTTGGCAGTGTTGTAGGACCAAAGATCCCGTGTCCTTGCTATTGAAAATGGAGGGCTATTGCCAGCTTTTCAAGGCTGCTGTATGCCTTGCCTGGTGTCCCCCTTTCTCCTTCTTCAAAGCCAGCAGTTACCTCTCACATGGAAAATCCCTCTTCCTTCTCCTTCCATCTCATCACATGGACCCACTCTTCTTCCCTCTTTTCTGCTTTTTAGGACTCATGTGATTACATTGGACTCACTTGACAATCCAGGGTAATCTCCAAAGTCTTCAAATTTAATCACACTTGCAAAATCCCCTTCGCCATATAAGGTAATCTCTCCACAGGTTCCAGAAATTAGGATGTAGCCATCTTTAGGGAGGTGGTGGTGAAATTGTTCTGCTTACCTGGCTAGTCAGTATTTATTGGGCATTTACTATGTACTATGCACTGTTCTAAGCACTGCACATAGATTCACGTGTTTAGTCTTCACACAACCCTGTACGTAAGACATTAATACAAACCCAAATTTACGAGTCAGGAAACTGATGCAGAGAGGTCAGGTAACTTACCCAAGGTCACGAAGCTCTTTGTGGCTGAATTGGGATACAAATGCACTTAACCAGCATATATATATATATATATATATAGATTGTAATATATATTTATATATGTAATTATATATAATTATAAAAATAATATATATAGTATATAACTACAGTGTATACCATATATACATCATATATTTTTATATAATATATTCTTTCTCTCTATCTATCTATCTATCTATATGTTCAGTATATGTAGAAAAACTTGGAGGGGTATTTCTGAACATGTTAAGAGGGGTTATCTCTGATAATGGGATTACACTACTAAAACGAAGTATATATTTTTGAGGGTGTATGTTCATGGATATTTTTCTGTGTTTTCCAAGTTTTTGAAAGTAAGTACATGAATAAATTGAATAAAAATTTAAAAATTGTTAAACTTGTTAAATGAGAAGAGTAAGGACAGTCAACCCATCCTCCATCCTCTTGAATCTACCATACAGTGTCCCTTTAAGGGTTTTCTGCCACTGATGTCTTAATGTCAAGACACCAGCAGAGGGCGCTGCCCACAAGCTTATCAGGCACGCTTAGCTCCGCTGGGAGTTTAGTAAACACCAGGCCAGAAAGTGTGGCTGGGGTTACAGGACTTGGCCTTTCCCCTGGTTTTCAACCAGCTGTGGGTCTATGAAAGACCCAGCGCCATCCAACAGCATCCCTGAATCCACCCAGCACTGCCCTGAAAGACCGATACAGAGCCACAAAACAATGTCACTTTGATCTGGGAGCCGTTTGCTCCGGGAGAGAGAAAAATGATTCAGGACCCATGGGGCTAAGTGAAAATGCCAGAAACGTGGTAGAAGAATGGGGAAGGATGTCCACAAGAATTATTTCTGTAACTCTGTTCCCAGATGGTCACATTTTGGGACAGTCCCCAATTTTGTCCCTCGGCCCTCGGCCTGCCATGTGGATCCAGGATTCAAACCCAACTGCAAAGATTTATAAGAGCCTGATGTAGCCAACACCATCCCCCTCCATCCCTGTCCACATCCCAGCCCCAGAACAGAGAAGGTTAGAGACCTGCAGGACCTCTGTCTGCGGTTTCCGGCACCCTGAGACTTTCTCTGACTGCGGGACCCAACACGGGGGGTTTCAAGGGTGTTTAATAACAAGTTTGGCTTTAGATCAAGCACATATCACAATAGCTGCTGTTTCACTTTTGAGATTACTTGAGATTAAGTAATTTCATTTATCTTGACTGCCGGCATTTGGGTCTCTGGATTGGATATCCACATTTATGCAAACAAAATGCAGCTAAGTTTCATGGAGGAAAATGGGAAAAACTTCTATCCAAGGAACAAAGGGAAATAAGAAAAAAGCCTTGGCACATTCCTCTTTCAAATGGAAGTCAGGAAATTCAGATTGCTTGCTGATATTGATGTTTTTTTTTCCCCCTAAGCTCCAACTGAGACTTCCTCCCGTGCCTACCCCCATCGTACTCCATAAAGAAGGCTGGAGAATGGTGCATACACACATACACGTGCTAACACATGCACACACCCTCCCTGGACTCCTGAGAGGCACTTGCCAAAATCACACCCCAAACTCATCTGCCAGTTCAGCATCTGGTGAGAAAAAGCAATTACAGCAGGTCAGCATTTCAAGAGGCTATTCTCTGGAAATATTTAAGTTTTCTTTTCCCACCGTCCTGACCATGCCCTCCAAATTGGCCTGGATTGACCTTAGCACAAGGGCATTTCACTGGGGCACCCTGGAGTTTGAGGTTGGAGAAAAGAAAACGCATTCTCATCATGAAGAAGGATATCCACAGCTCTGGAAAGGAACTCGGAGTCTGTACCCTCAAATCCATAGCGATAGAGGATGTCAAGGCTTAACACATGTATGCAATTCAATCCCTCTGCATTATAGATGAGAAGAATGAGGGAAGGAGAGAATATGACTTGCTGCAAGAAGTCAAACGACCAGGTTCCTTCCCCATTTGTCCACAGGGATGCAATTTGGATGAAAGGAACAGGATTCTAGTCTAACGGTGTTCTGGGAGGGTGGGAAGTGGGCAGATGTGTTTAAGCAGGGAGGCGGGGCTGGAGCACCTACGGGGAGGAAGGCGGTCATGGTACCAGGGAAGGCGAGGGGGCTCTGCTGGGGAGCAGAGGTACTCACTCCTCTGAGTTGCTGCAGGTGTTGGTGTTGTTTCTGGCCAGGGGCCAGCCACCGCAGGGAAGTAAAGAGAACGCAGCATGGGAATCTGAGCTCAGTTCCAACCGCTGGGGACCCTTCGCCCCAGGTGGCTATTCCAGTACCCGCGTCCCTGGTCCCCTGGTTCTCTCCACACAGCTTGAAGCATCCAGAACTAAAATTTCTGGTGATTGGTTGGCTCTAGTAAAGCCTTGTGGGAAGAGAGGATGAACTTTTGGCTAAACGGAGTCTTCTGAACAAATGTGAGCCGCTATGTGAACCCCACCCAAATCTGACTACTTCATTGTTTAACCCCATGCCGGGCAGTGTGCCAGGAGCCACCAGGGGCACAGACATGAAGCCGAGGGGCACCTGCCCTCGGGGGTGCACTCAGGTGAGGGGGGCTGAGCGCCTTCAGAATGCACAGGCAGCAACAACCTGCTCCCCTCATCTGCGCAGGTGGGACTCTCGGAAAGCGCCCTCCCCGTACCTTGAAAACGCAATCACAGCAGCTGCTTCCGACTTACGGGGCAAAAAATAGACCGTGGGCGGAACTGTCCCAGTTTTGAGTCTATCCTGTCCTGGGCCTTTGTCCCCACGTTAATCTTAACACTTCTGAGCCTGCCAGCCCTGATCTACGTGAGAATTTGGGTGGAGAGTGGAGGCTGGTTTTGCACCCAACTGCACGGTTTATTTACGGCTGGATCGCACAATGCTTCCTGGTGTTCTCTAGGAAAAGGCATTACTTCCTAGTGCTCAATTACTAGTACACACGTTTGTGACACAGCTAGTTTGAGAAAGCCAGCATGGCCTCACAGCTGCCTGACTGTTGTCACTGCAGACCATTCAGAGAGGACGGCCGGGACCAAAGCCAATGGCTGGTGATACTCCTGCCTGGCTCTCAGGGAGCCTCTTCTCTTCTGTGATGCTGAACACCAAGCCAAATGCCATTCTGGCACTTCTGCTCACCCCGCTCAAATCTCCCTCCCTCTCACCGTCCAGGATGTGGCTCTCACTGCTTGTTTTGGAAGAGGTTCTGACCGTCAGAAAGCCTCCCAAAGAATTTTGCAACCTGTGTGAAATTGGAAAAGAAAGTGTAGCTCCCTGCAATGCAGTGGCCTCTGATTACCACATCTCTGTGTCTGGGGGTCTCTTAAGGCCAAACCAACGGAATAACCCAGACCAGTCTTTGCATACTTTCTGCTTTGCCAAAGGGATTAACCTGGAAAATCCAAAGTCTTCCTCCCCCAGGAAGCCTCCCTGATTGATCAGCCATCATCCTGCACCGTCTCAAGCACCTACCCACTCCGAACCCTTGGGTGAGGGACCCAATATCTGAGGTATAGTTGGGACCTGGCCCTGCTGGGGTCCTAGCCCAATCCCCTGCTCATCTGGTCACATTGGGAAAGGGACAAAGAGGCCAACGTTCATCTTCATTAGGCCAAGGTTGTAGAGAAGATAATTTGATCAAGTTAGCAAAGGAAGTCTTTGCTTGCCCACCAGGAACTGAACCAGTCTGGCTGGCTCAGTAGCAAACCTCTCTCTCCTCTTCCTCCTCTGTCTTCCCTTCTTCCTTATCTTCCATCCCTCCTCTCCCTCTGGTTCAGCAGCCAACAGCATGCAGGCCTTAGAGTCATGAAGCTCCCTCTTGGTCTAGGATGCCTGGCCCTGGGAACCTGGGATGGCCCGGCACACCTCCCCACCAGCACCCAGGCCCTCCGCGGTCCCGTCCCAAGCCTGAGGGTTTGTGGTCTAAGCCCAGGGGAAAACATGAGCCCGAGAATGCCAGGCCTTTGCATCTCAGCCAGCAATTCTGATGTCCTTCCCAGCAGGGAGACGAAAGGTGGCTCTCCTAGAGTGGTCGCTAGCAGGATATTTCCTTGAACACTCACATTTTTCTTAAATATGCTTGTATATTTTGCAATCTACTGCATAATCTATAATAAACCTATGATACAAACATACAAACTTGGGAGCAAAATGGAAGCAGGATGGACCTTCCTCTGAGGCTGTACGACCTTCCCTCCCCAGGGGCCCTTGGATGCCTATTTGAGCCACTCACACCTGAGCCCTTGTGCTCATCTGACACAAAACCATGCAGGATTTGCTCTAGCAATTACAATGGGACCATCTGTTCTGCAACAACCATGCTTGTTTTCACCTTTGCATCTTATAAATCTTGGCATTACCTAGAGAATTCAGCCAGAAGATCTTCCTAAGCCCCCTTTTTCAGAAAGCAGATTCTGCAAAAGAGGCTTCCTGTCTGAGAGGCTCCGAGGTGGTCTAACTCCCCCTCCATATTTTACCTCTCCTCTCCTCCTCTCTAACTGCCCAGAGCATCCTAAAGAGAACTTCTGCTGCTCAGTGTCACTGGGTTCAACCTGTGGTGGCCCAGTGGTCTCCCTGCTGACCACAGGCTGGGGAGACGTCCCAAGAACAAGAGAGGAGGGGAGGCAGCAGCTGTGTGTGGAGGGATGGGTGTGGGGGTGGAGTCAGCACCTACAGATTTCTCTCAAATGTCTGCACCAGCCATACTCCCTAGTCAGGTGCTGGACCATGTACGAAGATGCTCAGAGCCTTTGCTCGGCAGACCCTTCTTCTACAAAAAAGCAAACACTCTGCCTGTGCCCCACCGTACCCCCACCTACACTCCCCACCCCCTGGTTCTTATCCTGATCTGGGACATGGATGCCCCCTCTTGAACATTCTGACCAACCTGCAGACCTTCCTCCCAGAAGACTCTATGTGAACCTATACATAAAGCTGTGGGTACCATTTAGGTACTCCCAAGGCTTATGGATTAAAGTCTCTCCCTGGTTTTTAGTAAGGTGGGTCACAGTGCAATCTAGGAGGAGGGTCCTTTGATGGAGAGAGATGGATGAGGCCAGCATCCCTGGATGCATTTGAGAGCATCGACTCCAGGGGGCGCTGGAGTGCAGGGTCAAGTGATGCGGGGGACTCCGGTTAGAGGGTTTCCTCTCCTTCAGTCCTTCTTGGACTCAGGGTGGCAACTATTAGAGCATGCAGTACTCCCCCACCCCAGGCACCTTCTTCCAGGTCCCGGTCATGAGGCTGGTGCCTCAGGCCACCCACACAGTGGATCTAAGCGGCAGGAGCAAAGCGGTGCTTTCCGCTCCCCCCTGCCTAATGCAGGTGGCTCATCCCTTTGGTTCCTTACCTTCTCCCTCTGTCTGGTGGCTCCTGGCTGCCTGCATTAGACTGGGCATTGCTTTCTCGGCTGGACACCTCCTTGAGCTCAGCTCCGCGGAAACGCTCCAAGAACGAGTCCGTTCTCTGGGCCTCATGGTGTACATGCCTGGTGGCCCAAGCTCGCAGCGAGATGATCAGATGAGACATCCTGGAAGGACATGGACAGGCAGCCAGTGCAGAGAGGTAGGAGAGGAAAGCCCTCCTTTCCAGGGCTGGGGCGGAAGCAGAGATGACTGGCAGGACATGGGTCCTGGGCACCCTGGGCTCACATGTGCATCTGAACTCTCCAATTCCCTTCTTCTCCATCACCTGCAGTCTGGACAGAGCTTTCTAGATAAGGGGCATTGTCTTCATTATAACTTTCTCCTTTTAACACTTGGGCTCTGCCAAAGGCATGATCCTTCCAATGGGGCATCAGCAGCTTTTCCGCTTATCATTCCTTTTGTAGAGCTCTTTGTTATGACTAGTAAGCATCGGAATAGAAAAGAATCCAATCTGCACATGGTGATAAAATTTAGAATGAGGTTTAAAGGAACAATGCCCAGCTACAACTTAGATTCTTTTCCTAACCCTGTCTTACTGTTTGTTATACAAACTCTTGTTCCCTCCCCAGGCTTGTGCATAAGTTCCTTTGCAAGTTGCCCGGACCCATCTCCTGGAGCCAGACCCTGCCGAGCCACAAGCACCCGAGACCGGTCAGCCCATGTCCCCAGAGCCCCTCTCAGCTCCAGCTTCCCATGAGAAGACTTCCATCAGCCCTGCCTCCTGCCTCCCCTGTCTCTTCCAGAGGGGGATGAGAAGAGAGCCTGACCTCTGTTTCTTGTATCTAGTTACCCTGACTTGGCACCGACAGGTGCATGTCCCTGTTCTCAATCAAATGAGTTCTGAGCAACCTAGAACGAGGTCATGAGCTGTCGCATGGCTTGACCCTAATCACACACTTGGGAACTTTGCCTAGGAGAATGAGTTAAAGCAAGAAGACATTCCACACTCAGAGATGTTGACAGCCGCTGCTGCAGACAGACGTGGAGGTGACTGCCCAGCCTAGCCTCTCTGCTCTGGACACTCCTCCCACCCCCATCCTCCCTCTGCTGAGGGGCTGGAACCAAAGTCACGCTCGCCACTCCACCTTCAGCCGACAGGCCCAGGAATAGACAAGACACCCACAGAGAGTCACTCAAACCTCTGAACTAAAAACCATTCCAAGATAGGGTTGGGTGTTTCCACTCAGGATCATATAGCAAAGGCCATTTTCAGCCTGTGCCTGCTGATGTGTGAACAGAGAAAGCCAAAAACAGAGGAGACATGCAGAGGGGGAAAAAAATCACAAAGATCATGGCACTCCAGGAGAAAATGAGAGGGAGAGGACAGGTGTCAACGCCCCCCACCCCCACCCCTGCTCCCCTCTCATGAGCCCTATTGGCTCCCTTTCTATGAGGTGGTCGGTCTGAGCTTGCACCAGCCTCCTGCCTCGGCCCTCCCCCAGGCCTTTCAATATGGGCTGGTGTGAAGGTGTCCTTGTGGTCAGTGAGCCTTAAGATAGCATTTTATTAATAAGATGAAAACACTGGAAATCATGGAAATGCCCAGCCACAAGGGGCTAGTGAAAGAAATATTCCTCCACAATGAAAAATATGAAGAATAAGTAGAGGAATTAATTTTTGCCATAATCTTAAGCAAAAAAAAAAAGGGAAGAGCACGTGACTATATAAAACTAGAGCATTGGTAAAAAAAATGGTGGAAGGAAATAATAATCCCCACGTTTGCACGTTTGTTGAGCACCTGTTGTGAGTCAGCACTTGGCTCTGATCCAGGCCTCACGTTGTTGGATGTGTCTCTAGATGAGATCTGGAAAGGTAAGATGACTTCTTCAGGGTGGCACAGCTCTCGCAGCCCGAGTGCAGATGTCGTCAGCTCAGAGCCCCGATCATCTTTCCAATCCTTTTGCAAGGACTTGAGCTATGAAGTCTAGACACGCACCCGAGAAGGCGTGTCAGTGATGGTGGACAGTGCCCCCTAGGGCCATCCGTGTGCCACCGAGGTCCACCGGGGCTCTCCTGCGGCTGGCTGGGCTTGTTTCTCAATTCTTTTCGGAACCCCTCCTGATTGGCTTTTTTCTAAATTCTTCCAGACTTGAGCAAGTACCTCAATATCGCTTCATATGAAAGCAATTTCAGATAACAGCAGTTTTTCTTAGGTTTTTCTCAGCTCAGAATGCTTGACCTGAGACGATATTTCTCAGGGGTAGATTTCTGACTGCTCTTCTCCTGCCCCTTTTTCTTCTTCAAATCTTCAACTCCACCTCCACCAGCACCCCTCTCCGCGCCCCCCCCATTTCTTCCTGAGACTCATCTACCTTCTTCCTGCCTCGGTCTCCCTCTTCCCAAGGTGACGCTGAGCCTGCTCGGTTACCTGGCGGGCCCCTGGCTGGTGTAGGAGCTTTGCCTGGACTCCGCCAGTCCTCTGGTCTCCATGGCGATCTCCTGCTGCAGTTCTGACGAAGTCTCCTCGCTCGGCGAGTGGACCCTAGGAAATCAAATATGCAGCAGGCTAAATTGATTTCAAGCTCATCCCCTCCTGGACACGCTCAGGGATGAGCTGGCCAGATGTCCTGCTTAATGAGAAAAGCCGCCGGCCCTGGTCTTCACTCTGTCAGTCCGTGCTCCAGCAGGATCCAGCAGATCCCAGCTTTTAGGATAGACGTGGCCTTTCCTTTTCAGCAAGCCTGACCCCAGAAGGCAGCTTGTGCATGCTGCCCATGCATGGACTCATGGGAGCCCATGGACTCAAGGGAGCAGGCCGGCAGCACACGGTCCTCATCCGAGCGCCGGGTGGGCGTGTCCCAGGGCCCGTCATTGGGAGCCACAGCAGCTGTCTCTACACGGTAATTCCAGAGCAAGAATTGTGGCTCAAACACAACTCTGTATACTGAAATCCTATCTGCTAAGGCCAGACCGCGGACGCCACAGTCACACTCCCTGGGCATGCATTTGGTGCTTGGCCGGCAGCCTTCCCAGGAGCCCATTCGATAATGGTTAAGAGGGGTGTTCTGGAATATCGTATAGAATTGGCCTGGGCCTCCACGCCTATTTGTACAGCACTTTCGCATGAAAATTCATTTCCACTGTGCCCTTTGGTCAAACCCTAACCTCTGTCCCCTGCAGTGGGGGCCTGGACGGGTGGCCTTACCTGCACAATTCAGGGCGAAAAGCATGAGCACAAATAGGACAGGTGCCCACAGCAGAGCCGGTGTTTGTTGAACTGCCCGGAATAAGACCAGTGTGTTTGGGCATATTTTCCTTTCGTTCCCTGTCTTTTAAAATCTCCTAGGGCTGAAAATTTGATCAGCTTGAATAAAAGCCATCCAGGCGTTGGCCCCTAGGGATTTACACTTCATTCTATGAGTCTTGAAGAGCCCGGGCAGAACAAATTAATTCCATCACGTGACCTATTCCAGCCTAATCAGCCTTCTTAACAAGGTGGCAACACAGTTGAGGAAGGAAGCAATGATGAATGTCAGGAAAAGGCGCGCTCTCTCTCCTCTGTGAGGGATTAGAAGGCAGAGTCCTGAATCCCAGCCGCCAGTGTGCTGATTTCTTTCCACAATATCCCTGCCATCTCCAGCCGCAGGGGGCCCCCTTCCGTCCCACGGGCCAGCCTGGCCATCTGTGTTGTGGGTTCTTCCCTCCCTCAGCGTCCTCAGACTGAGGCTACTTTTTTTTGTGCTGGAACCACACAGAGGCAGGCCACTTCACCTTCTCCATGACCGCCTTCATGGGGACGGGACACGAAGGGACAACTCTCACACCTGTGCCACATCTGGAACCCCCTGGCTCACCCAGCCACGCCTCATCAGGTTCAAGGCTCTTCCCCATCACAGTCATGTTCCCGTGAGCAGGTTCCTGCATTCCTGCCTGGCTGGGCATGGAGACAGAGACCACTCTGCTAGTACCCCAGGCCAGAGGTCATTGTGGTTTTGTAGCTTTCTGTGCTTTTGGCGTCCCCATTGCCAACTACCATCAGCCAAAACCCAAAGTCCTATAACATGTGCTGCAGCTAAGCCAGAAGGTCCATGTACAGTTGATTTGTTGAAAGTAAGTTCTGGACCTTTCCATTGATCTGAGCCACTCGAGGTTTTGGGGCCCTTGATATACAGTGGTGCCATGCTAGCCTTTCCTCCCAACTCCATCTTGTTCACATGCAATCCACAAACCACAGGCCACTTATTGACTGTTTACTGTATGCCAGCCACATAGATCTTATCATTTTAATCCACATAACCACCCAGTAAGAGAACACTGAGGTTCAGAGAGGTTAAATAACTTCCCCAAGATCATACGGTCAAGTAGCAAAGCCACGGTTTGAATGTCATTCCACCCTAGGTCAAAGCCTGCTTTCCTTCACTCTTATGAAGCTAATCTCTGTACTTTCGCATTTGACACCGATTAAAGCAGGACTGAGCCGTGCGGCGTTCCACTAGAGACACGGTTCTGGTCCGCCTGGCGATGCTAGGTGGGGATGGCTCTTTATTTTCAAACCATCTAATTGAATTCTCCCTCTCTACCCCTAGAAGGCCACTCACACTCTTTGTCCTTATCGACACATGAGAAACCCTGTCAGAGGTCCCGCTGCAGTTAGGCATCTCTGATCCCCTTGCCCTTCTAATAATCTGCATACTACAAAGGTGGAATGTGCATTCCAAGGCACCTGGGGCAGTCCCCGGAGGAGGGAGAGTGGGACGAGTGAGTGAGTCCCTATCTCTAGTCCCTGGATGCTAGCAGCTGGCATGTGGTTGGGGGTTGGGGGTACAGCAACTGAGAGCTGGGCTGCAGCTCCGTCCTGGCATGTGTGCCCAGAAGATCTGGAGGCAATCCCAAGGGTGAAGGTGTTCTGTCCCCACCAGCAGTTCCTCAGGGAGCTCTGGGCACCAAGGAGTCTGCCCAGCATTTTGGCCCAGTTTGCTTTCTGTCAATTACATGAGAGCACATCCTGAGAACAGATTTGTTTACATTAGTAGCAAAGGAATCAATGACATCAGAGCTGATGAGGATGTGAGGAGGGCAAAACCCACCCCACGTTCCAAAGCAGGCCTGATCCTGGCAGCAGTGAGGGCTCCCATGTGGTGGTTGGATCCAGGACACTTGATCAAAGGGCGGTGGCAGAGTGGGGAGCTGGAGGCCTGGGTTTGAATCCGTCCCCCAACACCTATCAGCTAAGTTTTCTGTGGGCTGGTCACTTACCCTGCCTGAAGTTTCCTAGTCTTCAAAAGGAAAAATTGGTGATTTTGTATCGACTTAAGTATTGTTCAAACAGTCAAGTCCAGAAAAGGCACTTTTTGCCATGAAGAATAGGGAAAGCCTTCTAGGAAGTAAGTTCAAGGGACCCAAGGGGGTCTCTTCTTCTCGATGCATCTCCCCACTTGTTTTTTTGATGCTTGAAATTCTCTGATGTCTTCTAATTCCTGAGCCTCTACGCTCGTTCAATGCGTGGGAGTAAATAGTCAACCCAGTTAGCTATTCCTCAGAGAAACTGGTTTTACCAAGCAGATGGAAGAGGAGATGGGAAGAGAGAACAGCCAGATGTCTGAGGTGACACTTTGAATCCCTGAGGACACACAAGTACTGAGAAAAAGGCAACCAACAAATGGACAAATTGGGATCCAGAACCTCCCTGAGAAATACAGAAGCAGGAGAGACTGGGGGCCAGGCCCGATCCTGCCGGGAGCTGGCGGAAGGGTCTGCGAGGCAAGGGACTTGACGGGACCTTGTCCCGGGACAACCGGAAGCTGCCCCCTCATTTGCCTGCCGACTGTAGGCGGCGAAGACAGCTATGATGCCTTTGCAGGGAGGAGCTCTGGGAAGTTGGAGGTAAATGTTTCCCTTGTCACTGGGAGAAGACGGGGTGCTCGTCAGAGCTTTGCACTTGGCGGAGCGCCTGATGTCTTCCTCTAGTGACTCTGCAGACGTGAGAGTAAACAAACCTTTGAGAGCAAGGGTGGTGAAGATGATACTTTGTTTTTCTTTTCCTCCTCTCCAGCCCTGAGGAACTCCAATGACCCACCCGCACTGCCTCTGGCCACATGTGACCAGGGAACTGAAGTGAGCGCATTTTTGTCTTTGGTCCTGGGGAAGCAGGCTAAAAATGGTGTTCTTTGGTGATAATTGCTTTGGGCTCTGCTCAGAGAGTAGCGCGAAGAAGACTTCAGTTCGGCAGGACACAAATCCCTATGCCCCAAAGTTCGCCTAAAATAGCTACCCCAAGAGATTGATCTGAGATTTGAGGGACCCTCGGTCCTCACGGTAATTTTCTGTTGCAGATTCTGAAGTCTTTCCCTACTGCGTTATCTTTTCAAACATGCCAGACTGCTCTTAAATAATCAAGTCAACTAAACAGATCTAAATAGAAAAGGCAAATTCAAGATATTTTTATTTTTGGTATTTCCAGTGTCTCCAACAACTTTGTTGTTCAAATGAAATGTTTTTATCCTTCCTTATGGTTTGTCACTAGAAAAGTGATCCCAGTAATTTAAAGAAGGAGAAACAGAAATCTGGTTCTCCAATTTGGTGGAAGATTTGGGGACAAGGATGTCTCAGGGGATGGGGACCTAATAGCTCCTCCCTCCTGGGGGCATTGAGCAAAGGGTCCCAGTGACACACAGGTTTCCAGCAGTTTCTTGATATCATTGAGGACAAAGAATGATTAATGTTTAAGGGAAAACACTCACAATTATTTCTCCTAAAAGCTTTCTAAAAGGATTTGAATTTTTAAAATTATTTTTTAAAAGTTCATTTATTTAAGTAATCTCTACACCCAACACGGGGCTTGAACTCATGACCCTGAGATCAAGAGTCACATGTTCTACCAACTGAGCCAGCCAGGTGCTCCTAAAAGGATTTGAATTTTAAAGCAAGGATCTACAGTTTGTTCAAACACCATTTCCTCCCCTAAAATAGTGATTTGAAACTTTAAAATTTTTATGTGTATATGCCAGAGTCCCTGTTCAAATGACTCTTACAGGGAAAACTAGTCTGTATTTAGACAGATGCTAGGCTGTGCTGGGAAGCAGAGGAGGCACCTGGACCCAGCCTCTGGCCCAAGGCTGTTCCATCCTTCAGCCTGAACACACATGGTAACGCCAAGGAACCCACTCTAGAAACTTCCCTCTGTTCACCCAGTCCTGCCTCCATAAGGTAAAGCAAACATCTGTCTCATGAAGGAAGCATGCTTTTTCTCTCTTCTTTTGAAATCTCCATAGTGTCTCCATGGGATTCTGTGTTAATCTGTCAACAAGCTTTTACCACAAGAGTGGTTGGGCAAGGCCCCAAGTGAGGCTCAGTGAGACAAGACTAGTGGTCAGCCTGAGGAAGCGTGACTTGGTCACAGGCAGGAAATGGCCAGATCCAGACGTCAGGACAGCTGGAGCCATCTGAGGTCAGAGGAGAAGGCTTCCAGCCTGGAACGCCCAGGAAGGCCCGCAGGAGGGGGACTCGTTTCCAAGACTGACAGCACTGACTGAACACTTTCTACACAGCAGGGACTGTGCTGAGTGTGTTCACCTGTTTGAACCTCACCACAGCCCTCCGTGGTCAGTACAGGTCCACTATGCAGATGAGGAAAGTGCGGTCTGGAGCAGCTGCACCAAGTTTCCGAGCTGGTCAGTTGCAGAGTCAATATTGACTCAGTTGCTAAGTCAATAAACTCAGCCAGCCTGGCTCTGTGCCTGTTCGTCATCATGCTGGGCCGGTCAGGGAATGGGGATAGCAGGGAGCGTGAAGGGCTTTTTCCCACCCATGAAGATGGTAAATAGCATTTTTTTTTTATAAGCAGGCTCCCTGCTGAGCAAGGAGCCTGATGTGGGACTCGATCCCAGGACCCTGAGATCATGACCTGAGCTGAAGGCAGCTGCTTAACCAACTGAGCCACCCAGGCATCCCTGGTAAATAGCATTTTTGAAGGGCATCAATTCAGAGCCCCTATGTGGCTGACTGACCCTCTGAATGTGCATGAACACATGGGTCTCAATCGAGCTAGCAATTTATTTTGCAAAGGGTCATCTTCCAGGAGACCTGGTGAGCTCTCTCAAACAGCCCATGCCTCCAGCTGGGCTTATAGGCCAGTGGCTGAGGCAGAGCGAGGACGAATCAGGCAGAGATGGACCACAGCGGTGTCTGGGCAATCAGGTATTCTGGGCAGGAGCCCCAGCCCATTAGCTGGGCCTGATTTTCTTGAGTATCTAACCATAAAGAGCCACCCAAAGACCCTGTTGTTCTCAGCCCCAGGGAGTCTGGAAGGTCCATGAGATGATCTGATGATGTCCCCCACAGGACAACAGGGAGCAATGGGGAAGAGGTCCATTTTGCTTCAAATTCTTCTTGATCCTAATGGCTCTGTCCTTCTCCCATTGGGCCCAAGGTCCCAGGAGTCCAGGACTGCCCAAGGAACTTCACTTGACTGCTGTGCCTGATGCTTGGACCTGTTCTCCCCTCCACCTGAATCATCTTTGAACACCCTGCCCCAAGAGGTTTATTAGCACAGATGTGAAAAAGAAGCTATTCGTGCATACCAAAGTTTTAATAGCAGATATCTGTCCTAAGAGTGTTCTTTTTTTTTTTCTTTTAAATTAGGGGCAGTGACTTAACCTAAAGGAATAAGTCTCCAGTGGCGGGTCACTGGTATTGACAGTAGGCCAGTTAGGAAGGAGAAATTTGAATAGAATGAGAACTTTTGATGGCCCTGAGTCATATCAAAAATTCCTTGAGTCAAATCAAAAATTCATATAAAAAATTCCAGCACCATGTTAAAATGGTTGGAGGCAATAAATAGTTGTTGGGATGCTTTGAGACAGTCCTCCCTTTGCCTGAATCCCCAAAGGTGGGGTTCTAGGGCTACATAAATCCGCAGCAACCAAGACTCAGTCTCTTTGGAAATTATTGTTCATCACTCATGAGCAGAGTTACTAAGGAGCAGGACTAAGAATCTACACAGAAAAAACCAAATGTGCATCTGAAAGAAGTGATATATATTAGTAACGGAAGAGAAATGGTGGATAAGGGCCCAGCACCAGGGATGGGAGCACTAAAGGACTGTCATTGAAGTTTACGGTCATTGGATAGTACGCAGTTATCATGGGAGGGAGAATTTTTCATGGGAGGGAGAAGTTTTCAGTGTTATGTATATAGGACACCAATAATATAAATTTTGGAAATAAAGTTTCTCATACTTCAACTCAATCGACTCATTGAGAATTTAAGAAACATAAAAATGTAAGCCCATTTGCACCAAAGAGTTACA
The DNA here is from genome assembly GCA_028646535.1 of Procyon lotor. NCBI lineage: Eukaryota > Metazoa > Chordata > Mammalia > Carnivora > Procyonidae > Procyon > Procyon lotor. Next base: position 50,718,096 of record CM053610.1, read on the forward strand.
CTCCCACTTCCTCACCCTTGTGCCAGGAGCTTGGAAAAGACGCTGCTCCATTTTGCATTTGAGGAAACTGAGGCATGGAGAAATTAAGTGGGTTTTCCCCAATCTACTAGTGAGCTATGAAGAAGGCTAGAAGTAGAACTCAAGGCCAAGATTTCCTTATGGCTGCCTGTGTGGTGATGTCATTGATGGGGCTAATGGCCTCACTGGTAAGGCACAGCCCACTCCCTGCAGACCATGAGCACAGCATGGATCCTGACCTTCCACTGAAAGTGAGGGACAGGGTATCTGATTCGTACTACAACCCTAGCGCCCAGGACAATGACTGGTGCATGGAGTCCAATAAATGTCTGATGTGTACATGAGAAAGTATGGCAGTTTGGAGAAGTTTTTACAGTAGATGTTAATTTGCTGCGTTTGAATCTTCATTTTGTTAACTTTTAGAAGTTATATAGCCTTTTGAGCCTCATTTTCTACCTCTCTAAAGTGAGAGTGAAAACTCCGTCAGTGGATTGTGAGGCTTAAGTGAGATGAAGTAAGTGAAGTCAGAAGGAACACTGTGAATAGCCTGCACCCTCCAACCTGTGGTTTGCCACAGGCTAAGGCATTCTTTACCCCACAGTCTAGATCAGCTATAGGAACAACTCATTTTATGGGCATAAAATGGAAAGCCCATCTTACCTGCTGAGGCCATTTTCAACGTGGTCGAGATCTCTGTCTGTGGTCCTTACCGCAGGGTGGGAGAATTGGGTGTTAATCTTGGCCATCTTCGTTTCTCACGTTCTTTGTCACATTCAGCCCCAAGGTGGTTGCTGAAACATGAATACAAAGCAGATCATATCAGGACAGGGAATGAGCCGCAAACCCAGCTCAATGTAGGTAAGGGCTATTTCCCTAGATAAGCCCCGGTACATATACCCTCTTCCATTTCTCCCATAATTCCAGCTACATTGTATTTTAGTTGGATATCTTTGGGCTCTTCTTCCCAGCCTGAAACAAAAGCAAGGTCTTTCACTCCTTTGTGTATACTTGCCATGCCAAAGAGCTGCTCAAAGTTAAATGCTGATCCAGCCAATGAATGAATGATTGGCCAAGTTGGTATCTGATATAAGAAAGCTAAAATCCTCATGATTTTGTGGAATGATGTGAAGTTCCTCTTGACTCTGGTTTTCTCATTTACTTATTTTTATTTCATAATTGTTTTAGTAGCTCCCTCAAATCCCATTTTAAAAACAAAGCATAAAAAAACAAACAATACTTGGCATTCATAAAACCTTTACAATGTGACCTTATACTCAAAACACACTTCATCTCATTTAATCCACATAATAACCTCATTGGGTATTTACAACTTTTATCCCCACTTAAAGATGACTAAATTGAGACTCAGAGATGTTAAGCATCTTGTTCAAGCAAAGAAATAGGTAAAACCTGTTGATGGCATGATCCTAGTGCTAGAAATCAGACTGTGAATACTCTCCCTTCAGCAAACATTGGAAGGTGCCCCTATGACCGATGAGAAAAGAAAGCTGATGTGAGCACAGGGCTGGTGTGATGAACACAAAGATTGGCCAGTTTCCTCATCCTTGATCAAAACCTTCCATGTGGAAGATGAATCCCTGAGGACAGTTTCTCTTGAACAGACAAACATAGGAGCAGTCACATGGCTTTAAGTATGTCAAATGTCAGTAAAGACCACTCTAGGGAAAGATGGGGATTTCTAGATATAGTCCAGTGACTCACTCCAAGACTAAATTAATTCCATATCTAAAGGAAGGAGAGTGTAAGGAGCCTAGAATACTGCACCAAAGTATGCATATAGTTCCTGTTCACCACGGCCAACCCACTATGGGTTTACTCCGGGAAAGTTATTTGCTCATAGGTCTTGGTTCATCTCTGATGTTTGATAATTTAAGGCTATGGTTTAAATTTTATACTTTTCTCAATAAATCAAAAATTGTTTTGATTTTAAAAACTTTACTTATTTATTTTTATTTTTTTATGATGTTATGTTAGTCACCATACAGTACTTCATTAGTTTTTGATGTCAGGTTCCATGATTTATTATTTGTGTATAATACCCAGTGCTCCATCCAATATGTGCCCTCCTTAATACCCATCACTGGGCTAACACCCCCCCCTACACACACACACCCATCTCCCTTCTAAAACCCTCAGTTTTTTCCCCAGAGTCCATAGTCTCTTATGGTTTGTCTCCCTCTCTAATTCCGCCCCCCCCTTTTTGTTTTTCCCTTCTTTCTCCTAATGTCCTCCATGTAATTCCTTATGTTCCACATGTAAGTGAAGCCATTTGATAATTGTCTTTCTCTGCTTGACATATTTCACTTAGCATAAACCCCTCCAGTTCCATCTGTGTTGGTGCAAATGGTGGGTATTCATACTTTCTGATTGTGAAGTAATATTCCATTGTATATATGAACCACATCTTCTTTATCTGTCTGTTGAAGGGTATCTCAGCTCCTTCCACAGTTTGGCTATTGTGGACACTTCTGCTATGAACATTGGGGTGCATGTGCCCCTTCTTTCTATATCTTTGGGGTAAATACCCAGTAGTATTTGCTGGGTCATAGGATAGGTCTATTTTTAACTTTTTGAGGAACTTCCATACTGTTTTCCAAAGTGGCTGTACTAACTTGCATTCCCACCAATAGTGTAAGAGGCTTCCCCTTTCTCCACATCCTCTCCCACATTTATTGTTTCCTGCCTTGTTAATTTTTGCCATTCTAACTGGTGTAAGGTGGTATCTCAATGTGGCCTTGATACTTTCAGTGCCATCTCAATCAAAATACCAATGGCATTTTTCAAAGAGCTAGAACAATCAATCCTAAAATTTGTATGGAACTGACCCTGAATTGCCAAGGAAATGTTGAAAAAGAAAAATAAAGCTTAGGGCATCATGTTGACTGATTTCAAGCTATATTACAAAGATGTGATCACCAAGACAGAATGGTATTGGCATAAAAATAGACACATAGATCAATGGAACAGAATAGAGAGACCAGATATAGACCCTCAACTCTATGGTCAGCTAATCTTCAACAAAATAGGAAAAAATATCCAGTGGAACAAAGACAGTCTCTTCAATAAATGGTGCTGGGAAAATTGGACAGCTATATACCGAAGAATGAAACTTGACCATTCTCTTACACCATACACAGAGAGAAACTCAGAATGAATGAAAGACCTCAATGTGAGACAGGAATTCATCAAAATCCTAGAGGAGGACATAGGCAGTAATTTCTTTGACATTGGCCACAGCCACTTCTTTCAAGACATGTCTCCAAAGGCAAAGGAAACAAAAGTAAAAATGAATTTTTGGGATTTCATAAGATAAAAAGCTCCTGCACAGCAAAGGAAACAGTCAACAAAACAAACAGGCAACCCACAGAATGGAAGAAATTATTTGCAAATGACATTACAGATAAAGGGCTGGTATCCAAGATCTATAAAGAATTTCTCAACTCAACACCCAAAAAACAAATAAGTCAAAAAATGGGCAGAAGACATGAACATACAAATGGCTAACAGACACATGAAAAAGTGTTCAAAAACTTTACTCATTTATGTAGCAGTGAATTTCTGGCTGATCACAGGAGCTACCAAGAAATATAAAGACTGTTCTCAAGGATGTTACAGTCTCATAGGACCGATAATGAATACCAGGGTCCTGTAGGCCATTAGGGAGCTTGGGCTTTACCCTGAGCCCAGCCCAGCAGGGATGTGGTCAGATGTGCACAGGCCACTCTGGCTGCACTGAGAAGGACATATTCAGGGAACACGAGTTGGGATGAGGTGAGCGGCTAAATGCTGCCGTATCTCAAGGGAGAGAGAATAGTTGCCTGAACTAGGTTTGTGGTAATGAATCAGATAAATTAAAAAACTACAAAATGCATACAATTACTGGGAGATGGTAATCAATCAGGTATAAATGGTGATGAGGAGGGAGGTGCTGAGCACGATGCATGATTGCTGGTCTGGGGCATTGATGGTTCTGCACACGGAGGCAAGGAACTAGGGGAAGAAGCAGCTTTGAGAAAGAATGATTCCAGTTTGAGATGCCTATGGAAACCTTTGATCCAACATAGGAAATAAATGTTTTCCATCATAGACAACTGGTCCAATTTGAAATCATTCACCCAGTGCTTTTTTATTGAGCATTTTTTCTGTGTGAGATAATATGTAAAGAGCTAGGGTTTTTTTTTTTTAATTAACATATGCTGTATTATTTGCCCCAGGGTACATGTCTGTGAATCGTCAGGCTTACACATTTCACAGCACTTACCCTAGCACATACTCTCCCCAATGTCTACAACCCAACCAACCTATCCCTACCCCCCACTACCTCCAAGCAAGAGCTAGGGTTTTAAGAGAAGAATATGTATCTCTGTCCTCAAGGAGATTACAGTCCAGTGGGATCTAGAGCAAGTCTTTAAAAAGCTTTGGGACTCTGCAGAAAATCTAACAAATTCTTCTTTTTTGTACATTTCTAGGAAAGTTGCACCAGAAAAAACTCATTGTCTCCAGCCTATGCCCCTTCCTTCAGCCCCCCTCGGCTGTACAAACCCTGGCCTCAGATGCCATTGTATGGAGGCAGCACTTCTGGGCCCTCACAGCTTTGCCTCCTATGGAGGGCTACTATATGCCAGAAATAGGGTAGGTGCTCATGTAATACTGCTCCTTTAACCCTCACATAGCCTCCCCTTTCTGGCTTTTAGAAGTGAAGAAACTGAGCAGGTATGTACTTTCTGTAATGTTGCTTATATAATATTGCTTATATACCTGAGCCAGGATTGACCAATTTCTGTCTGCCTCCAGAACCTGATAATGTAAAGCTAATGGGTGGCAAAGAAGTGGCATTGCCTTTTGGCCTGAGCGAGAGGGGTCCCTGCTGGGACTCCAGGCTTTAAAGAACTCTACTCTGACTCTCTTCCAGCCACAGAACAAGAGGCCAAGGGGACTTTCCACCCACAATCCAGCCCCCTGCTCTAGACCATGCTCTGGGTGCCCAAGATTCCTAAATTCTGTGCTCAGGAGGCTCTGGATTGGTTCTAGGGCCTGCCTGGGGCTCTTCCAAGATCTGTTTTCCTGAGAAGAGCATCAGTATGCACTCCCCTAGAGCTCCTAGCACCCAGGTCCTAGCTCAGTGCCTGGACTTAGCATTTCATTACAAGTTGCAAATTGGTGATATTCTATCATTTCTTCTCTACTCATTAGCTGACATAATCTTAAAGAAAATTTTACTTATTTGGCTCTTCAGTGGTACTGTTCCAACAGAAAAGGCAGAATAAACAATTCTTTTTTTTTTTTTTAACAAGAATAAACAATTCTTTCCTCTTATTTACCAGTTTTTAAGTCCTGACATCCTAAGTGATTCCCCAACTGCCCTATGAATTTTCACATTTCCTAGCCCAGACAAACTCTGGGAGAACTCACAAATGAGATCATGAAATAACAGTCAATGATCCTGAGACGGCTGTTGAAAATGAAACCTGCCATCCTGCCAGGGCCCCGGGAGTGTGAAGCACTTGCATATCCATTACTCATTAATCCTCAGGAGCCCTGAGAGGTAATAGTGAAGCTGGTTTTGCAGGCTTGGGTCTATCTGACCCTGAAGCCCATGAAGTGGTTTGCTTTGTTTATCACACCCACTGCAGGAGATTAGAAAGGCACAAATATAATTTTAATTTTCAAGCACAGGAAGAAGGTGTATCTTGCCAACTTTCAGGGTGACCTTGAAGTGGATCCTAGGCATGAGTCTAAGAGTGATTTGTGAGCATGTCTCAAATGAATGGGAGTTTTCTGGGACTTGACTGGGGAACTAACAACACATCATTTCAGACAATTCCCATTTTCTTTACAGCATTACTAAATCCAGAATGTTTTCTTCCTCCGCCCCCGACCCCCAAACACACTTATCGACTCCTTCCGCTCCCCAGGCATTATGAAGATGAAGAAGATAAGTCTCTGTCTTTGAAACACAAAACTGTGTAGGGGAAATAGGAATGGAGATGGGGGCTAGGTAGGATACAAAGGTGTTGAAATAGAGGTAGAGGCATGGTAGGGAGCAGTGTGGAAGGGGGGAGGTACTAATTTTGCCTCGGGGACCACAGAGGTCTGAGGAGGCTTCTCAGGTGGGTGGCGATCACATGACTTATTGGACATTATTCAACATTTACCATGTGTTAGCCATTGTGCTGTGCACCTTTAAGGATTTGATTGTGGCTTCTGTGCTCTGCTGCCTATCTTTAACTTTCTCCATCACTCTTGGCTTGGACACCTAAGTAGGCCAGGAATCTAACACAGCTCACTTGCACTCCAGTTTTTCTCATACTTTTCTCATTCCTTTATTAACTCCAAAAGACTTGAAGGCAAGAACTGTTTCCTTTTACTTATAAAATATCCTCCTAAACACCAGCATATACATACATGGTGGGTAATAAAAAGCAGGTGGCATAAATGGAGAAGGAACAGGTGAGTAATTGCAATGATGGCACTAATAACAGCATATTTACTGAGCATTTACTCTCTGCCTGGTACTGTTCTAATAACTTTAAATGTGTATTAACTCATTTGATTCTCATAATGCTCCATGAATGAGTCACACTGAATGTTCTTATCTTACTTAACAATGGATGGAATTTTATAAGGGAGAGAGCAAGTAAGCAACAAGGGAGGTCAAAACATGTAAAGCTCTTTCTTCTAAACTAAAATGTGCTTCCGATAAAAAAAAAAAATCATGGTCCCTCCTTATGATGACTAGCTCTATATTAAAAAAATACTGTCCATGCTCGGTCCTTTTTTATTATGGCTTAAATGTGAAAACCGGTCCTGGTTCAATTTGTGTCATTTGAAACATTATCATTTTCCAATTTCTAAATGTAGCTGAGACAATGAAGAGGGGCCAAGAGCCCTAGATGCATACTCTTCTGACCCATTGGAGGATTTTCTGAATTATCATTGCCTTTGGTTATGACTCCTATGTAGCCAGAGGCTGGCAGGTCCCATTAGTGAAGCACCAAGTCTAGACACAAAGTCATGCCAAAAAAACTGAAACCCCAGTCAGAGGAGAGCCCCACAGTCTGATGGACAGGCACACTGGGTGTAGACCTTTATTTTCTCCAGCTGAGACAGATCACTTTTACCACTTGGGGTCTACAATCTTCTAAGAAGTAATATCTCTCTGGGTTTCACCCATCTCTGTTCTCTACAGCTCAACTTTCTCAGCATCACTCTGGGCTAAAGCACTCAGCAAATTCTCAGTAAATGTGAGGTTGGACAGCTTTGCTTTGTCAAACTAAACTCCAAAGATAAGTCAATAACTCCCACATGGTGTACATGTCTTGGAACTTTCTTTAAGGCACGCTTCAAATTGCTTTTCCCTTCATCCCCTATCCCATCTGGAAACTGCAGGATGAAAGGAAACTATCCAATGTTAAGCCACTTAATCACTCTGAGAGCTGTGAACCAGCCCACAGAACAAACACAAGGAATAGAACAGTCATTACTACAGGCAATGATGAAGGCTGTGTGTTTTCGAGCAGTTCTAGGCTTATGTAGGGGGAAGACACTAGTAAAATATCTTTTTTTGAGACAAATGGCACTGGAAAAACCATATAGGTGGCCAAGGGCACTGTACTGAGAGAAAGGAAAGCTGGATTCTCTTCTTAGCTCAGCCTCCACTTGGGCAAGTGACCTAGCATTTTGGTTTCTTCATCCAATGGTAGATATGGACTTATTGCAAATAAATCTTCCACAAAAACCCAAGGAATAAAACATTTACTTGTACTATTTTATTTAAATGTATTTGAATACATTTCAAAAATGTATTCATCATTGAATACAATATTCAAAATTGTATTTATTTACTTTATAAATTTATAAAGATAATTAGTGGGTATTTACCTCTTCCCTAAAGTGGAAATACTAGTTCAAAAACATATGTGCACCCAGTGTTCATTGCAGCATTATTTTAACAATGGCTAAGATATAAAAGCAACCTAAGTGTCCATCAATAGATACTCGGCCATTAAAAAAAGAGATCTTGCCATTTGTGGCAACATGGATGGACCTAGAGGGTATTATGCTAAATGAAATAAGACAGAGAGAGACAAATACCGTATGATTTCACTTATATGTAGAATCAAAAGCAAATTAAAAAAAAACAGAAAGAAATCTATAAATACAGGGAAAAACTGATACTTGTGGTGGGGAGCAAAATGGGTAAAGGGGACTGGGAGATACAGGTTTTCAGTTATGGAATGAGTAAGTCATATGGATAAAAGGTAAAGCATAGGGAATATAGTCAATAGTATTATAATAGTATAGTAGGGTGACAGATGGTATTACACTTGTGGTGAGCATAGCATAATGTATAGTTGTCAAATCACTATGTTGTAAACCTGAAACTAAGGTAACATTGTATATCAACTATACTTCAGTTAAAAAAAAAAAAGAACAATTAGTGGGACACAAGTTTAATTTTGATCATGGTGTCTGGTATGTTAAAATTTGGAAAAAATACATTAAAAAACCTTAAAGTGCACAGAACACCCTAGGGAACTCTGTGAAACAGAGCTGAAAACCATGACTCAGTTGATTATTAAAGGTCCTTCCATTTCAAGAGTTTCATGATAGAACAAAACTGTAGGGTACAGATATTGTGCCTGACAGTCCTCTCATAGTTTGTGTGTGAATATGATCCTACTGGAAGTAATAAAAATATTCGAGAGCCTCAAAAACAGAAAGGAAAAAGCTATATAATGTTAAAATTCTCTAAGCATGGTACAATATAAATAAAAACAACTTGGGGGCACCTGGGTGGCTTAGTTGATTAAGTGTCTGCTTTTGGCTCAGGTCATGGTCCTGGGGTCCTGGGATTGAGCCCTACATTGGGCTCCAGCCCCACATTGGGCTCCCTGCTCAGTGCAGAGTCCACTTCTCCCGCTCCCTCTGCCCCTCTCCCCCACGAGTTCTCTCTTCCTTGCCCTCTCTCAAGTAAATAAATAAAATTAAAAACAAACAAACAATTTGAGTATCAGGATTTACATGAGAGGGCACTCTGAAAATTACATTATAATGCATAGATCCTTCTCAAGAATGCAGACTTGATTTAATATCCAAAATCAGTGTAATACACCATATTACAAAAGCCATATGATAAATGCAATAGACAAGAGAAAATCATATGACAAAATCTAACACATTTTCAGAATAAAAAAATCAACAAAATAAGAATAGAAATTCCTTAAACTGACAAAAGGCATCTATGACAAAACCACAGCTAATACCATACTTGATGGTGAAAGACTGAACACTTCCCCCCAAGATCAGGAACAAGACAAAGACATTCACTCTTATCACCTCCAAGCAATATTGTACTGCCAGCCAGGGCAATTAGACAAGAAAAACAAAAGCATCCAGATTGGAAATAAAAAGCAAAACTATCTCTCTCTGCAGATGACATGATCTAGAATTTGGAAATCTTTAAGAGTCCACTAAAAAACTATTGGAACTAATAAATGCGTTTAGTGGTGTGGCAGGATACAAGATCAGCTTACAGAAATCAATTGTCTTTCTACACACTAGCAATGAATGATAAGAAAATGAAATTAAGGAAACAATCCCATTTTTAATAGCAGCAAAAGAGAATTAAACACCTAGGAAATTTAACCAAGGAAACTGAAGATTTGTACACTGGAAACTCTAAGACATTGTTGAAATAAATTGAAGATATAAACAAATGGAGAGATATTTCTTGTTCATAGATTGGAAGGGTTAATATTATTAATATGGCAATACTCCTCAAATTATCTACAGATTCAATGCAATCCTTATCAAAGTCTCTGCTAGAATTTTTGCAGAAACTGGGAAGATGATCCTAAATTTAAATGGAAATTCAAGGAACCCTAAATAGCCAAAACAATCTTGAAATCTTGAAAAACAAAAACAAAGTTAGAGAACTCTCATTTTCTGATTTCAAAATCTTATTACGAAGTTCCAGTAATCAAGATGGTGTGATACCGGCATAAGAATAAGCATATAGACTAATGGAATAGAATTCAGACTCCAGAAATATACCCCCACCTTTATGATCAATTGATTTTTGACAAGGATAACAACATACTTTAATGGAAGAAAGAATAAATAGTCTTCTCAACAAATGTTACTAAGAGAACTGAATATCCACATAAAGTATTACATACCATATACAAAAAGGAACTAAAAATGGGTCATAGACTTACACAAAAGGGCTAAAACTATAGGATTCCTAGAAGAAAACACAGGAGTAAATCTTTATGGCCTTGTGTTAGGCAATGGTTTCTTAGATATGACACCAATAACATAAGAAAATAGATTACTTCATCAAAATAAAAAAAAATCTCTGCATGAAACAACACCATCAAGAAAGTAAAAAGGCAACCCAGAGAATGGGAGAAAATATTTTTAAATTATATATTGGTAAGAGTCTTATATCCAGAATATATAAAGAATATTTACAACTCAATAATGAAAAGACAATTCAATAAAATAGTAGGCAGAGGATTTGAGTAGACCTGCCACTGAAGAAGATACATAGTCAACCAGCGCATGAATATAAGCATATTTAGTCGTGGAAAAATGCAAATCAAAATCATGATGAAATACCACTGCATACCAACTACAAAGGCTGTAATAAAAATACAACTAATAACAAGTGTTGGCAAGGATAAGGAGAAATTGGAAACTCCACACACTACTAGTAGGAATGTAAATGATGCTGTCGTATTGGAAGACAGCTGGACAGGTCTTCAAAATGCTAAACATACTTGTCATATGACCCAGCAATTTTGCTCTTTAGTATATACTTAAGAGAAATGAAAACATACATCTACCTAACAACTTGTGCATGAATATTTGTAGTAGTATTATTTGTAATAGCCAAAAAGTGGAAACAACCTAAATGTCCATCAGCTGATAACTGAATAAACAAAATGTGGTATATCTACATAGTGAAATGTTATTTGGCAATGAAAATGAATAAAATACTGGCTCAGGCTACAACATGGATGAACCTTGAAAATATCATGCTAAATGGAGGAAGTAAGATGCAAAAAGCTACATGTTGTATGATTCCATTTATATAAAATGTCCAGAATAGGCAAATCCATTGAGAGAGAAAATAGATTAGTGGTTGCTGGGGGAAAGGGTTTGGGTGGGGGGTGGTCAGAAAGAAGAATGCTAATACCTACAAGGTTTCTTTTAGTGATGTTGATAGTTTTAAATTTATGTTGTGGTGATGACAGCACAACTGTGAATCTTACTAAAAAGTGTTGAAATGGAGACTTTAAATGGATGACTTTTATGGCATGTGAATTATATCTAATAATATATCTAAGGAAGTCATGTTAAACGGACGATATCCCTTTATCCCTTGATAACTGATATCAAAAGTTCTTTTATTTATTTATTTTTTATTTAAATTCAATTAGCCTACATATAGTACATCATCAGTTTCAGATATAGAGTTCAGTAACTTATCAATTGCATATAACACCCAGTGCTCATCACATCATGTGCCCTCCTTAATGCCCATCACCCAGTTACCCCATCCCCCCACCCACCTCCCCTTCAGCAACCCTCGCTTTATTTCCTAAAGTTAAGAATCTCTTGGGGGTTTATCTCCCTCTCTGATTTCTTCCTATTCAGTTTTCCCTCCCTTCCCCTAAGATCCTCTGTTTTGTTTCTTTAGTTCCACATATGAATGAAATGATATAATTGTCTTTCTCTGATTGACTTATTTTGCTCAGCATAATACCCTCCAGTTCCATCCATGTCGATGAAAATCGTAAGTATTCATCTTTTTGACGGCTAAATAATATTTATGTGTATTAAGTGTATTTATGTGTATAAGTGTATTAAGTATATGTGGACCACATCTTCTTTATCCATTCATCTGTCAATGGACATCTAGGCTCTTTCCATAGTTTGGCTATTGTGGACATTGCTGCTATAAACATTGGTGTGCCCCTTCTTTTCACTACATTTGTATCTTTGAGGTAAATACCTAGTCGTGCAATTGCTGGGTCGTAGGATAGCTCTATTTTTATCTTCTTGAGGAACCTCTATACGGTTTTCCAGAGTGGCTGTACCAGCTTGAATTCCCACCAAAACTTCTTTTAAAATGCAAAACTTACCATATCTGCTACAAGAAACTCACAAAATATAAGTGTAATAAAGGAGGGAAATGTCAAAATGTCAAAATATCACATTATTAATGATATTGATCACATTTTGGAGGGCTTGCACTATGCCAGGCACTGCTCTACAGTTTTTCACAAATCAGGACTCATTTAATCCTCACAATAACCCTATGAGGTAAGTTATTATGTCTATTATAGTTGAGCAAACCAAGACACACATTTCACACAGCCAGCACTATCACAGGCAATTTAGTTGTAGAGCTCACAAAGTCAATCCCCTGCCTCTCAAAAAACAAGGTCGATTCCTGGGACTAGTAGGTATTCAAAGATGCCTCCATCTGGCCATAAAAGACCAAAAGGGTAGTTCAGGTCTTAGATCATGAGGGTGTGTCCAGTTGTGCTCTGATTGAGCTTTGACATGATGAGGGGAGATGGAGGTCAGAATTCATATCCTCCCTTTCCTGTGAAGTGGTAGATAAGCAAACCCAGGAATGCTCCTACACCAAGATAGAGAGGAGTCCAAGTTAGGGTTGTTATGTCTGGTTTCCCAAGTAAATCTCTGAATGGCTGTGAGGTAGAGTTCTTTCTCTTCTAAACTCTATGCATTTTTATAACACAAGCAAAGGGAGGTTTGGGTATGCCAGCAGCTGCAGATTTTCAATCCCTGTCTGAGAAAAAAATTAACATTGTTCCCAAGAACAGGAAGAGGTTTGGGGTGAAAGAGAATGCACTGAAAGTGTAACAAGGTAATAAATTATGTTACTCAACATAATAGGCAGAGACCTGTCTCATGCCTAGAAAGTGTCTTGGTCTTCTGCAGAGATGACTCAGAATTAATGGGAATCTGGTTTCCTCTGCTCTAAGTGTATTCAATTTCTAAGTGACTGCTTTGCAATAAGATTCAGCTGCTCAGGTTGAGATTCCAAGAGGATGAAATTGCTTTCCAGATGTTGCTAGAGCTGGAGAGTCCAGATCTCTGTAGCCATCCCTATAGATGCTCTCCTCAGAATTCCATCTTGCCCCCACCCTCCAACACACACACACACACACACACACACACACACACACACACACACACACACACACACACACATGAACATAAGGGGATAAGGGGCCAGGCAAAGAACTTACCTTCCTTCCCCAAGCCAAGGACGTGTTTTACCTAGCCTAGCTGCAGGCACAGAGGTAAAGTGCTCTTTTTTTTTTTTTAATTAATTTTGGCGATATGATTATAAAAGTAATGCACTGTCATTATGAAAAGTAATCAGAGGTTCATATCTAACTTTGAGCACTTGGTGCGTCAGGTGCTGTGCTCAGGAATTCACTCCAATTACTCTACTTACTTGTCCCAACAACCTACTGAAGCAGGTATTATAAATATTACTTCCAATTTACACTTGAAGAAACTGAGACTCAGAATGGTTGAATAACTTGTTCAAAGTCACCCAGTGGCAGAACTAGGGAACAAAAGCCTGTTCGAGCTTAACCCCTACACTGCATTGTTACAATGCAAGCGGGAATGTGTGATGTCCTTCAAAGAAGGGTAAATGAAGTGCTGTGGGGACTAGATGAGGTCCAGGGTGCAATGTATAAGGATGCAGCCTAGGCAGCTAAGAGCATCATTGGTACAAAACTATCCAAACTATGACAGCACCCCAACTACTCCCACAGCGCTTCCTCCCTGGAGCCCTGTCTTGGTTAACATCATGAACACTCATGCCAAATGACGACCCAGCATGAGCCTCTACTCCTACTTGTCCCTCACTTTCCCAGGTCCAAAATCCTCAAGTCCTCTTAGTTACACTGCCAACTATCTATCCCCTCTTTCCCCTTCCATCATTCATTCATTAATTCAGAAAAGGAGTGAGGGTTGGGGTCCTGGCTTCCCTCCCCAGTATTTTTTAAATAATTGCCTCACCTCTTTAATGTATCCAAGACTTGGCACTTAGGAGGTGCTCAGAGAGTGTGCAATGAATGAATGAATGAATGAATCTTCTGCATAACACCAGGGGCTTTCTAAAAGGTAGTTTGAATCATGTCACTCAGAAACTTTCAGAGGTTGCCTATTTTTTCCAGCATGCAGTCTTATCCTGACATTTAAGACTTTTCACAACCCGGATCATATGAGCCTAAATGGGAAAGCTCCATTCAAACCAAATTACTCATGCTGTCCTTTCTCCTCCCTTCTCTTGACAGATACACCAAATTTTACCTTGGACTTTGGTATTTCTCAATCTCCCTTCCAGGCCAGGTGAGGGCTGAATAACAGGCTCTGGCCAGTGGACTCCTCTCATGATGCAATTCCTCCTAACCTCAGATGTTGCAGAAGTGATGGATGGGTTAGCGCCTGAGAGGATCCAAGTCCATATGTTATCAGAGTAGGATCTATCCTCTCCTGACTGCTCCACACATCTTTGGTCCCACTAGTCTGTCTAGAGAGAGATTTTTTTCTCTTTCTCTCCAATTGAAATTTCTATCATCCTTCAAGTTTCAACTAGAGTATGACCTCCTCTGGGAATCAGTCACTCCCACCTCTCTCTACTCTCAGAGCACTATCATTACCTCTATTTCAGCCCTGAGCAGAGCTCAGCTGACAGGAAATATAAGGGTTTGTCTATCACACAACACTGTGAGGTCTAGAGAGCATGGACTGCATTTGTTTAATTAATTCTGTCTCCCACTGGACTTAGCCTTGTGATTTGTACATAGGAGTAGTTAGTGTGCACCTAATATTAATTAGGTCAGAGGGAAAAGTATTTACTCCTTAACCTCAATATATGCAATGGGGAATGGAAAATAAAAGCTTGACCCATCTGAACCTGGAGGTCCCAGTGATTGGCAAGGATTAGAGAAGGTTTCAGGTGAATAGGCCTCTAGGCAGGGTGTGTGTGTGTGGGGGGGTTGCTGTTCACAGATCCTGGTCATTGCCATCCCTCCCCCACTCCCCCAGGAAATTCAAAGCCTATGCACAATCTAGGGGAGCTAGCAAAGAGCCTCTGCAGCTTCCAACTGTTTACCTCCTGGGTACCATGGCAACGGGAGATTGGTCACCATGGCAACCCCATTATTAACCAGACGCAGCAACCTCTGGTAGATAGTGAATGAGGACTGAAAAGGCATAAAAACTGGTACATCAAAGACAAGGGGCACACGCAGTCCTGGCCAAAGTCCCAGCCAAAGAGATTGAAATCTTGCTCTGACCAGTCAGTTACCCACAGAGCAAACAATCAGCCTCTCTTGGCATCCTGGGCCCAGCAAGGACCCCATTTATAGCTGAACAGAGGCTGAAGAGGAAAAGTGCATGTGCTTGGGCATTTGTGTGAAGTAAGGGCAGTTTATGTCTTCCCTGCCCCACCCCTAACAAAGGAGCTCCCACCAGCTCAGCGAAATCCCAGCTGGGTTCCCTAGCCTGGCAGAATTTTCAAGAATCCAAGACTTTGGCATACAAGACCTGGTATGGAGAACACAGCCATAGTAGTCACCTCCCCTCTCTTTGCCAAACTTCTCACTGCCCTTTTCAATGATTTCTCACTGAGGGAGTATGTGACTTTGTTCCCAGATTATTATATTATTACTGGGTTTTATGAAGGAAAGTGTGTGTGTGTGTGTGTGTGTGTGTGTGTGTGTGTGACACAGGAGGCAGGGGAGGGGGAGCGGTACTGGCGGACAGTCCATAGAAAAAGTTAGGGTCTGGACAGCCCAGTCGGGGAAAGAGTCTGAACCCAAGTGGGAGAACCACTGCCCAGTAGTTTGGGGTACTAAGGACCATGCCAACCCCAGTTTTTCCCTCTGGAAGATTTGGTGAGGAGTGTCCACCCTAAGGCTCTCTGGTTTCCAGGCGAGAGGTTGCAAAGCTCACACTGGGAGTCCTGAGCAAGCAGATTGCTTGTTGGAGGCACCCGACCCACCGACAGAGGACTTCAGGTCCTTTCTGCTCTTCCCTCCCTTCATCCTCAGCCACATTTCTTGTCTAGCTGGAGATACCTACTTTAGAATGACAAAGTATAAAATCTCAGCAACAGCATAAAGTAGGGCAGTTGTGAATTGAGGAATTACAAAGGGAGAAAAATGAAACAACCCTCCGTTTCCCCAGTCATCCAGCCCCAGCTCTTGTTGGGGACTGCTGGGACAGAATCCCCAGGCCAGCCCAAGCATGAGGAAAGGCTGGCCCAGCCTCCTTGGGAATAGCGAGTGGGAGGTGGGAGATCTAAGCTGGGGAGAAAAGCCTGAGGACGAGGACAGAAAGCCCGTATGATTATCGGGTTAGGGGATTGCAAGGGATCAGAGGGCCTGCTGCCCTTCTCCTCAATACCTAAGCACTAAGCCCAAAGGCCCGGAGTGGCCAAGAATATGGATTATGATTTTTTTCATTTAAAAAAAGAAAAAGAAGAAAGAAGAAAAATTGTGATTGCTCATTTCCCTAAATAATTTGAACTCTTTAACTCCTCCTCAGCCCACCTGTCTCTGGACCCCCAATGCTGAGTAAAGGCTAGCAGAGGCAGTCCCTCAACCCCAGTCCACTGATCTCTCTAGCTCACACTGCTTCCAAACCACAGACACAACTTCCCCACCCACAAGCAGCGTGGACTCGGGGAGACTCTGCAAGTCCCTGACCTGAAGCCACAGAAACCAGGCAGGGGCCAAAGAACTTCTTCCAGGACTGGCCGCCATGGAGGCGTGGGGCCCGGCCTCTGGGTTACAGGGTGTCTTAAGGAGGTGTTCCCGGGGTGATGTCATTCCCAGACCCCCTACCTGTTCCCAGTGGGAGCTAGTCCTACTCCTGCTTCTTGCTCTGACCGCTCAGCCCGGCTCGGCCCAGTGCGGTTGCCAGACGTGAGTATAAGGGGTGAGACGGATTTGGGCGCAGGGGCGGCTTTGTCCTGTGATCTAGGCTGGAGCGGGGGTGTGTGTGCCGGGGATGGGAACAGATGCCCTGAGCGGGCCATTTCCTCTGCCCCTTTATCTCGCGGAGACCTGGCCCGTTTCAGCACCGCGGGCTGAGGACAGCGCCACTACCGCACTTGTGCTTCGCCGCCCCAGTGCCCTGCCGGGACTTTTTAAAATCCACCTCTTGTCTGGATGGAATCAGCGACCCGGTACATCTCCTAACGCCCCCAAGAACTCCCAGGTCAAGAGCCTCTACAAGCCTTACCCGCTAAAGTTTGAGTTCTCTGCGACGCGCCTCTGTCTGGCAAAGCTTCTCCTCCTCACTCCCTCCGGGTTCCGGGCAACAGCTCTGGTCTCACGCTCGCCCCAGTGCTCTGGCCCCAGGACCCTCCTCTGCGGACGGCGGAAGGAGTCTGTTGCCTTCCTCTCTCTCTCTCTGGGAAAGTCAGGTGAGGCTCTGGAGTCTCAAAGGCGGTCCCAGAAGAGGCAGAAGCCGCCCATTTTTATCAGCATCCCTTCCAAGGGAAAAGGGGGTGAGCCAGGAGCAACAAAAACAATAAAGTCTGCCTGTCAACTCTGGACTCTCTCCTAACCAGGAGCCACCACCTTGGATTCTTTCCTGGGATGTTTTTACCAGTAATGTAATCCACACTGGATGAGGACCCTGCAGAGATGAGGACGCGGGAGTCTGAAGTTTAAAGGTGGGAATATATATCTCTTTTAACTAGTTTGCAATTTAGGGAGGGTTTTAGAAACAAATCTCTCTTATAGATATTGTTATATTCTCCTTGCAGAGGTTTGTTTCCCTCTGCCACAAAGGACACCACCTGATTCCCTGATCTAAACATTAAACCCCACCAATCCAGCCAAAGGAACTTAAACTCCTTTTGAAGAAAATAACTTAACAAAGCCTCCACATTTCTCCAGATTCAATTTCCCCACAGAAACCATATATCTAAGGACACACCTTTCCATCAAGGATGAAAACCTAAACTCACCTCCCCCTCACTCTTTGATTCTGGATTGCAGGAGCACGTCCCAGAAGGGATCCAGGCTCTTGTCTGGGACAAGGTCTGGAAGCCTTTTGGATTCCAGGTTCCCATGGCTAACACTCTTATGGGAAGAAACTACAAGAGCAGATCCAACAGCAGCCTGAAAATGAGAGGACTTGGAGCTCATGATATTTCCTTAACATACCTATTAAATTGCCTATTCATGGAGCAGATTATCTTTAGAAGGCTTAAGTTCTTGAGTTCATTCAATACTTGGAGAGATCGAGTGTATATTATTCACTTGGGGAAATAAAGAACTAGAAACACACACACACACCTGAAAGAAGGAAAGCAAAACCTAGAAAAATTCTCCCCAAGGAAAAGTCAGGCTTAATTGTTCAGATCCAAGGGGATTCTTGTAGTGGGAAAGCAAATAAATGGAAGTGGTGAATTAACAAAACAAAGTGGTAGCCAGAGAAGTTGGAGAAGAGGAGAGTTCTTGTTTTGTTATTTGGGTTTCTGGACGAAATCTGAAGTGAATCTAACACAAGAGAAAACGTAATTCATGAGACTATAGTTCATCAAGACCTTTAGCATCCTTGATCCAGAGACTCTCCAGCCTACGTCAGTTACCTTATGCAATTTTTTTGCAGCCCTCATTGTCAGGAAATGCTTTCTTTATTCTAATCCCTGTAATTTACACTACAAGTTAAAGCTGTTTCTTGTAGGAAAGGAAGGGAAGATTGGAAGCAGATGGTTATAATTTGTTGTCCAGAAACATTTCAGAGTTTCAAAAGAATCTTAAATACTGATTTGGAGAAAGTAGTAGCTACCATGAGACAATTTTAACACATAATCCTGAAAGTGAAAAATCCCTTTGGACTTTGTTTTTGAAATGCAGACCATCCCTAAGATCTGAGGGGGGGAGAAAGACCTTACAAAATTAACTTATAAAATGAAGTGGAGAAGTGCCCTGATTCTGACAAAATGAGGTAGAGCATCCATGGAAGGATTGGGCACATAATTAGCCCTTAGGAAATGATGTGTGTGACAATAGTTATTACTGAGAAACTTTCCATACCTGAAAGGTACAGATAAACTGAAACCGGAAATGAGCAGAAAGAAACTGGGGGAGATATATCTGTGAATTTGCCTGCAAAAGGCATCCAGCAGCAATATTCTGGGCTGTGAGGAAAGAGGGTCCAGATTTGGCCAAAGATTCACTAAGTGGGGTGGCCTCTGGGAATCTGTCCTGTTGCTCAGGTTTCATCTAAGGTACAACCAGGTGTGTATGGCACAGCATGGAAGAAGGGACAGCAATCCTTTGTCAAGACGCAGAATATAGTCAGCACCAAGCAATCCCAGATGAGTTGGTGGGTGTCCTAAGAGGTCCATAGCACCAAGAGACCCAGGAGAGGGATCCTCAGAAACCCAAAGCCTTTTGGGTGTGCCAGAATAGGAGGAGGGAGTTATGGAGAAGGCACCATTTCCTAATTCCAACCAGGCAAGAGATATTGGGGATGGGGGGAGAGAACCAGGTGAATCCTAGGTTGCTTCAGCCTCAGTCAGTACTCACTGAGGAAATGAAGAGGGGTCTGTGTGGGAAAGAGTGGCACCCAGGCCTCAGGAGCTGAGGAAGACTGGACCCAGGGAACCTGGTGAGAACAGTTCTACCTGCCTGTGATTTCATTGCCAGAGAAAAAAGGATGAAAACTAGCTTTGCCCAGAGGGACTGAATTCAAGCACGAGCATGAACAGGTATGGCTTTTAGGGGACTCCCCAGTAAGATGTAGTTTTAGTTGTTTTTAAATTTTAGAAAAAGTGTGATTATGGTCTATGTAGTCTGGGATTTGCTTCCCCCCTATATTAAGATTTAGTGATGTTACTTCTAGGAATAGTTCTTTCAGATTTGCTGTGGAAATATATAATTCATTATTTAATCTGGGTACCTATTATACATTTGGATTTAAAAAACTGGGGAGAGGAATTAAATTTTTCCTACTCTAATTGTGTAAAATCTGCCCAGTCCAAACAAATTTCAGATGTACTCGGGACCTGATATTTACAGATGAGGGTTGAAAGGCACATAAATTGTGCCCATAGGTGGGCAACAAGGCAGCCTCTTCTGCTGGGGGCCATATGGTGTCCAGTGTGCTAAAGGACACACAATCTGATAAAGAGATGAGCCAGACTAGCAGATGATAAGTAGAAATGCAAACAGATAAGCCCAGTTATCAGTAAGGGGGAGAGTGCGGGTTTGCTCTGGCAGATGGTTAAGATCCTTGGCAAATGATAAGGCAATTTGTAGGAAAGGCTTTTGGGAAATAAAATATTTATTCAGAGGCAGGTGAGGTTCGCATGAGAAGCAATGACGCATCAATTTCCCCAGCAGAAATTCTCTCAGTCAGTGCAAAGCCATAAGAGGGAAAAGGCCTTAAGGTAGGAGAAGCATTTGTTTTCAGTTTTTAAGGCCCCTTTGCCTACTTCTCTGGCAATGAAGATGATAGTCTATTTCCCTCACCTACCTGGAAGCTGGCAAAATAGAAGGAAAATAAAGTTGAAGTAATGAGATGTGCAGAGTTGTAAATTCTATCCAAATATCATTAAGAGCCTAAGGAGGACTGTGGTGTCCTGGGATCTAATCTACTTTGTCCGCTGGAGATGTCCCTTCAGGTCAGCCTTGGAGGCAGTCGAGTCTGCGGCCTCTCTCTGAGAAAGTCAGGCAAGGCTCTGGAACCTCAGAGGCCGTCCCAGCACAGGCAAAAGTCACTCATTCTGACCAGTCAAATCTCTATCTGACCATCAATGTCTGGAATTCCACCGTCAGAACTTCATTTTTTACTTTCAAACTTTGATCCTTTTTACTTTGCTGTCGTTGTTGTTGTTGTTGTTGCTGTTTTTAAGTAATCTCTACGCCAATATGGGGCTTGAACTCACTACCCCAAGATCAAGAGTCCTATGCTCCACCCACTGAGCCACCCAGGTGAAACTTTGATCCTTTTTAAAATGCAAATGACTCCAGGAGCATGTGACTGAGGGAAGCATTTGTTGACCCTGGAGACCAGTAAAGGTATGATGGCATGGATGCCCAGGCAGGGGCATGTAGAATTGACAGGGGCAAAGGTCCAGGTGACAGACGCTGAACACTCAGGGCAAACTTGGTCCCTATCACAGCTAAGCCTGGTCCTGGCCTAGAAGAATCACCTGGATTTTCCTCTAAGCCTAAAGCCTTCATTTTCCACCTACAAAAGGACAATCGCCTTTTCTAATAGTTAAAGCTGGCGAATTGGTCATTCTAGTGCTTATCACTAGATGGGACGTGCCCTGGAGTTCAGGGCTCCTCAAGTCAACATTTTCATCAAGGCCTTGGGTAAACAGATGGAGTCTTCTGTATTTTAATATATAGAAATTATTCTGTATGTTATTCTGCATGTACAGCTAATGTGCAGTCAAGAAATACAGCAAATGGGGCGCCTGGGTGGCTCAGTGGGTTAAAGCCTCTGCCTTTGGCTCAGGTCATGATCTCAGGGTCCTGGGATCAAGCCCCACATCGGGCTCTCTGCTCAGCGGGGAGCCTGCTTCCCCCTCTCTCTCTGCCTGCCTCTCTGCCTACTTGTGATCTCTCTCTCTCTCTGTGTCAAATAAATAAATAAATAAATAAATAAAAATAAATAAATAAATAAATAAATAAACAAACAAATAAATAAATAAAAGAAATACAGCAAATGAGGAATGTAAATCAGGATCTTAATGATGGGCTGAATATGCAGACCAAGAAAAAATGTAATCGGAACAAATGTAGGATTCTGTAGGATTCCAAAAGGGTCCTTTTAAGGGTCCCAAATAATCAGCCACTCCAGTACAGAGACTAGAGGCATTGCTTAGTCAACCTCATTCAATATGATGTGAAGCCTCAGACTGTCATGTCCCGACAAAACCTGCCGCAAAGCTCAAGACAAATAATGCTGACTTGATAGGATCATCACCTATCATCCTTGCATCATCAAGAGGTGAGTCTTGCTCAGCTATTCTCTTTTCAGCATACCTGGATTATTTTTTTTCTTTTTCTTCCTTTTTTTTTTTTTTAGTAATTTATTTTTTTGATTTATTTTTTAATTTAAATTCAATTTTCTTTGGTTGCCACATTTTAAAGATGTGTTGCCTAGCAAAATTATATTCATAATAGAACTTTAATATCAAGTCAATAAATTAATTTTACATTTTGTGTTATGTTCTAGTGTTTCTTCACATCCATGTCATTCTCTTTCACAGTGATACTAACATGTATCACTATACATGTGGATAGCCATGATTAGGATACATACATGATTAGGATAACCATAATTTGGTTATCCTAAATTTAATTAGGTGTCATATCTTGAGAAATAGCTTACCTTGCTGTGTTAGTTTCCAGTGATTTTTGGTCAGTGTCCAAATTATTTATCACTGGTCATGATCATGGCCAAATGAATTACATAATTAATACAATGAGTTACACAGTTAATGACCTTCTCATGTACATTTAAGTTATTTCCCATTTTCTAATCCTTTCGCTGACTGCCAAGAAACACCTTTTCCTATTTTGTGTAACTATTTTCTTAGGTTATATTCCCAGAATATATTCCAGAGATATAAGCATCTAAATTCAAGAAAATTTTAGCAATTTCTACTGCTATCAATCATTTACCAGCTTCACCAGTTTTTTCAGCAACATTCTATTTTATTTTTCAAATTTCATGCATAAATTGTATCTTATTATAGTTTTAATTTGCATCTCAATAAGAGGTAGTAAAGTTGAACCTTTTCTTATGTCTGCTTTCTACTTGGGTCTCCTCTTTGTGAATCATCTATTCATGTCCTTGGCCCATTTACATTAAAGTTGATATTTTTCCTTTCAATTTTCATGGGCTTTTTGTGCAATACTGACAGCGACTTTCCCCTGGCTTATTTGATGAAAATATTTTCCCCAGTCGGCTTGCCTTTTTGAGTTATGATAATATTTATCCTAGAGACTTGAAAACATTTCCCATTGAGGTTCATTCAATTCACTGAAAGCCTAGCATGCATAATCCCCCTACATATATGATGTCTACTCTTTTTTTTTTTTTTTGATGGTTTCTTATGTTTTCATTCTTAACTAATACAACTGGTCTAAACAATTTTACCTAAAATCTCTAACTTTGAGCAATTAATTTAATGTGGGATTCAGGTTCCTCATCTGATATAAAAAGATACCTACTTGTCACTTTTATTCCAGGAACATCTAATAGAATATTAGGTGGGTCCAATACTTGCAGGATACTCCATCCTTCAACAACACTATGTCAGTTACCAGTACATCACCCGTCAGCTCCAAGTCTACCCTTTAGTACCTACTCCACAGAATTACTTTAGGCATTTCTTTATAGGGAGCATGATTTTGGGCTTTCTCAGTAGAGGATACTGGAACCACACTGAAGCAGGAGGGGACTCTACTGTCATTTCTGGCGGGTGCATTACTGAGTGAACATGCAAGGATGTCCAGTGGTGCTCTACTTCAGCCACGTACCTAGAACACACAGTTCCTTCACTGTGTCCCAGCCCCAGCCCAACCTGGCAGTCACCCTTGTGCAGCCCTCCTGCCTGCACTGTGCTCCTTCTCCCTCTGCTTCCCTAGCTCCACAACTCCCAGGTTTGTCTCTTTGGGACCCTCTGGTGCCACAACCCTCCTGACACAAGCACCACAGCTCCAGGCTCCTACTCACACTGGTGCTCCCACTCTCTCTGAACTCCTGTGTGGCCAGCCACGGCTCATGACTCATTCTGCCTGCATTCTGGGGATTGCTTCCTGCTGGCCCCACAACTGCAGGTCAGTTCAGGCTGGTGCAAACCCGTGGACTTCCCTGCTGTCCATTTCACTGCTATAATGCCAGCTCCAACAAGGTCTAAATGTGAGCCTTGGGGAGGGTAATTCGCCTCCCACGTTTGTTCTTTCTTGGTTACTCTCCTTCAGCCCTGTAGTGCCCTGTAGACTCTCCTACATCTTATGTTTAACAATCTTCATATTAATCTCCTGTTTAAATTATGTGGCTTCTGTCTCTCGATTGGATCCCCACTAATATGCATACTATGAGCCAGCATATCTTTTATGTTTTTATCTAGAGAAGAGGTCAGAAACTTTTTCTTAAAGGGCTGGATAGTAAGTATTTTAGACTTTCAGGACATACGGTTAATGTCACAAAATTCAACACTCATTCATAATGGAAAGGAGGAAGGGAGGGAAGAAAGAAGGAAGGAAGGCAGGGAGAAAGAAAGAAGGAAGGAAAGAGAGGGAGGGAGGAGGGAAGACTCAGCAAATGAGAAATAGATGGGAACTTCCTCAAGTTGATCAAAGTCATGTTAGGAAAGCTTACAGTTAACAATATGCTTAATTTGAAATCTGGGATCAGGAATAAGGCAAAGATGTTCAGTTTTATCACTTCTATTCAACATTGCACTTCAAGTCCTAGCCAGTACAACAGAGGAAAAGAAGAAATGAAACACATGGCATAAAGATGAGAAAAAGGTAACTGTCATTATTCAAAGACAGCATGATGGTACAAAACCCTATCTAAACTACAAAAAAATATTAGAACAAGTGAATTTAATAAGATTATAGGATGCAAAATTAATATATGAAAATTCAATTGTATTTACATATATTCTAGCAATAAGAAACAGAAAATGAAATTTTAAAAATACTATTTACAACA
The DNA here is from genome assembly GCA_028646535.1 of Procyon lotor. Classification (NCBI taxonomy): domain Eukaryota; kingdom Metazoa; phylum Chordata; class Mammalia; order Carnivora; family Procyonidae; genus Procyon; species Procyon lotor. The sequence goes on from CM053610.1 coordinate 50,742,903, forward strand.
GCATCATAGAGCTAATTACTTAAGAATAAATCTAACATTATGTGTAAAACTTGTAAAACATTGCTAAGAAAAATTAAAGACCAAAATAATGTAAAGAGACACTATATTATGGTATACTCTTTGAAATCTCAATAATTTTTAAAAAGATTTTATTTATTTTTGAGAGAAAGAGAGAGCCCACAAGTGAGGGGAGGGGCAGAAGGAAATGCAGACTCCCCGCTGAGCAAGGAGCCTGATGTGGGACTTGATCCCAAAACCCTGGGATCATGACCTGAGCCCAAGGCAGATGCTTAACTGACGGAACCATCCAGGTGCCCAAAACCTCAATAATTTTAAGATTTTTCCCAAAACACTGATATACAAATTTCCTGAAATCCCAATCAAAACCCCAACAGGCTTTATTCTGAAGAAATTGGAATCTAAAATTTTATAGAAATCCAAAGAATCTACGTGAGACATAATAATCTTGAAAAAAAAAAGTTGGAGGATTTATACTACCTGTTAGGACTTAGGATAAAGCTACAACAATTAAAAGAGTGTGGGACGGGCATAAGAATGGGCTAGTGAGACAAAGTAGAAATTCCAGAACCCCTCCCCATGTATATACAGTCAACTGATTTTTAATAAAGGTGCCATGGCAACTCAGTTAAGAAAGAAAATTCATTTTTAGAAAATGGTGGTGAAATAACTAGAGCATGTATGAATATGTATAAATCTCAGCTGCTCTCTCAGTCCACACAGGAAATTTAATTTGAAGTGAGCCACAGACAGACCTAAGTACAAAACTACCACCATGATGCATAGGAACAAAAAGGTGGAATATTTTCATGATTTGGAGGTAGGCAAAATTTTCTTCAGACCAAAAGGCCCTAACCATAAAAAAAACCCCAATAAAGTATAGCCTGTCAAAATAAGAATTTCTCCTCACCAAAAGATACCACCAAGAAAATGAAGATTACAAAATCTACAGAATAAGTGGTGTATATTCTTCAAAACCATCATGGTCATAAAAGACAATATATAAATAAATAGACAAGCAGACTGAGGGACTGTTCCAGACTAAAGAAGACTAAAGATTTCTTTTTTAAGATTTTATTTATTTATTTGACAAAGAGAGAGAGAGATCACAAGTAGGCAGAGGGCAGGCAGAGAGAGATGGGGCTGAGCAGAGAGCCCGATGTGGGACTGGATCCCAGGACCCTAAGATCATGACCTGAGCCGAAGGCAGAGGCTTTAACCCACGGAGCCACCCAGGCACCCCCAGGTTAGCAAATTTTATGACTATATCATTTCACAGTTTTATACCATTTCACCAGTTTTGTGTGATACCAAACCAAAAAATATATTTTGAAACACCTTGAAAAGTAAATAATGCTCAAATTTCAGTCGATGCCATTCCAGAAGAAGGTCTTTGTTTTTCCCCACACATCAATAACGACCTTACTCGTTTTTCATCCTGCAGATATTATCGTACCTTTTTCCATGCTGGACATTAAAATTCTCAGGGGGACAGAGGCAGACACAAATATCTAACTTATGTGAGATGGTGATGAAGTGGCCCTATGTATTGGGGTGTTTGAAAGCAGCTGATGAAGGGAATATGGTTCGTTTTGATCCTGATTCCTCTTGGAGTAATGAAACAGCACAACAAGATGTTTCAGGCACTTAGAATTTCAAACCCTGAGTGGAGACTTGGCCGATGAAGTAAGAGTTTCCAGGGAAAGTGATTCAGACCCTCTGGACTGATTCACGCAGTTTATTATTCACAGGATCTGGGTGACATTTAAATCATGCAAATGTATCCTGCTTATCTGCGAGTGGACATAGCACACACATCTGCAGCGACCCAGAGCAACAAATAATCTATTTTAGTGGAGACAAGGGTATTTTACATTTCCATGTCACTCTTTGTGCAGTGCGGCTTTTGAATTTTTAATCTCTATTGAATTCTGATTTCTTACCAATGGATATATAGAGGATTTATCTTTTTCTTCAGCCTCTCCCTCCCTCCTTCCTTCTTCCTTTCTATCCCGTCTCAATCTTTATCCTTTCCTTCTTCTTCCTCTCTCTCCTTTTTATCTCTCTTCTCCACCCGCTCCTTACCCTGGCTTCCACCTCCCCTTCGGAGAAGAGGGTACTGCCACCTTCTCCCCTGCCCTCTAAGAACTCACAGCCTGTGTGTTGCATGGGCTGCGCAGTTACTGTTAATGCTTGTTTGGGTTATGGAAGAAGAAGGGGGAGAGGGGTCATAGGAGGGAGACCTGGAAGATTCTGTGGGATCACTGGACCTAGCAGATCTCCTCCCAAGTACCTGACCCATCCCTCAAACACGCCCCCTGTACTGAAAAGACAACTGAGGCACAGAGTGGGAAGTAACCAGTTCGAGGTTATATGGTGAGTTTGTTTTGTTCTTCACCAGTGAGCATCTTTTTAAATTTTTTTTTTTATTTTTAGCTATTTTAATAGGCAGGTAAAAGAATCTCATTGTGATTCAATTAGCATTTCCCTAATGATTAATGATGTTAATAATCCTCTCATTTGTAAATTTGCTATTCATGCATTATTTGTTCAAATCCTCTGTCAATTTTCAAAAAATTGAGTTATTGTTTTCTTATTAGTTTTGAGGATTTTAAGAGATATGTTCTGGATACAAATTTTTATCAGTTATACGACTGGCAAATATTTTCTCTCAAACTGCAGTTTATCTTTTCATTCTTGGTTCTCACAAAGCAGACATTTTTCAGTTGCAGTGTAGCTTACATTTTTTAATTTATAAACCATGCTTTTACTGTTGTATTTAAGAACTACTTGTCTAATTCAAGGTTACACAGATTTTCTTTTCTGTTTTATTCTGGAAATGTTATAGTCTTAGATATGACATATAAGTTTAAAATCCATTTCGAGTTATTCATTATTAATTGTATAAAATATGAATTGAAGTTCATTTTGTTTTTTATATATGGATATCCAATTAATCCAGCACCATTTGTTAAGAATCAGAGAGAAAGAGAGAGGCTATTCTTTTCTACCCCAGTTTATGAACAACTTTTTTCCCTATAAAAGTGCAAACACAATTCAGTGTAAAAAAGGACAGTGACCATCTTTTTGATGATAGCACCGGTGCTATCTTTCTAACTACAACTCCTGTCCCATACGTTCCCTGAACTCCTCCAGGGTTATGATGGGAGACGATGAATCTGATAGATTTGTGTTATGCCTCTATCTTATTAAAAAGAAAGCACAGAATTTTGCAGAAATATCAAACAGACTGACAGCTTTGCAATGTTTGGAGAACTAAGGCTTGCTTTTTTTGCGGAAGAAACATTGTAACAATCCTCACCCTGATGAAACCTGCTTACTTAGAGAGGGATGCTGAGAAAACATGAACTCTGGTAGTAATGATACCGCATTCACAGTGCTTACTCTGTGCCACACACTGTGCAAAACACTTGTAAATTAATTCATTGAATTTCCACAACAACAAAGGGGGAAACTGAGGCAAGGAGTGGCACCCACTGACACAGAGGTAGGCTGGCACTGGAGGTGGGTTTTTTTTTTTTTCCAAAAGATTTTATTTATTCATTTGACAGAGAGAGAGATCCCAAGTAAGCAGAGAGGCAGGCAGAGAGAGAGGGGGGGAAGCAGGCTCCCCTCTGAGCAGAGAGCCTGATGTGGGGCTCGATCCCAGGACCCTGAGATCATGAACTGAGCCAAAGGCAGAGGCTTAACCCACTGAGCCACCCAGGTGCCCCTAGAGGTGGATCCCTAACCACGCATTTAAACTGTGTCCCTGTGGTCTCTGTCACACAAGGAAGCTGGGCCCCGAAGCCCTTTCAGGACTCAGAATCCTCCCACCAGACACTCATGCAGAGGGGTGTGAACGCTCAGGCCACAAAAATGGTTGATAATGTGTATGAAGCCCTCACTCCATCCAAATCCATCTACAGAGTCAGAGGAAAGGTTAACAGGCTGGGAGAACAGGCTGTAGTCACTTTGACCTTATCCTGAATGGCCAGCTTTCAGATGGGTTAACTCCTGAGGAATCAATAAATGAGCATCTCCTCAGTATGAATGATGCCTTCTCTCATTGGTTGTCTCCAAACAGCAATCCGCTCTGGGTGGTAGATAGCTTCCCTTTCAGTATAGATAATCATGCCTAGTGGTAGGGGCGCTGGCAAACAGTGCTACCTAGCCAAATCCTTCAAGAATGGGATCTCCTATTTTATTCCTGATTGTATCATCTGGCCCGCCCATGACTGTTACATTAGCCAGAGGATACTTGATATACAATGCAAAATATTATCAAGTAGGGACCAAAAAGCTGGTGACTACGGTCCTGTAAAAGGACATGTATGGCTAGGCCATACACATGCCTCTTTGCCAGAGGCCAAATCACAAAGGACAGAGTGGGGTCTTCCTGCAGGCTCTAGGTAATGTAAAGGTCCTCCCTACCTCCAAATTGCAGAGGGGCTTCCTGGAGAGGCACCAGATGGTCCATCCTGGTCACTGCTATGGCCTACATTGAGTTATTTTTCTGAAATAGGCACACCCCGTCAGGGAATTTTGAAGCCCAGGAGCAAGGTTGCCGAAACCAAGGTCTAACCATTTTACAGATATGTAATGAGCACTATGTGCTTGGCTCATCTCCCCACATTGAGAAGGACTTCCTACTCTTCGTGAGTGGGCCAGCAGAGTCTCGAGACACAGCCACTCACTTCCTGGAACAAAGGTCGGTGAGCTTCTGAAGGACCGCTTGAGGAACACCAGGAACGGCACTAGCCTCAACCCAGTCAAGTATCTTGAGGGGAGAGTTATAGCACTTTGATTCTGAAGGGGGGCTTGATGAGGGCTTCCAGCAACCACTCGATGCCTGGAAAGAGGGAACTAGATCAGGGTGAGACCACCATGAATACCTGGACGGACAGGGGGGGTTTCGGGATTGCAGTGGCACGTAGGAAGGAAAAGTCATGGAGAGGGGTGGTTAGATGCTAACTTCTCAGTGGAGGGACAGTTCACTGTTGGGAGGGGTGCCTGGGATGCTCCAGCACAGGCTGAGAGCCCCGGGAAAATCTCTCGGTGCCCGTGAGGGAGCTAGCTAAAAGAATTCTGGTATTGATGCTAAGCTCATGATTATTTTTTGTCCCACGTGGCTCTGGACTGCTCTGAGTGGTTTCCTCACAAGGGATGATGGTGGAGACATTTAGGAGGTCCCCTGCCATCTCTTGGTGGGAGTGTGAGAGACAGTAGCAAAGGCAGTGATAATGATGATTATTGAAAAGCTAACATTTATTGAGCTCTCACTGTGTCTTAGACCCTGTTCCAAGCCCTCTCTCCATTTTTTGCCCATGACAGCCCTATGAGGCAGCCGTAGTTTTCCCTCCAGGCCCAGAGGTCCTTCTGTAGGGACCACAAGCCTGAGAGTCAAGAGGTAGACTTGGCTCTGGGTCTTGGAGGCCCTTGAGTTTTCCCTGGCCCCAGTGGGAGGGAGGGTACTCAGGGCTCAGACCTGAGAGGGTAGAAGCATAGTGAGGAGGAGCATTTCCTCTTGGATCACTTGCTTAGGTGCTGGCTCCCCAAGTATAATTTGCTGAGATCCTGCTCAGGAGCTTGTTAAAAATACAGAATTCCAGGCTCAACCCCAGGCAGGCCCAGTGAGTCTGAATCTCTGTGAGTGCGGCCAAGTCTTCTGCGTTTTCATCAGGGAAATTTACAGGCATATTAAAGTTGTAAACCTCCACAGTAGGGTGTAACTCTTATCTAGGACCATTTCTACTCTGTTCTACAGGAAAGGATGGAATATTGGGAAGACTTACATATAAGGAATATAATTTTGGATTCCTGGCAGAAGGCAAATCATTTATGTTCAAATTTACTCTGGAAGCAGAGAAACATAAATGAAGGTTTCTGATAATGTAGACAGGATTGCTAGATTGTCCTCTGAAAACTCCCAGAGAGAGGTTTGAAACCTCATGACACCTTCCAGCAGATTGGGTGTAACTCCAAACAAAGACAGAGTTACTTGAAAGTGAAAAAGACCACCTCAAGGACCCCAAGGCACCCCAGCCTTTGCTTTAAGCAAAGGTTTTGCAGTAACACACTCTTGCAGGGTTCACAGAAGGCCTGCTTGAAGGAGACTCCTGATTAAATACCTCCACCTTGCCTGGATACCGAAGCTTTGATAGAGAGTGAGCAGAAACCCCAGGGGCTTCTCCACAGATGTCTAGAGTAACTCAAACATGAAAACAGATAATTTATAGAGAAAGTAGACTAGATCATTGCCCAGGGAGCAGAGATGCAAGACATGCTTTGAGAATTGAGCTGTTGGTGAACCTTGATGTTTTTTCCTTGATCTCAATCACAGCAAAACAGCAAATGAGATATTTCTCTGCTGGGCATGAGGTACAGGTTAAATATATCAACAGAGAGGAGATGTAGAAAAGAAATGGAAGGAAGAACATTATTCAGTTAACCTCCTAGAGCAGTCCCAGAACTAAAAGTTCCTGGATCACTGTCCTCCAAATCCTTGCCCTCAGGAAAGTAAAGGAAGAAGAATTCCCAGTAAGACACAAGTCCTCCTTC
>CM053610.1:50749981-50770797 GCA_028646535.1 Procyon lotor
ATTAGGTTTTTGGGTATTGCCCAACCATTCCCTGAAATTCTGTTCATTAAAAATTATTTTATTGCTTTTTTAGACTAGATAATTTCTATTGGTCTGTCTCAGATCCATAGACTATTCTGTTTATTCTGTTCATAAGCCTATTTGGTGGTGTTTTAGAACTTTAGATATAATTCTTTGTTCTAGAATTTCCTGTTTGTTTCTCTGCTGGGATTGCCTATCTTTTCATTTGTTATAAGCATCTTTTCCTTACCTGAATGGAAGTTATAGGAAGTACTTTCTAAAAATTATTATTTATTTATTTATTTTAAAGATTTTATTTACTTGACAGACTGAGAGAGCCAAGCAGGGGAAGTGGCAGGCAGAAGGAGAGGGAGAAGCAGGCTCCCTACTCAGCAGGAAGACTGATGTGGGGCTCAATCCCTGACCTGAAAGCAGACACTTAACCACCGGGGCCACCCAGGTGCCCCTATAATAGCTATTTTAAGGTCCTTGTCTGATAATCCAACATCTGGGTCATATCAAGTTTGTTTTTTGCGTTTTCTCTTGAAACTGAATCACATTTTCATGGTTATATGTTGAATAACTTAAAGTTGCATCCCGGAGTTCATCATACTAGGTTGCAGGGACTGTGATTTCTGTAATATCACTCACAAACCTTGATATTTTAAGCAGACATAAATTTTGTTGAATGGAAATCTCTGCCTTTTGGGTGGCAGTTCAAATTTCTGTGTAATTATTTTAGCCTTGAATGGTGATCTTATAACCTGCCTGTGCAGGTGTGGTTAGGGAGTTCGTCAGAGATTTGGGCTGAGTTTATATACACCAAATTTGTGGCTCTCTGTTTCTGCCTCTCTCCTTGTTTGGATTCTTTCTGCACTTTCCAGAACTTATATTTTCTCCAAACTCTGTTTTCTGTTTTTTGACCCAGTAAGAATATATGTTCTCATTTAGAGAGTCAGCCTCCACATGGGGCACTGACCATATCCTACCTGAGCCTGCTTTCAAGCTAAAACATGTAATAATAGGAAATTCACCACATGAGAATCTGCTTGCCTTCAATCACTCTCCAGAGACTTTGGGTAGTTATTATTTGTATTCTGTTCAGAGTTTATAGCTATCTGTCAGAGAGCACTGTGTTAAGAGTTTACTCAAACACACTAAAGTGTATTCCTCTCATCTTTAATTTGGAAGGTAAGTCACTGAATATATAATAGTTTGTTACGGGGTTTTTTTCTTTCTGCACTTTGCCATTCCTGTATCTTATCATCTCCACAGTTTTAGCTGAGAAGTCATTCATGTTGTGTCATTGTTCCCCTGAATGTAACATGGTCTTCTCTGGCTGCTTTCAAGATTTTCTTGTTATCATCTTTTAGCAGTTAGACTATGATGTGTCTTGGAATGGCTTTATTTGTATTTATCATGCTTAGGTACTTAGACTTGTCAGATTTCATGTTTCATATTCATATTTTCTACAACATTTTGGAAGTTTTCATTGTCTCCAATTTAAAGTGTCTCCTCTTCTTCTAGGACTCCAATTTTATGTATTTTGCAATGCTTGAAATCATCCCATAAGTCTCTGAAGCTTGACTTTTTTCTAATCCTTTTTTCTTTCTTTTCTTTGGATTGGGTAATTTTTATTAGCCTATATTCAAGTTCAATGATTTTTCTGTTCTCCCCACTCTACTGTTTATAGTCCATTTGGTATATGTTTTGTACTTTTCAGCTTTTGAATTTTCCTTTTGCATTTTAACATCTTCACTTTCTATTGAGATTCCCTATTAATTTCTTCATTAATATTATATTTCTTTACTTTGTATATGTTTATAATAGCTGTTTTGAAGTCTGCTAAATACAGCATCTGGATTGAATAAAAAAAATTTTTTTAAAGATTTTATTTATTTGACAGAGAGAGAGAGACAGCGAGAGAAGGAATACAAACAGGGGGAGTAGGAGAGGGAGAAGCAGGCTTCCCACTGAGCAGGAGGCCTGGTGCAGGGCTTAATCCCAGTATCCTGGAATCATGACTGAGCCAAAGGCATATATTTAACTGACTGAGCCACTCAGGAGTCCCTCTAAATGCAGTTTTAATCTGCATTTTTCTTATCATTAGTGAAGTTAAACACCTTTTCATATTTTAGGTCTATTGTTTTATCTTTGTGAATAGTTCATATCTTTTGCCTATTTTTCTGCCAGGTTTTTGGTCACGTCTTTTACCTAATTGTTTAAAGTCCTCTATAATTTAGGACATCAGCCCTTTGTGTGATATATTGTGCAAATACTTCCTCCCAGTTTCTCATTTGTCTTTTTATTTTGCTTATGGTCCTTTTTGGTAATGCATTTTAAAAAATAAATTTCTATGTAGCCAAGCTGAGCAATCTTTTATTGCCTCTGGATTTTGAATCATAGTTTAAAAAACCTTTTTCTGTACTCATGTTATAGAGGAATTCACTCATATTTTCTTTTAGTATTTGTATGTTTTCATATTTTTACTTATTTAACTTATTTTACATATTTAAGTGACTGAGCCACTCAGGAGTCCCTCTAAATGTAGTTTTAATCTGCATTTTTCTTATCATTAGTGAAGTTAAACACCTTTTCATATTTTAGGTCTATTCTTTTATCTTTGTAAATAGTTCATATCTTTTGCCTATTTTTCTATTTTTACATTTAGGACTTGGATCTATTTGGAGTTTATTCTTATATGTAGTTTGAAACATGAATCTATTTTATTGTTTTCTAATAGCCATTAGTCATCTCAGCATTTGTTACTAAAAAGTTCCAGTGATCTGAGATGCTATCTTTATAATACACTAAATTTCCATACACACACGCACACACATGTGTTTTGGATTTTATTTGGATTTTATTCTATTTCCATCAGTCTGTCTTTTCTCATGCTAGCACCACATAAGCACAAAGATGTTAGTGTTTTATATATTAGCATGAGTCCCTCTCCTCATGGCTTTTCTTCTTCAGTATTTTCTAATTTCTCTCCCATGTTTATTTTTCCCTATGAAGTTTACGATCAACTTTTTAAGCTCCATAAAATATTTGCTGTTATTTTTATTGAGAGTGTGTTACTTTAATGAGTGAACTCTGGGAGAACCAACATCTTCACATCTTCCTATCTAAAACCAAGAGATGTCCACATCTACTTTTGTCTTTCAGTAGTGTTTTAAGTTTTTCTCACATTGTTTTCGCACATTTCTTTAGTTTATTTTAGGTATGGTTGATCAATATTCTTGGATTCCATATTTGTGAATTCACTTACTAAAATTTATTTGTAATTCCAAAATCAATAGTCAGTACATTTTGTAGATATGCATATGTTCAGAGTGGTGAAAAATGAGTCCCCAACTGCCTTGTTCCAGCTCTCCTGCTCTAAAGAAGTGTCCTTTCCATAGTATATTTTAATACCACCTTTTCCACATTTTTGTGCTTACTGTTGGGGATCTTGATGTTTAAAATAGTCCCCAAGTGTAGTGTTGAAGTGCTATCTAGTATTCCTAAGTGCAAGAAAAAAATATCGGTGTTACACAATCTTCATTAAGGCATGAGTTATAGTGCTTTTGGCTGTGAGTCCTGTTTATAAATATTTACTAAATAAGGTGTCCTTAAACAGACACACAAAAGGTTATATACTGATCAGTTAGTGAAAATGATGTGATCAGAGGCTTGCAGGAGCTTAACCTTGTGTTTCACCAGGGGCAACAATTCAGTATTTGCTAAATTCAGTGTTACAGATGTGCTTATAGAACATAAGTACCACGAATAATGAGAACCAACTATATTTTATTTCCTTTTTTGCAACTGTAAATGAGGTTTCCTCTATCAATATATCTTCTAATTGATCATTATTGAGTATACAAAGGCTACTGATTTCTGTATGCTAAATTCCTATTCTGCCACTTCACTGAGCTCTTACATTGTTTGAATTACTGTTCTCACTGATTTTCTCTGGTTTTTCAGGTATGTTCTCTTATCATATGCAAATATAATTTCACTTTTAATTTTTCAATTCTATTCCCCTAACTAATTTCACTCCCCACCCCTACCTTTAGGACAGTTTTTCATCTATGTGGAACTGCTCTGAGTTGGTAAAAGTCTAGGTCATTGATCCATAGACTCCTGGAGTTGAAAAGGAACTCAGAGGTAATGTCTGTCACTTGATGGATTTTTTTTTTTTTTTGTATCATTCAAGTGGTCATCCAGTCTCTTGAACATTGGTTCCATTTCTTCTGGTAAGAGCATTTCTCTTTCAGAGAGTAACCTTATACCTATTCCACATAGTTCTTGTATGGCCGTCAATCATCCATCCTGGCCCCACTCCTGGCTTATGACCCAGGCCAAATATATGGGAGGAGGAGCCATAAAATCTGGATACATAACTATTATTTTTTGACAGACTGAACCCCATTTATTACTTCTTCTGGCATATTCTAACAGTGTAGATTTATGCAAGGAAAATCAAACACACAAATCACCTGAGGCAATGCATACAGTTGTATGTGCAGGGATGGAAATGCATCAGTGCACCACTACCGTTACTCTATACAGCCAACTATCTTTAAAAGAGATTTAAATAATAAAAAATAAAGTTTTATGTATACCAATGTAGTAACTGTTTCTGATACTCTCCATCACCTGTGCCATTTGAGTTAGTTTCACCTCATTATAGGTCTTATTTTCTTGCTTCTTTGTATGCCTGGTAATTTTTGATTGAATGCCAGACACTGTGAATTTTACTTTATTGGGTGGTCTTTTTTTTTTTTTTTTTTTTGTCCCTACAAATATTCTTGAGCTTTGTTTTGGGATGCAGGTTACTTGGAAACAGTTTGATTCCCCTAGGGCTTGCTTTAAAGCCTTATTATGTGCGACCAGAGAAGCAGTTAGCCTAAGGCCAATTTTGTTCCACAACTGAAGCAAACCTCTTCTGAGTAATCCACCTGAGGCCTCTTGACTAAAGATACCTGTTTTTTACCCTGCCTAGAAGAAACAAGAGATAGTCCCAGCCCCGTGTGAGCCATACAGATTGTTCCCTCTAACCTTTTTGAAACTTTCTTTCTTCAGTCTTGAGTAATTTCCTCACAGCCATGTACCGATCAGTGGAGATGAAAGCTCAAGGGGGCTTATCTACATATATCTGGAGCTGTTTCTGTGTAGCTCTCTCCTCTCCAGCCCTCTATCCTGTAGACTCCCGCTGCCTTGGTCTTCTCAGAATCCTCCATTCACAGAAGGTACCAGGCTCTGCCTATGTTCCTGCTCTCTTTGCTGCAGCATGGAAACTGACTCTGGGAAGTAAGCTGTGCACTCGTGGGGTTTCGCTTACTTGTTTCTCAGAGATCACTATGTCCAATGTTTTGGAAACTGTGGTTAAATACATTCTATCCAGTATTTTGATTGTCTCAAGCAGGGGTTTGGGAATGAAACCAGGTTCCTATTATTCCACACCAGCTGGAAGTAGACATACACTGTTCTTATTGTGATTTTCCCCAGCACATTGAACTGGGCATTATCAATAAAGTATGACACACCTGTACATATCACTTAACATCATTGAGAATACCATGCATTGTAATGTAATATCAGCGAGGGTTGCTTAGGTATATTGTCCTGTAGTTCTTCATTCCCTGCACATGCCTCTAACCAGACAACAGTGATTGGTCCAAAAATAAAGTGGAGATGGAGAGGTAGGATAGAGAAGGTAAGTACCTCCCAAATGTCTGATAGTATCTCTCTGAAGCCTGAGATATCATCAACACTCAATTGCTTGTTAAATAATTGAAAGAATGCAGGCAGACTTACATGAGGGCTTGCACGTATGCATGAATGAATATGACTTGATGAATGGTTTCTTCCCTACCCCACCAGTTCTCCACTGTACAGACCAAAACCAGATGACCACTCCAGAGCTTTTCTGCCTATGAGAAACTTCTGGGTTCTGGGGGGCAGCAAGCCTCCCCACATACTCTCTTATACCTTATTCTGGGTCATTTCCCCACTTTTTAAGTCCTTTCTCACTGTATTACTACTTTTATCCTGATGCTGGGCTGATGTCTCTTTTTCTTTCATATTTTTGGAGGTAGATTTCTCTGTTAATTTCTTTGCCATAATCCTGGTGACAACCTAGCTTTCAGGTATAATGAAACCATTTTTAATTAGATTGCAAATTTGCTGATACTCTAAAATCTATCTTTTCCATTTGCAAAAAGCATCCAATATTTTTCTTATTAATAATCTGTACTCTATTATTATACAGCCCTGTACTCTATTATTACAGACTAGAAAAAGAAAATTTGGGAGAGCTATTTCATTTTTGAAATTAGTGAAGCAAATTTTACTAAGAAATTAATAAAAAGAAGTGCATACTCTCATGCCATTGCTAAAAATGTATTCAAAGAAAACAGTAATAAATAAACAATGCAATTGTTTTGAAATGTTTCCAACGTAAGAGTCTTTATTCTGGTTCCGCGCTCAATTAGAGGTACCTACAACAGACTACAAACAAAAATAATTAGGAAGGGCTCAATAAAAATGGCCAGAAATCAATAATTTTGCTTTGCAGATCTCAGACAAGTTACTAGGTCTTAATTTAAGTCTTAACATTAAGTGATAAAATACCTAATTCAGATGAGATAATCAATTCAAAACAAGACTGCAGGCTTGGATTATAACTAACTTGCCCCTCCACCCCAAAAAAGGTTGAAAATCCTATGAGTAATGTGTCAGATTAACTTCTGGGTATGCAGAATTTACCGAAAGATTGAGTATAGTGTGGTGAGGACAGGGAAAATAATAGGATAAAGAATGGTTAGAAAAAGCCAGAACCAATAAGTGCAAACAGGCAAATGTACCTGTTTTACAAACAGGGTAGGAATGGGTAGACTGAGGGCGACCTTACCTCAGCAGAGGGGCTAGTTCCACAGTGATGAGTGGCTGAGGTCTGGGAAGCCCTGGAAGAATGCTGGCTCACTTAAACATAGTTGCCACTAGACTGCTTTAAGGTTTCTCAGCAATGGTCCTCAGCCCTTTGCTGCTGTGGGTGGTTCTAGGAGGGAAGGGCAGGGCTGCTTGAGGTGGAGGTATGGCAGCGATGGCATAGCTGGCTGACTCCTAGACCCTGGGCCGAGAACCTTCTCTGAGGAGGTGGAGGTCAGCATTATTTAAGGGTGTTAGAGTTTTTGCTGTACTGGGAACTAAACTGGCCCGGAAACTGGGGAGCGACCTCAAGTGCACTATTCTTGAGAGAGGTTTCAGGGTGTTCCAGAGATAAGCGATGTCGTCCCCCTCCCACCTTGGCCTTGGGGTGTTTCTTGGGGTTGGACTCTTGGGACCTGATGCCATGAGAACAGTCATCTGAGTCCGAAGACATCATCTCCTGGAGAGGCAGCCTCTTGGCAGGTTTCTTTTTCTTCTTTTTAGGGCTCTCCTGTCTTAGCTCTCGTAAATCCCCAGTGTCAATTTCTTTGAGTGGACATATTAAGAAAGCAGAGTTCTTCGTTTTCACATTCTCCCTACAGAGAGAGAGAGAGAGCAGTGTTACCCTGGTCTTGCTGGCTGCTGTGTCTATAGAGATGTCCAAGCCAGCCCTGTGGTGTTTCTCAGCTCTTTGTCCTGTGGCCTTCTTCCTATGGAATGGAGTCACAGGAGTCTGATGGGCCCTGATGGTCTGGGCTGGGCTTTATTCCATGTAGTTCATTTCCACGGATCTTTGATTTCTGGGAGTCTCGTGTGTTACAGAGAACCTAATGTCATTTGAACCCTGTCTTGACCGAGTCAGTAAATGAAGCAACAATTCCTGACCAAGAAGTCCCTTGACTTGCCTCAGAATTGACCTGTGTCCACACCAGGATGATAAGCTTGGCCACATCATAGTCCAGTTCATTCCTGACATACTGTACTGGGGCTTCTACAGTAGAGACATTCCTCTATGCTTAGTTTTCCCTAATTACGGTATGGTGTACCATCAGAAAAAAGTCCCCCAAATTTAAAAAAAAATTATAGGATTTTTAATTTAATTGACATTAGACATGACTAGGAAGTCCTAGAGCTAGCTTAACCATTTAGAAAATTTAGAAAATATAGTGTATGTGATCAACTAATATTTGACAAGGGCATCAAGAGTACTCAATGGGGAAATGACAGTCTTTTCAATAAATTGGAAAAACTGGAAATCCACACTCTCCTATCTTATAACACTCACAAAAATTAACATGAAATGGACTTAATAAGAACTGAAACCAGAAGACTCCTGGAAGATAACACATGGGAAAATACTCCTCTATACTGGTTTTGGCAATGATTTTTTAGATACAACACCAAAAGCACAAGCAACGAAAGCAAAAATGAATGGGACTACATCAAACTAAAAATCCTCTGCATAGCAAAAGAACCAAACAATAAAACAAAGAGACAACCTAAGGAATGAGAGAAAATATTTGCAAACTATATACCAGATAATGGATTAATGGCCAAACTACATATGGAACTCATACAACTTAATATCAATAATCCTGCAGAATAAACTCTTACTAATTTCTGAAAGAAAAAACAACCCAAGTAATCTGATTAAGTAATGGGCAGAGGACCTGAACAGACTTTTTTTTTTTTTTAACAAAAAAAGACATACAGATGGCCCAAAGGTACATGGAAACATGCTCAGTATCACTAATCAAAAGGGTAATGCAAATCAAAACCACAAAGAGGTATCATCTCACACCTGTTAGGATGGCTATTGTTAAAAAGGGAACAGATAACAAGTATTGCTGAGGATGTGGAGAAAAACAAGCCCTTGTACACTGTTAATGGGAGTATAACCGATACATTCACTATGGAAAACAGTATGGAAATGCCTCAAAAAATTAAAAATAGATGGGGCTCAGTTGGTTGGGCATTTTATATATATAGATATATAAAATTCATAATGGAATATTATCTAGCTATAAAAAAGAAGGAAACCCTGACTTTTGTGACTAGGATAGACCTTGAGGGTATTATATTAAGTGAAATAAGTCAGAGAAAGACAAATACTGTGTGATCTCACTTAAATGTATCATAGAAACAGAGAACAAAATGGTGGCCACCAGCGGTTGTGGGGAGAGGGTGGGGGAAATGGGAAGATGTTGGTCAAAGGATATAAAAAAACACAAAATATATTGATCAGTTTATTTATCCAGAACTGTTGTCTTTCAAAAAAGGGATCTTGGGACTCATGACTTCATTCCAGCCATGCCCTTATGACACACCGTTTTGGGAATTTGCCTTTTTTAGGGCCTTCAGGATGAGTTAAAACCTAATTTTTTTCCATAATCAGTATCTATCATCTTGATCACCCAGGCTTCACTCTGAATAACTTTTGACCATTGCTGCTTCAGACCCTTTTAGAAATTACAAAGAAAAATTAAGAGTGGGAGAAGATTTTTAATTATTTCCTAAAAGAAAATTACATCAATCAAATCTCTCTTCAAAGGATCGATTCACCATATGTGACACTTTTTAAGGACTGGCTCAAAGACTCAAGAGATAATTCCCAAGAGGTATTAAAAAATGGCCTTCATGAGGATAGCTATTATCAAGAAAAGAAAAAGCAAAACCAAAAAATAACAGATGTTGGCAAGGACATAGTGAAACTGGAACCCTTGTGCACTGCTGGTAGAAATGTGAAATGATAAAGCTCCTGTGTAAAACAGCAGGGCAATTCCCCCAAATATTAAAAATTGCATTACCATATGATCCAGCAATTCCACTTCTGTGTATGTATCCACAAGAAGGAAAGTAGGGATTGAAACAGATATGGACACTCATGTTCACAGCAGAATTACTCATAACGGCCAAAAGGTGGAAGCAATACAACGGTCTATCAACAGGTGAATGGATAGAGGTGCCTGGGTGGCTCAGTGGGTTAAAGCCTCTGCCTTCGGCTCAGGTCATGATCTCAGGGTCCTGGGATCGAGCCCCGCATCAGGCTCTCTGCTCAGCGGGGAGCCTGCTTCCCCTTCTCTCTCTACCTGCCTCTCTGCCTACTTGTGATCTCCCTCTGTCAAATTAAAAAAAAAAAAATTAAAAAAAAAAGGTGAATGGATAGATAAACTGGGGTATTTACATACAATAAAATATTTTCAGCCTTAAAAAGAAATGCTGACATACATTATAATATGGATGAACCTTGAAGACATTATGCTAAGTGAAAGAAGTTAATCACAAAGGACAGATACTGTATGATTCCACTTAAATGATATACAAAGACTAGTCAAAATCAGAAAGACAGAAAGTAAAATGGTCGTTGCCAAGGGCTAGGGGTGGAAAGGGAATGAGGAGTTAGTGTTCAATGCGTACAGAGTTTCAGTTTGGGATGATGACAAAATTTGGGGATGGCTTATGTGATGGTTGCACAACAATGTGAATATACTTAGTGCCACTGAACTGTATGGTTAAAAATGGTTAAAATGATAAATTTTGTGATTTGTGTATTTTATCACAATAAAAAAAAAAAAATGGCCCAAGCAACAGCAGTAACATTGAAGAAAGCATCACAGGAGGCCACAAACAAAATTATCTTGAAATAGGAGGCCAGCACCTATCCATGGATGTGTAAATTTTGTAAGGTTGGGTTCTCAGAGACTCATCTTAAAATCACACAGCAAGGTTGTAACACCACCTCAAATCTAAAATCTTACCTACCAGGGCACCTGGGTGTCTCCGACTCTTCACTTTGGCTTGGGTCATGATCTCAGGGTCATGAGATCAAGACCCAAGTTGGGCTCCTCACTCAGTGGGGAGTCTGCTTGAGATTTTCTCTCTCCCTCTCCCTTTGCCCCCCCATCTTCTTACACTCTCTCTCAAATAAATAAATCTTTAAAAAATAAAAAAACAAACATAAAAACCTACCTACCTCATTACCATCAGCTGTCCCTCACATTGTTGCCTCCCTCTAAAGCAGACTAAGTTGATATGTTCTATTTCCTTTTCAGAGGTGTTCTTTATTTCCCATGTATCAGGACTGGTCACAGTCCAGTCTACCACCTGTCACCTCTCAGAAAGAAGAGCAACAGGAAGAAGAAATGGAAAATAGAGAGAAAGGCACCCAAAGATGAAGGTTGAAGAGAGGCTGAGCTGCCTACCTGAAGGATACCAGGAAGACCATCGTGGAAAGAACCCAGGAAGCAGCACAGGAAAGCTCAAGAAGCAATACATGTCTAGCCTTCAGTAGGGCACTAGTCACATAATTCCATTCTAAGTAGGCAATAATGAAATAAGAGGTGTCCTGGTTATGCCAAAATGCAAGTAATACATTGTTAAATGGGGGAAAAAGTCACAGACTGTGTGTTACATTTTCCTGTTGTTATTAAGATTGTGAACACCTAAAGATAGCTAGAAACCTTTCCATCCAACTGTTAACAGTGCCTCCGAAAAAAGAATTCCAGTAGGATTGTCACTTACTCCACATTTAAAAATATTTTTTAACTATATTAAATGATAAGGGGAAACAAAAATTTTTATTTTGAAGAAAAATAACATAGCAGAGAAAACACACTCTGGAAGGAGATATATCAAAATATAAATGGCGATTACTTCTCAAACGTGGAACTATGGCTGGTTTTTATATTCTTTTTGCTTTTAATTTCTAAATTATATTAACTATGCATACTTGTGGAGTAAGAATGAAAATAGGTGAGCTGTCATGATCAGAATAAAAAGCAGACTAGGAGTTTGATCAAGGAAAAGCCTTTACATCAAGTAAGCAGATGCTGCTCAGCTACCCCATTTTACTCTCCAGAATGACTGATGTCAACCAAGTTCAAGATATTCCAAGGAAGCGTCTCCTTGCAGGAGGGGCAACAGGGTGACTGTGAATCTGATGTGAGAGTTCTTATCCAAAGCCCCCCCCACACACACACACACCATGCACCCTCATTCGGCTTGGCCCAAACCCACTCTGAGGAAAGGGTTTCTAATTCCTGTTTCTAATTCTAGCTGATGCACGTTGCCCATCAGCACACTTGGAAAGGCCCTAAGAAATGGTTTTCATTTGTCTTATCTCATGCCAAAACCAAGAAAAATTCAGTGTCCTATTAATAATTTTAGTTTACAGGTTTAAACAATGGGATAAACAGGTCAAAATTACATATGCGTGTGTCAGAGAGTAGGGGTAAGATGAGGGAAGCCAGGCACCGAGGCTTCACTGGTTCTTTGAATGCAGCTGGCTCTACTTTGGGGAAGAAAGTGCTGAGCACCTACTCCACACTCTCCTTGGGCCAAAACCCACCTCATTCACTTGATTAGTGTCAGCTCATCAGCTTGCTCTATTCTCGATGGTTCTCTGGGGCCTCAGTTCTTTTCTGCCCTAAGAGTCTGTCAGAAAGCTGGTCTTAGGAGAGGAGGACCTGATGTTTGAGAAAGACCACAAGGCCCTTGAGTTTTAACAATGGAAGGAGAAGAAAATAGAGAGACTGATAGAAAAGGCTACTGCCATCTGAATTGTTACCACTGGCCCTCAGGGCTAACAAATCTCTCTGACTCTCAAAGCTCTTATACCTGTACTAGGACTCCAAAGCATGCTTTCCAAAAATAGGCAATGGCATTTGTCCCTCCAGAAACTATGGGACACTCACAGACAGCATTTGCTGCTGATGTGCTTATTTTTCAGGGCTTTGCTCCAGCCTAGGAAATGGGGCTCCTAATCTGACCAAAAGGGACGAGGGAGCTAATGACATACTGAGGCTTAATGATTTCAGATGCACAGCTCCTTCTAAGGGAAAAATAGTCAGCGGTGACTGGGCAAGAGTATGGGAAGTGATTCATCTCATGTAATGCCAGAGCCAGTGCTGAATCTGGAGGTTTCAATTAACCACTTAATATCACTGCTGTCAGGAAGATGATGCGAGGCCACACTACACGGAGGACAGGGAGGAATGTTAACCAGCATGGAATTATGATTTCCTTTGGGACATATTCCTAAATCCAAATGGCTTGATGGAAAATGTCAACTGTTCAGAGAGAGACGATCAGAGTTCCTAACATTTAGGAACTGGGAGCTGACCACAGACCCGGATAAACCACATGGTCTCCCATAGACTGATACACAGCCATGTCCCCAAGGCCACACAACTGCAGGCACACATCAAGAAGAGAACACTCCTTGCCTTCAGGATCTCAGTGCCCAGCAATTTCTTTCAGATGTCCAATGATTTTTTTTTTTTTTTGGAGCAGAGAAGAGGATTAGTTCTAGCTGACTTTCCTGCTCACGTTTAGAATGCTGCTAATTTTTTCAAGAAATCCAACTCCCTCGAAGCGAGTCTTCTTAAGGAGGAGAACAGAAGTAATTTGCCCAAACCTTGTTTTGTCAAGAGCGGAGGATGGATCCCAGCAATGGCTGGGAGGGATATCCAGCCTGTTACATGGCACCAGGTGTGGGGATGGAGCTCAGGCCTGCCAGAGGTACTCTGTCTGGAAGAGGACCTGGTCCCCAGCCTGTACTCAACAACCTCTCAGGGGGTGACTGAGTGATGCCTAGTAGAGGCACTGCCTTCACTGGAGAAAACCAGAAGCCAGAGCATCAAACCCACCAGGCATGCTTCTCCTGCAACGGCCCCAGCAGAGGCCATAGCCTTTTGACAGGAACAGGATTCCAGGGGAGGAGTCAGGGAACAAGCTGGAAGTTCTCTGCCTGGCCAGGAGGGAGGATGCCAGGTGGGGGGAAATTCCTCCTGGTCCGCTTGCACTTTGGAATTACGAGAAATTACGTGTGTGTTCTCTAAATGGAGCAAGTTATAGCCAGGTTGGGGAATATTTTCACTCAGAACTGATATCTCTATGCTATGAAGTGTAGAAAAAAGCTCAGGGACATCACTGAAGGTAGGTAAGGCATGAGTAATCTTGTCCCTCCATCAGACACATGCTCAGAAGGCCCGCCTCCCTCAGCTGTGCTGCCAGGAAATGCACTCATCATGTGGCAGAGGAAAGAGAAAATCAAACCAGTAAGAGCCTCCCTTGATTTCACGTTGTAAATACTGTGATCCTAAAATTCTCTCCTTTAAGAACTAGCTATTTGGAATTTAGAGATATGAGTGACATGCTGGATGAGAGAGGACAAAAGTCCTCAAGAATCATGTAGGTGTCAAATTTTAAGCTGAAAATAAAACTAGGCATCAGCTTTGCCCATATTCAATCACTTTTTGAATGCTTTACCCTCCAAATATCTCCCTTCCTGTTTTTCACTGTGTGTTGCCCTCAGTTAGGAACCAGAAGAGGGGCTGGAGGATATAGCTTGCCACCCACAACTGAAGGCCTCAAGAAAGAAGAAAAAGTGGAGGTGCAGAAGATGGGAGCGCAGAATGTCCGGCATCGCGGTTCATGCCTGGGGCCATGTACCTGTCTGACCAATTCCAAATGGATGGTTATAGTGGATTCAATATTTTAAAGTTAAATTAAGTCAAGTGCTGTTCTGTTGGAGTTGCAAGCTATAGCACACTTAAGTAGCCCCTGAAGAAAGCACCAGGATTTCTTTTTTAATGGTCTCATTTGGTATAATGATGTGAAGGCTTACAAAAGACAAACCAAAGGGAGGTGGTACCTTTAGAAAGCCAGTGGGGAAGTGCTCCTGATGAGAAAGCACCTACCAGAAGGAAATCCCAGTAGAGATACAAAATAAGACTTGCACCTTCAGTCTGTGTGCTCACACCTGCCAGCTCTGATTATGGAAACAGAGACAGATTAAATTCTGAACTTAGCAGGTTGGACATGACCTCTGCTTAAGAGAATTAAATGCAGTCCTGGCTAGCAAAGAGGCAGCTAGAGCAAAACAGCAGTGCAAGTTACCATGGGGAGACTACAGAGTCAATGCACATTTCCGCTGTGTAAAGCCCTAGACGCTAGGTAGATAATTAGCAGCTAAGAGATTTAAATAAGGCCTAGGGCAGGACTAAGATAGCAAATAATTATAGGCTTTTCAAAACAGAGAAAGAATTGAATTTTAATTCTAAAATAGGATTGATAATGTTGAATTCAGTGAAAATGGTCAATACCTAGACACATCTACTCATATTCCTTTGAAATGTACTGTAATTTGGATATCATTTTGTTTGAGTAAATTTTGAGATTAACAAAAACTGTGCTATAATTTTAAATGAACATTATACTCATCTAGAAGAGAATGAAGGCTGGTAGCGTTTATTTTCAATCATAATACCTAAGGAAAGATTCTCTGTGAAACCATGTACCTCTCAAGGAACAATGCTGGGCCTCCACTAGTATTTGTGTGTTCACTGGCTCATTCTTCAAATAGTTATTGGGCACATCCTATGAGCTGGGCCTTGACAACTATGATTTAGAAGTGGATAGAACCTGGCCCCTGCTTTCAAGACACGTGCCTAACAGCAGTGAGAAACTGAGAAAGTACATGGCCCTACACAAGGGAAAATTTCTGCAATGAAAATCTCTCCAGGATGCAGTGAGATCACCTCAGCACACAGGACAGCTGGAGTCTTGGGACAAGACATAGCGATGGTGACGCTTGAGTTCAATGTTAGGGTTCCCTGGTGGCCAAGGGCAAGGACAACATTCCAGGGAGGGAAATACAGCACAGAGCCCTGAAAAAGCATGGTATGAGGAAAAAGCTACAAGTAGTTTAATATGATTAGTGCGCAGAGGGGTTGTGGGAGGTTGGTTGGGGATTGGCTAGGGAGAAGTGAGGCTGGGGGCAGGCCTGGGTCAGACCCGCAAGAGGTTAAACTAGAATAAGAAGGGGCAAAGGAGGGCGACTGAAGGATTTTTTAAGTAGGGGAGGGGTTGTAGCAGATTTGCATGTGAGGAAGATTCCTCTACTAGGCTCCTCTGTCTGGAAGAGGGCTGGGACTGCTGGCAGGAAGCCACAGGCAGGGGCCTCAGGAAATGAGATGGCTGACCTAAGGCAGCACAGGTCCAGAAGAGCTGAGAGATATTTGCAAGTTAGGATCAGTAGAACTTGGAGACCCATGGGGTGTGGTGGGTGAAGGTCAAGAAGAAGCCAAAGATGATGGCCAAATTTCTGCAGGGACAACTCTGTGATTGGTGAGGGGCAGAGAGAACTGCATCAGGGAGGGTGGAGATGGGAGTAGGTCTGTGGAGAGCTATAATTTTAGTATGAGATGTGCTGAGCTTGAGATTCTGTACACTCAGGTGGATGGCTGGAAATAACAGGATTCCGCCGTGCACTAAGTATCTGCTTTATCCTCGAACACACAAGGACCAACTCCAATCCTCAGACCACCCTAATCTCACTGTGAGCAAACAAGCTCCTAGATGATAAGCAACCTGTTCCAGGGTACAAACCAAGTGAGGGTGGAGCTGCGATAGGAAATCTGGGCTTAGCTTCCAAGGCTCGTTCCACCAGAGTTCTTATGAGCCAAGTCTGCCCATTACAGCCAGTGGGGAGCTTTTAGCAAAGCTCATCCCAGGTCCCACTCTGAGAGGCTACAATTCTGGTGTCAGAGCACAGGAGTGGTCTGGTGTAGAGAGGGAGATATGAGGTCCTTAGTGTAAATGGAGTCATGGAAGTAAGGGATGTGGTTGAAATCAGGCAGGGAGGAAATCTAGAGGGAGGAGGAGCCGTGACAGGTCTCAAGAGGAGGAGGAGGGGTGGCTGAGAGAGTCAAATAGAGCACAGACAGTGTGAGCGTGTGAGAGGTCCTGAATGGCCCCTGTGGGAACAGCGTCACACCAAGGTAAGAGGGGAAGCCAATACCCAAGGCTCCTCAGGGAGGGAAGAGAAGGCAAGAAAGGGGAGACAACAGCCTCTGAGATTGCCCACACGCAACGTGGTTGTGAAGGGAGGGAGGCTGGAGGGAGGATGCTAGATCGCACTGCTGAACCAAGGGAGCTCAATGGATTTAGGAGTAGAGGGGTGTGTGCATGTGTGTGTGCATGTGTATAAACAGCAGGGGCAAACTGGGTTTTTGCTGGGCAAAGAAATAGGAGAGGAGCTAGGGTGATAGAGAATCCAGGATAATGGACAGAGCAAGAATCAGGTAGTGAGGACAGGCTCTGGAGCCTGGTAGGGAGGTCAGCCTTGGATGAGAGAAGGTATTTTGACATCAGGGGGAAAGAGGTTTCTGCAAGACTACGGAGGGCGGGGTGGGGGTAAAGAAGTGGAGGGCGGAACGTCTGATGGTTTCTGTTTATGAAGTGCAAGGTGATGCCATGAGGTGAATGAAGGTTGCCACTCAAGACAACCAACAAACTCCAAGTGAAGTTGGAGGGTGTTTCCAGGATCCCTCTCCCTAATCCTTGCTCAAAATCAACCTTCACCCCCCAGGTCATAGCTCCAACTCTAGCTGTGATGCCTCTCGTTGGTCCCATGGACTTCAGTTTTTGCCTGTTTTCTATGCCTCGGCTTCTTCTTATTGACTTGACTTTAATCTACCTTTCCAGCTTTTAGCAATCCTACTTCCTCAGATGGAAATGTATTCAACCCACTGTAGCCCTTGAAAACCTCCACCCACCCACCCACTCACGCTCATCCAGGCACAGGCAAGCTAAGGCCAACACCTCATTCTCACTCCCCAGTAAAGGAAGAAGCAGATGGTTGATTGGTCCCAACTACAACTTAATCTCACTTTTGCTTCATGGCAAGACTTTATTAGAAGGTCCTGAATGCTTACAAATAAAAGAGGAATAATTCCTTCAAGTTCATGACAGCACTGAATGTTTTTCTGAAGAGTCAGTAAATTAATCTTGCATTTGAGATTCAAACCAGATAGACGAATAACCAGCAACTAAGAGGTGTGAGGTTGAAGGAATAATAATCAGAGAACTACCTTTTAAGCAGGTGGCCCTCCACCTCTACTTTTCTCCCCAAGTATTTTTCATGAATCTCAACTCAGAAACAGATTAAAGGTGCAAAGATATAAATAAAGTTCAGGGAGTATAAAAAGTTGGGTCTACTTACACTTTTGGATCCTCCTGAATTGGGGGTGATTTTATGTGAGAGCAAGAGAGAGCATACTTGTTTTGACTGATCTTAATAAGTGCACTCCGAGGGCAAAATTCCTGTAATAATACCAAAAGAGTTCATGCAACTTAAATCAGAAATGCCCACAATTTAGATGTGACTTTGTTTCAGCTCAATCCATTATAACAGCTGCTAGCCATTATCCTATTCAGGATGATACTTTGGACCGCAGTCAAATGGCAGTCTGTTTTGATAGTTCTATGCTGAGGAGAAGTCACTGACGAGTCCTCCTGGTCATTTCTCCATATCCTGGATCACATGCGAGGCCATCCATGTAAGACATACGTGCCCACCCACGCACATGTGCACACCCACACATCCCTCCACAGAACCACCTTCCTATCTACTTTTACTTCAGCCTTGGACATCTCTCTCCTAGACTCAGAAGCTATAACCACCACCCCTTGCCTAGTGTGTCACCTTCAGCCCCATGAATCTCTACTAGAACTATCTTCAGTGTCTCGCCCCCAACCACCGGGCTCTCTTATTCAGGGCCTGACTGCCAGGTTCCTCCTGGGCTTTAAGACTCTTAAATGACTCTTTCTCAGGGATCTTAGCACAACTGCTTCATCTCTCTCCACACCCTGGGATGTGCCCAGGGACTTCTCTTCAAAAGAAGAACTTTCTCCTCTCTTGCCTAGTAGATATCCCCAGAGTGGTGCCTCATGTCAGAAAAGCTTTCCACCTACCCCATTGTTCCCTAGACTGCTTTTTACTATCATCCAAATAGTTCCACAAAAGTTTATTTTCTCTTAAGGTGTTTTTTTTTTTCCTCCCTTATTCTGTCAGATTGGAAACTGCTTCTGGGACCACTGGCTCTGATGGTCTTCACTCTTTTAATTTTAAAATTCATTTACTATGACCCCTCTCCTGATGGTTATACCTCATGCTATAGTCAAGGACTGACTGGATATTTCTCTTCTGTTTACGGGGCAGTTGGGCACAGAGATTCAAAGTGTAGGCAGCCATGGAGCCAGACTGGCTGGGTTCAAATGCCCACTGTCCCACTTACCATGTGTGAGACTTAACTCTCTGCTTTGGTTTCTTTATCTGAAAACAGGAATTATAATAGTACTTCCTCACAGTGTTTGAGCATTCAATTGTTCTTTACATATAAAGTACCTTGATTAGTACCTGTGGCACATAATAAGTGCTTAAGAAAGTTAGCCACAAGTATTTTACTTCTTGCTTTTTGCTTGCTAGTCTATTTTCCAGGCATATTAAATGGTCTGTCAAGACAATGTTATTTCCATTAGAAATATCATCCATTTAAATAATTTAAAAAGCCATTTTGAGAACCTTCTGTTCATCAGAGGCCTGTGCTGGGGCTACAAAGATCAATGGGCCACAGTTCCTGCCTTTAAGGAACTGGGAGTTGGTGAGGAAGCCACTATGCGAAGGGGGAAGTACAGTGTGCAGAGGAACCCTGAGGACCTCGGCAGGATGTGACAGTGGGCAGAGTCTTTCCGGTGACAGGAGCTTCTGTGGCAAGAGGTTGGGAGGGTGGTCCAGGAAGAGGGAAAGATTAGGGGCTTAGAGAAGCCCACTGTATTCAGGAAGCAGTGAGCCTTCCATGGATCTGGGGCCATGCTGGGTTCAGGCTGGGCTTTTCCTTCAGGGTGATGAGAAGCACAGGCACGCATGTGTGTGTGTGTATGTGTGTGTGGCGGGGGACATCAGGCAGACAAGTGACATCAGCAGATCTTTAAACTGATAAGGAGGCTTCCTAAAGCAGTTAGGGAAATTCACAGGGGAGCTAGGGAGGGGAACAGAGCAGGCTGGGAAGCAGCAGGCAAGGAAGAGAGAGAGAAAGGGGCTGTGAGAAGTTGGGGAGGACAGTGAAGAACAGGAGTAAGCCTCCCCAGTTGTCAAATTAGGAGACAAAAAGGCCATTCGATGACGGAGTTAGGAGGCCATGGCAGCCTCGGTGAGGCTAGATTTTTGCAGAGTGGGCAGATCCGAACCATAAGGAGTGGATACAGGTGCAGGGAGGAAAGTCATTCCTTCAGGATATCTGGCAGTGCCAGGAAAGAGCACGACACTGCCTAGAAGGGTGGGAAGCTACTTTCTACCTAGTGAGAAAGCCCTTTCCTCAATG
Organism: Procyon lotor; assembly: GCA_028646535.1. NCBI lineage: Eukaryota > Metazoa > Chordata > Mammalia > Carnivora > Procyonidae > Procyon > Procyon lotor. The sequence goes on from CM053610.1 coordinate 50,770,066, forward strand.
AAAGTCTACTTACTCTCCGGTTGTTACACTTCAAAACCGTGTAGAATTTATCATCGGCTACATCCTGATTTGGAAGTGCTATGACAATGGCAGGGACATAGAAGTCGAATCCATTGGGTATCACAATTTTGGCAAAGACATAATCTCCAACCTGTAGATGAGAACGTACATCACAGCAAATATTTTACTTATAGATCTTATAAGCAATGTCAATATAAGCCTGTTTAAAAATACTCCAAGGTGATTAGCAAGTACTGACGCTATAATTCAAATACATATTTTTTTTTTCTTGGCTAAGAAAGAGTCAATAGTTTCAAAATGCCCCAGGTACACTGGGCCACACCTGGAACTCTGTGATCAGTGTAGGGGAGGCCCAGTTTTCCTAGAACTTCTTCATCTGACTAGGATCCTGGGGTGGGGGGCAGCCAGCAGGCTGGCAAGAGATCTGGAAACCATATCCTACAAAGACTGGTTGAAGGAACCTGTTTCACATAAAGACCAGAGAGAGAGGCACAGTGTCCTCATATATCTGAAGGGCTCTCACCCAGACAATGGAAAGCAGCAGGTTTGCTTAATGTTCCAAAGCACACACCTGAAATCCATAAGCAAAAGTTACAAAGAGACAACTTCTAGCAGGAAGAAAATCTTGTGAAGGGCATACAGAGACTGCTGGGCACGTGTCAGATGGACAGGACCAACTCTTGGGGGAAAAGTGGACCGGTGGGTGCTCTG
>CM053610.1:50770897-50783786 GCA_028646535.1 Procyon lotor
CTTTCTTTCTTTCTTTCTTTCTTTCTTTCTTTCTTTCTTTCTTTCTTTCTTTCTTTCTTTCTTTCTTTCTTTCTTTCTCTCTTTCTTTCTTTTTCTTTTTTTTAAGATTTTATTTATTTATTTGACACTGAGAGAGACAGCGAGAGAGGGAACACAAGCAGAGGAAGTGGGAGAGGGAGAAGCAGGCTTCTTGAGGAGCCCGATGTGGGGCCTGATGTGGGGCTCAATCCCAGGACCCTGGGATCATGACCTGAGCCAAAGGCAGACATTTAACTGACTGAGCCACCCAGCTGCCCCTGGGGGCTGGGAAGGATGTCCCCAATGCGGCCCAGCTTTTATGGATTTATATGCAGATGAGAACACATCAGCCCAGCTCACCTGTGGAATGCATGTTCAGGAGTAACTGCATTATAGCATCAGGGTCTGGCAATAACCAACCACAACGTGAAGGAAAGCTCTACCTCTGCTCTTGTCATTTACATGGGTTTTACTATAATCTTGTACAGTCACAGCAGCTCTCTTCCCCCGCCATCTACTGTCTATAAAGTGACAAGGGCCACAGGGGCTAAAATAAGCAAGGCTGTGCAGTCAGGAGGCTCCTTAACAAGGTGTTAGCAGGTAAGGCAGAGCCAAAAAGTTGCCAGGCCAGGGGCCATACGAACAGGGGTCACTGCTTTTCCTGCCCAAACACAGGCTCCCTGGAGGAGCCCAACCAGGTGTTCGACAAAGGTCCACCAGTGGCCTCGCCATCCTGTTATCCATAACTGTGGGGATGGTGGAAAGGGCCCCCAGAAAAGATGGCTGTAGCAGGTACCTGGAGCAGTGGGCAGGGCATGGCGCCCCCGATAGGCGTGATGAACGAGGTGGGCACAACCTTGGTGTCTCCGTACCTGAAATCCACCAGTGCATGGGTGGGGCTCACACACTTCTTCACAACTCCTGAAAGGAATCAAATTTAAAAATGTCATATGAAGACAAATAACGTCTATTCTCCTAGGCATGTGCCATTTTATTGGCTAATTTATAACACTTTGCTGTTTAAATCAGCATGCCCCTTTGGTTTCTCCAGGAGGTAACACTGGATACTGTATATGATGCCTCCTGGGGTTGACCCACTCAAAGTGGTGAAGCGCACAGCCCTGGTCTGGATACCGCTGAACTCAGAAGCCCAGAGAACTTGCAGAAGCTTGTCTGTCCATCGTCACCAGGAGCCATTCCGACAAGAACATCATTCCTAGAAACAAATATCCTCTTCCTGGGTACTTCATACTATCTAATTTCCTCATTTACTTACTTTAGCTATATTTCCTTCTATTCTCCTCACATATAGAAAATCAGAGTTGTTAAATTGTGAAAGTAAAAGAAAATAGGAACTCCCATCTTCAACTTTTCATCTAATATCAGATAAATGAAAAGCTAACCAGGTTGAACACTTCCTCTGGTTTCCCTAAAATGTACTACCAAAAAACGAACAAAGGAAAAAGACGCAAGAAGTTTCCTTGCCACTTAGCTGTACTCAAAGGGATGATTATAATAGGGGAAAAAAATACCTGTTTTAAGGTTCACATGTTTTGTCACTTATCCTAGTTAAGATTTATTTTCCTATCATAAAGGGATTATAAATATTAAGGGAAGTTTTGACGGGGACACTTTCCCAGGCAGTAAAGCTGCAGTGAGAGTCCTACTCTGAGAGAGAAATGTACGTGTCCCCTTTTACACCAGGGCCTGGCACCGCTGCCCCAGCTCACACGCTTACCTTGGCTAAGTCTCATGGCCTTTGATGTAGCAAAGAAACGGCTGGTGTTTTTCATCTTTTTCATCTTGAGTTCATGTCCCTTGTTTTAAATGGCCAAAGAAGTGACAACTTTTTTTTTTTTTTTAATACACACACACACACATCGAGCAAAACCCAGCTCCACTGGTGTGTGTTTTCTCATTGGATTAAAATGTTCAGTTTGGTTTTGAAATATTCTTTATACATTATTCACACACTTGCTGCCATAAACAACTGACTTTATCCTTTTAATTAGAAAAACAGACACTGCTTTTTAGAAAGACTTCCTATTAGGAAAGCAACAAAGAACCACTCCTAACTGAGGAGAATGCTCACATCCAACACATGGGTGAGCCTGACACTCCCTCTCAGGGTTCACGTCGATGGGCCTGGGCTGCCACGATGGGCCTGGGCTGCCATGATGGCCGCACTGGCCGGTGCGATCCTCCTCAAATTCTTAGCCTCTGGGACTTAGCAGGGTGTACCCATAAACCTATTAGGCAGGGTTTCAGTTGTTTGCCTAAGTGTAGTAGTGGTGACAGAGACCGGATGGCCATTTACTATGTGTCTTTCACAGAAACCCCTGCCCACCCTTGGCCCACGTGATTAGATCTAGACTTTTTGGTATGTTTCAACAACCTCTTTTTAGTTCCTTCCACTGTTTTCTTCTTTGTACAAGCTCTGCAGATATGGGCCTCCGTTCACCTGCAGAAATTAGTACAGTGTCTCCCAGGCTGACGTTAGAACCAGTCTCGCCGTGTGGACAGCCTGGCTGGTTGTGCTCTGGGAGCTGGAGGACCACGAGTGGGCCTGTCGAATTACGGCTCAGCATCTGCATTTGCGCCTTCTCCATCTAATTAAGGAGTTGCTGGCATTTCTAAGTCCTGATTCAAGATCAGCATCTAATTTTGTTCTCCCTTATGCTGCAATTTCTCTTTGTCCTCACCCCCAGAGAGGTGTGGCTGTGTCTCCTGGCTCTGAAATGTCTCTAGGAACAAATCTAGGGGCCTGAGCTTCTTCCCAGTGAGGCCTGGTGATCCCTGTCACCTTCCTTGGGTACAGACTGGGCCCCCCACCCCCCTTAGCCAGAGAGTTCTCCTGTATTCAGGTTGGAGAAAAGGGAATGTGCCCTGTTGAGCCCCTCAGCCAAAATGTGGCCCATTCTCAGTGGTCGAAGACTGCAGAAATACTCCAAGTAGGTAGGTCAGTTCATTTCGTGAAAGACATGGGAATCATTCTCAATCTTTACTCCAAACAGGAATTTCTCTTTTACTTCTGGCTATAACTTTCTGATATGTACAGTCTAGCTTAAATTCCACCTCCTGCAAAAGGCTTTAGCTTTGCTTCACCAAAGGGGTGCAGCCCCTCCACCTGCCCCACTCCACTGAAGGTCATCTTGTACTTGTATTTGTCATAGTCTCTCCTCCCTTCAGCCTCAGAGGTTTCCTTTCTAGTCCCCTGGGCTAACTTTTGCCTCTTTGAATTGCTGTTAAGGTTTTTAAACTGCTGTTAAAGTTTTTGAATTGCAAGCCCCTCCCTCGACCCCCGAGGGAGAAGACAGAAGTTGTTTTTACTTCTCAAGAGAAGCTCTCACATGGGATGAGAGAAAAACTCTTTACATGCAATTCACACTTTCCAATTTAGAAAATACTGTACATTAGCATATTTCATCCACACCATAATCTTATGGGGGTTCTAATTGTTTTAATTTCATTCGGGAGGAAAAACTTAGGCTCAGAGAACTTCAGGGATTCTCATCACAGGGCTGGGAGAGGAAAAAGGCAGGCTTCAAATAAAAAAAAACTTGGGATTTTCTGACCCTAAAACATGACACCTAAGAAGGTATTCAGTTCCTCCTCCCCTGCCTCTGCCATCTGCCTTTTTCTTCCATTGTAACCTGTTTCTGTGGCATAGTGCAGAAATTTTGCAACTCAGACTTTTCATCATCATGGATTTCCTCAAGCAAATGCTTCTTTTTCACTGAAGAAGAGGAAGGAGGACCCGATTCCTGCAAATAATGACCTAAAATAATGTTTTGCAATGTGTTTTCCTCCCTGCCTTTCAGCATCCTGATGAGCCAGACTAGGCCTGTCACTTTTCATTCTGAACAACGCAGTCACTCCTTAATTAGATATTCCACACTGACCCCGGAAGAGAGTCAGCCACACAGAAATCCCTGCCCTGACTGCCAACGAAGACGGCAACAACCCGGCTAGCTCTGCTCCAGTGTGGACCTGGCCTGAAGCGAGGACACTCTGACCCAAGTACTTAAAGCCATCTACTTACTACTGAGATACATTTCAAAGCCAGCTATTTTTCATTGGAAATGTTTAGCAGGCCCCAAGCAAAAAGTTATCAAAAGAGGTGTCACCGATGAATATCATGCAGTTCTCCACAAGTCTCTGGCCTTTTTTTTTTTTTACAAGGGAGGAAACAGTAATCCAGAGTGACCAGGCGATCTCTAGCAGTGTCACCAAAGAGTCCGAGGGACATCATGTGCCTCTGGATGGGAGGCCCTGAGAGGGACAGGACATCATGCGATCACTTAGGGAGCAAACTGGTCAGGAATGCACCCTCTGAGCTAAGCTAACCGAGGAACATTGTATAAAGTAATTAGATCTTACTCTTAAATAACATCAGTGTCATGAGAATGATAGAAAGGCTAGAGAATAAGTATAGATTAAAGAAGACTAAGGAGACGTGTTAACTCAATGTTAACATGATTCCAGACTTGACCTATTCTAGACACAAAAAATATAAAGCTGTAATTGAGACAATTAAAAAAAATGATATATATACAAATAAAAAGTAGTATAATAGTGTGAAATTTCCCAGATTTTGTAACTTTATTACGATTATGTTAATAGCCTGTGTTCGTGAGACATACAGACTGATGCATTAAGGAGTAAAGGGGCACGATGATGTTACCTAATCTCAAATGATTCAGGAAAAATGATGTGTATGTGTGGAGGTGAGTAGAGAGAAAAAGAATAAGAATAAAATGACAAATGCGGTAAAATACACATGACAAAAGTTAATCATTGGCAAATCTAGCTTAAAAAGTATACAAAAGTTCTATTATTCTTGCAACTTTTCTGTAAGTTTGAAATTATTTTTTATAAAAAAAGAATTCTATATGAGTTGGGTTGAAATTCCCAATTAAAGATTCACTGACTTTAGAGTGGAAGAGGGAACAAAAATGAAGTATATCCGGAAACACAGGTATGAACATTTAATTTGTCTGAGTAGTATTTACTAACTAGCCACTAATCCAAATTACTGGTTATATGACTAAATTCAAATGTGTATTTTGTCCTCACAGACTTGAGTTTAATCACAGCCACAAATTAAAAATTCTCAAATAGCCAGATTCCAACTGTTGGTGTTATGCACTCTCTGCCTCTAATTGCATATTTAAAGGAAAAACAAAACAAAATAGGGCAATAATGATCGCTGACATGATCTCAGGAATTGCATGTGGCCATGGTGTTACCTGCTTCCTCAACTTCCCTAGACTGGCGACAGTAGGTTTTGGCATTTCTTATCACACGAGAACGGTGAGGAGGAAAAGTTTGAGCTGGTCTACTTTTCTCCAGGACTCTGGCCAGCGAACTAATCCCAAACTCTAATGCAGCCAGTTGGAAGCCAGTCCTTTCCTGCATTTCCATTCAACTGCCAAATTAGCCTCAGACCCCTCTCTGGGGCTCCAATTCAGAAAATTAAGCAGAGGTGCCCCTCCCCCATAATCACCACCTGAAAAATCTGGGTCCCAGAGAAAGGGAAGGTTTTTGGGCCCTGCTCTTACTAAAGAAGAGTTTTGTGCCTTGGCCCATGAGCTCATCTCAAATGCTCCCATCCACACTTAATTACTCTCGTCCAGTCAGCTCCAAAGCACATCTAGTGAATTTCAAAGAAAATATCCTAGCTCTCAGTTCTCCATATATGCCTGCTGGAAATCAAAACTCCTGCTGAAGTATTTTTTTCTCACTTAAAAAGATTCAATGAAATTTAATTAATAAAAAAATGATTCTTTTAACTGGTGATTGACAGATAATGCCTACACAAGACTGGCTATGTTTCTACAGTATCATCTTTCTGCCTCATGGATCTTCCTCAGGGCTCTCTCCCTAAGATCTCTCCCACAGGCCCTTCCCGTATCAATGACACTTATGTGTTGATGTCTCAAAAATCTCTATTTCCAGACAGATTTCCTCCTGAGATTCTAGACCTTTATCTCTAATTGCTTTTCTGACAACTTCAGCAATTGGAAGCAATTAGAAATAGGGATCTAGAGTCTCAAGAGGAAACTTGTCTGGAGACAGAGATTTTTGAGATATCAACACATATGTAGTGTACCTACAATTCATCATGCCCCAGACATATCATTATCTTCCTGTGCATAACAACATCTCCTGCATATATCACTATCTACCATATGGTCCAAGCCAGGGACCTGAGGGACATTCCAACCTACTCCATATCCACTCTTTACACAAGAGGAGAGAGCTTCTGTGGACTTCAAAGATGATTATGTTTTTCCCTGCTTCCCATGTGGCTCCCCAATAAAATCCAAACTTCTTAATACGACCTTTTATGAATGGCCCCATACTTCCCTCTCTGAAGACCTTTATTATTTTCTGCTGTTTCTTTGCATTCTAGGTTCCAGCCATAATCTGTTTTATTTCTCCAGATAGAAAATATTTGTCTCCACCTCTAGATACATGTTATTTTCACTGTTCACAAAGTTCTCACTTGAACTGCTACTGGCTGGTTCCTTCAGGATCACATATTCCAAAAACTTTTGGGAAAAGCTCTTGGGTCTGGCCACATTGGCCTCTTTCACCAACATGCCATATGTACTCCAGCTTCAGGACTTTGTACTGCTGTTCCTTCTGCTTAGAACTCTTCCCAAGGGGTGTCTAGGTGGCTCAGCAGGTTAAGCATCCAACTCTTGGTTTTGGCTCAGGACATGATCTTGGGGTCCTGGGACTAAGCCCCATATCAAGCTCCACATCAGGCTCTGTGATCAGCGGGGAGTCTGCTTGAGGAGTCCCTCTCTTCCTCTAGCTTTGCCCCCTGTGCCTCCCCCTTACCCGCTCATACTCACATTCTCTCTCTCAAAATAAATGAATCTTTAAAAACAACAACAACAAATTCTCTTCCCCCAGATAATTTCCTGGCCTGCTCCTCCTCCTCATTCACACATCACCCTCCCAAGAAGTTCTTCATTGGCCACCATATTTAAAATTGCAGCCCTTATCTTGACACTCTCAGTTCCCTTTGTAGCTTGATTTTTCTCTACGACACTGTATCTGACACACTACATATTGTATGTATTTGCTTGCTTGTCTGTCTTTCTCAGTACAATGTAAGCTCCACAAAGACAAGAATTTTCATGTGCTGGTCTACACTAACCAGCACTTCAGGAATATTACATTCAAAGAAGATAGTAGATGTATAGTAAAATTTTTTTACTGAACAAATGAAAGATTAAATTTATTTTTTGGCTATTACTCCTCACAAACATAGATAGAAGCCCCATCATCACCTCATTTTAGAAGTGGAATACCTTAGTACAACTCATGAAATGTCAGTGTTCTAGGAAAAGCACAGTTTGAGAACCTCGGGTCCCTGATATCACATTATTTAACAAAGGAATCTTACAAAATAAAATATCTACCTGGAAAGTAAAAGCCATTTTCATCGCATCTTGCAATAACTTTCTGGCCTTTGAGGGGATCCAATTTTTTTGATTTAGTTTTCTTTGTTGGATTTCCTTGAGGTTTCTGTTGCTAAAAAATATAAAATGGTAACAACTGATTTTAAAAGATCAACATAGACTGTGAAAATCACAGATACAGGGTAGCTTGGAATTCTCTACTGAGAATCTTACTTTCAAAAATTACAGATCATCCACATACTTTGATAATCACTCTGCAATACTTTCTATGTTATTAGGAATAGGCTTTTTTAAACTGATAGATGAACTGATATATGGGAACCCATGACTCATTAAAAGTGAGAAGAACTTGAAGTCTAGACTTAATTAAATTTTGTGAACCTTTTCCAGAGAATTTAAGTAGAATCCAGGGTTTTAAAACATAATATTCAGTATATCCAGTATACAATCCAAAATACAACATACTTTTAAAAAGCAAGCAAATATGACCAATTCTCAAGTTAAAAGGCGATCAATAGGTGACAATACTGAGGTGACCCAGGTGGTGGAATAATGAGAAAAAGACGAAATCAGCAATTATAACTATGGTCCATGTGGTTGAATACTCTTGAAATGAATGGTAAGGTAGTTATTTTCAGCAGAGAAATATAAAGTACAAAAAAAAAATGAAAATCTTAGAAGTAAAAAACACAGTATGTGGAAGGGCTCAATAGCAGAACTGATATGACAGAAGAAAGAAACTTGAAAACAAATCAACAGAAATGATACAATGAAGAATATAGAGGAAAATGATTTTTTAAAATGAGTAAGGTCCTTCTTGTTTAAATAATCTGTCCAGGGCCCAGCTCAGTTATAATCTCTCTGGGAAGATTTTATCCCAAGGCAATTTCAGAAAAAGCAAAGGAAAGGATCACTCTGTAATTTCCAAATGGTACCGTATGAATCAAGGCTTGAAGTGAATGTCACGTTGTGTCCGCTACATGAAGAAACTGGTAGCATCATTGTGATTTGTAGAGTCTACCTCTAAAATCGTACTTTCTGTGCTTGTTGAACTGACCATTAGTAGAGAGACCCCGCCACCCTCCACTCCCCCTAAAACCCCAACGCTTCCATTACATCATCCAGAACAGTCATTATTTTTAATTACTAATAAATGTGAGGACCAATGCTGGAAGAGGAACCCCAGGAAACCATAAATTACTAAGAAGAGTACTTACATTAGAGAAGTAAAGGCCAAGTATTAACCCCAATACCAAACCAGACAAAGATACAAGACAAGCACAAGTATTCCTCATGAATATAGATGCAAAAATATGTTTGCAAATAAATCCAGCAACAAGAAGGATTGTACACAACAACCAAATATCCCAGGAATGCAAAGCTGATTTAACAACCACAAATCAATGTGATACACCATATTACTAGAACAAAGGATAATTTACTATATTATTTTAATGCATGGAGAAAGAGCACTTGACAAAATCCAACACTCTTTCATGATAAAGACTCTCAACAAGCTAGGAATAGAAGAGAACTTCCTCAACTTGGTGAAAACCATCTATGAAAAGCTTACATCAAACATGATTCTTAGTGGTGAAAGACTGAATGACTTCCCTTTAAGATCAGAAGCAAGGAGCAAGGAAAGGTACTCTGCCACTCCTATATTTTGTACTTGAGGTTCCAGCCAGTGCAAACAGGCAAGAAAAAAATAAAGGCATACAGATTGGAAAAGAATAAAACTGTCTTTATTTAGGAATGATATGAACTTCTATGTGGAAAACTAAGGAATCCACCCAACAGCTACTAGAATTAATTAGCAAGGTCAGCAGGATGTCATGATACAAGACAAATACAGAAAAAAAATCAGTTGTATTTCTATGTACCAGGTATGAGCAATCTGAAAATAAAGTTAAGAAAAGAATTTCACTTATTACATCAAAAACACTATTTAGCAATAAAAGTGAAAGACCTAAACGCTGAAAACTACAAAACACTGCTAAAAGAAACTAAAGATCTAACGAATGACATAACACCTTAATGGATTAGAAAACTTGATATTGTTTTTATTAACTTTATTTTTTCAGTGTTCCAAGATTCATTGTTCATGTACCACACCCAGTGCTCCATGCAATATGTGCCCTCCTCAATACCCACCACCAAGCTCGCCCAACCCTCACCCCCACCCCTCCAAAACCAGTTTGTTGCTCAGAGTCCACAGCCTCTCATGGTTCATCTTCCTCTCCGATTTCCCCCAATTCACCCTGCCTTTCCTTCTCACAATGTCCTTCATGTTTTTCCTTATGCTCCACATGAAAACTTGATATTGTTAATAAAGCCATTTTCCTCAAATTGGAGCCTTGTTAATAAAGCCATTTTCCTCAAATTGGAGCCTTCCAGATATGGCTCCAATATAATTCATATCAAAATCTCAATACATTTTTTGTTTTGTGGGTTTTTTGTAGAAACTAAGAGAGTGAAACTAAAAATGCCAAAATGATGTGGAAAAAGAACGAATTTGTAGGATTTTGGTGGTGGCTGACAGCTCTGTCAGTTTTACTAAAAATCACTGAACTGAAGCAGGTAAATTTTACAGTATGAAAATCAGGTCTTTTTCTTCAAATCACTACATTGTGGAAATTGTGGAGACTTTTCCTTAAATTTTTCTCATTTTTAAAAAATTTTCCTGACCAGGCACCTGGGTGGCTCAGTTGGTTAAGCAACTGCCTCAGGTCATGATCCTGGAGTCCCAGGATTGATTGCCACATTGAGCTCCCTGACTCCGCAGGGAGTCTGCCTCTCATGTTCTCATGTTCCCCTTCTCATGTTCTCTCTCTCTCAAATAAACAAACAAAATCTTTAAAAATTTTTTTCCTGAGCATTAACTTATTAATTCTTGGGTTTCTCAAAGAAATTCGTCCTCCATCCTAATCAGAATGCTCACATGACATCATTCTCTAGCTTCTTCTTTTCAAAGACCATCAAATGCCCCTCTCCTCCATGATACAAAGCAAATATAAAGTGCTTCCACATGCTTTTTGATGTCACTTTTTGCAATGCTATAGCTGTATCTCTTGAATAAAGTATTCAATGCATATTTTATGAGCCCATATACAGGTCTTCAGTTAAGGAAGTCTCCAATTTATGAAACAATTGATGATAAACATTTAAATAACTTCAAGTAGTCTGAACACAATTTGCTCTTGGGTCACTATTTGTGTTTAGTACAGTCTGGGCTCATTTCCCTGGTGCCCTGATGTTACCGGATTCTGTTGTTGACATCTATCATTTGGATTGTTTAGAGAAGCTTTTAGACTCATCAAAACAAGTGAGAGTATGGTTTATTTCGGGGGAGAGGAAAACAGAGCCAGGGTCTCAGAAGTAAAGAAATACTGAACAAAAGGGTTAAGGTTTCTTGAAGGAACTGTGGGATATTAACAAGACTTCATACTCGTGCAGCCATGGATACAAAACGTAAGCTGAATACCACCCTTCTGTTATGATGCTCCATTTTCAACAGATTTTGCTAGAGCCTGTCCTCATGTAACTTCTATTTTTACTGATGCAGTTACTATGCCAAAGGGAATAGCCCAACATCATTGGTGGTTGGTGACTATTGCCCATTTGTTCCTAAGCTTTCAACCAGAGGAGAAACCTAAATAGTCCTTCCCACAGGAGCTTCAGAATGACCCAGCGCAGTCTGAAATGGCCTGAAAGGGCAGAAGACGGACTATGAGACAAGAGAAATAGGACCAACTGCTGCCTAGCTGGCTGTGTGACTTTGGATAATCTTTTAACTACCTGGACTTCAACTTCTGCATAAGCAAAGAGATGGTACAAGCTAAATGGCTTTAACATCTTCTAAGTCTATATTTCTGTCCAGATGAATCTAGGCCTTACTAGACCTTTTCTGCATTACTGGAGAAACTTGTCAGACCACGTATATACAAAGACAGGGAAACTAGCATGATATTTTTGTTTGCAGTTTTTATAACATAAAGGGGATTGCAACAACCCAGAACCATGAATATGAGTGGCACAATATTCCATCATAATACCATCATAATATTCCAAAGAGATACGCACACTGCAGTTTCCTATAATCATTTCTTTAGTAGAAGACTCCATGTAAAGTATTCTCATCACATAGAGTTTAGAATCTGGAACATGCCAAGTTAAAACAGCTGTTGCAAAAACCTCACCTCTACATACAGATTAACTTACAAAGGCACCTTGTTTCACACCACAGTGTCCACATCACAGACCAAGTAACCATGGAGGTCACCAGATAGCCTCTCCATCTCCAGATGGATAACACCCTGATTTCCAAAAAGATAGCCACATTAATCCCAGAAAATCAACCTCTCCTTCAGATTTCATCAATATCACAGACAAGCCACTTACTGGAATCTATGTCTAGACATATTTAAAATTCCTTTAAAAATTCTAAATGAGTATAATCACGCCATTTAATTAGCCCCCTTTATCTCTCCAGATTCCAAATATTTATTTTCTCAATATCCTAACCAGAAGTTAACTGATAAAAATTCTTTCTATATTTTTATTGGTGAAGTCAATGGCCCGAAATCATCAGAGAGCTCTTTTTTCTCTATAGTTGTCACTCACTCTCCAATTCGTCTAATATAGAACCACCATTCACTCTGTGAAGACCTTCCCTGCATGGGCAACAATGAACAGTAGCAACACAGAGTACTATGATGGTCATTTTTCACACACTGAAAAGGCCACCTAAGAAAATGCCTTTCTAAGTGGCTGAAAAGTATCAACTACCTTCAAATCACTCATACACCTATGGGTTCACCTGAAAGGACCATTTCAATACTAAAGAGTTTTGTATACATGACACATTTACTCTGCTTTTGTGTCCAACTGTTACTACTATTGGCAATAATTCATTTCTGACTGTTTCTACAACATGTACAGTTTGGGCTCTGGAAAGAACTATTCACTGTACACTCAATGATTTGTTCATATCACTGCAAACCAGTCCGGCTCCACCACAGATTAAGTAGAATAGCCATGGGAAACAAACCTATGGGGCCAGCTTTAGTACAATGGTTCATTCCACTGGTCACAGTAATAGAGCGTTGGTTTGCCAGGATGGAAGGATATCAGTAAGGGCAGCTAGACACACCATTCTTTCAGCCACAATGTTGACAGCACCCTTCCAGAAAGACGATGTGCCACAATTTTTGAATCTTGCCAAAGACTTTAGAGACACTGCATAGCCCTGTTCTTTTCCTGGCATGCCTTCATCTATACACACCAAAAATATAAATAGGTCATTGAGTTTTGGGGGTTTTTTCCCCCTCTTTTTCTATTAGTTTCAGAAGTAGGATTTAGTGATTCATCAGTTGCATATAGCACCAGTGTTCATCACATCAGGTGCCTCCTTAATGCCTATCACCCAATTATCC
>CM053610.1:50784286-50851715 GCA_028646535.1 Procyon lotor
CTGCTTAAGGGAAATTCTATGGCCAGGCAGACATGTAGAGAGAATTATCATCCTCTGTGAGGAGTCTTAGACACTTAGCCTTGCTTTAAAATCCAAAGGGCGGTTGGAGAGTGCTTTACTGGAGTAAAGGGAACTGGAGTTCCCTCCCTCTTCCTCAGGGAGTAGTGTAACTTTAGAAAACACAGCCTGAGAAACAAACATCCCCAGAACGTTGATGCAGTTTAGACTGAGGGCTGCTCTGGAGCAGGTCACTGACTGGCTGAGCTGCCCGGCTCTAGCACTCTTCCCAGTTTGTGGTTCTTGCACAATGTGTGTGGCTCCTTAAGAAGCACAGGAAACCAATCACAGGATGGAGCCCTGAACCAACAAACAATCCTGTTTTGCTGGGTTGTGGAGTTAACCACTCAGAAAGTAAAATTGACAATAAATGTTAATCAATAGCAACTCAAAGGGCTTCTGTAAGGAAAAAAATGAATTTTCTTTTCTTCTCCTCCTCCTCCCTTCCCTTCTTCTTCTTTGGTGGTGGCAAAGGAACCCAATATATGTATGTATTAGATGCTACATAAAATTATTTCCCAAGTGAAGAGCAAACTTGTAACATCTTCTCAGGGAATATTTCTTCATTGGTCTTTCAGGAAAAACACCAAAGAGAAAAATTTGAAAGGTCTTAAATATTTAAATCTGAAAATTACCACAGCCTCGTAAGCTGTAATTCAGATGCTACTGACTCAGTTGTCTATTCGCTGCTCCTCCAGAGATGAACAAAAGCCATAGACCAGAGCCACTTTTGTGTCACTGCCTGGAGTGGGGACCACAACCAGCTATCTATTATATACGAATATATATCTCACTCAAGGCTACAGTATAAGAATAAATGCTGGTCTTTAAGAAAACTTTTCAAGACATCTCTGTGCTGGTTACTCTGGCCCAGCCATCTACCCCCAAATCCATTCGGCCCCGTCCTGCTTCATGCCCCAGGCAGCTGACCCCCATGGATGACACCACTTGATTTATTTCCCTTGCTGGCCGGCTTCCAGACAAGGTGAGCCAATGGCAGGCAGGTCAGGCGGCAGCAGCAAGGGGAAAAATGGGGATATTCACTCCGTGCTCCTTCCCTGCCCTTTGTCTCTCTAGAACTACCTCCCACTCCTAGTAGACTTGGTTCTCACAGGGCTCCAGGAGCATCATTTCCTTCCACCCTTTCAAGTCTAGGAGTGATGACAACTTCCTGCTCTTGCTAGTCATTGGGGGCTCCAAATCCCATTGGCTGCCTTAGACCTACATCCACCTCTGTGAACAGTCCCTTCATTAACATTTCTTCACTTGAACTGACTGAATGGGATTCTGTTTCCTGCTTGGAGCCTACTGATAAGCCCTCCACACTCAGTTCTTCTCCAGATGGGGAGGCCAAGGACCATCCCTAAACCTGCTAAGGGTAGAATTATGCCTACGAGAAAAAAACCCTAGTGGCAGGACAATGCTGAGGTCTGCCCGGCTAAAACCTCCGGTAGAGAGGGTTGTCTTTAGCCTTAGGTTGAAAAGACCATCTGGCAGTGATTTTTGCCACCTCAGAGATTCCCTTGAGCTGATACCCACCTTCCTACTTCTGAACATCAGGATCCTAGACAGAAAACTTTTAAGATAATATTTAAAGTTAGTGGGAGTTTCTCTTCCCTTCTTTCAGTTCCCTCCAGTGACTGGGATTCCTGAGTGAGAGTCTCTCCCTAAGACCCCAGCTAACGGGGGGCACGATCATGAGGCTCGCAGCACTCTCCCTTCAGCACCCTCTCCTGGCCCATCAGTGCACCTTGCTCTCTGACGCTTGGGCCCCACTGGGCCACGTCTCCTACCATCCTCCCTCAAGAGCCCATCTGGGGTTTCGTTTCCAGGCATTAACTTACCGCATGGTGCTGGTCTGAATGTGCACGTGTCATTCCTTCTGTGATGGCAACATCACTGATGCCCAACCCAGACTCGGTAATTCTCCACCCTCACACCAGGAGATCTCTATGTGCTGCTGAAGAACAATTCCTAGTCACCAGAGAGTCAGTCTTCCTACCAGACTCGAGTATCAGAGAACAGACCCAAGTTTTTCTAGTGGAATGAGGATGGCTGACTGGTTGTAAAGGGTTATTGCGAGAGGCCTCCCTCCTCCCTTTAAAGAGGAAATATTAAGAACTGTAAAATGCAACAATGACAACAGGTCCAACCATTATTTGGAAGCAAACACAATAGCTCTACTTATTCTGACTCCATTTTATACAAATCATCAGATTTCCCTCTAAGTATTTCCAACCAACTTTCTCCTATACAGTATCAAAGTCACTGTTTTCCTGACAATGTTTTCCAATCCAAATGTCTGTCTCCTTCCCTCACTGTCCCAGTTCCACCTCACCCAGCCTCACCTATGTCTTTCCCAACATTCTTTCTCCTGGATAGTTTTTCACAGAGTGTAGCACTTAATACACCATTCCTAAAGACCATGGATTCTAGATTCTTTACCAGGCACAACTTGGGGAAATAACCATAGGTGGCCAGCTGTGTAGACACATTTCCAAGACCCCTTTTAGGGTTGCTTACAGATGCTTCACAAGATTTCCTCCCTTCAAATTTTCTAAGGCAGTCAATGTTATAAATGTGGAGAGCCTATTGGGTCTTTCTGGGCCTGGGTCCTAAGGGATGTGCTTTGGAGAATAATTCTTACGTGGTAAGGAAATGTTGTAGGATACTATGGCTGGGCTGCCTGACCAGGGTCCCAGGGAGAACCATGGAAGGTTAATTACAATTCAGATGCCCAGTGGTGATTTCCACCATAGCACAGCTCTGATAGGCCAATGATGGTGAAATTTGCAATCATGGCAATAAGACGGGGTGTGAGCAGAGGGAGTTTTCAAGGGGAATTTAAAGTTTCAGACTTCAGATTTTTCCCTTTGTATATGGTCAGTGAGTCATGCACCTATCTCTAGGGATACAACAAAACTAGTGGGTTATGGGAATAGGGCAAGCAATTCTTGAGTCAAGCACAGAATGTGACCATGGTGGGCAGAACAGGTGGGATGACGGTTCTCCCCTCAGGTTTGATCCTGGGGCCAGCAAAAGACTGTCGGTCAAAGCCTGAGTGGAAAAAGCAAGGTACAGGATAGCCTAACACCAACATATGCAGCCACTTCTCCCCACATCTGATCCTCACCGACAGAAAAATCACAAAGCTGTCCCAAACTCAGGAACCAGTGGGGTGACTACATATCAGAGAACCAAAGACATCCAGACTCCATAACACACCACGGTGTGGACGAAGTAGACCAAAGTGACCACTGGCCACTCCCCTCTGACTGTGTGTGGGCATTTCCAATGGGATCCCCATTCCTAACAAACTTTGATCACCTTTTTCCACATGTTATCAATAAATTCTTAATAAATAACCTTAATAACTTTAAACAACCTTACTAAATAGCAGATGGTTTCTTGCTAGCCTATTTACTATCACTGATCAAAATCTTTGGCCTTTGCTAAAAGAATTTATAATCAGACTATATGTATATACAAATCAGTAAAAATGACTTTCATCTGTGATGAATTTTCACCCCAGGGTCTCACAAGCCCTTGCAATCTTGAGCTTTGGTCCCAACCAATATTTTTCACAATAGGAGACAGAGACCTGTTAGTGGGCCATGAAGTCAAACCAGTGGGGCACAGCAGAAACAATTAAAATATCTCATCATACATCAGACATGGTAAGGAGAAGTATCATTTTAAGAAAATAATATACAAAATATCCCCTGGCTGAGGGCCATGCCAAGGCTAGAAAGAACTCTGAAGATAGGGTGGGGGGCCAAGTATGAGCCCCCTCTCCACACGCATAATTCATTACCTGTGGATAACTGTCCTGGGCATGTGGACACTTCCCGGAACAGACAGTGGGGACTTCACACACCCTGTGTGGGGACAGGCAGTGAAGGAAGAGCCTTAGGCCCTGACCAGGAAGGGGGCAGCAATGGACCCATCAATGCCATTATACACACTAAAAGTCTTCTCTCACTCTGGCTCGTGCCTCAACTTTCTCACCATCTCTCTCCTTTCCTTTCCCTGAAGATCTTTAAGTGAAATCTTCACTTCCTATATTTACTTTCTGCAGTTCTACCCACTCCTCCACCCACTGCAAACTGGCTTCTGCTCCCACAATTCTACTGAAATCATTCTCAGCAAGATCACTAATGATCTTCTTGCCAAATCAAATGGCTTGGAGACCTCCTTCTGCAAGATTTTTCAAAAATCCTCAGTAAAAACTTTAAGAATGGCTGTAACAACAACGGGTAATGCATGTTGAGGGCATTTACTGTTGAGCGCTTACTGTTGTGTACCATAAGCATACCATGTGTTTTATCTTGCAACCACCTTTATGGAGGTGCTTTTTCTATTTTAAAGACGAGGAAATTAGGCTCAGGGGGCCTACGTAAGGCCACAGAGCTGAAAATTTGCAGCAGTGAGACTATACTCAGGCCTATGACTCCAGATCCAGGGCTCTGCCCACCTCTCCTTGGGCTCTCGCATCATTCACTCTACCCTGAACCCTCGGCTCCTCTAACTTTCCTGTCTCCATCTCTTCCACCGTCTCTTCTCTCAGCACCTCAAATGACCTCCAAACTCTCTCCTTAACTGAGACTTCTCTCGTAAGCTCCGAAATGTGGCCTTTCTCACCTGGTCACCCTGTGGACATCTAAGAATCAAGAGGACCTAAAGCGAATTACCTTTCCCTGAAAATATGTTCTTCCTCCTATTGTGCCTCTTCCTCTTGTTCATTCTTTTACTTATTCAAATACTTATGCGTGCCTACAAGGTACCAAGCACTATTCTAGACACTGAGAGTATCTAGAATACAACGGACCAAGTCCCACCCTCATTCTAGTGGGGAAGACAGATCATAAACAAACATGTACATAATGCCAAGTGGAATGTGCTGTGAAGAAAACAAAAATGTGATTGGGGTTAGAGAACGACAGGGTGTTTAGATGGGCTGACCAGGGAACATCTGTGTCCCTGAGGAGCAGAGGTGATACAGAAGAGTTAACAGTGCCTGTTTCCCACATGTCCAGGACAGAAAGGTTTTGGGTATCCTCAGCTTTGCCTTCTGGCTCAGCCCACACATTTACTTTCTACTAGCTCATATTTCTTTTCTGTTTCCTTCTCACTGTTCTGGTTTGGCTCAAGGATTCAAAACCAATCCACAGAGTATTGCACCCAGTTTGGGTCTTTCTCTTCTACACCAGGCCTCATTGTGCTGCAAAAATAGAAACCTGTTAATGTCTTCCACTTGCTAAAAACCCTGCCCTGGGTTTCTATTTCCAACGGGCGTGAGTACCTGATCCAAGAAGAGAATTCCAATCCCTTGTATTCTAGTGCCATCTTCCCTTCCTGTCTTGTCTCCTGCCATATCCCTGGTGAAAATGCCATCTCCATCCCACCTCCCCGCCTCTGCATAGGCCATTATTTCTTTCACTTAGAACATTTCTCACACCCCAACCCTCAAATCCTACACGTCATTCCAGACCAAACTTAACTATGCCCTCTGTGAAGCCTCCCCCAACTCCCAGTTCACTTCCCCCATCTTCCAGTTGGTCTGTGGGTGTGCCTCTGTTGTCACATTCACAATTCTCTGCTGGAAGGATCTGGGTTTCACTCATTCAATAAATATTCGTCTAGTGTCCACCGTTTGCCAGGTGCTATACTCAGGGGTACAGACAGAGCTATAGACCAGGCCAAACAAGGTCTCAGCTCTCACGGAGGTTACATTCTGTTCCAGCACAACTTCACCAGGCTGGGCTCATGTCTTCAATGCAGTTAACGAGGTCCATTTTGTGTCCAATATATATTATCACCTTGGGAGACCCCAAGTAGAGAGAAAAGAATGAGACAGGCCCGTCACTGCCTGAGGTCACCTGTGTCAAGCACAGGATCTGACCTGTGATAAGAAGTAAACAAATATTTTTGGATAAAGAAGTGATGAAAAGTACTTTTATTCCCACTTCGTGGGTAAGAGAATTAAAAAATAGAACAATTAATTCATATCTCATGAGCACTGAACTTTTGAGTCCCAGGATTCCAGACAAATCCAAGTAGAACACACTATATTTATTCTAAATCACTGGAGGCTTCTTTTTACCCCAGCAGCAACACTTCCCATTTTTAAGTTTAATATAAAGTATAGAAAAAATAATGCTAGCAGAATCTGCTGTTAGGCACTATCTCTACAGTTTAGCGTGGGCAAGTCCATCATTTGGGACTTATACTGGTCTTTCTCCCTGCCTAGAATGAGGGTGGGGTGGTGTTGTGTGTTTAGGTACTTTTAGTGCCTAGAATAGTGTTTGGCACCTCGTATGAACTCATAAATACGTCAATGAAAAAAATGAAAGAATAGAAAAGAAGAGGCATGATGAAAATAAGAGCAGATTTTCAGAGACAGAGAGTTAATTAACTTGTATTCTTGATTCTTGGGTGCCCACAGGGCATCCAGTGAGGAGGGCCCACAAGATGGCTATGTATTTGGAGGTATAAGATGGTGCCTCCCAAGAAAATACTAAACAATTCTTTGGGGAAGTCACTTTGTTTGAATAACATTAATGGCCATAAGATGTTTTGTGATAAAATTTTTACATTCTGCACAAAAGATATAGCTCTCTCAATGGAGGGGGAAAATGTGATTTGTAGGAAAAAATAAAATTAAAGAAAAACAAAACAAAGCAAGAAAACAAAACCAAAAAATCCAGAGTGGCAAATACAGAGTTTAAAATCAGGCAAAGCCAGTATCACTTAGCAAAGACTGAAACCAAAAAAGATGAATCTCAAAGGCCTGTTTTTTGGTTATATTTTTTAGTTAATATATATTGAATATACCAAAATTACACAGAATTCAGTAATATTTCAAATGAATTATTCCAGGTCTACACACACTCACACACAGTCAGAAAGGGGGTGTTATATTGGCAATAAGCATTTAGAGCCCCAAAATATTCATGCCCTTTAAACCAAGGATTCCGCTACTAAGAATCTATCCTAACAAAAAAACCCAAATGCACCACAGAAGTCATCAACATACGTTAAAGAGAAGAAAACTGAAAAAATATCCCAAATGTCTAATATTCAGTGAAGAATTAAATAAATCAGGATATAGTACACTCCATGAAGTATTATATAACCATCAAAAAATCAATCTGAAGATTCAGAAAAAAACAGAGAAAGTATATGAGATAATGTCAAATAAAAAAAGCAGAATATGACATTTTTCTAAAGAAGACATACGGATGGCCAACAGACACATAAAAGATGCTCAATATCACTAATCAGGGAAATACAAACCAAAACCACAAGGAGACATCATCTCGCTAAAATAAAAAAGACACAAAATAACAAGTTTTGGCAAGAGTGGGAAGAAAAAGGATCTCTCGTCAACTGTTAGTGGGAATATAAATTGATGCCGCTACTATGGAAAGCAGTATGGAGGTTCCTCAAAAAACTAAAAATAGAATCACCATACTATCTTTACCCAAAGAAAACAAAACACTCATTCAAAAAGATAGACACATCTCTAGGTTTATTACAGTATTACTCACAATAGCCAAGATACAGAAGCAACTCAAATGTCCACTGATGGATGAACGTATAAAGAAGATGTGGTACACACACACACACACACACACACACACACACACACACACACAGTGGAATATTACTCGGCCATAAAACGAATGAGATCTTGCCATCTGTGACAACACGGATGGACCAAGAGGGTACCATGCTATGTGAAATAAGTCAGACAGAGAAAGACAAATACCATATGATTTCACTTGTATGTGGAATCTAAAAAAACAACAA
Source organism: Procyon lotor (assembly GCA_028646535.1). Taxonomy (NCBI): domain Eukaryota; kingdom Metazoa; phylum Chordata; class Mammalia; order Carnivora; family Procyonidae; genus Procyon; species Procyon lotor. The sequence continues at coordinate 50,792,156 of CM053610.1, forward strand.
ATGAGCAAACAAAAGGAAGCGGAAACAGACCCATAAATACAGAGAACACACTGGTGGTTGCCAGAGAAGAGGGGGTGGGGGATGGGCAGAATGGGTGGAGGGGACTGGGAGGTACAGGCTTCCAGTTAGGGACTGACTGAGTCCCGGGGTTGGAACGTACAGCCCAGAGAAAACACGGTGCACTAAAGCACTCTACTGAAACAGCACTGTGATAGTGTCGTGTGGTGACAGACGGTAGCTACACTGTGGTGAGCACAGGAGAACGTATTACATTGTCCAAGCACTATGTTGGACTATGTTGAAGCTTATTTAACATGAGGTATCACCCATACTGTCATTAAAGAAGAAAAGCGCAATATGAAGTGAAATAGGAAATATGGAGACTTTGCTTCTATGTAAAAAATTTACTCAAGGAGAAAAAGAAAGTTTAAAAGTAAGTGATTCAGGAGCGCCTGGGTGGCTCAGGGGGTTAAAGCCTCTGCCTTCAGCTCAGGTCATGATCTCAGGGTCCTGGGATCGAGCTCTGCATCAGGCTCTCTGCTCAGCGGGGAGCCTGCTTCCCCTTCTCTCTCTGCCTGCCTCTCTGCCTGCTTGTGATTTCTCTCTCTCTCTGTCAATTAAATAAATAAAATCTTTAAAAAAAAAATAAAAGTAAGTGATCCAAAGTGGTAATAATAAGGCAGTCAGATTATAAAATATTTTTTTCTTTTTGGGAAAAGTATGTTTTATTCATAATAATTTCTAACACTTATGGGGGTGCTTTTCAATATGAAGCACTTTAAAAAGTTATTTTACTCTCATAATAACACTATGAGGCAAATATTAGTAATAGTCCTATTTTACAGATTAAAAAACCCCTTAGATTTTAGAGAGATGGAATAACTGGCCAGGATACCACAGGGACTGGGTGGCAGAGCTGAGGCTGGACCCTGGCTCGTATCAAAGCCCAGGCCTTCGATCACTACATTATACTTCTGTTTATTTTGTTTTTTAATTAAAAGTGTATTGTTTAAAAAAGAAGGCCATAGTAAGACCAAATGGCATCTCCTCTCTGTTAAAAAGACATCCTGATGCTTTTACTGGGTTGGCTCTAACTCCTAGAAATCTATGTGGTGGGGGCTGGGAGAGGGAGCAGGAAGGCCAGTGCAGGGATGGCAATGACGCGGGACAGGAAGGAAGGACGACATGTAGACACCTCCATGGCACCCACCTCTCCTTGTGACTTGCTCACATGATTCTCCTTCTTGGCAGCCTCCTGGAGTTCCATGGCCTGTTGGATGTACATTTTCCCAGCTAGGATTTCATTCTCCAGCATTGACAGCTCCTTCAACGAAATGGGCCAATTCAACCGTTCCAATGCCCTGTTTAAAGCAGTCTTGTTTTCCAAGTACCTCATGGGCTTATATGCATCTAACCTAAAAAGATAAAAAAGGAGGACAAAAAAACAAAGAAAGTGATCATAATAGAAAAAACATGGGAAGATGATTTTTCAGTAGAACCAGCCCTGAGAACCATCACTTAGACAGATGTCAGCTATCAGGCTGACAGAATCACAGGTCTATCAGGACTGTGGTAGCTTACATGAGTTAAAAATAACCATCTCTGTGAATTATGGTAGACATTCTTCCCTATTACCTGATTTGATTATCTGATTTTGAAGAAGTTCAATATACATAGCTTTTTTTTTTTTTTTTCCAATTTTTGGGGCATATTTGGAACCCATTCATTTCTCCTAGGCCTAACATTTGGCAGAAACAAAAATGAGCTTCAAAGAGATTCCACACACTATGTCCAGCAGTAACTCTGAGAAACAGAGCAAATCAAAGGGAAGGGAAGCAAAAGAAAAGCCAAATATTTGCCTCAGTGCAGTAATTCTTCTACTAGCTTGTTATAGCTATTTTGATCTCCTCTCCTCCTTTTATAAGCCTAAATAGGCCTAAACTTTCTGGCTTCCTTGTTTTGGTACACAAGGAACAGAAGGCAAACTTTCTATGGGCTGATGAACCCACGCTCTGAGACTCTAGGGGAAGCCAGTGTCATGAGATGGCCCAGGTCCATCCACTGGTCCATCCACTCATGGACTCACCCAGGTCCTCCACTTGTGGAGGGGGAGAGAAAGAAAGGGAAGGAGAGGCAAGAGGGCAGGAGGAAGAAAGAAAGAGAGAGGGAGAGACAGAGAAGAGCGCATTTCATAATTATTCTCTCACTGCTGAAATGGTCACTTCCTTTAGATTTAGGGCATTAGAAGAGTACAGTGCAACCCTGGGACAATCACAGGACTCAATCCACAAGCAAACCTTCAGATAACAGCAAAAATTCATACTAAAAAATCTAAATTGGAGTGATGTCAGCAAAATGGTGGACTAAGAAACCCCAGGCTCACATTCCTCCCTAGGAGAAACTGACACATCAATATATGGACCAAATTTCCTTTGTGAGAATTCCTGAAACCAGTTAAGAGGTCACAGTATTCCTGATGAACACAAAGCCAAGAATAATAGTGGATTAAAGTGGATAGAAAAGGCTGTTGCATTTTGCTTGGGCTACTCCCCCTGCTTCTCTGGCATAGTGCAGTGCAATTTATGAGAGAATTCCTAAGTTGTGGCTTCCCCCTTGGAAGAGAAAGAAAAGAGGAACATGCATCCAACATTCTGGCTTTTGGGGAGGCTTCCCAAGAGACTAGTTTTTCATGTGATTCAGAGCACTGATGGGAATGGTGATATACTCTGGATCCCATGTTAGGGGTAGCTACTAAAAAGAGTTCTATGGCTTGGTATGGCACCAGAGAAGCTGCAATACCAAAACCAGACACCAGGGGGAGCAAGAGATTATGGGCTCCTGAGAAGGAAGGGAGCAAACCTCTGAGAAATTACACACACAAGCCTGGAGAAGGCACCCTAGAAAAGGTTCGAAAGATTCCCCAGAATCGTTAGCTCAGATTATTGATGAAGGTTGCTCCCTGTAAGAAGCTAGTCGACATAACTGTTTGTGTGTTTTTTTTTCCCCCAAATAAATCTCCGCTAAAGATTCTAAGATATAAACAAAACAAAACAAAACAAAATAAAACAGGGAAAGGTAGCCCAATCAAAGGAACAAAATAAGACCCCAGAAATCTTTCTGAAAGAAATGAGAAGTCTCTGAGCTACTGGACAAAGAACTCAAAATAATTGTTGTAAGGATGTTCAGTGAGCTCAAGGAGAACATGAACAACTACATAAAATCAGGAAAATGTTGCATGAACAAAACAGAATATCAATAAAAATACAGAAACTATGGAAAAGGATGAAACAAATTATGGATCTGAAGACTATAATAACTATGAAATGAAAAATTCACTAGAGAGGTTTAAAAGCAGATTTGCTCAAGCAGAAGAAAAAAAATCAGCAAATTATTACTACTTTAAGTCATAAATTGTTCCCAGAGACAAAGAAGAACATTACATAATGACAAAAGGGTGAATCCACAAAGAAGATATGACAATTATAAATATACATGCACCCAATGTCAGAGCTCCTGAATATATGACACAAACATTGACAGAATTGAAGGGAGAAAAAAAAAAGAATGAGATTTCAATCCCCATTTTCAACAATTGATAGAACGATCAGACAGCTGGTCAATAAGGAAAGAGTACTTGAAAAATACCATAGGCTAACTGGACCTAACAGATATATACAGAACATACCACCAACCAACAGCAGGATACATATTCTTTGTATGTACACATAAAACATTCCCTGGGACAGATCACATGTTAGGCCATAAAACAAGTGTTAAAAGTTTTCAAAGTCAAAATCATTTAAAAAATTTCTCTAATCACAATGGGACAAAATTAGGAATCAATAGCCAATGGAAAAATGGAAAATCCAGAAACATGTGGAAATTAAACACCATATTCTTAAGCAGCCAACAGGTCAAAGAAGAAATCACAAGGGAGATTAGAAAATATCTTGGGATACATGAAAGTGAAAACACAAAATAACAAAATGTATGAAATACTGTAAAAGCAGTACTAAGAGAAAAATTTGTTAAAAATGCTTACATCAAAAGAGAAGAATGATCACAAATCAATAACCTAACTGTATACCTGAGGGAACTGGAAAGAAGAAGAACTAAATCCAAAGGTAGTAGAGGAAGGAAGTAATAAAGATAAAAGCAGAAATAAGTAAAATACAGTACAGAAAAATAGAAAAAAATCAGTGAAACTAAGATGACTTTTGGAAAGAACAAAAAAACTGATAAATGCTCAGCTAGATTAACTGAAGAAGAAAGAAGACTCACATAACCAAAATCAGAAAGGAAAAAGGGGACATTATAACTAATGTCACAGAAATAAAAGGGATTATGAGAGACTACTAGGATCAGTTATACACCAACAGATTGGATAACCTAGAAGGAATGGATACATTCCTAGAAACATATAATCAGCTAAGACCAAATCACGAAGAAATAAAAAAGTCTTAACAGACCTATAGCTAGAAAGGAGATAGAATCAGTAATCAAGTACCTTCCAACAAATATAAGCCCAGCACCAAATGGCTTCAGGGTAGAATGCTACCAAGCATTTAAAGAATTAACACCAATCCTCCTCAAATACTTCCAAAAATTGCAGAGGAGGGTACATTTCTAGACTCATTCTATGAGGCCAGCATGTCCCCACACCAAAGCAAGACAAAAATACTATAAGGAAAGAAAACTACAGACCAATATCCCTTATGAACATCAAGGCAAAAATCCTCAACAACATACCAGCAAACTAAATTTAATAGCACATTAAAAAGATTACATACCATTAAAAGTGAGATTTATCTGTGGAATTCAAGGATGGTTCAACAAATAAAAATCGATATGCTACATCACAGTAACAGAATGAAGGAAAAAAAATTCCTCTTGGTCATCTTAAGTGATGCAGAGAAGTCATTTCACAAAACAGAACATCTTTACATGAAAAAAAAAAGAAAAGAAAAGACACTCAACAAACCAGAAATAGAAGGAAACTACCTCAACATAAGAAAGGCCTCATATGAAAAGCCCACAGCTGATATCATCCTCAACAGTGAAAAAATGGGAGATTTTCCTCTCAGATCAGGAACAAAGCAAGGATGTCCTCTCTCACTGTTTTTATTCAGCAAAGTACTGAAAGTCCTATCCAGAGAAATTGGCAAGAAAAATAAATAAATAAATACATCCAAACTGGAAAGAAGTAAAATCACATCTGTTCACAGATGGCATGATTTTATATGTAGAAAACCCTAAAGACTCCATAAAAATACTGTTAGAACTAATAAATAAACTCAACAAAGTAGCAAGATAAAATATCCACACAGAAAAATCAGTTGCAATTCTATACACTAATATTGCACAATCCAAAAAGGAAATTAAGATAACAATCCCACTTAAGATAGCATCAAAAAGGATAAAGTACTTTGGAATAAAATTAACCAAGGATTTAAAAGTCTTGTATACTGTAAACTATAAAACACTGCTGAGAAAAATTTAAAAAGATGCAAATAAATGGGAAAGAAATCTTGTGTTTCTGGGTTAGAAGACTTAATAGTTACAATATCCATACCATCCAAAGTAATCTACAAATTCAATGCAATCCCTATCCAAATCTCAATAGCATGTTTCATAGAAATAGAAAAAAATCATCCTAATTCATGAAACCTTAGAGTCTCCAAATAGCCAAAATAATCTTGAAAAAGAACAAAGGTGCAGGTCTCACATTTCCTGATATCAGAACATATTAAACAAAGCTACCATAATCAAAAGGCTGTGGTATTGACATAAAGACAAACATCATCAGTGGAACAGAATAAAGAGCACAGAAATAAACTCTTATGTACGTATATGGTCAAATGATCTTCATCAAAGGTGCTAAGATTTCACTGTGGAGGAAAGAATAGTTTCTTTAACAAGTGGTTCTGGGAAAACTGGATATCCACGGGCAAAAGAATGAAGTTGGACCCTTAATTTATACCATATACAAAAATTAACTAAAAAAAAATGGATTGAAGACCTAAACGAAAGACCAAAAACTAAAAGTCCTAGAAGAAAATACAGGGGGAAGTTTCATGACATTGGATCATTGGATTTGACAATGCTTTCTTGGATATGACACCAGAAGCACAGAAAAAAATGCAAACATAGACAAATGGGACTACCTCAAACTTAAAAACTCTGCATCAAAGGAAAGTATCAAGAGGTGTAAAGGCAACCTTTAGAGTGAGAGAAAGTTCCTGAAAATCATCTATCTGCTAAGTGGTTAATATCCAGAATACATAAAGAACTCCTATATAGCAACAACAACAAAATAACCCAATTAAAAAAATGAGTAAAGAACTTGAATAAACATTTTTTGAAAGAAGACATACTTATGGAAACAAGCATGGGAAAGGGTGTTTAACATTACCGATCCTTAAGAAAAATGCAAATAAAACCACAAGGAGATATTATTTCATACCCACCAGACCACCAGGATAGCTTTAGTTATTAAAAAAAAAAAATAAAAAGTAAAATAGCAAGGATGTGGAGAAACAAGAACCCTCATACCTTGCTGGTAGGAATGTAATATGGTATAGTTGCTATGAAAAAATCTGGTGGTTCCTCAACAAGTTAAGCATAATATTACCCTGTGTCTCAGCAAATCCATCCTAGATATGTTTCCAAGAAAATGAAAACATGTGTTCACACAGAAACTTCTACGTGAATGTATATGGCAGCATTGTTCTCAATGGCCCCAAGGTATAAACAACCCAAACATCTATCAATGGACGACTGGATAAACAAGCTGGTGTATACATATAGTGGATCTGTACTGAGGCATAAAAGAATATTATGTGTTACAACTTGGAAACATTAAGTTTTTACACAAAGAAAGTAAAAGAAAGCAGACACAAAATGTCGCATATTGTGTGATTCATGTGGTATATATCCAGGAGAGGCAAATACACAGAGACTGAAAGCAGACTAGTGGTTCCAGAGGAGAGAGAGGTTTGGGGAAGGTTTACTTAATCGGTACAAGGTCTCTTTCCTGAGGTGATAAAGTTTTGAAACTAGAGGGAGGTGGTGGTCTGCACAACATTTTGAATAAATAGCATAGAACTGTACACTTTGAAATAGTTAATTGTAGGTTATGTGAATTTCACCAAAAAAAAGTGAAGAGGAACTGGCTTACTTTTCTTTTTCCTCTTGAGATAATGCTCGCCAAACAATTTTATTCAAGCGCCTGTTTTAAAAAAGAAAAAAACAATTATTTAGTAGCAGTAGTTCATTTCATGGCAAAAGGCTGATCCCAGGCTCTGAAGGGCACTGCAGGCAGAGCCCAAGCCAAGGGACACCTACACTGGATCATGTCACCGCCATTTCCTTAAAGAGAATGGATATGAGCATCTGCCTCCCTTGGCATCACTGTGGAAACCTCATGACTTTGTAGTAATGGTGTTAAATATTAAAGGAGGGCACAGCTCTCAGCTCAGTCAGGTAAAACCCCGGCTAAGAAATGGCAGTAAACAAAACGGTTGTCATTTTCTCCGCATGAAGTCTCTGAATACCCACCGGTTTTCTTCCTATGGAAAAGTATAGCCGTGTCCTTAGTTTGCCTTCTAGAGGCATTCTTCTAGATCTGGATTTTCAGAGCAACAGGGGTGAAGAGGGCTATGAATAACAGGACCAGGACACATTTTAGAGATCAATCAGGCTGACCTGCCTGTTTTCCAAGCAAGGTCACTGAAAGGGGCAGGCAGATGAAATGCCTTGCTCACTCCTCACAGCTTGGCGGTGGTGACAGTGCTGAGACTTTCTGAAGCTCATCACTGAACACGTTTGTAGAGAGGTAGAGGGAGTGGTTTCTATGGGGTAGATGCAGCTCCTTGTTACAAATCAGTGAGCAGAACACTGGCTCTGGAGGGCTGGGAGCTGGTTTTCCATAACTAACTAACACACACACACACAAACACACACACGCGCGCTTCAATAAAATCAGGTGGAGAACACTGCCCCTTTCCAGGAGGCATTCTCTAACCGTTGAACCCAGCAACAGTGGCACAGGACTCTGAGAACACTTTGGGGTGGTGCTACCCTGCCTGATCTCCCTTCCTGAGCCTGGTGAGACATGGCAAAGGGGGGGTCTGGCATGCGGTGTAGGACACAAGCTCTGGAGCCAGACTTCCTGGGCCCAAAGCTCAGTTGGCTTCTCAACTTATTAGCTGTGAGACTTTGGGCCAGCAGCCAACTTCTCTGTATAATGTGGATAATAACGGTACCTCCTTCCTAGAGTCACCATAAGGGCTCAGTGAGCCAGCGTGTGCATAGCACATAGAACCTGTTTGACAAGGGTAAATGCTCCATATGTGATACAAACAGTCGGGAAGCAGGCAATAAGCCAGCAAAGTGCTGCTGTCTCACCTGGAGGCTTTGAGTTCCTTTGAGCCCATTTGGAAGTTGGGTTTTTTTTTTAATTATGTGGTTCATGTATTGATAAGCAGGGCTCCTAAGACCTGTTTAAAGAATTCATAGGATGCAGTTTTGGCTTGTGTGTCTATGCTTCTCTGAAAACAAAAACAAAAACACAACCTCATTTAAAAATCCCCTTAAAACTAAACCTTGAAAGCAGGGAGGCTGAGAGTGAGACCAAAGGCTTGGGAGCCACACGGCTCTGGGTTCGAATCTCAGTGCCTCTACCTTGTTGCTGTGGGATTCTGTGTTATATAACTTTTTGAAACTCTGTTTTCTTATCACTGAAACAAGGATAACACCACCTACCTTGGTGCTGGGAGGATTGAGATGTACGTATAAAGTGACCAGGAATAACTCTGTTTATTCCCTCTAGGTTCTGAAGATGGGCGAGGCTTGGAAACTGAGAAGCCCTTAGTGAATGTGGGTGCAATTAGCTAGCACATACCGCTAATTTTAATTCAATCCTTTAGAAAACACTTTTCTAAGAGCACACTTACATAACCTCTGTTATGCCCCCTATTTTCCAACTATACTGAGATACTTCAAAGCACACAGGGCAGAAAAAATGGGTGGGTGTGAACCGAGGGCAGCCGAGGGTGTAGATCCTGGCTCCACGGACCAGCCAGGTGAGGGTGGGAAAGCCACGAAGGGTATGGATTGGGAGCCGTCCCAGCTGGGTGCTGAGGGGCTATGGGACATGAGTGCCTCTCTGACGCTGGTCCATTCCTTGATTCAGGGATTTTACTAACCACAGTTTTCCTCTTCTTTTTGTTTTAGGAGAGTAAAATTTGGTTGATGGGTTGCATTCACTAGTTCTCTATACCTCTAGCTGATAAATCTACTTGTGCCAAGAATTGCCAGAATTTGCAAAGCAACTTGTAATTAATGACACTTCAGAAATCTAAAAGCAGGCAGAGCATTTTGGAGATCATAGGCAGAGGTTACTAAGGATGTCTCCCAACAGCCAGGTTAGAACAGAGGCTTCTGTGAATCTGAGGGCTGCAACCTTGACCTCACACTCAATCAAAATAAGCTACAGAAAAATGACCCCAGAAGCCAGCCAGCCCTGGAAAACTGACTAAAAGTTTATACTCACACACAAAACCAAAATTGCTATCTCGATTCATGAAATATTGAAACAGAAGGACTCCCACACACAGCCAGAAAGTGTAACCAACATAACTAGTTTACATCACTATTTTGGCCAAAGGGCTGTGAGTTTCCCAATTGTCTGGTTGTCCCACTAACCATACAAATTCAGAGTTATACTTGGCTTACTTGTGATGGGAAACTCCTTAGAAATATTATGTTGGGGACAGAGTAGGAGTAAACCAAGTTTCATTAATTACTTATCATAGTATATGTATCTTTAGAAAGGCAGAGCAAGATGGAAAAGGGAATTGACACTTATACCAACATAATTCTTAAAGACTATTGAATGCAAAAGATGAGGAAGTTTTGTTCTGTATAATACTAAACCTAATATTATTGAATAATGATATTAAATATTCATTTAATATAAATAGCACATTAATATCATATATTAATTTAATGATATTGAATTTTAAATATTAATATTAAAATTAACATTACTATTAATAATAGCAACATGCATTTCTCTAAGTTTCCTAAAAGGCTTTTCCAGATTCACTCATTGGAAGTAAGAAGTGGGCCAAATCACTTACCACGTCTGTATTTTGGTTTTGCTATTAGGGAAGGAGGAATCCCTGTCTTTAGAAAAGGAAAAGGAAAAGTAGGGGTAAGAGCTGTGTGACTATTATACTCCTGTATTTATAGTAATCTGGGGATAAGCAGATTCAGGGAATGAAAGGGGTAAGTAATTAACAGTAATTGCTCTTTATATATAATTTACATCATCTTCACAACTACCTTGTGAGATTTTGTAAATAAGGAATCTGAAGCTTGCAATTGTTACTGCAAAGTAGATGTCAAAGTCAAAAATGAAGCCCAGAACTGGGACCTCAAAGCCCTACCTCGTGGCCCTGCACCAGGCTTTCATAAACCAGACAATTCTAGAACCAAATAGTTGACTGAGTCAAGCAAATTCAATTATAATATGAATGATATATTTTGAATAACCGAATTTGATAAATTTTAATAGCTAAATGTGAATTAGATCAGATTCAAATTAAATTCCAGTAGTCAAATACATACATAGCAACACCTGCTAGGAAGAGGAGACAAGGGAGAGCAAGGCTGCTAAGCTCTGGCCCTTGGAAGCTGACATCCTTGCACGGGAGACACAGGCCCATGCAGAAGCTGTGAGCCCTCTAAGGGCCACGGGCAGGGTGGGTGGTAGAGTCACTGGGGAAAGGCCTCTCTGAGGAGTGCCACTAGAGCTGAGGCAAGACAGAAGGAAAGAGGCCAGCTGGAGGACACGAAGAGGGGCAGCACTGCTGGGAGGCAAGGGAAGGCCTGCCTGGCGCAGAGGGAGAGGCAGAGGGGAGGGGCAGCCCCTGTGTGCGTGTGCTGGGGACATGGGGGGAAATCTACAGAGCGAAGCCTCAGGCCCACAGACAAGAGTGAGCCTTGGCATAGTTCACTGTATCTGCAAGAGAAAGGAAGGGCAGGCAAAGACTCAGAGAAGTCCTGAGGAGCCTGGAGGCAGCTGAAGGAGCTCCTGTAAGCCTCCATTCTTAGGCGAAGGCAGGAAGGGCTCCCGTGAAAGGAGATTTGCAGAGACCTGTGACGCGCATGGTGGGGAACGCCAGCATCTGGACCGGACTGTGCAACCCATGTGGCAGGAGTCAGGCTCTATACTTCTTTCAAACACACACTAGATACACTGCAAAATGACAACAGGCCAGTTGTCCACTGTCTAGGACGCACTGCTAACTTTCATGTGCTTTATTTCATTCTTCCCATCCATGTGGTGGTAGGTGAAAACCCAGCTGCATGGTTCCAGAACCAAGGAAATTTTGCCCTGAGAAGCAGGGCATGCTTAAAGTTTAAGTGCTAGGCACGGAGGCTTAATAAAGTGCTGGGACTGGGGTGGGGAGGGGACCACAGAGCTGGGCCAAGGGTGAGACCGGGTATCTGCCTTTGTGAAAAAGGGACTCCATCTCAGCGCTAACACACTGACTAAGAGGATAACTTTTACTGGAGCCAACTTGATCAACCGTCTGATTTGGGGAAAAAATGATTTACGTAGTAGGAGACACTTATCTCCACTATCTCATTATTGTGGAGTTTCCTTAGTCACTTTACAAAATCTTAGGTGCCAAAATGACCAAATACACTCTGTTAAAGGGAAAACTTTAAAGATCTCAGGGAAACTTGAGATTTCTACAGATTTTGCAGAGGGAAGACGATTCCTTTAAAACTCTGTTGGACTTCTTCGGGTCCTGTATTTCATGCAGTGCCTGGCACAAGGGAGCCCCTCTCTCTGTTTGTGGTTGCTACTGCTGATATTCCTTGGGGCAATCACTAAGTAGCTGCTCCAGACAAAGAAAAAAACAACAACAGGCTAAAACAAGAGAAAACAAACCCAAACAAATTCCATAGCCATTAAAAAGCAGCCTGGAATAATACTCACTTTTCATAGCTCTTAATGGCCTGTTCCACTTTTTGCTTGTAGATGTTGAGCTTGACTCCTTGGGGGTTAATTAATGTCATCTTATTGGTGTCGTTGCACACATGTGCCAGAGGGAACACCTGCACAGCAATACCGAAGGAAGGCATCATTTGATAGGTTAAAAAGTGCCTCCAAAAATGGATCTACAGAGCCATACAGCCTGCTTTTCTGACTACAGAATCAATATAATTACAGAAAAATGAGAGAATATAGATAATCAAAAGAAAATAATAAGAATCTGAGATATCATTGCTAATCTTTTTCTTCTAATTTTAAATCATGTACATACACAAAACAACAACTTTGGGGAAACTCTAGTCAGAATCAAGTATCATCTTCGTAAGCCCCTGTCAAACTGATGAGAGTGAGCAATTTTTAAGAAAAAGAATCGCCTTGTTGCTACTTTGTAAATTACGACTTGGGTTAAACATCCTCCTCATATATTTATTTCACATTTTATTTTCTCTTGAAAATATCTGATTATATATAACATCTTTGGACTATTTTCCTTGTTAATTTATAAGAGATTCTTATAAATGTCAAACAGAGAAGACTCAGTGATCACAATCTATGAGAACAGCAGACTACCAGAAAGAGAAGTCTTCTTTTTTAGTGTTTCTGTTTGCATCTGGTGCTTACTTTGGGGTTTGGGTATGCCTATGATTGCATGATTCCAAGCCATCTTCTTAATACCTATAACACTATATACTTACCTCTTTGATGTTACCTCTCTCTAGTAGAATGTAAGGTCCATCAGAGCAGAAACTTTATTTACTACTACATTCCCATTACCTAGAACATTGGCAGGCACATGGTGTGCTCTCAACAAATACTTGTTGGTAAATGAATATATATTCATAAAAAAGTATATTCCGTATCTTATTATTTAAATAAAAAAGTCTAACAGAATGCAAAGCTATGATATTATTTCAAAATTATATATGATTCCATAAGCAGCATGTAGGCATTTTGAAAATGTGGAGAATTGCTTTTCGGAAGTAAATTTTTACTTTCAATCAACATGATATAGGTCATGCTTTTATGTTCCCTCTTATACCAAAATTATACAAAAATTATATTGTTATTACTTAAGAAAAAATGCAGAGAACAAAAAGGAGGAAGGAAAGAAAAAAGGTCAGATGCAATGCTGATAAGTTTCTAGATAACAAAAGTTGAATGGAACTGGGAACAAGTGAGCAGGGTTGAAGTTGTGGAATTGCTGACTCTTTGTCTATAGACAGTAGGGCCGTGGAAGCACAACTCCTGGAGAGCAAATGGGACTATGTGTTTGTAAGTTGAGGGCCCATATCAGGCTTAGGGCCTGAAGCCAGTGTTGGTCTGAGGGTCTCTCACTCCTTGAAGAAGGTTCTGCCAAGTGAGAGAAGACACTGATGTAGCCTCACCACCAACAACTATACCAAGCTGCCCCCCTGAATCTATCTCATTCCAGTACCACCGAGGAACAAGAGCTCTTAACGCTAGTGAGAGGGTATTCAAGGGGATGGATTTAGGCAACTGCAAAACAGAAGGAGAAAGAAAATATAGATTAAAAAAATCCTGTTAATCTATGTTAAAATTCCAAAATCTATGATGAAAAAATTGCACAAATGATATCTGAGAAAATCAACAATGAGAATGTCAATTCACTTGAGAAGAAATTAATCTTATGAGCCATCTAACAATGATTTATAGTAATTATAATTAAAATTAATTATGATTAGGTTGTTCAAAGAAGTAACAGTTGTGTAAAAGTACAAAAACATACAAAAGTACCATAAGAAGAAATGGACAGTAAAAAGAGTACTTTAAGTAATAAAACCTATCTTAGAAAAAAAGGACATTGAAACGGATGGCTACATATACTAATTTTGTAATTTAAGCATCAAGACCAAAACACACAAGAAAATAGGCAAAGATTCAGAAAACTTAAGAGAAAGAAATGAAGAGGCTGTGAAATCATACCTCACTACTTGTCAAACACAGGAATTCAGCATTTGGCTTCTAGAACAACCTTTGTCAAAGGGAAGGGCTAGAACAGTAGGTTAAAAGGTGAGTCAGCTAGCCTTTGAACACTGAATGAAGCTTGCAGTAATGAGGGAAAAAAATCACCACACCTCTCAAAATAGACCTACATATCACAAAAACTTTCAGAGGAAAAAGAAATCAATCTCCACAAAATCAAAGACCTTTACATTTTTATCACCCCTGGAAAAAATACCTCCTTAGGAGTCTATAAATAGCTCTCCAAGTTTGCCAACATATGGCCCAACTGCAAATCAACACCCTAAAATATTTAGCAACATGATAACATTTATATTAATGTTCTACTTCCCTCTTTTGTGGTTTTAGATCTCATGCTTTGCGCGGCCATCATGTACTTCAGTGTGGTAGTAGTTCAAATTTGGCTCTGTGCACTCACTCTCATTCCTTTCTGCATGCAGATTTAGGGAAAGACAAAGTCATACTCCACACCGTCAGTCTGTGGTCTTAGTTTTTTACAACATGGTGGTCACATGGAGGGCTCGTGGGATATTCTCTTTATGATGTCAAATGTAGTGTGACTATGAGGTCGTAAGGGGCATTCTGATAGGACTTGAGGGATCAGAACCATGGTCACCCAGCTTCTGCAAGGAAGCATGTGGGGAGGAGGGTACAATTAATGAAGAAAGTGACAACTCTGTTTGAAAGGGAATAAAACCTGATCACATCTCCTTTGAAAACGATTTACTTATTATCTCTCATAATGAAAATCAAGAGACCTTCTTGGACAATATTCGACAACAAAAATAGAGCCTCAAGATATTACCTACTCCAATTCTTTTGAGATTAACCTAAAATAAGCCTTACGAAATTGATATTAATAATCATACCCTAAAAAAAGTAAAAATAAATTTAAAAATAAATAAAAAATAATCATACCCTGTGGGGAAAAATTTTAACTATGGGGGGGGAGGAGAGACAGAAAGAAAGAGAGAAATAGAGAGTCATTGACCATAAAGAAAGAAGAAATTGCTAGAATTCATGGACAGTTAATTTGGGTTGATTCTGTTAGAATTTTTCCCACTGTTAGATCTGTAAGCAACCACTGTATTTAAGAATAGTTTTGTCAATAACGGTAATAGTGCTTATCCTTTACTCTCTGCCAAGCGTTAAGCATTACCTACACATCTTGTCATTCAGTCCCTATATCGATATATACATTGAATTGCAGGTTTTGTTATATGCTTTTCCTTTCTACTAAACTCTGCTGTTCTTTATTCCTTTCAAAAAAAAAAAACCCCTACTAGTTTTCTAGCATAATACATGTACAAAGTAACTATTTTTTGAATATTTGAAAAACCAAAACTATATATAAATTAAAATAATGGTCAAGGCTCAAAAAATATTTATCTATATTATAAAACACATAGCAAAGTCTGGATTCCACCAAATTTGAATTCTTGGTAATTGAGTCATGGGATGAATGTACCTTTGCTATTTTTTTAAGAGGTATTTGCTAGAAATATAAACAAAGTGAACAAGATTTTGAGAGACTTAGCTTCTATAAGAAAACTATCCTGAAACAATAAAAGAATAGAAAATTAAAATGAAATATCATTTCACATAGCAATTGGCAAAGTTCTTTTTTTCTTAATGCATTGCTCTTAAGTGGTAACAAAGATGTAGATAAATAGGCATTGCTAAAATTCCAAGTAAACTGTGCATTAATGGGGGGGAATAATTTAAATAAGTTGCAGTAGTTCACAGTATTGAATCTTAGTGCAACCATTAAAAGTTCATCCAAATGTGGTCATTACAAGAGAATATGTTCATAACATAGCTAAATGAAGGAAGAAGAATACAGAACTGTACGCACAGGTATTCACTGTTAAAGTCACACTACAGGTAGAGTTCCTCCTAACAACATTCTGTGTTTATCAGCAACCCCACGTTTTGAAAATGAGAAAACAGTATGAAATGGGTGTTTATATAATTACTGTTCATCCCTGGCTGAGTTCACCAATTTCACTTTTTTCAACTTAATCAGCTCTTCCAACAAATATCCCAGAGCTTGCTGCCAGATTGGCCAAGGAGAGGTCTGAAGGGATGTGCCAAACGAAAACACCAGAGCTGCCCAAATCCTGCGTGGGTAACTCTGAACACAGATGTGTGGGTTTATGGGCAGTGCGGATGCACAAATAGCTGAGGGCAGAAACTTTAATGTCTGCTTTCAAACTGGAACATCTCCAGTCTCCAAAGAACAAATGAAAGCAGGACCACAGAATTAACTGGCAAGGGAGGAGTATGTCAGCAAGATCTTTCATAAATCCAAGAAAATATGTTACTTACTACAGGGTAGACTATGTCCCACATTTTTCATATAAACTTTTAGAAAAGATTGTTCTTTTCAATTTAGTGAACATTTTCATTGGCGTAGAAGATAAACATCTGTTGACCTGGAACAATGTTCACTCTAGACTGTTGAGTAAAAATGAAGGCACAAACTGTATATTCAGTTTGACTTCATTTTGGCAAAACATAAACAAAAAACAAAGGATACATATGTAGTGAAAAAGGTCTGGTCAGACAACCACTGAATGATTCATCAGTGGTGGAATTATGACTCTACTGTTTCCTTCTTTTTCACTTATCTGTATTTCCTAATTTTTATACACAGTGAATATATATAGCTTTTTAATAACTCTCCTTTTAAATTTTAATTAAGATAAACCTTTTTTTAACACATAATTTCATTATGTTCAATGCTACTATATATGACAGCAACAAAATGCCTGTCTTTAAGAGCATCCCTAACCTCTTTGCTTGTAGCAACTTCACTAAGCTGCTCTAACTTTTATATATGATACTTTGATGATATCAAATGCTTTCCTCAAAAAACAGTAATGAGGGCTCAATTGTGTACTATATTAATGGGATTGTGCCTAGCCTATCAGAAGTAAATGATAGAGCTAGTGTGTGAGTCTGGTGTATCTGACCACAGAGTTACATGCCTAATGAACCCAGATTAGGGCAAAGCAGGAAGCCTTGATAGGATGTTGTTAAAGAACATGATGATGATGATGATGTAAACTTTCCAATGATATAGATTAATTTTTCTGAATTACTTTACTTTTCTTTGAAGCAATTGGCAATAAAAAGCTCTGAATTCCAGATTCATCAAATAACTAAAACAATTTTATTCTGTATATGACTTGGCAATGAATTAATCTTTTTGAAAGAACTAAGGTAAAATTATCTGGTCCATTGGAAACCAAAAGTGCCAGTTAGCATCTTGTAATGAAGAGTTGCTAGGGCAACCTCTCTGCTCAATACTTCATTTCCAAGGTGACAGATTTGATGCTGGTCCGGGAAACATTAAAAACCAAAACAGCATTGTGTTCCAGAAGAAGAAAGAGCCCATACATAAGTCATGAATGAAAGAAAAGAGCTGGGGACAAAGCCAAACACTGCTTTATAATTCAGCCCAGACAGATGTGGCCAGGCACAGAACATAGGAGTAAGAGTCAATTAAAATTCTCAGCGAAGTGGGTTAAGATTCAGGTTTCCTTTTCAGCTCCATTCTACTTTTTTGTCTACTTTTTCATAAAACATTAGGTCCAAATCTCAAAAAGCTATATATCCCACTAAGAAGGATATATATTTTTAGGTTACTGTCTTACTATTCTTTCCATTTCTAAGTGAGGGTCTCTTCAAGTCAGAGAAAATGTTAAGGAATAAAAGATACAGGCATGCTTTGAGATTGAAAGTGAAACTTACTGCAGCATACTTCCATTACCATCACGATTCATGATCTTACTATCAATAATGGAGGAAGGTAAGCAAGCTGGATGCTGTGCTACCTACTCATAGGTCATGAGAATTTACAGTCACAAAAGGTAGCAAGCACAAATGCCAATGGTGGAATGCAACTGAAAAATGTTGATCTTCATCCCTTAGCTTTGCTTTCTAGAGTCAGAAGACCAGAATATTTTTTTAAAAAACAGGACCCTCACTGTTCTTCAGTTTTTCCTTCTTGGGAATCACTCCATATTTTTCTCTCTCTCAGCCCCCCGTGGTTCAGTCCTATCAACCTGACTTTGAAAATCGCCTCGGATCCACCCCCACTGTTGCCGCCTGGGTCAGAGCCACCCAGGCCTTGCCTCCTGACTGACTCTCACCTTCCCAGCCTCAAATCTCTCCAACTACTCTGCATATGGCAACTGAAGTCTCAACTTGATCTGCTAAAAACCATTTGCTTGTCCTCAGGATGACACTCCAATTTCTTAATCAATCAAGGCCCTTCCTTTACTAGTGCTAACCTTCCTCCAGTCACACCAAACATTCTTTAGGATGACAAACTTTTTTGGACCTTAAACTCTCCCACCTGCTTAGGACATCCCTCCCCACCTCTTCACCTCATAACTCCTTTTCTGCCCCTGGGTCCAAACTCTCACATCCAAGCATAAAGCCTTCTTTGACAACTGAGATTGGCTTAGAGGCCTCTCCTGCATCTTCACTCTGCACCTCCCACTTGTTGCATTTAACCAGGACTTATTTTAATTGGTATTTCCTCCATGAGATGGTAAACTGTGTTTGGGTAGAAACACTGGTTGTCTTATTTGGCTGTACTCTAGAAATCAGCTCAGGGCCTGCATACAGTAGGCATGTAATATTTGTTGCATATTTAAAAAATAAAAGCCAATATTTATTGAGTGCCTGCTGAGTATTAACTATTATATATGTATTACTTCTTTTAATCCCATAACAATCTCAGAGTAGGTATATTATTATTATATAAATTACTATGTTTACTTCTTCAGAATATGAATCAGTGAAGAGAGGACAGATTGAATAAGATTTTATGTCTGCATACTATTTTCAGGGTTTTCAAAGCATTTCTATACTTACACAACAAATGCTTATCAACAAATATTATATAGGGTTCCTCTTAGGAAAAAGACTGTCCATGTGGCTCTAACTAGTAGAAATGCAAAATTTATTTGGAAGGTTATTTGATTTCATCTGTCAGAGTTTTAAACACGCACACTCTTTGGGTCTAGCAATACCACTTTGCAGAATCTATCCCCAAAGAAACTTGTTTACATGCTCAAAAATCTGTGTGCAAGGAAATCTGTTACAGGATTGTTTGTGATTTGGAAAAGATTAATACAATGTAAATATCCATTAATGATAAGAAAGACCTGGGGATGAAAAGTACAGCACAGGAAATATAGTGAACAGTACTATAATAGTATTGAATGGGGACAGAGGGTGTTACACTAGTAGTAAGCATAACTTACAGAGTTGTCCAATCGCTGTGTTGTACACGTGAAACGAATGCAACATGGTGTATCAACTCTACTTCAATTAAGAAATAAAATAACGAAGAAGAAACTTGAAACTAATAGAATGAGACAGACCCATATCTACATATGTGTAAAAGTCTCTAAGACCTTAATTTTTTTTAAGTAGGCTCCACACCCAGCATGGAGCCCAACATGAGGCCTGAACTCACGACCCAGAGATTAAGACCTGAGCTGAGATCAAGAGTCAGACACTTAACTGACTGAGCCACCCAGGTGCCCCTAAGACCTTAATTTTTAAAAGATGATTTTTATAAAATAAAAGATAATTTGTAAAAGATAAAAATGGCAAAACCATATGGTATCACCTCATTTATATTTATTAAAGTTGTTATGCATATGTGTATAAATATATGTTATGTATACATACATATGTATATGAGTGTGTGGGTAGAAGAAGATAGTCACCAAACTACCAGAGAGTTTCCTTTGTAGATGAGAGTGGCTGAGAAAGAAGTTTCCACATTTTCCTTTAAAAACTTCCACAGGGCGCCTGGGTGGCTCAGTCAGTTAAGTGACTGCCTTTGGCTCAGGTCATGATCCTGGAGTCCCAGGATCGAGTCCTACATTGGGCTCCCTGCTCAGCAGGGAATCTGCTTCTCCCTCTGACCCTCCCCATCTCATGCTCTCTCACTCTTTCTCTCAAATAAGTAAAATCTTTTTAAAAAATTAAAAAATAAAGACTTCTACATGGTCATTCCATACTGAGAATGTATTCATACATTACTTATCAAATAAAAATAAACCAATAATTTATTAAAAATTAGGTTTATATTTCACCATTTTATCATTTGTTACAGGTCTGTTTTTCTTAACTTTTTGTGTCAGCATAACATCAATATATATTCAGTTAAAAGTACTACAGAAAAAACCTAGAAAGTACATAAACAAAACCCCCAAATCTCTAATAATCTTATAACTCAAACACTATTCACATTTTGGTAAAAAGAGAAAAGGAGGGAGAAAGAGTGCTATGTCTACATCATACATATATGTAACCAAATTTATGTACTATATATGTGGAGCTTTTACCTGATTTTTTTCATTTAGTATTAATTATATTGAGAGCTTTTCCCTATGTCATTCCTTATTCTTCAGAAACATGACATCTAACGAAAGTATGACACTCCAGGATATAGATAGATATACCCTGTAGACATTTAGATTGCTTTCAGCATTCTCATTGTTAGATATAAGGCAGCACTAACTATTCTTTGAATATATGTATCACTATTTCTGATTATGAAATACTTACATATGGATTCACTGGAGGAGAGGTTGTATGCTCTTAACACCTCTGGGTGTAATGCCAAGGATGCACCAATTTATACTCCCACCAGCAGGATATAAAAGCTCTCATTTCAGCCTAATTTTGCCATCACTGTTCATTAGTATTTTTTTCTAAGACTGCTTATTTATTTACTTGACAGAGACACAGTGAGAGAGGGAACACAAACGGGGAGTGGGAGAGGGAAAAGCAGGCTTCCCGCTGAGCAGGGAGCGTGATGCGGGACTCGATCTCAGGACTCTGGGATCATGACCTGAGCTGAAGGCAGGCCCTTAACGACTGAGCCACCCAGGCGCCCCGTGTTTATTAGTATTTTTTCACCTTACAAATTTGATGGTGGTGGTGGGGTAGTTGTCTAATTGGTTTTTCAGTTTGCATTTTTTCTCAATGCATATATTTGGTTACCAGGTAAGAAATATTTTTGTATGGGGTTTTGATTTTTCTTAACTTATCCTCTTAGATTTTCCAATGAGGTATTTACCATTTCTAAAAATTCTTTTATGGTACGGGCATATGTACATGTATGTTGTTCTGTGAACAGAACACTGGTTTATACACACACACACATATACACACACTGATATGGATGCACACACAAAAACATATTTAAGACGTTACTCTTGTAACTGTTGTATATGTTATAAATATTTTTCTGAGCTCTGCCTTCATTTTATTTATGTTTTTATGCAATATAACATTTTTCTGTATTCAATCTATAAATCTTTCCCTTATGGTTCCTTTGATTCAATGTTTGTACTTCCCTACCCTATCTTACTTGTTTTTTGAAAAATTTGCTTTTCCATGTTTCAGGTTATTGGAAGACTTAGAAGGAGACATAAGAAGCACAAGAAAATTCTATTTCTCAGTAGAGTTCACTAAATACATCTTATTCCAAATAAAACTGAAGAATATTAATAAAATAAATGCACAGAATAGGAAAAGCTGCCACCAAACTTCCTAGAAGAAATCAATCAGTGTTTAATTTCTCTCTGCTGCTTCTGGAAGAAGTCAAGTTCAAGTGATACATTGTTATCTGATTTATCAGGTTAGGGTTCACTGGAGATACAAAGAGAACCTGCCAGTCACAAGATCTCAACCAGGGACAGAACCACTCACCATGAGGCACAGTCATCAGGAACAGAGCATCAATCACACACAACCTTCAAAGCAAAAATCATTGGTCATGCCAAACCAGAGCACATGCTGAACTCCAGGAGTGTAATGTTTTCTCTTAGTCAGGCCCAACATGGGACCTGAACTCATGACCCAGAGATTAAGACCTGAGCTGAGATCAAGAGTCAGACACTTAACTGAGCCACCCGGGTGCCCCTAAGACCTTAATTTTTAATTTTTAAAAGATGATTTTTATAAAAGATAATTTGTAAAAGATAAAAATGGCAAAACCATATGGTATCACCTCATTTATATTTCTTAAAGTTGTTATGCATATGTATATAAATATTTTTCTCTTAGTCACATTACTAAGTCACTTTTCACTTAGTCACATGACTAAGAGAAAAAAATTCACCATTTCCTCTGCTTTTTCCAAATACATCAAGACCAGTTAGACAAAGCCTTTTTAAAAAAAGATTTCCTGCCTTTGATTTTTTTCAATTTTTTATGGAAAATCAAAACTATATAAAAAAGCAGACAGAATGGTAGATGAGCTTCCTGGATTCAATATTCTTATTATGCAAATTTAACAGTTATCAACTCATGGCCAATCTTCTTTTATCTATTTCTCTCTTCCCCCAACAACTCCCACCATCTCGATGATTTGGAAGCAAATCCCAAACACCCTACATTTCTTCTGTAACCATTTCAGGATGAGATAAGTTCTTTTAAGGATACTATTTCCATTTAGTGACTATAAAGCCTGATCTGTTTCTTTTTTCCTCTTAAACCAAGCATTTTATTATTATTTTTTTTTTAGCCTGATATGTTTCTATTTAAATCATTAGCTGTATTTACCCAGAAGCACTGGGGTTTGATCCTCATATCCTTGTTTTTTGTGTTTCTCTCATTCTTGAACAGTCTGGCTGCTCCACTGAATCTGTTCTTACTAAGGGCAAGGACCTCCTAGTTGCCCAATTCAAGAGAAACTTTTCAGTCTTTATTTGGCCTTCCTCCACATTTAACTCTATCATGCCTTCCCACTGCCTTTTCTCCTTCCGAGAAATGACTGTCACTCTTTTATGGTTCTTTGGCTCTGGTTCACTCTCAGTCTCTCTCTCTCTCTCTGCCTCTGCCTCTCTCTTGCTCCCTCCCTCTTTCTCTCTCTGACTTTTTCCTTTGGAGACTTTTATGATGGAAAAGATGCCACTGGGGTTGCCTGATCAGCTAAGGGGGCCGATCTCCTGGTTTCAGCTCAGGTCCTGATCTCATGAGGCAATGAGATCCAGCCTCATGTTGGGCTCCGAGCTCAGTGGGGAATCTGCTTGAGATTCTCGCTCTCTGCCCTCCCCTCACTCATGCAGGCATGCATGTGCTCTCTCTCTCTCTCTCAATAAATAAATCTTAGGGAAAAAAAAAAAAGATGCCACTATATTTAAGAAGAGAAGGTAAGCAAAGGGAGGATATTGGGTCTCACAAGTTCTCCCCTGGTCCTCTGATACTGGATGATGTTCACTCATGACTCATGACTCTGAGAAGCTTTTCAAACATTTTTGTGACTCCACACTGCCACCCACCAGCAACCAGCTGTGAACGGTCAACCCAGCAAAGGCCAATTTCTCCTCAGTTTAAAAACAAAACTTCTTAGGAGCTTTTCTTTCTCCTTTTTACTATCTTTACAAATAATTTTTTCAATGGCTGAAATACATTTCCGTTAGAACTATACAAGACCAAAGTGGATTACATTTTATTCGAACCAGAAATGAAAAATATGTCAGGCAGGGACAAGAGAGAAAATCAATCTTACCTCATCAAAGACCTTGGAAACAACATGCTTGTCCAGAATGGGAACATAGGTGGGGATGTGAGGGACTGCTGTCACAGATAAGGCATCCATGACAGTGAGTTTCTTGGCAACCAAGCCATGGATCTTGAGCCAGTTTTCTGAAGACATACTTGAAGAAATAAGAACACAGAATATGATGCCTTAAAACTTATAAAAACAAAACCATAACTACACTTCCCTGGTAAAATTAAAGTACTCACTCTTGGTCATGAACCTGTTTTCCTTCTTGACTCACTCTTCCTAATAACTTGCCATCTAGGTACTCATTTGTCAGCAGTATGCTTATTTCTGTGGAAGGAGAAACGACAGTTGTATAATTTCCTAATACATGAGTTTTTTTCATCAAAATGCAAAAGGATTGCACTTATCTCTCAGTTCCATTGTGACTGGGGATTAATAAATGGACCATATTTCAGAGAATCCTGACTGTCACAGGATGTTCTCTGGCAATATTCATTTGCAATTACACTAAAGACCAATGCATGGATGAATATAGCCCTATCAATGTTTTGCTTATCTGCTTCATCCCATATCCACTGAGATCCCTCTCCATGGAAGAATGAGACATTCATTCCCTCATTCCCCAGAAAACACATTTTTTTTAAGATTATTTATTTATTTGACAGAGAGAGAGAGAAAGCGAGAACAAGGAAGCAGAGGGTGGTGGGAAACAGGCTCCCCGCTAAGCAGAGAGCCCAACACAGGGCCCGCTCCCAGCACCCTGAGACATGACCAGAGCTAAAGGCAGGGGCTTTAACTCAGCCACCCAGGTGCCCCCAGGAAACACATTTTTTTAAATTTCTTTTTTAAAATTTAGTTTTATTTTTTCAGTGTTCCAAGATTCATTGTTCATGCACCACACCCAATGCTCCATGCAATCCATGCCCTCCTCAATACCCACCACCAGGCTCACCCCATCCCCCACCCCCTCTCCTTCCAAACCCTCGGTTTGTTGCTCAGAGTCCACAGTCTCTCATGGTTCATCTCCCCCTCCGATTTCTCCCAATTCACTCTTCCTTTCCTTCTCCCAATGTCCTCCACATTTTTAAAATGTTAAATTTGAGAATGCCATTAACCAAGATTGTTCCATGTTGCCCTCATTAGACTCCCTCCAAATTATATGAAAGAACCTTGATCAACATTTTTAGTTTCTGATAGCTTGCTTTGTGGTTCCTCCACTCTGTATGGAAAACCAAAATCCCTATTAGATCCTATTTAGTTATAGGTACACATTTCAAACCAATATTTAGGATTTTTAATACATATCCTTATATAAACTTGCACTTATAAATGAAAAGAAATTTTAGCTAGTTGAATCAGTAGCATCTAGAAGGAGGCATGTTTGGGAGGGACTTGGTTAAACATCTAAGAATCTCATCATATGATAACCCCTTTAAGAACCATGCATATAGCAGACATAGGGACTGTGACAGGTTAATTGAAACAGAGGAAAAGACATCATGACGATCAGCTCTAAAGAACAAAAGGTTAGATTCGGCTATGGTGGAGTGTACAGTTGTCACTCAGTCACTTCTTCCTACATAGGGGACTGATTGTGCATATCTATGTCATTAGTTTGATTTAATAGTTAGCAACAATTTGAAATATAGGGAAAAGTCCCACAGGAATTAAACTCTCAAAAATTTATTATTTTAAGAATAAGGATTTTATTTTTATAATAAAATTTGAGTGGAAAAGTCATATTTTCCTCACAGCTATCCCCCAAAAGGCTGACAGTAAGGACCAGAGAGGGGCTTATCAGCTGTCACCACCTGTGAATGAAGCGGAGAAAATAAAAGCTTCTTTTTTTTTTTTTTCTAAGATTTTACATATTTATTTGACAGAGAGAGAAAGAGCACAAGCAGAGGGAGCAGCAGAGGGAAAAGGAGGCTCCCCACTGAGCAGGGAGCCCGACGGTGGGGCTTGATCCCAGGACTCTGAGATCATGACCTGAGCCAAAGGCAGATGCTTAACTAACTGAGCCACCCAGGTGCCCCAGAAGGGAAGAAAATAAACCAACTGTGAAGTATTAGATTTTCAAGTTCAAACCATGCAGTGGCAGCAAGCACACAACCAGCACCAGAGTTATGTGAGCCACTTGTGTATTAAACATCCAGACATAGTAATTGCAAATCTCAGTCTAAGAAAATCTAGTTCACTACAGCAGACAGAGATGAGTTACAAGGAGTCCCTGAATAGGAAGCAATCCTAACCCACTTAAAGATGATTTGTTTCCCCCAAAATGTATCTATACCCAGGTTTTTCAGAGCAGACACACCGGCCAAAGGGAGGCCAGCCTGAGCTTCCTGATATAGAGAGACCCTCTCTGGCTTGCCTCTGTCACTTGGAGTGTTCCAGCAGCTGGAAGTTGAAAGGCCGTCTGTCCTCTCACTGCAAGCTGAGCCCTTGAGGCTGGACATCTGGCTTCTGAGCAGGCTGGTTTTGGTTGATTCTGTTGGTATCAAAGGGAAAGGGGTTAAAAGAACTTGGGACAAAAGGAGAAACTTTATTCGAGGCACCTATTTCCTTGAATCCTTAAAAAAAAGAATGTAGCTTCCAAACCTCAGAGGACATTTCTGCCACCAACTAAATGCTTTTGTAAAGACTTGTTCAACTTATCTGAGCTCAACTCTGCCTCTCTTCAAGAGAGATCTACTTCCAAGTTCATTCAAGGGAGAAGTCATTTCCTTGCAGCTGTGCAACTGAGGTCCTTCTATCCTCACTGACAGGGGGCCTCTCAGCTCCCTAAGCACCCACATTTTTACTCATGTAGCCCCCCATCTTCAAGCCAGCCATGACACAATGAATTTCCCTCATGCTTCAAGTCTTTCTCTTCTGACACTGGCTGGAAAAAGCTACTCCTTTTAAGAGGTTATGTGAGTATACTGGGCTCTCCTAGACAACCTTGGCTTCATGTCAACATGATAATCCTAGGGGCACCTGGGTGGCTCAGTGGGTTAAGCCTCTGTCTTCGCCTCAGGTCATGATCTCAGGGTCCTGGAATCGAGCCCCGTGTTGGGCTCTCTGCTCAGCAGGGAGCCTGCTTCCCCCTCTCTCTCTGCCTGCCTCTCTGCCTACTTGTGATCTCTCTCCTCTTCATCAAATAAATAAATAAAATCTTAAAAAAAAAAAAAAAAAAGATAATCCTAGGAGTGATGCCTCACCATATTCTCAGATTGCAGTCCTTTACTAGCAAACAGATACTTTTCTTTTAATTTTTTAATTTTTAAAATTTTTTAAAAGATTTATTTATTTTTTTAAATTTAATTTTATTTTTCCAGTGTTCCAAGATTCAACGTTCATGCACTTTTCAAATATTGACATTTAATTTTTGTGTTATATAGAAGGTAAGGAGCTTATACCAAGACACCTTGATTATTTTTCATGCGATTACAGAAACCATATTAATTGTAAATGTGTTCTGTACTTGACAATTTGGAGGCACAAGAACCAAGGCTTTATGTAGTATTGATGAATGTGATATGTCCTTGTTTTCAACAAAAAGGGACTTAGCCTCTCCTATAAGAAACTAGATAATTAGACTGAAGATGAGCTAATAATCTACAAATTGTCTTTTTCACAGGAGGTTAATACCAGCAGTCTCTGTACACAGAGATAGGACTGTGTTAAGTGTTATTCATTATTTTTCTAGGCAACGACAGGGTGAGTTCTATCTTGATTGCCTCTGTAACCAGGAATTAAGAAGGATAAATTTCATTGAGAGCTATGTCTGTGAACAAAAGAGATAAATGATCCACATAGGAGAGCTGAACTCTGGCAGGCTACCTTCTCCAAAATCATTAGGCAAAACAACAAGTGAGCCAAAATGAAAATAAAATTTACTTCCAAAAGTCTCCAAACATAAGAACTGTATCACTGCCAAACTCTGAAAATAATTAATAAAACATATTTATCTGGCAGTGGATTCAAGTACTTAACTACTCCCCAAGTTCAGTAGCCAGTCACTACATTTCACTACTCTTCTATGTTAAAAATTGAAACAGAATAAAAATTCAGGCCAGGGAAGCCTATCAACAGCAACAATCCCTAAACAGGGATTGTTTGGGAAATAGCACCATTTCATCTAAGTGAAATGGTAGAAGTGACAAAAGGCCATTACACAATGTTTAGGACAAGTAGCAAAAAAATTTCTAACAAAAAAGTTTCTAGCAAAACTCAGGTTTACTGGAACGTGCAGGTAGGCAACACAAGTGGCATAGTATAGGAAGCCACTGTGTTCACATGAGCCTAAGACATTCCTCCCTTGTACAGAGATACCAGAACAAGTGGACAGATCATGCAAGATTGATCCAGCCTATGGCAAGTGGCCCATACCAGGAAGCCCCCTGGTCTTTATAGGCTCAAGGCTCTCCTCTCTTGCCCAGAAACATGGAAACACTCAAAAGATAGTAGTGGGGAAGCTACCACAACTTTTTCCCCACTGAAAGATATCTAGCCTCCTGGACTGAGAAAACTCCTGCTGCTCCCTCAGGCAGCACCAGCAGGGACCAGCTGTAGACCCATTAACACTAGCAAACCAAGAACCAAAATAATATCACAAAAGGCTGTGAAAATTAAATAACCATTGGAACCACAGCCCAGAGAAGCAGGCCAAGGTCTATGTGCTAACTTTAAACAGGGCAACTACTTCCTAAAATAAAAGATCTGAATAGGATCCAAAATTCCTTACATGATAGACAAAATGTTCAGGATACTATAAAAAATTACCTATCATAGCAAGAACCATGAAAATCACACCTTAAATGAGAAAAACAGTCAAATGATGCCAAGAGAATGAATAATGAATCAGAAGTTGGGATTATCTGATAAGGATTTCAAAGAAGCTGTCATAAAAATGCTTCAACAATTACAAATTCTCTTGAAACAAATGATCAAATAGAAAATCTCAGCTAAGAAAGAGAAGTTATAAAAAATTTCAAATGGAAATTGTAGAACTAAAAAATAAAATAACAAATAAAAAAACTTTTTGGATGGGCTCAATAGTAGAACAGAGATGACAGGATAGTATCAAAGAACTTGAGGACAGACAGAACAATACAATTCAGCCAATTTTAACATGAGAGAAAAAAATACGGACAAAAGATAAACAGAGACTCAGGGATCTATAGAATAATAACAAAATATCCAACATTCATATTATCAGGGTATCAAAAGGACAGGGAGACAGAAAGTAGAACAGAGAGACTTTCTGAAGAAATAGTAGATGAAAACTTTCCAAATTTGGTGAAAGACGCAATGTGCAGATTCAAGAAGCTGAACTAACACCAAACAGAATAAGCCCAAGGAAATCCATGCCAAGATGCATTACAGTTAAACACTTAAATATCAGAGACAAAGGAAAAAATCTTGAAAGTAGCCAGAGAGAAAAGACACATTACCTAAGGGAACACCAGTTTGAATGACAGAGAATTTCACATTTAAAATGTAGGAGGCCCCCAAAGAGAGGCTTCACTGTTTTTCAACCACAAAAAGGAAAGAACAATTGACTGCAAATTCTGAATGTAAAATTGTCCAACTGTCCTTCAGGAATTAAGAGAAAATAAAACCATTACTACACATGGTAAAAACAAAACAAAACAAACTTTGGCTAGCAGACCAATCCTTAGAAATGACTGAAACAGACATTATACCACCACCTGATACTCAAGATAATGGTATTTAAACCTAAGGAATATAGAGAAATTTGAAATTTTCTAAATTGAATTAAGATTTCCACATTCATACAAAGTGGTAAAATGTTGACACCAGTAGATTTTTACAAGTCACTTATGTATGCTGTCATACCCAGAGAAACAATTACAAAAATCATACAAAGAGAAAAGTTTTTAAAAAACTACAACCAACGGGCACCTGGGTGGCTAAGTCATTAAGTGTCTGCTTTCGGCTCAGGTCATGATCCCAGAGCCCTGGGATTGAGCCTTGCATCGGGCTCCCTGCTCGGCAGGAAGCCTGCTTCTCCCGCTACCATTCCCTCTGCTTGTGCTCCCTCTCTCACTGTGTTTCTCTCTGTCAAATAAATAAAATCTTAAAAAAAAAAAAAAAACAAAAAACCTACAACCAAGGCAGAATTGTAAAAAATGTACAAGTAACCTGAAGGAAGGCAAGAAAAAAGAAAGAGGAACAAGATCAATGAAAATAAATATAAAATAACAGAAGTGCTAACATATCAATTATTACTTTATTTTTTTTCAATTATTACTTTAAATGTAAATAGTCTAATACTAATCAAAAAACATACTGGCAGAGTGGATAAAAGAAGACTATCAAACTATATGTTACTTATAAGAAATTTACTCTTCTTTATAAAAAAGATTTATTTGAAAGAGACAGCAAGTGCTTGTGTGAGCACCAGTGAGGAGAGGCAAAGAAAGAGGGAGAGAAAGTCGTAAGCAGACTCTGAGCTGAGTATGAAGCCCAACAACAGGGCTCGATCCCATGACCCCTAGATCATAACTGAGCCAAAACCAAGAATTGGATGCTCTACCAACTGTGCCATTCAGTTGCCCCAAGAAATTTACTTTAAGTATAATACTGGTAGACTAAAAGTAAAAGGATGGGTATTAAGGAAGGCACGTGTTGTGAGCACCGGGTGTTATGCACAACTAATGAATTGTTGAACACTACATCAAAACTAATGATGGGGGGATAAAAATAAAATTAATAAAATTATAAATGAAAGAGGATAGATCACAACCAACACCACAGAAATGCAGTTATAAGAAAGTATTATGAGGGGCGCCTGGGTGGCTCAGTGGGTTAAAGCCTCTGCCTTCGGCTCAGGTCATGATCTCAGGGTCCTAGGATCAAGCCCCGCATTGGGCTCTCTGTTCAGCAGGGAGCCTGCTTTCCCCTCTTTTTCTGCCTGCCTCTCTGCCTACCTGTGTGATCTTTCTCTGTCAAATAAATAAAATTAAAAAAAAACCAAACAACTAATGATGTACTCTATGTTGGCTAACTGAACATAATAATAAAAAAAAGAAAGTAAAGAGATGGAAAAAGATATACAATGAAAACTGGAGTGGCGAATATTAATACCTGATAAAATAGAATTCACAGCAGAGAAAATTTACATAATCAAGATATCAATCTACCAGGAAAACACAGATCCTAAATGGGCACACATAAACCAAACAGTCTTAAAATATATGAAATTAAATAAGACTGATAGAGCTCAAAGGAAAAAGCGACAGAGCAGCAAGTATAGTTAAGGGCCTCATAGCTTCCCTCTCAAAAAACTGAAATAACTACTAGATGCAAAATCAGCAGGGACAGAGGACACACAGTTAACCAGCAAATCCAACTAACATAGACACAACACTTCCCTCCAGTAACAGCAGAATATACATATATTTCTAGTGCCCAGGAAACGTATCTTCATATCTTTACAATGATAGATTATTCATTAGTCATTAAAATGGATTCCAACTATTTTTTTTAAGATTTTATTTATTTATTTATTTGACACACAGAGAGAGAGATCACAAGTAGACAGAGAGGCAGGCAGAGAGAAAGTGAAGCAGGCTTCCTGCTGAGCAGAGAGCCCGATGTGGGGCTCGACCCCAGGACCCTGAGATCATGACCTGAGCTGAAGGCAGAGGCTTCAACCCACTGAGCCACCCAGGCGCCCCTGGATCCCAACTATTTTAAAAGAACTGAAATCTGTATGATTTCAGTGTGTTCTCTGACCACAGTGGAATTAAACTAGAAAGCGAGTACAGAGAGACAACAAGGAAAAACTCTAAACATGTAGAATTAAACAATACTTTTTATAAATAGAGGAAGCCTTAAAGGAAAG
Source organism: Procyon lotor (assembly GCA_028646535.1). Taxonomy (NCBI): domain Eukaryota; kingdom Metazoa; phylum Chordata; class Mammalia; order Carnivora; family Procyonidae; genus Procyon; species Procyon lotor. The sequence goes on from CM053610.1 coordinate 50,823,614, forward strand.
AAACACACTTAGAACTGAATGAAAACAAAACCACAACAACTCAAAATATGTGAGATGCAGCTAAAATAGCACAGGGAGAGAAATATTTGCACTAAATGCTTATGTTGGAAATGAAGTATCTCAAATCAATGATAAGTTCCTAATTCAATAAATTAGTAAAAGAAGAACAAAATAAAACTAAAGCAGGCAGAAGGGAAAAAACAATAAAGAGCAGAAATCGATGAAACTGAAAATAAAACATTAGAGACAATCAATTAGATAAAACTGGTTTTTAGGGGGAGGGTGCACCAATAAATCTGATTAAACCTCCAGCAAGACTGAAAAAGAATGAGAGATAGAAAATGAAAGAGAGAGGACAGATAAGAGCATTAATATCAGAAACAACATAGGGGATATCACTATAGATCTCGCAGTCATTAAAAAGGTAATAAAGGCATACAATAAATAACTTTGCACTGATAGATTTGACAACTTAGGAAAAATAGACCACTTCCTTAAAACTACCAATTGCCAAAAATCAACCAAGATAAAATAAACATTAATAGCCCTAAAACCATCTTTTAAAATTAAATTCTGAATAAAAAAGTCCTGGAAAAAAATCTCCAGCCCCAAATGGCTCCATGATAATTTTACCAAATATTCAAAAATGAATTATACCAATTTCTTCCAAGAACAAAAGAGGAGGGATAACTTCTCAACACAATAGAGGAGGATAATATTAACCTAATACCAAAACCAGACAAAAACAGTGTTAAGAATTGAATCACAATGTTGTACACTTGAAACTAATGTAATATTGTGTACCAACTAGTACTAAAATTTTTTAAAAATTTAAATAACTATGATGAAAAAGAAAACAAACAAAACAATAGAAAGAGACTCATAAATACAGAGAACAATCTGGTGGTTGCCAGAGGGGAAGGCTGTAAGGCAGGAAGGGAATAAGGGAAGAGGATTAAAAGATACAAACTTCCAGTTATAAAATACATAAGACAGGTGATGCAAGGTGCAGCATAGGGAATATGGTTAACAATAAGTAACAACTTTGTATAGTGAGATAGTAGCTAGATTTTTTGTGATGGTGACTTTGTGATGTATATAAATGTGAAATCACTATGGTGCACACCAAAAACTAATATGGTATTATATATCAACTACACATCAATTAAAAAATGTGGAAAAACAGAACTAAGAAAAAAGAAAAACTACAGACCAATAACCTTCATGTACTTAGAAGATATAAAACCCACAATGGAGTATTAGCAAACCAAATCCAGCAAGGTACTAAAAGAGTTATACACGGAGAAAATATCAAAGTGGAAAATGTTCCAGACACACGAAGTTGATTAACATTTGAAAACCAAGCAGTAATCTACATATCAATAGGCTAAAAATTAAAATCATGTATCAATTAATGCAGAAAAAGCATTTGACAAAATTAAGCACCCATCCACGATAAAAATTCTCAAAACATTAAAAATGAGGGGAACATCCTTAACCTGATAAAGAATATCTATGAATAAAGAATAACTACAGTAAATATCATTCACAATGGTGGAAGGCAGAATATCTTTTCTCCTAAGACTGAGGAAAAGGCCAGAATGCCTACTCTTATCATTCTTATTCAACATAGTCCTAGAAGTTCTAACTTCTCCAACAAGGCAAGAAAAAGAAATAAAGCCATAGAGATTGGAAAGGAAGATAAAACTGTCCCTATTTGTAGATGATTTATTGTCTATGCAAAAAATGGCAAGAAATCCACAAGCCCATATCACACATACACAAACACACACACACACAAATTCCTAGAACTATTGAGTTTCGTAAAGTTGCCTGTTACAGGATCAACACACAAAATCAGTTGCATTTTGACAGACTAATGAACATAATGAATCAATGACCATATGGAAACTTATATTAAAAAACACTTACCATTTAGAATCACTCCAAATACAATGAAATAATTAGGTACATACTTAATTAAACATGTACAGGATCTCTAAGCTGGAAATTACAAAATGCTGCTGTAAGACATCAAAGATCTAAATATATAGTCATATTCATGAGACATATTCACAAACTGGATGAATCATTATCAAAATAAAGATATGTTGTCCCTAAATCGATATATAGATTCGATACAATTCCTGTCAAATTCCTAGAAAGTTTTCCTTTAAACAAATAAACACATTTTATAATTTAAATAAAATTTCAGGCCCCCAAAAATAGCTAAAACATTTTTGCAAAAGAAAAATAAAGTTGGAGGAATCCTGGCACTTGATAATAACGCATGTAGCAACATTAATCAAGATATTAGGAAAAATAGACCACTTCCTTAAAACTCAGAGAGACAGAATCAAAGATCAATGGAACAGGAGATTTAGATTTAACCCACACAGATATACCTAGTTGATCTTTGGCAAAGATACAAAATTAATTGTATAAGTATGGCCTTCTCAACAAATGGTGTGAGAGTAACATCTACAGGAATAAAAACTTAACGTAAAACTCACATTTTATAAAAAAACAAACACCACAAAAACCCAACCTAACTATATGACTAAAGGAGCTAGAAAGAGGAGAACAAACAAAATCCAAAGCCAGTAAAAGGAAGGAAATAATAAAGATTAGAGCAAAAATAAATGAAATACAGACAAAAAATAGAACAGATGAATAAAACCAGGAGCTGGTTCATTAAAAAGATCAACAAAAATTGATAAACCTTTAGCTAAACTCATAAAAAAAAGAAAGAGAAGTCAAATAAATAAAAGCAGAAACTGAAGGAGGAGAAATAACCAACATCACAAAGATATAAAAAAAATTGTACAAGAATATTATGAAAAATTACATGCCAACAAATTGAACAACCTAAAAGAAACGGATATATAACCTTCTAAAACCAAATCTGGAAGAAATAGAAAATTTGAACATGTCAATTACTAACAATGAAATTGAAGCAGTAATCAAAAACTCCCAACAAATAGAAGTTCAGGATCAGATAGCTCATAGGTGAATTCTACCAAATATTTAAAGAGAAGTTATACTTATTCTTTTCAAACCATTCCAAGAAATGGAAGAGGAAGGAAAATTCCAAATTCATTCTATAAGGCCAGCATTTCTCTGACATCAAAACCAGAGAGGAGGAGCAAGATGGCAGAAGGGTAGAAGACCTAAATTTAGTCTGGTCCCAGGAATTCAGCTAAATAGTCATTCAAACCATTCTGAACACCTATAAACTCAACAGGATATTGAAGAGAATAGCAGCAATTCTAGAAACAGAAAAGCAACCACTTTCTCGAAGGTAGGATATGTGGAGAAGTGAATACAGTAATAGTAGAGGCCTTTAACATGACTTCACTGCAATGGACAGATCATTTAAGCAAAAGATCAACAAAAAAATAAAGGCTTTAACTGAAACACTGGACCAGATGGACATCACAGATATTCAGAACATTCCATCCCAAAGCAATGGAATACACATTCTTCTCAAGCGCACATGGAACATTCTCCAGAATAGATCACATCCTGGGACACAAATCAGGTCTTAATTGGTACCAAAAGATTGGGATCATTCCCTGCATATTTTCAGACCACAATGCCATGAAACTAGAACTCAATCACAAGAGGAAAGTTGGAAAGAACTCAAATACATGGAGGCTAAAGAACATCCTACTGAAGAACGAATAGGTTAACCAGGAAATTAGAGAAGAATTTTAAAAATTCATGGAAACGAATGAAAATGAAAACACGACTGTTCACAGTCTTTGGGACACAGCAAAGGCAGTCCTGAGAGGAAAGTATATAGCAATACAAGCCTTTCTCAAGAAACAAGAAAGATCTCAAATAAATAACCTAACCCTACACCTAAGGGAGCTGGAGAAAGAACAGCAAAGAAAGCCTAACCGAACAGCAGAAGAGAAATAATAAAGATCAGAGCAGAAATCAATGAAATAGAAACCAAAAGAACAGTAGAACAAATCAATGAAATTAGGAGCTGGTTCTTTGAAAGCATTAATAAAATTGATACACCCTTGGCCAGACTTATCAAAACAAAGAGAGAAAGGACCCAAATTAATAAAATCATAAATGAAAAAGGAGAAATCACAACCAATACCAAAGAAATACAAACAATTATAAGAACATATTATGAGCAACTATACACCAGCAAATTTGACAATCTGGAAGAAATGGACACATTCCTAGAGACACACAAACTACCAAAACTGAACCAGGAAGAAATTGAAAACCTGAACAGACCCATAACCAGTAAGGAGATTGAAGCAGTCATCAAAAATCCCCCAACAAACAAGAGCCCAGGGCCAGATGGCTTCCCAGGGGAATTCTACCAAATTCTTTAAATTCTTCATTTAAAGAAGAATTAATACCTATTCTTAGGAAATTGTTACAAAAAAATAGAAATGGAAGGGAAACTTCCAAACTCATTTTATGAGGGCATCATTACCTTGATCCCAAAATCAGACAAAAACCCCATCAAAAAGGAGAATTAAAGACCAATATCCTTGATAAACAGGGATGTAAAAATTCTCACCAAAGTACTAGCCAATCCAAAGTACATTAAAAAGATTATTCACCACAATCAAGTGGGATTTATTCCTGGGATGCAAGGTTGGTTCAACATCTGCAAATCAGTCAATGTGATACAATACATTAATAAAAGAAAGAACAAGAACCATATGATATTCTCAATTGATGCTGAAAAAGCACTTGACAAAATCCAGCATCCTTTCTTGATCAAAAGTCTTCACAGTGTAGGCATAGATGGTACATTCCTCAACATCATCAAGGCCACCTATGAAAAAACCACAGCGAATATCCTTCTGAATGGAGAAAAGCTCCCAGCTTTTCCCCTGAGAGGAACACAGCAGGGATGCCCACTATCTCCACTCCTATTCAACATAGTACTAGAAGTCCTAGCCTCAGCAATCAGACAACAAAAAGAACTAAAAAGCATCCAAATTGGCAAAGAAGTAGTCAAACTCTCACTCTTTGCAGATGATATGATACTTTATGTGGAAAATCCAAAATACTCCACCCCACAATTGTTAGAACTCATTCAGGAATTCAGTAAAGTGTCAGGATATAAAATCAATGCACAGAAATCATTTGCATTTCTATATACAAACAGCAAGACAGAAGAAAGAGAAATTAAGGAGTCGATCCCATTTACAATTGCACTCAAAACCATAAGAAAACTATGAATAAACCTAACCAAAGAGGCACAGAATCTATATTCAGAAAACTACAAAGTGCTCATGAAAGACACTGAGGAAGACACAAAGAAATGGAAAAACGTTCCATGCTCATGGATTGGAAGAACAAATATTGTGAAAATGGCTATTCTACCTAAAGCAATCTACACATTTAATGCAATCCCTATCAAAATACCATCAATTTATTTCAAAGAAATGGAACAAATAATCCTAAAATTTATATGGAACCAGAAAAGACCACGAATAGCCAGAGGAATGTTGAAAAAGAAAACCAAAGTCAGCGGAGAGACAAACAAGAGTTATTATCAAGTATATGGTGTTTGGATGGTGAGAGATGCTAAGAAGAAAAATTCAGAGAAGGGGATAGAGTGTGCTGAGGAGGGGCTGCACTGTGTGGCCAGGTCCTCTGAGTCAATCCTGAAGGCGGAGCCTTAAGAATATTCCAGGTAAGGGTGCCTGGGTGGCTGAATGGGTTAAACCCTTTACCTTCAGCTCAGGTCATGATCTCAGGGTCCTGGGATCGAGCCCTGCATTGGGGCGGGGGGGGGGGGGGGTTCTCTGCTCAGCAGGGAGCCTGCTTCTCCCTCTCCCTCTCTGTCTGCCTCTCTGCCTACTTGTGATCTCTCTCTCTAATAAATAAATAAAATCTTTAAAAAAAAAAAAAAAAGAAGATATGGTCCATATATACAATGCAATATTATGCCTCCATCAGAAAGGATTAATACCCAACTTTTGTATCAACATGAATGGGACTGGAAGAGATTAGGCAGAGTGAAATAAGTCAAGCAGAGAGAGTCTATTATCATATGGTCTCACTCACATGTGGAGCATAAGGAAAAACATGGAGGGCATTGTGAGAAGGAAAGGAAGGGTGAATTGGGGGAAATCGGAGGGGGCGATGAACCATGAGAGACTGTGGACTGAGCAACAAACTGAGGATTTTGGAGGGGTGGGGGTGGGGGGTTGGCGAGCCTGGTGGTGGGTATTGAGGAAGGCACATATTGCATGGAGAACTGGATGTGGAGCATGAACAATTAATCTTTTAACACTGAAAAAATAAACGTATTTGGAGAAAAAAAAGTCCATACTACCCAAAGCAATTTATAGATTTAATGTAATCCCTATCAAAATAACAGCAATATTTTTCTCAGAGAACAAATAATACTGACATTTGTATGGAACTACAAAAGACTCTAAATAGCCAAAGCAACCTTGAAAAAGAAAAAGAAAGCTGGAGGTATTACGAGCCCAGATTTCAAGACAAAGCTACACATATCAAAAAAGTACGCTACTGGCACAAAAACAGATACACAAATCAATGGGACAGAACAGAAGTCCAGAGAAACCCCACACTTTTATGGCCAATTAATCTATGGCATAGGAAGCAAGAATATAGAGTGTGAAAAAGCCTCTTTGACAAATGGTTCCAGGAAAATTGGACAGCTACATGCAAGAGAACGAAACTGGTCAACTTTCTCACACCATACATAAACATAAACTAAAAAAATGGATTACAGACCTAAATGTGAGACCTAAAGCCATAAAACACTTGGAAGAAAACATAGACAGTAATTTCTTTGACATTGGCCACAGAGACTTTTTTTCTTAGATCTATCTCCTCTGGCAAGGAAAACAAAAGCAAAATTAAACGACTGGGACTACATCAAAATAAAAAGCTCTGCACACACACGCGCGATATGATTCAGCCATAAAAGAAGGAGATCTTGCCATTTGTTACAACATGGATGGATGGATCATGAGTGCATTATGCTAGGTGAAATAAGTCAGACAGAGAAAGGCATATACTATATGGCTTCACTTACATGTGGAATCTGAAAACAAAAAACCCACAAAAAACCTAAAAGCAAAAACCAAACCAACCTCATAGATGCAAAGAGCAGACTGATTGTTGCCAGAGATGGGGGATGGGGGAGTGGGCAAAATGAGTGAAGGGGGTCTAAAGATACAAACCTCCAGTTATAAAATAAAGTCATGGGGATGTAATGTACAGCTTGGTGACTATAGTTAATATTTTACACATATTTGAAAATTGCTAAGAGTATAGATCTTAAAAGTCTTCATCATAAGAAAAAAATGATTTTGCAACTGTGTGTGGTGACAGATGATAGCTAGACTTACTGCGGTGATAATTTTTCAATATATACAAATTATCAAGGCATTATGCTGTACTCCTAAAACCAAAATAATGTTTGTGTCAATTGTATGTCAATAAAGCCAAAACAAAACCAAAAAACCCCACAGGTTTAAGTTCCTATTCTTCCCCCAAATACTTTTATTTTTTCAGTGTTACAAGATTAATTGTTCATACACCACACCCAGTGCTCCACGTAATACGTTTAGTTTCCTTTTAAAATATTATGTGGATTTAGTTTTATTCTACCTTCTTGCATTGAAGGAAAAACATTAATGAGAATCAAACCATTTTGTTCACTGATACCTGCATGAAGGACTTTCTTTCTCTGAATCTTTTGATTTGAAAGATCCTCTGGTAAGTACAACATATTTAGGGATGACACAGGCGTTGACTCGACATCAGAATGAGGTTTTGCACATTTTTCTGGGGTTGAAACCATAGAACAGATTTCTTTTTGATGCCTGTTTTGATTTAGACAAAAAATAGAAAAAAAAAAAGAAGAAGAAGAAAGGAGGGGGAAAACACAAAATTTCCATCAAGAAGGCAGAGATAGATCAATAAAATCATGTTGAATGCTACAAACTAAAGGAGGGGGCGGCCTCCCTTCATTTGGTTAATTCAAGAATAATCTTTTTCCCCACCGAAAGCAGAAGAGTGAACAGGGGCCCTGATGTGGAGTCATTAGATATGGCTCACATCACAGTTCTGTTTCTTCCTGGCTGTGTGACCTGGTGAAGTCCCTCAATCCTTTCTGAACTTCATCATCTTCCTCCTCTAAAAACTGCAGGAAATTCAGGTATACACTGACTCTATGGGGCTGATGTGAGAATTAACACGAGGGAGAGCCAGTTGTAAACCAGAAAGCCTTACGGAAACCCCTTTCTCTAACCAAAGGGTTTAACAGCTAGCTCTTATAAAAGCCAGAGAAGTGAAATCCTTGCCTTAGACCCCCTGTGCCAATATCAGATCATAGGAAACCACTCTGGCGAAGATCTGGGGCCAGAAGGGACCCTAGAAATGCCCAAGATTTTTCCCGGATATATCTTTTCTGAAGCTCTGAACATGGCAACCACAGAAAGGAAAGTTTCCAGAACAATCTCCTGCTCCAACACTGTAAAGCATGGTCTCCTTCACCTCCCACCTGAATGCCTACTTTGTAGACCACCCCCAGCGTTCCATAATCATGTATGTCTGTGTCCCCCACCACACTGTGCATCTTGTGATGGAAGGGACAGAGTTTGTATTCATCTGTGCATCCCAGTTCTCCTGGCACATAGTCTGTATTCCACAAATGTTTGAAAAAAGAAGGAAGGGAGAGGAGATTTGGAGGCTGAAACGTTTTTTCACCTGGTAGAAAGCAAGAACAAGGCAATTTGTTCTTGACTGTAGCTAAGTCAGTGAATTAACTTTTCCTAATATTCTAAGGAAGGATAGAAGCATGCTATCTGCAGATTGAGGCCTTGACTTTCATTCTTTCCCTTATGTTAATTTAGAGCTCTTATCATACAACAGGCACACCCTCATTTAATCTCTCCAACAGCCCTCTGACTACCATTATTCCCATGTTGTAGATAAGGAAACTGAGGCTCTGCAAGGTTAAGTAACTTGCCTAAATTTACCCAACATGTAATGGTGGGAAGCCTGGATTAAAACACCTTTCTGCATGACTCCAGAACCTACCTTACCCAGCCCCTAAAAAAGAAACATGAAAAATATAAAAAAAAAAATGCATCCACTACTCAATCAATGGCAGATAGTCAGGCAGATAGACTAAGCCAATTTCCAAACAATAGCTGGTTATTTTGTCCTGAGATTTTTAAATTGATTAAATAAGAGAAAGAAGAAAGTTAAGGTACAGAGAATAATTTACACTGAGGTGCTGCCCATTTATGTGACTCTTAGTTTATTTGTTTAAATTCTCTGAATTTAGAAGTTGTATCTGAGTTTTTCCAATACTTTTAAAAATAATACTGTAAAATCTCATTATGAGATGGTCCAGTACAACATTTATCTCTTTTTACTGATTTCATTGCTCATGCCCTGTTCCCTGCCCATATTAATGCTTAATTTGCTAACAGGAAGACAGTGAATTTTGATAAAGATGAAATCCTGATTGATAAGTGTATTTTTAACTTCTTTCCATGGGCTATCACTCTTTTAAATAAAAAGACATCCTCCTGATAGAGTATTTATATGAAGCTCTGATATATGAATACCTGTACAATGTTAAATTGTTTTAATAAGATTTTACATCTTTACTGAGTGTTGGAGAGGTTCTGATTTTTATCTAAAAATTACTAATTAGAGACATATTAGAATATAGGGTAGAAAAAGACCTGAGACATTATCTATCCCAAATCCTACCACCACAGCTGCCATTTTAAAAAGAGGAAACTGAGACTCACAGCAATGGACAGGTGTGGAGAGAAGTCAGGGATTCACCAGGATCACACAGAGTGAAGTCCAGAGCCTTGGGCTTCCTGACCCCTGAGTCAAATCTCCTGCCCTACACAGCACTCCTGCTGTGCTCTATGATTGCTTGGGTTGGGGGGGCCAACCCACATTGGGTGGAGATAAACTGTTAACACTGCTCTAAGTGCCATGCAAAGATTTCAGAACTTACATTTAAAGGTAAATATGTGGCCTCTTTAAGCCATAATATTAGATAATTAAATTATTAGATTATGTCTTCTTTCTTAAAAAAAAAATTCTAACATAATCACACTATGCGATTCTTTTCACTAAAGGAAATCCCAAACGTCCTGCAGAAAGAAGAGGTGTCAAGGAGAGTGACCAGAGCATTTGAGAGGACCCCAGGGATGGGGAAAACAGGGGTTTTGGCACACTCACTTATTGTCCCCTTCCTTTTCTCCATTGTACCACCAATCCATGACTAAAGACTCTGAATAAAGGTCTTTCATCTTCTCCAGGTCACTTTGTCCCTGCTCCATTTCCTTAATTAAAAGAGTCAAATCTTCATTCTGCCAAAATGAGAAGTAAATATATTGTGAAATTGTATAAAGGAGTGCAAATTTCAAACATTTCTAACAGAAAACCGATTGTATGAGGAAAAGAAGAATCTAAAGAATTTCATGTCATTCTCATACTATTCCATTTTAACAAACAGCTTTATTGAAGTATAACTCATGTACAATAAACCGAATGCATGTAAAGAGTACCATTTGAAAAGAGTACCGTTTGACATGCACACCTGTGAAATCTTCATTGCAATCAAGAGAACAGACATATCCAACACCCCCAAAAGTTTCCTCAGGCCCCTTGTAAATTTTTGCTAACCTCCATACCCCAAAACCCATCTTCCTCCGATTCCTAATCAACTACTCATCTTCCTTCTGTCACTATACATTAGTTTTGACTTTCTAGAATTTTATATAAATGGAATCATACAGTATGTATTCTTTGTCCAGCTTCCTTCACTCATATAATTATTTTGAGATTCACTCATATTCCAGCATGAATAAGAGTTCATTCATCTTTATTGCTGAGTAGCATTAGATTGTATACCCAATACCAAAACTTAGTCACCTGTTGAGGGACACACTTGGGCTATTATAAACAAAGCTATGAACATCTGTGTACAAGTTTTATGAACATCTGCTTTCATTTCTCTTGAAAAAATGTTTATTTAATGTGATTCACATTGTCCATTCTATCTTGGTTGATTTCTGGTAGTTGTTGTTTTGTGTGGAAGTGGCCCACTTTTTTCTAAGTTGTCAAATTTATGAGTGTAAAGTTGTTCATTGTACTCTTTTTATAATATTTTTGGTGGCTATAAGATCTAATATGATACATTTCATTACTGATATTAGTTCTTGGTGTCTGCTTTTTTTTTGTCAGCCTTCCAAGATGTGTTATCAATTCTCGAGCTTTTTTCAAAGAAACATATTTTTCTCTCATTGATTTTCTCTATTGTTTTCCTGTTTTCTATTTTATTGATTCATACTCTTATCCTTATTGATTCCTTCTTTTTGCTTGCTTTAGGTTTATTTTGCCCTTCTTGTTCTAGTTTCTTGGAGTAAGAACTCAGATTTTTGATTCAATAACTTTCCTTTTTCCCAACATAAGCATTTAGTGCTATAAATTTCACTCTTAACACTGTGTTAGCTGTATCCCACACAGTTTGATATATATTGTTTTCGTTTTCATTTAGTTCTAAGTATTTTTAATTTCCTTTGAGACTTTCTCTTTGATGGATTATCAAGGACTGTGTTGTTTAAATTCCATGTGTTTAGATATTTTCATGCTGTCTTTCTATTGCTAATTTCTCATTTGATTCCATTATGGTTAGAAAACAAACTCCATGATTTCAATGTTTTTATTTTTTTTAAGTTTTTATTTAAATTCCAGTCAGTTAACATAGAGTAGCCATATGAGTTTCAGGTGTACAATATAGTGATTCAACACTTCCATACATCAGCAGGTGCTCATCACAACAAATGCACTCCTTAATCCCCATCCCTTATTTCACCCACTGCCCCCCACCCCACCTCCTCTTTGGTAACTACTGGTTTGTTTTCTATAGTTAAGAGTCGGTTTCTTGGTTTGCTTCCCTCTTTTTTCCCCTTCGTTCATTTGTTTTCTTAAATTCCACATATGAGTGAAATCTTAAGGTATTTGTCTTTCTGACAGACTTATTTCACTTAGCATAATACTCTTTAGTTCCATCCATGTCATTGCAAATGGCAAGATTTCATTCTTTTTTTATGGCTGAGTTATATTCCATTATGTATATACCACATCTTCTTTATCCATTCATTAGTAGATGGACTCTTGGGATATTTCCATAATTCAGTTATTGTAGTCAAGGCTTTTATATCAGCTGAGGTCTGTTTTACCACCCACTGTACAGCCTATCTTATTAAGTATACCATGAGCACTAAAAAAGAATTTGTATTCGACTGTTGTGGTGAGGAGTATCTGCGGCAATTAGATCTTGTTGGTTGACTGTGCTGTTTAGATCTTCTCTGTCCTTGCTGATTTTGCATCTAGTAGTTTCTGTCAGTTGCTGGGAGAGAAGCATTGAAGTCTCCAAGTATAATTTTGTATTTGTCTATTTCTCCTTTCAGCTCCATCAATTTTTGCTTCACATATTTTAAAACTATATTGGTTTGTGCACACACGTTCAGAACCTTTGTATATTCCTGGTGGACTGATCTTATTATGTATATTTTATTTGCTATGAGATCTACTTTGTTATTAATATACCCAATCCAAAAATATATATATATATATATATACCCAATCCAGATTTCTATTGATGTATTTTCTCCTTTTGAATCTACCTATGTCATTATGCTTAATGTGAGTTTCTTGTATGCAGCATATAATTCAGTCATGTTCTTTTATCCACTCTGCCAATATCTGTCTTTTGATTAGGGTAATTAGACTATTTACATTTAAAGCAATTGCACATACTGCATAGAGCACTGGGTGTGGTGCATGAATAATTAATCTTGTAACACTGAAAAAATTAAAGTATTTGAGGAAAAAATAAAGTAATTGTTGATGTGTTAACACTTGTGTAATTTTTTTTTTTTAAAGATTTTTATTTATTTGATAGAGAGAAACACAGTGAGAGAGGGAACACAAGCAGAGGGAATGGTAGTGGGAGAAGCAGGCTTCCCGCAGAGCAGAGAGCCCGATGCAGCGCTCAATCCCAGGACTCTGGGATCATGACCTGAGCCGAAGGCAGAGGCTTTAACCCACTGAGCCACCCAGGCGCCCCAACACTTGTGTTATTTTATGATTTGTTTTCTACTAGTTTCATTGGTCTTGTTCCTCTGTTTCTCTTTGCTTTCCTTCCTTCAGGTTACTTGAATTTTTTAAAAATAATTCTATCTTGGTTTATTTGCAGTGTTTTTGAGTATATCTCTTTATATTGTTTTCATAATGGCTTCTCTGGGTATGGACAGCATAGTATGAGATTTACAACAGTCTACTAGCATTAACATTTTACTACTTCAAGGAAAATATGGAAACCTCACTTCCACGTAGTTCCCTTTACTTTCTTTACTTTTAAATATCACTGTCTTAAATCTCAGAGAGTGGTATAATTTTTATTTCAATCACTGAATATGATTTCATGAGGAAAAGGACACTCTATTACATATACTCATATTTTTGCTCTTTCTCCCTTCTTTCATGATGCTCCAAGATTTCTTAATTTTTTACTTCCTTTTGCCTGAAGAACTTCCTGTAGCCAATATAATAGTAGGGTTTCTAGCAACAAATCCTTTTAATTTTTATTTGTCTGATAATATTTTTATTTCCTCTCATTCCCAAAGGATAGTTTTGTCCAACATAAAATTTGTGGTCAATAGTTCTTTTCTTCCCACACTTGAAAAATATTGTGCCACTTTTCTGGCCTCCTTGGTCAAATCCACTGTCAATTTGATGTCATTTTTTTCAGGCTGTTTTTAAGACTTTTTCTTTGTCTATTTTTTTTTATTATGTTATGTTAGTCATCATAGAGTACATCATTAATTTTTGTAGTGTTCCATGACTCATTGTTTGTATATAATACCCAGTGCTCCATGCAATACATGCCCTCCTTAATATCCATCATCAGGCTCACCCATTCCTCCACACTCTTTCCCTCTAAAACCCTCAGTTTGTTTCTCAGAGTCCACAGTCTCTCATAGTTCATCTCCTCCTCTGATTTCCCCCCCTTCACTTTTCCTTTCCTTCTCCTAATGTTCTCCATGTTATCCCTTATATTCCACAAGTGAAACCATATGATAATGGACTTTCTTTGCTTGACTTATTTCACTTAGCATAATCTCCTCCAGTCCAATCCACATTGGTGCAAAAGTTGGGTATTTATCCTTTCTGATGGCTAAGTAATATCCCATTGTGTATATGGACCACATCTTTATCCATTCATCTGTGGAAAGAGTCAAGATGCCCTTCAACAGACGAATATCTTTGATTTTCAAATGTTGAACATAGTCTGTCTTGGCATGGATTTCTTTGGGTTTACCCTCTTTGAAGTTTACTCAGCTTCTTCAATCTGTATGTTTATATCTTTCACAAAATTTGAGTTTTCAGTTATTTTTCCATGTAGTCTTTCAGCTCTTCTTTCTTCTCTTTGGGGAATTCCGATGATATTAATGATACTAATGTTGGATCTTTAATTATTGTCCTACAGATCCCCATGGCTCTGGCTTTTTTTTTCCCCCAGCCGATGTTCTCTCCATTTTTCAGACTGGCTGAATTCTATTGTTTGGCCTCAAGTTCACTTATAAAATTAAGTCATTTCACTCTCACCATTGAGCTCATCTCATGAGTTTATTTAATATTGTAGCTTTCAGTTGTATAATATCCACTTGGAAATTTTTATAACTTCTACATCTTCACTGAGATTTTTATTTGCTCATTTGTCTCCAAATAATTTGTAATTGATTGTTGAAGTATTTTTATGATAGGTTCTTTAAAATCTTGGTCAGGGGTAATTCCAACATCTAATTCATCTATCTCAGTGTTGGGATCATGTGATGGTCTTGTCTTATTCAAGTTGTGATTTTATTGGTTCTTGGTATGATGAGTGATTTTTTTCCTGTATCCTGAACATTCTAGCTATATTGTGTTATGAGACTCTGGGTCCTATTTTAAAATTTTTATTTTAGCTTGCAGTAACCCTGTTTAAATTTAGCATGTGAGACTGTAGTCCTACTTTTGTGGGCTCTTGCTCCAATGGCAGTTTAATTTTCAGAGCCTTTTTTATATTATTTTGGTCTTCTTTTAATCTGGTGTTGCCGGGGCTCCCACTAGTCTCTGCTGGTGCTGTTTGAGCAGGCAAAAGGAGTTTCCCCCAGTCAGACTGACAGGTGTTTCTTAGTGCCTCAACTACTGCTGTTCCCTGGGTGTCCTGTGTCACTGGGTAGCTTAGGAGGGCCCCTGTCCCACAAGAAGATAGTTTTCCTGGAATGGACCACTTGCTCTGGCTGAGTCCTTCTTGTTTGTTCTTCCCAAACACTCTGATGCCTCTGTGCAGAGAAGTCTCAGGTCTGTAAGGGAAAAGAGGCTCCAGACTAGGCCACTTGTAGCTGTGTCTCTTTGGCTAGTCCTGCCCACCTACCCTAATGAACCTGTTTTTCTAGTACACTTTTTATACGTTTGGGGACTCTCATAGCTAAATTTCACTTTCTTTGGGGCACAACTGTGTATCTGGTGATTTTTTTTTTTTTCAAGTTATTTTCATCAAGGCAAGCTGCCACAGTTTGAGGAGTTCAGGAATTAGGAGTTCAGTTCTCTTTATGTGGGCCAGTAATCTCTTGTTCACAGAGAGAGATCCTAAGGGTAGGCAGTCAGAGTACTGAGTGTCCCTAGAGAGCACTGCCTCCTTTGGTCTTACTGATGCTGGATGGGGGAGGAGGATCAGCTCTCCAGTCAGAAAGGACCACAGTATGGGTTACTCCCCTTTCACATTTCATTTATTTTTATTCTTTTGAGTATTAATGGAGACTCAGCTCCCCATTGACCCTCACTGGCACCAGGGATAGGGGGAAAGTGGAGCACTGTCTATCTGTAACTCACAATTCCTTTTTCTTTTTCACTGATGCTGAGTGTTTGTGGAAGTTCATCTCGTTGCTGAGTCCCAGAGATGAGGGCTGTGGTGAAGCACAGTAGTGACTAGACCATCCTTACAATGCTTTGTTAAGTTTTAGAGTTGCCTGGTGGGGTAGAGGCCCAGTTTGCCACTGGACTCCATGGTGGGAGAATGAGAGCTCTGGTCAGCAGAGCACTGCTGCCTTCCACTGGAGGGGATGGACAGTAAGCTTCCCTCTCAATCCTCTAGCATGGGATACCATCCTAGCATGGGATTTAGAGCACCACCGACTCCATCAGGGTTTTGAAAATCAGCTTTCCATTCAGCCCTACTCACACTACTCTGGCAGTGAGGGATGGAAGATTAGTTCTCTGGTCAGTTCTGCTGATACCACCTTGCAGAAGGATCAGAGCACCATCTCTTGCTTCCATGGTAGTGTGGAAAATCAGCTCTCTGTTAAGCTCCACTCAAATCTCAGGGAAAGGGGTGCAGTTTTTCCATTGTTGTATGGCTGGATTATGGCAGGTATTGCAAAAAAAGTTTTCTGTTGTTAGGTCACCTTCCTCCCAGTCCTTTGGCTAGGAAGAATAAGCTTTCCTTGGTTTTGGTTTTTTGTTGTTTTTTTTTTGGTCTGTGCCTGTTAGAGATTCCAGGTTGGAGGGTTCAGCAGTGCCTATCTGGGATATATGAAGGCATTACAAATCCCCCAAGACTTATTGCTATATCATTCTTAAGTTCTGAGGTCCCCAGGAATCCCACCTCCTTCTTTTCACCTTTCAGAGTATTCCTATGGTTATTTGTTGTGTTATACCCAGGACTTGTTTAGCTTAAGATGTAGGACCCAGGAAGAATGGTACTATACCATTAGTGCTAGAACTGGAAGTCTCTCCAGTGATTTATCTTTATATAGTTATAATTATAATTATACTATAATTATATAGTATACTAATATAGTATTTATACTATATATATAGTATATATAATTATATAGTATACTAATATACCATAATTATAATTATCTTATAATTAAATGTAAATAACAAGGGGAAAAAAGCCTTACATATCTACCCATGCAGTTACCATGCTGCTATATATGAAGTTATCCTTTGCTTTTCATTCCTTAGTGTAGATATGTATTTCCATCTGGTATGATTTTTCTTCTGCCTGAAGTACTCATTTTAACATTTCTTATACTGCAGGTTTATTGGTGCTGAGTTCTTTCAGTTTTTGTATATGTCTCAAGCCTTCATTCCACTTCCCTTTTTGAAAGATATTTTCAGGGTATAGATTCTACACAGAGCTTTTTTTCTTTCAGTACATTAAAAATATCATTCAACTGTCTTTTCACATGCATTGTTTCTGATGAGAAATATGCTGTTATCCTTATCTGTGTTCCTCTGTACATATTTGTCTTCTCTCACCCTATTCGTTTAAGATTTTCTCTTTATCATTACTTCTGAGAAGTTTAATTCTGATAAGACTTGGTGTGATTTTCTTCATGTTTCTTGTGCTTGGCATTCATTATGTTTCTTGGATCTATAGGTTTATAGTTTCCAAACAATCTGGAAAATTTCTGGCACCATTGTTGCAATTATATATTTATTAGGCTACTTCAATTTTTTCGTGGCTCACTTATGCCCTATTTTCTGGGGTTTTGTTTGCTTGTTTATTGTTTTAATTGTCTTGCTTCTCTGTGTTACATTTTGGATAGTTTTTTTTTTTTTTTAGATTTTATTTATTTGACAGTGAGAAACACAGCGAGAGAGGGAACACAAGCAGAGGGAATGGTAGTGGGAGAAGCAGGCCTCCTGCCAAGCAAGGAGCCCGATGCGGGGCTCGATCCCAGGCCCCCGGGATCCGACCTGGGCCGAAGGCAGACGCCTAACGACTGAGCCACCCAGGCGCCCCTGGATAGTTTTTATTGCTGCTCTGCAGTCTACTAGTCTTTTGTTCTGCAATGTCTTACCTGTTGTCCTCACATTCCATGTATTTTTCACCTCATATATTTTAGTTATCATCTCTAAAAATGTTATTTGTGACTTACTTGTATCTTTCTTGTCTCTTCCTTTTTGAACTTAGCAAACACAGCTACAATAACTGTTTTTTTTTAAAGATTTTATTTATTTGACAGAAAAAGAGATCACAAGTAGACAGAAAGGCAGGCAGAGAGAGAGGGAGAAGCAGGCTCCCCGCTGAGCAGAGAGCCTGATGCGGGGCTCGATCCCAGGACCCTGAGATCATGACCTGAGCCGAAGGCAGAGGCTTTAACCCACAGAGCAACCCAGGTGCCCCTACAATAACTGTTTTAATGCTCTAATACTAACATCTGAGTCAGCTATGCATATGTTTTAATTTTTCTGTTTGCTTTTTCTCATTGTGGACCTGTATTTTCCTGCTTCTTTACATACCTAGTATTATTTGATTGGATGTCAGAAATTGTCAATGTTACTTTTTTGGGTAACGGATATTTTTGCTTTCTTATGCTTATTCTTGGGGTTTGTTCAGGGATGCAGTTAAGTTCCTTGGAAATAGAATGATCCTGTCAGGTCTTGCATTTAAGTTTTTCTAAGCAGAACTGGAGCAGCCTTTGGTTGTCCGTACTCTTGAGGCAAGACCCTTCACCCACTGGATTATGAGGTTTTCCAGTCTAGCTGATGGGGGTAGTCACTATTCCCTGCACTGTGTAAGCTTAGAGAGGTCATTGTTCCCTCCAATCCTTTCAAATGATTCATTCCCCAGACTCTCGTAGTTTCTTCAAATATAAGCACTGATTGATATTCTGGCTTGTCCTAGATTTAAAGTGACTCCACAGAACAGACAATAAGACAAAAAACATTCTCTAGAAGGGCAATCTTGGAATGCATTTCCTCAGGCCAAGATTAAAGGACTGGAGAATATAATTTTATTTACTTTCTCCCATCACCCTATTAGAATGAAATGCTTATCAGATGATCCCATGATTATACAGTCTGAGAAGTCAGGAGAAAACTACCTAGGATCTGAATTTTTCTTAAGTTTCCCACAAATGCCTATAAACAGCAGTGGTTAACAAACTACAGTTAGGGACCCTCTGGTATGCTTGTTAAAAATATGGATTCCTAGGGGCGCCTGGGTGGCTCAGTCGTTAAGCGGCTGCCTTCGGCCCAGGTCAGATCCCAGGGTCCTGGGATCGAGCCCCGCATCGGGCTCCCTGCTCTGCGGGAAGCCTGCTTCTCCCGCTACCATTCCCTCTGCTTGTGTTCCCTCTCTGGCTGTGTTTCTCGCTGTCAAATAAATAAAAAAATCTTAAAAAAAAAAAAAATATGGATTCCTAAATTTGGCAAAATGTTGATAATTATTGAATCTGACTAATGAGTACATGGGATAGGAGTCCACATACTCTTCTACTTTTGTGTATATTTGAAACTTTCCATAATAAAAACCTTAGAAGAAAAATAAAATATATTAATTAAGATTCCTGGTCCTCTATGCCTAGAGCCTAATTTAGCAGCTCTGAAGTGTGACCCAAGAATCTGCATTTTCATAAATGCCTTAGTTCAGATGGTCCTTGGACCACATTTTGTAGTACATGCTTAGGTGATTTCATTTGCTCAACTTGTCTTTATGGTAGCAATTTTCTCAACTAAGGTATTGCCCATTGGCCTCCAGTCTGTAATGCCCAAATTAATGAATACTCTCTTAATTCATTAAATTCTTACCTGAACAATCTCTGGAGGACACAGATCCTTAGAGCCAAAATTATAAAAATGAAACTCTCCCCCAGTCAAAGAAGCGAGCTCATTCAAAAATCCATTTGCAATCTCATCATTGTAATTGAAGGAGATGGTGTAAATAGGAATTTTCTGAAAAACTTTGACTTGGTCTATAACCATTTCAGGTGGCTGAAATGACACGTTTTGACGGGGAAATGGGGAGACGGAAAATGAGTGGGAGAGAAAGAAAAAATAAAATGTGAAAATCTTTAGTATTTGCTATAGACTGTGAGATTCTCAACTAGTAATTCCTTATACAGTGAGGAATGGCCTCTTGGAAAGCTGTCAATTCAATTCAATATACAAAGCAAACATTGCCAGATGGTAAGAGTATGAAGACCAATGACTCAGCCCTTGCCTCTGAGAGCTCACAATTTGGTACAGAAAAGAATCTGGAAGATGTGACTAACCAAATCACTCAATTTTAGGTGCACCTGAGCCTAGAGTTCATGCTTTTAAAGTGCTGGGCTATACTTTAAAGCACTGAAAGTATCAGGGTGGAATGTCCTGGCTATTGGGATTCTATAGGGTGAAGCTACGGATCTCAATTTGGCTTCCCAAGCATCTACTTGAAAGAGCATTTTCCAGCTTCAGGTACGTGATGGTCAAAGTGTCTCCCACAGAGTTAAAGAACAGAGAGTTAATGAGGGTCCTTCCATGCATGAGGCATTCTGTTGTGAGTATAACATAGCAGTTAATAATCCTCACAACCATCCTGTGAGGTAGTTAGAAAGATGGATAGTTACCTACTAATACAAATTCCTCTCATCCTTTCTTACTGGCAGAACCTTGGTTTTCTTTTCATGACAGCAATGTGCTCAGTTTAAAACAAACAAACAATACATACATAAAAACTCATTCTCTGACCCTCTTTTGCACCTAGAATTAGCCATGTGATCCATTTCTTTCCACTGAGATACAGGCAGAAATCTCAGGGAAGATAGTCCTTTTCTCTAATAAGAGGCAAAGATTTAGCAACAACAACCACAACAAAAAACTCTAATGTCCTTCTCCTTCCCATTCCCCACCATCTTGCTGGAAAATGACACTGCCTAGAGTTAGAGTAGCCATTTTGCAACAAGATGGGTAGAAATTATAAACAAAGATGGTGGAGAATGAACACAAAAAGAAGGTTGTTTTCTTGGAAACATCTGTGAGTAGCTCTACAATGTAGACTACCTACTGCTGGGCTTCTTATCCTGATTCTTATCTTATCAATCCTATAAATAATTCCTTATTTATAGGAATATAAATGTCTCCATTGTTTCAGCCATCATTTGTCTGCTCCTCTACTTTTCTCCCCAGTAATACACAACCCTACTGGCCCAGTAGATATGGGTCCCACATATTGAGTACAAGGTACTCAATAAATATCTGTGGAATCCCATACATTCATGGGAACATCATCTCATTTACTCCAAGCAAACTTGTAAAAGTAGGGAGTACTGGCTTGAGCCACAGATGAGGAAATTCACAAGAAAGGACTTGTCCAAGGTCATTCAGATGGGCAGTGCTGGGGGGGTGAGCTTCCAACCCAGGTCTCTAGTTCCAAAACTAGAGAGTGCACAGGCATGAAAAAGCCCATTAGTGTACCATAGTGAGCCTCTGGCATTCATCCATCCTTACTTAGGTAGTGTTTTCTAAACTGGCATGATGTTCCAGTACCAGTGTGGTGTCAGAGAGCTGCGCAGAGCGGAGGTGTTACAGGAGCTCCACACCTGCACAGGAAAATAGCCATTCCGGACCTCCTGCCTGTACCCCACTCGTGGATTCCTTGCCCTGGTTTATGTCTTCACAGCTTTGAAGAGGAGACTCCGAACACGGAAGTAAACCTTTTACCACACCTTGACCATCAAGGTCAGCCTTGCTGACCCTGACTCCTTCCAGCCAGTTACTCTAGTAGCTCTGTTACTAGAAAGCAGTGGGCCTTCTCCTTGTGTAACTCCTATACAACACTGAGGAAGCCCTTCTCAGCCCAGGACTCCTTCATATGTTCCCCAAAGAAGTCCCTTCCATCCCTATAAGAGGCCAAGCAGCATACCTGACAGACTCTCCCAAGTTCCCCCTTTTCTGAATCTAAACAAATGTGCAGCCAGATGACCCTTTCGCCATAAATATCAACCTGCAAGAGCGGCAGGGATAGGTTCTCCTAACTCCCCTAACTCCTGAAGGAGTTCTGTCTGTGCAGTGGCTCATCCTGTGCCTTCTCTGTGCTGCCACCCCTCGCATGGCTCATGTTAGGTTTTATCCATTAATTTTTTTAAGATTTTATTTATTTGTCAGAGAGAGAGAATAAGCAAGGGGAGTGGCAGGCTGAGGGAGAAGCAGGCTCCCTGCTGAGCAAGGAGCCCAATGTAGGACTCAATCCCAGGACTCTGGGACCGTGACCTGAGCTGAAGGCAGATGCTTAACCAACTGAGCCACCCGGGCGTCCCTTTACCCATTCATTTTGTTTAGAATAGTGCAGACTCGAGACACTCCCACTGTCTTGAGTCCTGCCAGGATAAGTTCCTAACTTCAAACAAGCCCCAAAATGCAGCCAAAGACTGTGCTGGACTGTGTCCATTCACACCTAGAGATGCCCTCCAAAGAACACCTAGCAATTCTATTTTAATGACAACTAATATTACTAGAACTCTTTTAACTTGATTAATTTAAGGCTTGTCTTGCTAAATAATTCTTCCCTGGACATTTAATAAACAGAAAGCTCGTATCTATGGAATTAAATCCTGAACCTCATCTCGGTGTGTCCTTTCAAGCAGAAAATTCTGCTGAGTATTGGGAATAATACCACCTGTCTTAACATATTCTGGTCCTACAAAGTCAGTGAAAATTCAAAAAGAAATGGAGATCGAGTGATACATGTTCATGTCCTCTACACAGAACATGAATATCAAATATTCATTTGCTTTTTGGAGAGAACCTGAGGGACAATGCAGTAGAAATGGCCTGCACATGAGAAAAGGCAGATATGAACACAAAATGCCTAACTAGGAGTTTACAAATTACTTTTCAGGTGGCCTGCATATTTCTGATTCTGATTATCATCTGTTTCCATAGTTCTTCATCGTTAAGTGGACCACAGACCTTCCAGTAAAAGCTAGGGAAGGCTCTTCTTCCCAGAGAAATGTACAAGTACATTTTGTATACACTCTCAGGAGATTCCAGACCCTCAGAAACGTGGTGGACTATGGGTCAGGAATCCTTCCCAATACACAGCTAAGAGGAGTATTATTTGGTCCATCCCTTCTGGGGGACTATTTCACAGTATCTATTATATGCATATGCATATAATATGCAAATGCATATCTTTGGACTAAGTCTACTTCTCAGTATTGATGCTAAGATATACACATGCAAAACATGTGTGCACAGTTACTTTAGCAACATAGCATATAACAGGAAGAAAACAACCTCAATGTCCATCTCTACAAATACTAAGCAGCTATAAAAAAAATGAGGACGTTCTTTATATATTAAGTAATTTCCAAGCCATATTGTTTTATTAATAAAGGTGCAAAATCATGTGTGTAATACACGATCATTTATATATTTATAAAAAAGAGTATATAAAAATACATTTCTGCTTGCATAACAGTCTCTGAAAGAAGATATAAGAAATTGGTAACATACATTGCGTCTTAGCTAGTGAACAGGAGGTAGGAGGGAGAATCTTCTAAGCATACTCTTTTGTAATTACCTTTGTAATTTATACCATGTGAATGTATTACTATTCAAAAATTAAATAAAATTAATTTCCAAGGTAGAAGTTATATTAAATCTATATAATGGAATATGATGCAGTCATCAAGAATGATGTTTTGGAAGAATTTCTCATGACTTGCAAAAAATGCATATATTACATGAAACAAGGCAGAACACAAAATTGAATTATGACTGAGTTAAACTTTCTTTTTTTTCTTATGTGCTCATCTGTATTTTCTAACTGCAAACAGCAAAATCAGTAAGAATTTATTAAAAAGGTAAAGACCCTTGTCCAGATGACTTTCAAATCAGAATCCCTAGCCCCTACCTTCCCCAAACACCAGCCCCATATTTCTAGGGCCCTCTGGACATCCATGGACTGGAGATGCTCAAATTCAACTTCTTTCACCAGCACCTCCCAAGCTTGTTCCTTCTTTAAATTTAAATTTAAATTTAAATTTAAATCAGTTACTAACATCATTGTTATAAACCACAAATCAGTCACATCATGATTCCTTTGTCCCTTACTCCCATCTTCTCCTCCCTCTGTCCTCCTCTGTTCCCAAACTGGTCACCAGGTCCTCTGATGCTACTCTATTATCTCATCTCTGGGGAGAGTCTTCTTTTCCACATTTCTATTTCCTATCTAATGTGGGCCCTCACCAGCTCCCATCAAGATTTAGTCTTTCCCTTGAACAGCTGAGGCACATTTCTGAACTACAGGTGAATGGGACCACCTGCCTTGCTGAGCCTCCCCACCCCCCACCATGGTAAAGCCCACCCACTCATTCCAGGTGGCCACCAAGGACCATCTCCCCCAACCGAACTTTCCAGCCTCAACCCCGACACTCTTCCATTATTGCTCTTGCTCTCAGATTGTTTCTCTGGGCAGCCAAATATTTCCACACCTCGGTTCCTTCTGCCCAGGATACCAGTAATCTCCTCTGTTTAGAAAATCCCTTCTCCTCTTTCCAGACACAGCTCAAATGTCCCCTCCTCAGTGGAACCTTCCTCAGCCTTCTCTCCATCTCGTAGTATTCATCACTCTGCTCTCTGACATCTCACAGCACAGACAGCCCCATACCCTGTGTCAGCTCGGAGTTAACCATACATGTCTAGCATATCCTCTGAAGTGTAAATGCCCTTAAGGTAGGGGTGAAATACCATTCATGTTTGTAGCCTCAAACCTTGGCACCACACATGGAACATAAGCAAAGCACAAGAAATTGCTTTTGAATAGAAAGCATAGTGAAGTTGATAGGACAATCATCCAAAATAAAACTTCACTTTACATACAATTTCTTTGCTATAAATCTCCTGCCATAATAAAGTCCAATTGCTTTACTATTTAAGCCCTGGACCATTTGACACAGGATATTTTACAATACTTGCCTAGCACTCTTCACATGCAAACACCTCACAATGAAGGATGCAAGTTGATACTAATTCACTTTAGCGGTTAATTTACATTGTACTGGCCTGCAAATCCGTATGTTTATTTAATGCCCAGAGCATTAGTCTTTCATTCACAAAGCTCAAAAGAAGATGAACAGACTCCGCTAAAACTTTTCAAATATTTTCCAGTCAGGCTAAGCAAAACAAAGAACATTTCACTAGAAAGGCATGCTTTTGTTTAAATGATTACTAAGTTAAAATTAGGGGTAAAACCAAGGACATTGTGCAGTGACATGTTTAGGTTTGGAGTCCCCAAAGGAAAAAAAAATAAAAAAGAATCTCCTTACTCTTAGTTTGTAACAAAATGTAAACCAGTCCTCAATGGAAAGGTGGAGATCTCCTTTCACAGGGTTGGTCTCCAGCCCTGTGGGTATGTGGCGCCTGAAAACAACACTTGCTGTCACATAAATTCTCCTCTGCATTTCAGCAGACAAAGGCATTCCTCAGTTTGTCACTTCAGTTCTGGATCCCTAAGCCAAGGAAACATCTCTCAACAGCTTTTCAAGCAGTTGAAAAGTCCCTCAAACCCATTCTTGGCACTTCCTTTCAGGGTACTGGTGAATCCCTTTTTGTTCCCAACCTTGGTAAGTACCTGATCAGGTCTCCCATCTGTCAAAAGGTAGATTACTTGTGTTTCTTCATCAGCAAAAGCAACTTGCAGGGCATGAAGGGTGTTTGTGGAACTTCCGATCTACAAAGGAGGCAGAGAGAGATACGAAGCACATACTTGAATCTCAAGAAAACTCTCACAAACAACTGTTATTTATTTTCTGCTTCCAAAGGAAAAAAACAGAAAAAAAATGCCTGTGAAATAAAAGATAAAGTTATATTGAGATAATAATTTAAATCCAGTAATTCCGAGGAGCCAAATCCCTGGGTGTGCCATAAAAGCCTACATCCAGACAATTCCAGGACTGCTAGAAGCCAGGACTATGGATTTCCTGTCCTGAGGACATAGTTCTTAATGTAACTTTATCTTTGTGAGGCACTAACTCAGTTACTATTCATTCGGCTGTCGACATAGCTTAAACGTACAGTCTGAATACAAGCCTGGCAGGGCAGACCAGGATTCATTCAAACGTGAGCCTGGTAACTAATGTCAGCAATCTGGAGTAGAGCAAAGAAACTGTAAGTTTTTAAAATTCCTGCAGTTTCGGCCCAAGGATATAGAGCACTGGCCAGAGTGTCACTGCTAAACTGGTAACAAAAAGAACCCAGACAAACAAGTCACTGCCTTTTGTTACATCCTCACGGTGCTCAGGTCGCAGGGCACCCAGAAGGCCCCAAGTGTGAGGAGAGACGGGCGCGTGCAGGGACCAGTGAGATGTAAGCACAGGCTCCTGAGGTGAGAGGCAGCGGACCTAATTAGGTCAGAAGAACGTGCCTGGGGTGACCGGTAGAGGCTAACCAGGTATGTACTGGTGAGAAGGTAAAGGCCTGCAGGCCCCAAGAAGAGGGGAAATCTGTACTCTCTTGAAGGCGTTTTCACCACAAAGCCCACAGAGTGCTCACAGAAAAGACTGGCCCAAGAAAGTCTCCTTCGTGGAGCAGAACTGGGAAAGAACAGTGACACAGGACACCTTGTGTTCCATCTCACCTTCAGAATAAAAGCCTGACTGTGTCAATGTGTGGGCTGGGGGAGAAGGCTGGAGAGGCAATGAACACAGTCACCCTTAGGGCACTGAGGGAAGGAAAGGGATGCAGAGGGAAGGAAAGGGGGAGAAACCAAACCCTCTGCACCTGGAAAAGGTACAGGGCTAGAAGCTGGGCTCAGAACTACTAAGCGGGGCACCCCTCCCCCGAGCCTCTGGGACAGTAGCTCCCCACTAAGATGAAGGCTCATTCAGAGAACACCCACCCCAGCAGTCCCCTACAAACACTGACCAGCAAGGAATGTGTAAAGAGACAGACTCTGAAGCCCAATGTGAAGGGAAAATTAAAATCTGAGGGTGGAGCACACACTAAAGGACAAGTCTCTAGCACCTCTTCCCCCCACCCCAAGCCCGAGCACCACCACAAGAATGTGAGGGGCATGTGTACCGAAGGTAACAGGAACAGACTGCAAATCTAGCCCAGCTCTGGATTAGATTATGCCTCTCCCCGCAAGAAGAAAGGTATGCTCATTTCCAGACATGAATAATATTTATCTCAGTGTCTATATACTACACATGATGTCTAGCTTTTAAGAACAAAAACAAATGGGGAGGGTATGTGCTATTAAGTGCTGTGAAATGTGTAAGCCCGAAGATTCACAGACATGTACCCTGGGGCAAATAATACATTATATGTTAATAAAAAAAAAAAAAAAAAAAAGAACAAAAACAAAAAATGAGCACCCTAAAAAGAAACAACATACTACCAAGATTCAAGAGTACTCATCAGAAACAAATTCAGATATGACACGGATGCTGAAACTATTTGAAAGGAAATTTAAAATAACTGTGATTAATACGGTAACATTTTTAATGGCAAAGGTAAACAGTGCTGGAGACCAGATGGGCAATTTCAGCAGAGGGATGGGAACCTAAAGAAATAACCGAAAGGAAACGCTAAAAATCAAAAACACAATAATGCAGATGAATACAAAGAGTAAATCAAAACAGAAACAAGCATCAAAGGGCTGTAGGATGATATCAAATGGTCTGACATGTGCATAATTGGAAACACGACAAAGAAAACAGGATAGGAGAAATAAATGAAAAAAGGAATGGCTGAGAATTGTCCCAAAACAATGACAGACATAAACCCATGGACCCAAGAAGGTCAAGTAGGATAAATAAAATAAAATGCCCTGACACTCCTACTGGCGTGGTGGCAGCGAAGGCCAAGTGCTGAGCCAAAACTCTCATCCCCACCAAGTGTAACAAGCCCTCCCTGCCTGACTGTGTCCACTCCTACCCAGTAGGATCGAGGTGCCCTACCCTTCACAGTCCAAGTGGGGAAGCTGGACTTCAACCTCTACCTCCTCCTCACAGTAGGTAGTCTTTGGGGTTGAGCCTCTTTCACTTACCAAAATGCATTTAAGATTTACCCATGCTAATCGCACTACTGGGTATTTACCCTAAAGATACAAATGTGATCCGAACAGGCACGTGCACCCGAATGTTTATAGCAGCAATGTCCACAATAGCCAAACTATGGAAAGACCCTAGATGCCCATCAACAGATGAATGGATAAAGAAGATGTGGTATATATATACAATGGAATACTATGCAGCCATCAAGAGAAACGAAA
>CM053610.1:50852215-50903245 GCA_028646535.1 Procyon lotor
TTAGAATCTTTTATCTCTTTGTAAAGATGATGTATCCTGGATGGGTCTTTATTACCCACTTGCTAGACATTTCTTGCAACTTTCTTTTGGTTTGGAAACACTGATCTTGTGAGATCTCCCCTTCATTTTTTATATGTCCATAAGCTATCTATTTGTATGTATGCATGTATGTTAATATCAACCCTAGAATGCTTGTGTTATGCTTTCTGAGAGACTGCCTTCATCTTCCAACTTACCCATTAGTTTTTTTTTTTTAAGATTTTATTTATTTATTTGTCAGAGAGAGAGAGAGTGCGTGCACAGGCACAAGCAGGGGGAGCAGCAGGTAGAGGGAGAAGCAGGCTCTCCACTGAGCAAGGAGCCTGATATGGGACTCAATCCCAGGACCCTGGGATCATGACCTGAGCTGAAGACAAACACTTAGTCAACTAAGCCACCCAGGTGTCCCTGAATAGTGTGTTTTGGCTATCATATTTTGAAGAGCTCTCGAAATTCTTAATATCTATAATTATCTATCTATCTATCTATCTATCTATCTACATAACAGTCTTTTCCAACTTTCTGAGTGTGCTATTCTCTTTCTGAGAAGATTAATAGGTTAGTTTTCTCTAGTTTTTTTTTTCTCCCTACATTATCTTTGTTTGCTTGTCTCTTTGTTTCTGAGAACAATAAGGAGTTTAAAAAAAAGACAGAGGTGGTCAGATTGGATTTAAAAAACAATACCCATATATATTCTGTCTATAAGAAACCTATTTCAATATAAGACACAAACTGATAAAGGCAAAAAAATAGAAAAAAGATAAAACATGCAGAAAAATGATCAAAATCAAGTTGGGGTGGCTCTATTGATGTTGGATAAAGCAGATTTCAGAACAAGGAATATTGCCATAATTAAAAAGACACATTTTCAGAGTTGATTCATCAAGAGGACATAACAACCCTAAATGTACATGCACCTACTAATAGAGTTACAAATTACATGAAGGAAAAAATTACAAAATTGAAAAGAGAATGGGCAAATCCACAATCACAGCTGGAGATTTTAACACTCTTTTCTCAACAATTTGTAGAACAATTTAACAAAAAGTCTGTAATAATATGGAAGACCAAAACAAACTATCAGCCAACTTGGACTGAGATATTTATAGTACACTCCACCCAACAAAAGCAGAATATGTAGCTTTTCTTTATATTCTGGGCCACAAAACAGGTCTCTATAAGAATTGCCCATAGTGAAATTAAAAGTTATCAGGAAAATCTACAAGTACTCAAAAAGTAAACAACATATTTCTAAATAACGTTTAGTGAATAATTTGTGAGAAGTAGCTAAAGCAATATCAGAAGAAAATTTAAATGCTTATATTAAAAAGAAAGGTCTCAAATCAGTCAGCTGAGCATCCATCTTAAGAAACTTAAACCCAAAGTAATGAGAAAGAAGGAAATAATAAAGAATAGAAATCAGTGGCACAGAAAGGGGAAAACTATACACAGAAAAAAAAAAACCCACTGAAGCCAAAAGCTGGTTCTTTGAAAAGATCAATAAAATGGATAACCTCCAGCAGACTGAAAATAAAGATGACATCAGTTACTAAGATCAGTTCTATGTAGATGTGAAGAAATTGAATACATAGTTAAAAACCTCCCCACAAAGAAAAACTCCAGGCCCAGGTGACCTCAGTCACCAAGAACACAGAGGACAGGTGTAATACAATCTGCAGTATACCTATTGCCCACAACAAATGCAACACATGAGCAAAAGCATTTCTTAGCCTCCTAATAGTGATATGCAACCAACATAACCACCTTTGTTTGCTGTTTTTAAGAGTCTGCACTGGCATCAAGGCAGCTTGAAATAGGACCCAAACATCCCCCTTTATTGTTAACAACAAGGCCACCAGCAAGCCATCAACTGGATGGCAACCCTGACTTAGCAATGTTAACTGGCTGTTTCTCACGGTTAAGTTTTCATGAAGAGAACACACAGATTTGAATTTTAAGAGAAACTAAACCACTTGTACCCTCCTGCAAATATACCAACCTTCTCTGAATCTGGGCAAGGACTGTATGGATTCTCTCACTGTACCATGTACACTTCTCCTTGGTAATACAGACATGGACCAAGCTCCCATCCTTCCAGGGAGCATGGACAAATCTACTGCAGTATTTTGCATGGACTGTCTTCTTGTTGGTCTCCTTAGGAAAAGACAAAGAACAGAAGCCACTCAGACCATTCAAAGTCATCTCCAAATGGTACCCCATTTCAGCCTTATTTATTTAGCTCTTAGCACTCAATCCCATGGTAAAATCATTTAATGAGTATAGACTAGTATCCAACCTGCAGTAGCCACTTAAAAATGAGAGTCCTCTGCATCCTTCCATTTTTTCTGTTATAAAATCACAAGCAGCAGTTCCCTTCTATGAACTCTTTAGAGCCCCAGTTTCTCAAAACCCAGCTGGTGATGAGTAACTCAGAACAAATAGTCCTTGTGTCTGGAGTCTTCTCTGCTAATGGTTTTGGAGCTGACTTTTGGGGAGAGTAGTTTGTATTTCAGGCCTGGGAAAAAGGATGCTATTTAAAAGACACTCCACCCGGTACCTGCCAGGTCTCTTTGTCCATCTCCACCCCCTAAGTGTCAGGGGTTGGTGGGAAATTCTCTCACCTCTTCTGTTTTCCAGAAGTCTTTGTGGAGAGTTGGTACCATCTCTCCCTTAAATGTTTGTCACCTCTTTGCTAGGTGTGGAGCTGACTTTAAAAATACATTAAAAAGTAAAGGATACTTTGAGAGGATATGTTGAGAATAGACTGTAGAGAGTCAAGGGCAGAAGCAGGGAGTCAGGAGATCAGTTAGGTGGCATGGACCAGGGGGTAGTTTTGAAAGTGGTGAGAAGTGGATTCTGAATTATAGACATGTTATGAAGATAGAACTAACAGCATTTGATGAGAGGTCAGATGTGGGTATGAGAGGAAAGAGAGGACTTAAGGAATGACTCTATGGTTTCCAGCCAAGAGAACTATAAAAATGGAGTTGCAATAAATTGATGGAAGGAAGATTATGGAAGAGTAGCGTTGAAGGGGAAGATCTGGACCTGTGGATGAAGATCTAGAAGATCTAGAATCTGACGTGCTAGGTTCAAGGGGCCTGTCAGACAACCCAGTGACATAGCAAGTAGTCAGGTGGAGATGAGGGAAGGACTCAGGGTTGGAGATTCAAATGTGGAAGTAAGCAGCATCACACAGTATTAAAAGCCACAGGACTAGATGAGATCACATAGAAAATGGTTACAGAGACAGAAGAGATTGGAGGACTGCACCTTTAGGCCCTTCTGCATTTAGAGGCTGGGGACATGGGAAAGAAGAAAGAACACCAGCAAAGAACAGTCAGTAAGAGGAAAGCAGGACAGTGTGTTTTCTGCAAGCAAAAGACATTGAAGGAAGTAACCAACTATATCAAATGTTGATAGTAGGTCAAGCAAGAGTGAGACTGAGAACTGACCTCTGGATTTAGCAATTCAGGTATCTCTGGAAAGAGTGGGTTTGGTTGGAGAGGGGGCCTTGCCCAATTGGGGTGCATATGAAGGCATGAGAAAACTGCAAGACTGGAGAAAGGAAATGTATAAAACTCCTGAAGAGTTGAATTCTTAAGAGGAGCAGAGGAATGAGGCAAATGAGGTAGAACAGAGGTAAATATGGGAGTCAAAAAACTGTTCTGGAAGGTCGTTTTTTATGGAGAGAGAATGCTACTGGGGAGCGGGGGAGGGGCAGAGGGAGAGAGGGAGTGAGAATCTCAAGCAGGCTCCACACCCAGGGCTCCATCTCACAACCCTGAGATCATGACCTTAGCTGAAATTAAGAGTTGGACACTTAACTGATTGAGCCACCCAGGTGCCCCCAAAACTGTATTTTTAAGATGTGAGGAAGAACATCATGATTGTGTGCTTGTGGGAAAGATCCAGAAATGAGAATGTTGATGATGCAGAAAGGGGTAGAATGAGTGAATGGGGAATAAGGATCAGCACACATTGAGGGGTTGGCCTTAGACCTCAGACAAAAGTGAGGACAATTCAGCCACCCTAGAAAAAACAAGAGTAAAACATATATATAGGAGCAAATGCTGGTGGATTTGTACGTATGAGGTGGATGTTCATGGATTTTCACTGCAAGTTCAGTGAAATGGGAAGCAAGGGTCACTTGCTGAGGGTAAGCACAGAAGAGAAGATACTTGAAGTTTGAGGAGAATAGAGTAGACATCTTGAAGAATGAGCATGTAAATGGAAAAGCACAGGAGGACTGGGGGCAGCACAAGAGATTCACGTGAAGTTAGAGGTCAGGAATTTAAAGGGAAGCCAGGCACTGTGGCTATGCTTTTCTCTGATTTCTTCTGATGCAGTCATCTGTGCAGCTATAAGGCAGAAAAGGCTGAGAGTTGAATCTGATCAGGGTTGGAGTTTCACAGATGAGCATGATAATATAAGAGAGGAAAAGTAGTTGAGCCTGTATGAGAGGGACAAGAGTACAGAGAGAACAGAGAGCAGGGAGTAGAAACAACAAAATGTATAATCCCAGTGGGGTGGAAAGATTGGAATTAGGGTAATAGAGGAAATGACCTTAAAAGAAGAAGTCAAAAAGTGGGACCTTCAGAATTATATGGTTTATCATGGCCAGCGTTATTTGTAATGACAAGGTCAAGGGGATGCCTATGGCAGGAGTGGTAGAGAGGGGGTATAGGAGGAAGTCACTGGAGAACAGGAGGTCAGAGAAATGAAATATCAAGGTTTGGAAAGGGTCATATTCATGGGACTGACATTAAAAATGGCTGGAGCCAGTGACAGCAAGCCAGAAGCTATAATCTTCAATTACTGCTGGGGATGACCTGGGGCTCAGAAGAGGTGAGTCAGGTGTCGTGGGTGATATATTCTGATGACATAGGAAGAGGAAGGGAGAATGATCAAGAAACAGCAATGAGGAATGAGCCACCCACCTCTTCTGCCCACAGGTCTAACGCAAATGGAGAGAAACCTCTCTCTGAGGTCCTCTGAGGTCCTCAAGAGAGAACCCAGACAAGCAGGTGAAGGGAACGCTGCAGGGCACTTGCTACTGTGGGTGTACTAATGACTTCTAGTGCCAGAAGGTACAGTGGAAGGAATTTAGGAGGCAAGGAGGAATGGAGGAGGCCCAGAGAAGGGATGTCAGAGCCACACAGGTATCATAATTGGAAGGTCTAGTGGTGACTGAGATAAGTCCTGATGTTCCCAAGACAGGTATCAGGGGAACCAATCTTGGGCACAACACAAGGATGGAAGGAGAAAGATGTCCTCTCTCTTGTTCTCACTATGTTCTTGTCACATGAGAGTTCTCCCTATTCTCCATCCTGTCACATGGACTTTTCCAACTGAGCCTTAAGCACTTCCAGATGGAAACACGCAGACCATATGTTATGTGAATGCAGGTGTCAGACAGCAGTGTGTCAGGATGGGAAAAGCGCAGTGTGAGGACCCAGCAGATAGAAGGTCAAACCCTACCATCCCAGGCCCTAACCTCTTAGAGGCTCTGCGACTTTGTCTTCTTGTGTGTGCTATGAGAGCACGAATATTCACTCATGTATCAAGCACCCAGGCATTCCATAAATGCTCATTTCTGATTCACAGTGTTTGCAATTTAAAAAAAAGAAGGAAGGTAACATCTACAGGGCATCTCCTAAGTGCCAGGCACTGTGCTCAGACATGCATTTTTTAATTGGAATTTTACACCGCTCATTTGACAGATGTGGAAAGTAAGATTCAAAACAGTTAAATTATCTGCTCAGCATTTCATAAGCAGTAACTGGAGAAGTAGCATTTACACCGGGGTCTTCTTACTCCAATCCAGGCCACACGGCTTGACACCTAGTAAAAGCTCAGTAAATATCTGTTAGCAGAACAAATGGTGAGACTAGGGTGGGTTTGTGAACGTCAAGACTGGCTTTGTGCACCAGCAGCATAAGCACTTATGAATGCAATGTGACTTAGGGGTGCCCCCAATATCAAGTTACCAGGCTTTGCCTGAAATCCTCCCATTGGAAATGCATTTTTGTCTCCTCCTCATACCTGTTTATCCATCTTAGAAAAAATAGAGCAAGGCCTTTTCAGTCGCTTAATTCTCAGTGTAAACAAGGTACTTGGATCCATCCCTACAAACCGGTTTTCTATAGTTACAAGTTTGAGGGGTCTGGGGGAACCCTAAATAATCAACTTATTTCACAGATTCCTTATTCCCTACCTCACATACATCACAAATTTAGGTGTAAATTTAGCTTCAGGTATGTAGCCCCAAATACTGAAAATAAAACTGTCCCTTTCTCATCAACATCTATGAATGAAGACACTATACTGTACACTTCTCAACTTCTACTATATTATTTTTTAGCACAAGAAATTTGAGGTAAAATTCCTCATTTACAAGCCAGACTCTTCAAATCGTCCCTGTAAGATTTCATTCAATATCGTCAAGAAAGAATAAGGAGAAACCAGTTTTAGAGACAGGCTTGAACATAGCCCACCAACACCAGCTTGCAGTAAGCCAGGTTTCAATTGACAGGGATTGATATTTGTAAATATTCAGGGCCTAATGCATTGTATTTTAAAAGTGAAAATCTACTTATGTACGATTTCCTGGACTAATAACATTACAGAATAATGACAGCAGAATCAGAAAACTGTGCTAGGGGACGAAATCCACGAATGAGATTTCCCCGCAGTATGGCAATTACTCTGTATCTGGGCATACAAGCCAGGAAAACAACTCTTTTGTCAATTCTGCATTTTTCTTTTTTTTTTTTTTCTTTTTATACATTTATTTATTTATTTATTTATTTTTGAGAGAGAGAGAGAGAGAGAAAGAATGTGAGTGGCAGAGGAAGGGAGAAAGAATCTTAAGCAGGCTCAGAGTAGAGTCCGATGCAGGGCTCAGTGCACATGCACATCTGCACATGCAGATCATGACCTGGGGTGAAATCAAGAATCAGACACATAACCAACTGAGCCTCCCAAGTGCCCCAATTCTGCATTTTTCTCATACAACTTTTATACTGTCCTCCTTGTAGTTCATTGTGAACACATGGCAACAAGAGGGTTAAAACACCACATCGTGTGGCTGATGGAGCCCCCAAGGAAAGAGCCCTTCCTCAGGAGGACCTGTTGAGCCCAGCGGCCAGCCAGTCTACGGGGGTGGCAAAGAGACGGGGGTTTCACCGCTGTAGGACTGACAAACATCTCAGTGGGGACACTGAATTGGAGCTTCAGAGAATGGAGAACACATAAAGTGACAATGTATCAGAGGACCTTGATTTCCTCTTCAATAGCCTGCTGGGCTCTGCCCTTACTGGCACACCTGCTCTGTTCCTCACGTTTGCGTTTTCCCTTCATAATGTGGACCTGGGCCTTTGTTACCTTCTAAAAGAACTTTACTTCAGTTTTAGAAACTTGGAATATTCACTTTATCCTGATTTTGTTTCACAGTGTGGTACTTTTTTGTCTTTCCATAATTCTAAACTTTTGGTAGTCTTCTGAGTCTGTTTACTCATCAGTGTTTCTCAGAGTATGGCTTCTGGACCAGCGGCTTCCACAGCACCTGAGCCTTACCTCAAACCCACTGACTCACGCATGCTAAAGTTTAGGGGCCACTCATTCATTAGCCTTCCGTTGTGAGCCAGAGTCAGGCACTTTGAGAAGCTGCATTCCTTCCAGACCCACTGACACAGTGGAACTATACTTTTCAGAAGTTTTAAATATACACCCTTCCAGTGCTATAATCCCTTAGAGGATTTAATTTTACATTTATTGGGAATCCACTACATGCCACCCATAGTCACTAGACTAATGCATCTTTTTTATTTATTAACATATGATGTATTATTTACCCAAAAAAGGAACAATACACACACACACACACAAAGAAAGTAATAATACAAGAGGACCATAGAGATGCCTGCTTTGGGCATCTTCACATGGGCAGTTTCTCTCTTCCGTTCAAAATGGAGGGGGGGGGGCAAAAAAGGGCTTCTCTTTTGTAAAGGCTGAGTAATTCTGAGACTCATAATGCCTGAATTTCTATAAACCCAGCTCCTGGCTTATGTATGATTATTGTATAATTCACTTATATGCAGAAATCATTCCCAGACTTGGTCTCCACTCCAAGTACCATTCAGAGAAGTGCAAGGTGGGAAACACAAGGGTATTCTCCTTCAGGGAAACCAAGCTGGTTTCCTTCCACATTGCCTCTCAACCTTGGTCCTGCCCTGGATTCTGATCTGAGGGAGCCCTTACCCACCCAGGACCTCAAGGGAAGCCCACAGCCCAGCCCAGGAGTTCACTTCACTCACCGCACTGGTCTGCACGGACACATCCTCTGGTTTGGCTTTCACATCAACGACTCCATCAGCATGGCGAAAGCAGCAGTCAGCAATGACATCATAAAAGGTCAGCTTCTGGGCTTTCAAGCCGTATTTCTGAAGCCACTTCTTGGAGTCCCAGGTGTCCTCTGGGTTTGAGTCATTCTCGACAGAGGTTGTTCCTGATGATATTTTTGGAATCAGTGCCATTCATAGTCTATAAGCCATTTGTACTGCACCCTCAACTTAATATTTACCAAGCTGGAACATGTTCTTTGTCAGATCACATTCATTTCAGGAAGCCTGCTTTCCAAATCAGGACGGGCAAAGAATTAGTTCGCAAAACCAGAAGGCAGGAATCTGCTGCTTTTAATCCTACTTCCTTCTCTACCTAAGTTACCTACCCCATGTGTCTGTGGAGATGGCTAACAGGCCATGACCATGTGTCAGGAGAGCATTAAACTTGGGGTCCGAAGTTTTGGGTTCAAGTCATGACTCCACCACTTATGGCTTGGCTAAGTTGCTCAGACCTGGGTGAGAACTGCACTTGACATGTCCGAGCTTCAGCAGAATTCTCTACCTGCAGATTGAAGATAGCATCGGCTTGGCCTTCCTAAGTGTGTTGAAATGATTCAATGAGAAAAGTCATGTGAAAGTGCTTTGCGGTGAGTGGGGACAAGAATTAGGGGCATGTAACTTGTTTTGAGGTAGAAGTCCGTTAACCAGAGAAGGCTGGCAGGCTGCTTTCCAGGAGCTCTGCTGTTAGCTTGGGTGAATTTATTCTGATTTAGAGCCTGGCCCTCAACTCAGCAGGCTCAGTAACCTCCTAGAGTCAGCTCAAGCACCTAAGCTGTATCTATAACTCACCTTAGACAGGCTCCCAGGTTAAAGTACAACCAGAATGCTAATTGTCCAAATATTCCCAGCCTTCGACGCCTTCCCTTGGTGTTTTCCAAAGGTTATCTATACTCTTTAAGTAGGGGGGAGGTGCTCTGTTAGCTGAACAGAACACCATGGAACAGAAAAGTATTCCTTTAGGTGGCTCAAACCACTAGTGCCACCTAAGGAGTAGCTGGGGGTGGGCACAGAAGAAGGGGTGAGCAAATCTAAAGCCAAGAAGGAGGCACTGGTGTCTAGAGAGGGCCTAACTGAACAACTCTCCCCCCAACTCCATGCTCCCCGGTAGCACACTGGCAGGGTAAAATTGACCATGCTGGGAGTATTTACAGAATCTGGAAATCAGAGCTTCTTTATTATAGTGAGTGGACTGGCAAACATTTATCTGAATGCCACTGGAAGGAAGGCAGAAAGGACTCGGAGCTTTTAGTCCCACTGAGACCCCCCCAGAGCTCCAGGAGGACCAGCAGGGGGTGCCGGGCAAAGAGGTGGGGTTTTATAAATAACATGTACCACTGCATAGTAGGCCCACCAGACCTACAAAATTTATTTCCACTTAGATAAGTGGTTCTCAGCCCTGCGTACTGAAATTCTCTGAATTTTTAAAATACTGATGCCTGGGCCCTACCCATTTTTTTAAAAAATGGTCTGGATATTGAAATTTTTCAAAGCTTTCTGGGTGATTATGCTGTGCAACCAAGCTTTGCAACTACAGCAATATGGAAAGAGCTTTCTAAATTATGATTTGGTGATCCCATCAGTTATGCTTCTACTACCTACTGATCCAAGTTCAATCATACTTTTAATTAAAAAAGAGCACTCCATATTAGGGAAATGAAGACACTACTCCATACTTATCCATTATTATATTTAAGAGGATATAAAATCAGAATAGGATTTGAAGAAATAAAACACTTTGGAGTCAACCATTTCTCAACTGTATGTAAAGGATTTGCCAAGTAAGGCTACCTGTGAGCCACGTCCTCAGATTTTATTAGAACGCCTTTTAAATAATGCCCTCAAGCCACCTAGAGCGAGGACTTCTGAAAGAAGCTTAGTTTTGGCTTTTCAACTTTAAACCAGCCTGGCATCAAAAACCCCTTTGCGCACTGTCCCCAGTTAGCAGCAGTTGGTGTCTATGTGATTCACAAAGCCTCTTCTTACCCTGTACAGGGAGCTCAAATCAGAGGCTCCCCAGAGTTCTCCTGCACGTTCTCCTGCATCACAGGGAAACAGCAAAGAGAAGAGAGCCATTTTTGTCAGTGGGATCGGCCTCCTTGGAAAAACCCTTTGAATGTCTATTTTTCCTCAATTATTCTTAATTACATTCTAAGCCTCTGTCTCCTCTTTCTTCCTACTTTATTCTCCTCCCTTCTCTCTGATAAACAGGTATAGTAGGAAATAAAATTTTCATTCAATTATGTCCATAGCAACACACAAATGAGCATATGTTTCTGCTCTGCTTTGGGGTTGCCTTCTTTTAAAATGACAAGAGCCTTTTCTTAATGATCAATTCAAGCTCACCACAAAATACATCAAGCTAATTCTAACAAGGGATTTTAAACCAGAGACTACTTTTGTCTCCTAGCTTCACCCAGGATCAGGCAAGTACAGTCACCCCGAGGGCATGACTGAGGCTCCCAATTACTCTCTGAAAAGGGGGCTCAAGGAAAACCCAAAGCAACTTGAACTTCATAAAGGAAAGAAGGGGCAGCCAAGCATGCAAAAACAAAGAGCCTAGGTGCTCCAAAGCTGAAGAAAGGAGAGAAAGGGGGAAATCCTCCCACTTGCAGTGCTAATTACACCAATTAGTGGCTAAGCCCCATCTTCCCCAGGTGGGGAGGGGAAAGGAGTTATCCACTCATTATAGTCACTTACTAAAGAGTTCTTTCCCTTCCGCTAGAGTTGTTTTAATTAAAAGTGTTACATAAATCCTCACCCACAGAGCCTAGTATAATACTTTCATTCAAGACAGAAATGAGAGCTCACAGCTCATCCTATACCATGTGAGAGATTGCTAAAGATTTTCTCTCACTCTCAGGAGAAGCACACAGATCATCACCTCTATGCCACAGAATTAATGTGCCTGGTTGTCTCCATCCTACTTGTCAATCTCAAAACATGATTTAATGAGCAAGACCTACCGGCCAATGCTTTTGAAACATCACTGCTATAGCGAAGGCCCCAGCAAAAAGACAAATTGGGCACTGTTTGTCTACTCCTCTCCTCGAGGTGTCATTCCCTAGTGGCTTATGACCACCAAGGACTTGGCACCATAACTGCACTTCCCACAGAGATAGTTAATCTAATGTATGGACTTGGCTGGGCCACAGTAGCCAGATATTTGGTCATAGATTATTCTAGATATTTCTGTGAAGGTATTTTTAGGTGATATTAACACTTAAGTCAGTAGACTTTGGGTAAAACAGATGACCCTCCCTATCATGAGAGGACCTCCTCCACTCAGTTGAAGGCCTTTAAGAGGAAAAAGACTGAAGTCCTTTGAGGAAGAGGGAATTCTGACAGTGGACTGCCTTGGAACCTGAAAGGCAACACCAGCTCGTGAAGGCGGGTTGGTCTGTCTTGCAGTTTGGAGTTGGTAGTTTCCAAACTCACATGAGCCAATTCTTTAAATATCTCCATCTCTGTCATAACCTATCTCTTTGTATGTACACACACACACACACACCCTGTTGATTGTTTCTCTAAAGAACCTTGATTAAGGCTCATCCTCCTCCACTGAAGATTGCTTGTCCAGCACCACATTCCTGCCATGTTAGGTCCACGTGCCTCTCAAGGGAACCATCGGCTAATGAATGAACTAGAGCTCTAGATCTGGAACCAACCTCAGTGAGCATCAAGTTCGATGTTTCTTTCTTTCTTTCTTTCTTTTTTTTTTAACATTCGTTGTTTCTTACACTGTGGTCCACAAACCCTACTTCTGCATGTCAGTGGTTATTAGTCAGAAAGACGGTTTCTTAGCAAAAATTTAGGGAGGCTGAAAATATACAGTTTCAATAGGTTCTTTCGCACAGGGCTTGTCTGAGGAAATCAGCAGTGGGACTCACCATGGGTAGAGGCATAAATAGTCTTTCCTAAAGTCATGTAGTCTTAAAACCTTTCTGTATAGAAGATTTGGAAAGGGCTTATATTTGACAGACCACGGTTCGTTACACACTTTCCAGCGTCCCTGTTATTGTGTCATGAGACACTAAGCCAACACTTGGCTGCCCCATGGGAAGTGGCATGGCAAAGGATGCTGTGAAGTAGTTGAAAAGGAAAGGTTCAGAAGAAGCCGAAAGTGATGTCCAATGGAAAGAAGAAAAGGATGAGGGACAGGGAGGGAGGGAGGGAGAGAAGGAAGTTAGGAAAGGAGGGAAGGAAAGGAAAGGGAGGGAGGGAGGAAAGGAGGGAGGATTTAAGGATAGCTGGGAGGGAGAGAGAAAAGTGGCAACTGTTAGGACAAGAAATCTAGCTGCTTGTCAGCAGACAGCAACTGTTAGGCCAAAGGTTGTCTGCAGGTGAGAGAGTGAAGCCCACTGGGCTGTGCACCCAGAAGACGTGCTGACAGCAAGGCTCAGGAGAGCATCCTGTCTCTGGGCAGTCACGCACATTGTTCACCGTACTTGCTGACAGATGTTGTCTTTTCCTCCACGGTTGTGAAAGCGCCATGTGCTGAGCATATCTGCCTCGCACTGCACGGGAGCCTAGAAAGAGGAGAAGGGGAGGCCGAGGAAGAGAATGGTAACCCACCGATACTCGGCAGAACTGACCTGCTAGGCAGGTTTGGGTAATTGTTGTCTTGAGCAACCTGGGGGTTACACATTGGAGGTTTGAGGAACGAGAAGGTGTAGTGATGTGCCTGAAGTCACATCTCTGGTATGGCACTGAGTCCAACGGGCAGCTGCAGAGTCAGTCCTGAGTGGACTAGCATACAATGGGAAAGAATTTGGATGAATTCTAGGCCCTTTCTTCCCTGGAATACCATGAAAGGATTTTTATTTCTTCCTTTCATGCAGGTAAAAATAAAAGCAAAATCTCTGTGGAAAAGGGTTCCATGGTTTACCCAACTTGTTTGTAAACCAGTGGAAAAATGATTCCAATCCCGAGTGTCTCTAATTCTTACAATCCTCAGTGGGGGAGAGGAGGGAAAGGAAATTCAGCAAAAAAAATTAAAAAAAACAAAACAAAACATAAAGACCAAAAGTGCCAACAGTGGACAGGAGGTGGGAGAGGAGCTAACGCCATCTCAAGGACATTTCTTTTTACTTTCTCTTCTGCCTCATTTTGAAAGAAGGAAACTGAAAAAAAATTTGCTTTACAAGTGGGCTGTGAATGAAGCAGCCGCAGGAAGAAAGTTTAAACTCTAAGGTTTGCAACTGGCTATTGAGAAATAAGGAGCAACAGTCAGGGACAGACCTGCATGGAGGCTGAGAAGAAACCACTGGCACAGCACACACTCTAAGAGAAGAACTGCAAAAGCCACATTTTAATGTGTCTACAGCTATGATGACATTTAAAATAAACTCCAAATAGTTGAGGATCGGCGACAGAGGCAACAAATTATACCTCTGGCAACTATTTCTTTAAAAACAGCGTGACGTGGCAAGATAAACCAATTCAAGACGGTTGATATAAAGTGGGAAAATCAAGATTAAACAATGAGAAGGGGATCGACGGCGGAGTTTGGAAACTTTAGATTGAGAACATGAGGGCCACATGGTAGTGAGAATGGGAACCACAAAGCAGGGGGCAGATACTGGGATCAAGCCAACAGAAATCTGAATCTGCTTCCCTTGGGAAACTTGAATAGTGCCACTTTTTTGACTTGGGGGGCTTAATGGCAGCCTATTTATTCCATGTATTCTTTAAAAACTTGTTTGTTGAAATGTAATTCACATACTATGAAACTAACATTTTTAAAGTATACAGTTCAGTGGTTTTTGGTTTATTTACATGGTTGCGCAACCAACATTACTATTTATCCCTCACCCCACAAAGAAACCCTATACTCATTAGAAGTCAC
This sequence comes from Procyon lotor, assembly GCA_028646535.1. NCBI lineage: Eukaryota > Metazoa > Chordata > Mammalia > Carnivora > Procyonidae > Procyon > Procyon lotor. The sequence continues at coordinate 50,866,505 of CM053610.1, forward strand.
TCTCCGTGTCCCCTACCCTCTCCCCACCATGAGTTTACCCTATGGATTTGTCTATTCTGGACACTTCAGGTAAATGGCATCATGCACACTTTATATCTGACTTGTTTCAATTAACATAATGCTTTCAAAGTTAATCTGTGCTGTAGCATGTATTATGTATTACGGATGCACAGTATTCCACCATAGGGATAGGCCACGTTTACTTATTTATGAATCAGTTACTCGACATTTAAGTTGCTTCCACTTTTTTGGTTTTTGGCTATTATGATACTATAAACATTCATGTACAAGTTTTTGTGTGAACATGTTTCTTAACTTTTTAAAATTCGAGTAAAATTAATATATGGTGCTATATGAGTTAAGTATACAATAGGATTCAACTATTTTATATACTTCTCAGTGTTCATCAAGATAACTCTACTCTTAATCCCTTTTGTCTGTTTCACCTACTCCCACCCCAACCTCCTTTCCACCAATCACCAGTATGCTCTCTGTATGTCAGAGTTAGCTTTTTGTTTCTTTTTTTTTCTTTGTTTTGTTTTAAAGTTTCACACAAGTAAAATCATATGATATCTGTTTTTGTCTGACTTATTTCACTCAGCTTTAAACAATCTAGATCAATTCATATTGTTGCAAATGGCAAGATTTCACTATTTTTTGTGGCTGAATAATATTATTCCATTGTGTATATACACCATATTTTCTTTTTTTTTTTTTTAATTTTTATTAACATATAATGTATTATTTGCCCAGGGTACATGTCTGTGAATCATCATACACCATATTTTCTTCATCCTCTCATCCACTGATGGACATTTGGGTCGCTTCCATATCTCAACCACTAAAAAATAATGATGCAATAAACATGAGGCAGGGCGCATATCTTTTCGAATTAGTGTTTTCTTGGATAAATATGCAGCAGTGGAATTACTGGATTATAGGGTAATTCTATTTTTAATTTTTGGAGAAACCTCCATACTGTTTTCCACAGTGGATGCACCAATTTGCATCCCCACCAATAGTGCACAAAGGTTCCTTTTACCATCCTCACCAACTTTTACCATCCTCACCAACTTTTACCATCCTCACCAACACTTGTTATTTCTTGTCTTTTTTATTCTAGCCATTCTGACAGGTACAAAGTAATATTTCATTGTGGTTTTATTTTGCATTTCCCTGATGATTAGTGGTGTTGAGTATCTTTTCATGTGTCTGTGAGCTCTTTGTATGTCTTTTTTGGAAAAATATCTATTCAGGTCCCCTGTCTATTTTTATTTTTTGTTTATTTATTTTTTAAGATTTTATTTATTTATTTATTTAACGGAGAGAGAGAGATCACAAGTAGCCATAGAGGCAAGCAGAGAGAGAAGGGGAAGTAGGCTCCCTGCTGAGCAGAGAGCCCAATGAAGGGCTCAGTCTCAGGACCCTGAGATCATGACCTGAGCCAAAGGCAGAGGCATTAACCCACTGAGCCACACAGGCACCCCTGCCTGTCCATTTTTAAATTGGATTATTTGCTTTTTTTATGTGTTGAGTTGTATAAACTACATATTTTTTATATTAACCCTTTATCAGATGTATCATTTGGAAATATCTTTTCTCACTCAGTAGGTTGGTTGCCTTTTTGTTGATGGTTTCCTTCACTGTGCAAAAACTATTTAGTGTAGTTTAATAATTTAATTTTGCTTTTGTTTCCCTTGGCAGAAAAGACATATCTAGAAAAATGTTTCTACAGCCAATGTCAAAGAAATTACTGCCTATGTTTCTTCCCAGGAGTTTCATGGCTTCAGGTCTCACATTTGGTCCTTAATCCGTTTTAGGTGTATTTGTGTATATGGTGTAAGATAAAAACAAAGAAAAAAAAAAGAAACAAAAAGCTGACTCTGACATACAGAGAACATACTGGTGACTGGTGGAAAGGAGGTTGGGGTGGGGGTAGGTGAAACAGACAAAAGGGATTAAGAGTAGAGTTATCTTGATAAACACTGAGAAGTATATAAAATAGTTGAATCCTATTGTATACTTGAAACTCATATAGCACCATATAGCAACAGTTTCATTCTTTTGCACATAGCTGTCCAGTTTTCCCAACACCATTTGTAGAAGAGATTATCTTTTTCCCACTATATATTCTTGCTGTCTTTGTTTTAAATTAACTGACCGTAAAACCATGGGTTTATTTCTGGACTTTCTATTCTGTTCCATTGATCATTGTGTTTGTTTTGGGGCCAGTGTCATATTGTTTTGATTAGTAGAGCTTTGTGGTATGCCTTGAAATCTGGGATTGTGATACCACCAGGTTTGTTCTTCTTTTTCAAGATTGCTTTGGCTATTTGGGGTCTTTTGTGGCTCCATACAAATTTTAGCATTATTTGTTCTGTGAAAAATATTGGTATTTTGAGAGAGATAGCATTAAATCTCTAGATTGCTTTGGGTAGTATGGACATTTTAACAATATTGGTTCTTCTAATCCATGAGCGTGGACTACCTTTTTGTGTTGTCTTCAATTTCTTTTATCAATGTTTTATAGTTTTCAGAGTATAGATCTCCCATCTCCTTAGTTAAGTTTATTCCCAGGTATTTCATTCTTTTTGGTACAATCATAAATGTAATTGTTTTCTTAATTTCTCTTCTGCTACTTCATTATTAATGTATAGAAATTTAATAGTTTTCTGTATGTTAATTTCGCATCCTGCAACTTCACTGAATTCATTTATCAGTTCTAACAGTTTTTTAATGGAGTCTTTAGGATTTTCTCTATATGGTATCAGGTTATCTGCAAATAGTGAAAGTTTTACTTTTTCTTCACGAATTTGGATGTCTTTTTTTTCCTTGTCTGATTGCTGTGACTAGGACTTCCAGTACTATGCTGAATAAAAGTGGTTAGAGTCAACATCTTTATCTTGTTCCTAATCTTAGGAAAAAAGCCCTCAATTTTTCACCATTGAGTATGATATGAGTGCTTCATATATATAGCCTTTCTTATGTTGGCATATGATCCCTCTATACCTACTTTGTTGAGAGTACTATTATAAATGGACATTGTATTATGTCAAATGCTTTTCTTTAATCTATGGAGATAATCATACGGTGTTTATCCTTTCTTGTTAATGTGATGTATCACATTGATCGATTTATGAATATTGAACCACTGTTGCATCCCTAGAATGAATCCCACTTGAACATGGTGAATGATTTTTTTAATGGATTGTTGGACCTAGTTTGCTAATATTTGGCTGAGGATTTCTGCATCTATGTTCATCAAAGATATTGGACTTTGGTTTTCTCTTTTGGTGGTGTCTTTATCTGGTTTGTTATCAGAGTAATGTTGGCCTTGGAGAATCAATTTGGAAGGCTGCCTTCTCTTTCTTTCTTTCTTTCTTTTTTTTTTTTTTTTTTTGGATAGTTTAAGAAGAAAAGATATTAACCTTTCTTTAAATGTTTGGTGGAATTCACCTGTGAAGCCACCTGGTCCTGGACTTTTGTTTGTTGGGAGGTTTTTTTTTTTGTTTTGTTTTGTTTTTTTTAATTACTGATTCAATTTCATTGCTGGTGCTTCATCTGTTCAAGTTTTCTATTTTTTTCTGCTTCAGTTTTGCAAAGATATATGTTTCTAGGAATTTATTCATTTCTCCTAGGTTGCCCAATTTGTTATAATTCTGTGTGTTTCTGTGGTATTGGTTAAAATTTCTCCCTTCACTCCTGATTTTATTTGATTCTCTCACTTCTTTTTCTGATGAGTTTAGCTAAAGGCTTATCAATTTTGTTGATCTTCTCAAAGAACAAGTTGGTTTCTTTGTTCTGTTGTTTTTTTAAGTCCCTATTTCATTTATTTCTGCTCTAATTTTTATTATGTCCTTACTTCTCCTGGCCTTGCGCTTTGTTTGTTCTTCTCTTTCTGGCTCCTTTAGGTGTAAAGTTAGCTTGTTTGAGATTTTTCTTGCTTCTTGAGGTAGGCCTGTATTGTTATAATCTTCCCTCTTAGAATAGCTTTTGCTGCATCCCAAAGATTTTGGACCATTGTGTTCTCATTGTCATTTGTCTCCATATATTTTTAAATTTTCCCTTTCATTTTTTGGTTGAAACCATTTAGTGTTTAGTAGCATGTTATTTAGCCTCCATGGTTTTTTTTTTAAAGATTTTATTTATTTATTTGACACAGAGAAAGAGATCGCAAGTAGGCAGAGAGGCAAGCAGAGGGAGAGGGGGAAGCAGACTCCCTGCTGAGCAGAGAGCCCAATGTAGGGCTTGATCCCAGGATCCTGAGAACATGACCTGAGTCAAAGGCAGAAACTTAACCTACTGAGCCACCCAGGTGCCCCTAACCTCCATGTTTTTGTGTCCTTTGCAGATTTTTCTCTTTAGATGATTTCTATTTTCATACCACTATGGATGGAAAAGATGACATGATTTCAATTTTCTTGAATATATTCATTATTTTGTGGCCTAACATGTGATCTATTCTGGAAAACGTTGTGAACATATGTTCTCAGTTCCCTTGAATATATACCTAGGGGTGGAATTGCTGGGACATGGGCTAACTCTATTTTAACATTTGAAGAACTGCCAGACTTTTCAAAGTGGGTGCACCATTTTATATTTCCACCAGCACCATATAAGAGTTCCATTTTCTCTATATCTTGCCAACACTTCCCATGGTCTGTCTCTTTTATTATAGCCCTCCTTGTAGGCTTGAGTTGTATACATTCAACTTCGTATAAATTCAAAATTGTATAAAACCTCACTGTGGTTTTCGTTTACATTTCTCTCATGACATCTTTTAATGTGCTTCTTGGCCATTTGTGTATATTCTTTGGGGAAAGAAATTCCTGTTTAAAATTTTTGTCTATTTGCTAATTGGGCTATTGGTCTTTTTTCTGTTGAACTATAAGAGTTCTTTATGTCTTCTGGATACTAGATCCTTATCAGACATATGATTTACAAATAATTTCTCCTATTCTGCGAGTTATATTTTCACATTTTTCCAATTTTATTAAGAAATAATTAATATACATCACTGTGTAAGTTTAAGACATATAGCATGATGGTTTGATTTTTATATATTGTGAAATGATTATCATAATAGTTTCAACTAATACAACTAATAGGTTCTCATACAAATACAATAAAAAGAAAAAAAGGAAAATATTTTCTTCTTGTGGGAAAAAGTCTCAGGATTTACTGTCCTTTTTTTTTTTTTTAATATTTTATTTATTTACTTGACAGAGAGATAGCGAGAGCAGGAACACAAGCAGGGGGAGTGGGAGAAGGAGAAGCAGGCTTCCCGCCAAGCAGGGAGCCGGATGTGTGGCTCGATCCCAGGACCCTAGGATCACGACCTGAGCCAAAGGCAGATGCTTAACAACTGAGCCACCCAGGTGCCCCAGGATTTACTGTCTTAACAACTTTTCTATATATCATATAGCAGCATTAACTATAATCATCATGGTGTACACCACATCCCTATCAAAGGCATACATCGTTTTATTGCACTTCTTAAATACCATGTTTTACAAATTGAAGGTATCTGGCTACTTTGCATTGAGCAAGTCTATCAGCACCATTCTTCCAACAGCATTTGCTCATTTCATAGAGGTTATATTTTGATAATTCTCATAATATTTTAGACTTTTCCATTATTAAGTTTGTTATGAGGATCTGTGATCAGTATGACTTGCTGAAAGCTCAGATGATGCTTAGCATTTTTTTTAGCAATAAAGTTTTTGAATAAAGTATGTACATTGCTCTTTTAGACATAATGTTATTACACCCTTAATAGACCACAGTAGAGTATAAACATAACTTTTTATGCACTGGGAAACCAAACAATTCGCTTGACTCAATTATTGTGATATTCACTTTCTTGCAGTGGTCTGGAACCAAACCCACAATATCACCAAGGCATTCCTGTATTGACATATGCAGTTGTCTTTTAAATTGCATAGCAGAAAAAAAAAAGTTACAGTAAATAAAAACTACATTTATAGTGTCCTTTATATTTCCCAGTGTCCTTTATATTTCATCAGTGTCTTTTAATTCTTCAGATGGATTCAGGTTACTCTCTAATATCCTTTCATTTCATCCTGAAGGACTTCCTTTAATATTTTTCTGGTAGGGCAGGTGTGCTAACAATAACACCCGTTTTTGTTAATCTTGAGTGTCTTAATTTCTCCTTCTTTTTGATGGGCAGTTTTGCCAGATATACTACTATTGGTTGACAACCTTTTTCTTTCACCACTTTGAATGTTGCATTCCACTGCTTCTGACCTCTATAGTGTCTAATTAGAAATCAGCTGTTCATTTTATTTAGGATCCCTTGTATATGGTGAGTCACTTCTGTCTAGCTGCTTTCACAATTTTTCACAACAAAAAAAAAGGCCTTTTTTTTGAGCCTGGTGCTTTCTGTTATGAAAAGTTATTAATTGTGATTCAATAATACTTTAATAGATATAGTCCATTCAAATAGTCTATTTCTTCTTGTGGAAGCTTTGACAGATTGTGTCTTTCATGGAATTGACCCATTCTAGCAATTGACCCAGTCAAATCTGTGGGCATAGAATTTTCATAATATTCCTTTATTAGCCTTTTAATATCCATGGGATCTCTGATGATGTCTCCTCCTTAATTTTTTATATTTGTAACTTGTGTGTTCTTTTTTTCTTAGTCATCCTGGCTAGAGGCTTATTGATTTTATTGTCTTTTCAAAGAACCAGTTTTTGATTTTATTGGATTTTCTCTAGGGATTTCTTGTTTTCAACTTCATTGATTTCTGCTCTAATTTTTGTGGGTTTTTTTTTTCTTCTGGGTACATTAGATTCAATTTGTTCTTCTTTTTCTAGTTTCCTAAGGTGGATACTTATTGATTTTAGACCTATCTTCTTTTCTAATTTATGCATTGAATCTTATAAATTTCCCTCTAAACACTGTTTTCACTGCATCCTACAAATCTTGGTAAGTTGAACTTTTATTTTCATTTACCACAGTCATTTTTGCCTTTAATAACATGATTCTAGCTCTGACATTTCAACATAGTTTGTGTTACATTCCAACATCCTTCCTAAATTTAATGCATCACAAGTACAGGATTCTAATGAACTAATTCTTCTCCCACATTTTGGGGGAAATTTTTCAATAACATCTTAAACTCAGACTTATGGAAGCATTACATGACATTCTTACACAAATGTTTTTTCTGTTTCTTTTTTTAATGTGGAAAATACAAGGTTACTACCTATAAGAAAATGCATGTTTGAGTTCAACAAAATCCTGGCCCTTTTAGCAGTATCACTTGCTGCTTATTAATCAGCCCTGTCAACATTCATTTAACTATAAAGAGCTTTAGAGGTGTAAAAGCATGCTGGAAAAAAATCAGTTCTGAGAAGAAATATTATTTTCTCTTTTGCTTTGCCGGAAGTGTGAGCACTTTGACAAGTGTTAGATTTGCTTCTAGTTACATAAGAAACCAGCTGTGCCCTGCCCCAGATTTCATCCTGCAAGCCCTATTTGAACAAAAGAGAAATAGATTCTTGAGAAAGTAAATATGTACAAGGACTCTGGAAATTAGTCTGCTTTGCTTTCAGCTCTTAAGTCATTGTGTTGGTAAAATAATCCTCATCTACTACACTGATTGGACAGCACTAGTACAGAACAGAGTACTTGTATTTGTTCTTCTCTGTATATATCAGAATCCAAAGATCTTGGAATAAAAGATTCAGAAACATGGCATTCCCACTTGATGGGCCCAGGTCTTTACACCAAGAATGCCCACTTCATCCAACTGTGTCACTCACAGCTATCTGAACTCCAAACTTGTAGAGTCAATTGCCTCTCCTGCTTCTCTGCTTGGTCTCTCTAGAGTGCTTCAGTCTTAATAGATCCAAACAAGCCTTATCATGTTTACCCCCAAACCTGGTTCACCTCCAGCATGGTATTCATCTAGGAGCTTAGCTCTGACACCTATAACTTCTGTATCCGCAACTCCTGCCAAGTTCAATATATGAATATTCCCTCAGATCTACACACTTATCACCTCTCACTTGTACATCTTATACATACTCCCTTCCTTCATCCTCACTTGGCCTCCCTCTTTTAGTCTGTTTCCCATCCAGTAGCCAGAGTGATTTTTGTTTCAAAGTGATTTTTTTTCTAAATGCAAATCTGATTTTATTATTCCCTTGCTTAAAATCTTCCAGTGGTTTCTCACTGGTCTTAAATTAAGTACTGACATCTCATATGATGACCTACAGACCCAGCATGATCTGGTGCTTACCTATCTTTCCAGACTCATCAAGGGCCAACTACTAACTTGATCTCTGAGCTCTATCCACACTCATCTTTTCCAATTCTTCTAAAGTGCCATACTCCTTCCTGGCTGGGGACCTTTGCAAGTGCCATTCTGTTGCCTAGCATATACTTTCCCTTTGCTTCCACCTTTTCACCTCATTTAACTTGACTCCTCAACCCTCAGTTCCAGTAACATTTCCTCAGTAAAGCATTCCTTGACCCCAGAAAATAAATAGCCCAAGAGCTCACACTTTTCCTTAGTCACACTATTCCAGCTGATAACTATACTTCCATATAATGGTGCAGGTCTCACCAAGCAAGAAATAGTATAAGGTGCTGCTTTATGAGTGCCCATTCAATGTCTGTTTTACTTACCATGATACTCATCACCTGGCACAGACTACATACTGTAAGCACTCAATAAATGAAAGAAAAAAATAAATGGATTAACCTTTTCATAGACATCATTACATTTTAACTATGTGATAGCACAGTTCTAAATGTTTTACATGTATTTCCTCATTTAAGTCTCACAATAGCTCTGTGGAGTAGGTATTCTCATTATCATCCTAATTGTGCGAAAAAGGAAACTGAGGGGCAGATAATAAATGTCTTGTTGGGGCGCCTGGGTGGCTCAGTGGGTTAAAGCCTCTGCCTTCGGCTCAGGTCATGATCTCAGTGTCCTGGAATTGGGCCCCACATCAGGCCCTCTGCTCAGCGGGGAGCCTGCCTCCTCCTCTTTCTCTGCCTGTCTCTCTGCCTACTTGTGACCTCCCTCTCTGTCAAATAAATAAATAAATCTTTAAAAAAAATGTCTTGCCAAGTGTCACACAGGAGTGGGTAGAACCAGAATTAATATCTTTCTAGTTCCAAATCTGTGTACTTCACCACAACTTTTGACAACAGAGACATCTGGCTGGTGGTTTAATACAATGATAATAAAAACAAGCATTGTCTCCCTCTCCATGTGTTTAAAAAAAATAATAAAGTACTCAAAACTCCTATAGAGCTCTTGGTTGGAACTGCCTATGGGGCTTCAGTGTGCCTCTAGCCCTTTTGTCATTTGACATTGAGTTTAATATTTTGAACCAACCAAATATTGAGAGTCCAATCTTGGCATGACTATACAACATGATTAGACTTATTATCTCCAATGAGTAATAAAATGGCTGTGAAGGTTATTACAAATGAGGAGATCCTGAAATGATGAGCTGCAACATTATCCAAAGAAGGGTCAAGTCTCTCTAACACAGACAAATTCTTGAACGTTTTGTGAGAAAAGCCATCTTTTCATTTGAGAGTCATACCTGGCACACTCAAACACACACACACACACACACACACACACACACACACACACACAATGCTCAGAGGTATTAACACCAGTATCTCTGAACAGCTCAGCATCTCAGGAGTGATCCACATCCTCTTCTTTTATTAATATCTGCACTGCGGTATAACTGACATACAATAAACCACTGCACCTTTAAAATATACAAATTGATACATCTTAATGTATGTATCATTAAGTTTCTATTTATCATCTTGCCATTTCTTTTCTATTGGCCCTGTTTGTTCTTGACTCTCTTTTCCCCTCCTGACAGATCTTAGATTGAGTATTTTTAATTCTAATTTATCTCCTTTGTTGGCTTGTTTTGTTATTTAGTAGTTAGTTTAGGTATATAGCGAACATCTTCAATATATCATGCCCTAATTTCAATTACTAGTATAGGACAGACTTTGTCTAATTCACATGAAGTTTCACATTCAATGGCAGCCCATCTGACCTCCTCCATCCAAACCCATCCCCCTCTAGATGGCTATGCTATCTCCTTTGACCTAGCAGGCCTTGGGCAGTCAAACTTAGGGAATGGCTATGCCTTCACATGAAGCAGATCCTCCTTTGTCTCAATAACACTGTGCTATAGGTGGCAACAGGAACAGATCAGACACTCCAAATACGGTCTCTGAGGCCAAATCAAGGTTACAAAAGTTTCAAAGAGTGTCCAACAGTGGAAAGGTCCTGACCAAATTTTCCTTTTTAAATAGAAATAGTACACTTGAAGCATCTTTTTAAAATGTTTAGTTTTTTGTTTTGTGTGTGTGTATGTGTTAGACTGAAATAAAAGGACTATGATCTATCCTTCTATTAATTACTTAGGCCAATAGCTTTTCTGTTTCCTTTAGGAATAGTATCTAAAAATCTTCTGTTAATCCTCAAGACTAACTACCTCAAGTTTAAATACTCCCTATTTTAGTCTACTTGTGCTATCACAACAAAACACCATAGACTGGGTGGCTTAAACAACATAAATTCATTTTCTCACATTTCTGGAGACTGAAAATCCAAGATCAAAGTGCCCTCAGGGCTGGTTTCTGGTGAAGCATCTCTTTCTGGCTTGTAGATGGTCATCCTCCTACTGTGTCCTCACATAACTTTTCCTCTGTGCATGCGTGGAAGGAGAGAGGTCTCTGGCATCTCCTCCCCTTCTTATAAGGACACCAGTCATACTGGATTAGGGCCCCATCCTTATGACCTCACTTAACCTTAACTACCCCCTCTTAAAGGCCCTATATCCTCATACAATCACATTGGACGTTAGAGTCTCAACACACGAACTTTGGGGGAACAATTCAGTCTACTGTACTCCCCCCAACACGGCTATGCAGGTGTGTAGCGTGGATGAGGACTTTAGCCCAAGCTCCCTGCTTCATTCTCATTCCCTCAGAATGACAGAAGATGCTTTGGGTTCATACTGAGTACGGTGTCACTACCAATGAGTAGCCCCTCTGGACAAGCCTGATAGACCCCTCCTTGGGTACCCTGGAGAGCTGTCACTGCCAAAGCAACTGTGCTGCCCGAGACCCACAGCTGGACAGCCAGTCACAGGAAAAAGTCACTGCCCCCAGGAATTTGTCAGGTTGCACAGGGCAAGTTTGCCCCTACCTTTACCTTCCTCCCTCTCAACACATGTCCCCTTCCCACTTCTTCTCTTCAGCTGCATCCCTGCCCCAGCTGGTCTGGCTCCTTGCTCTCGCCCCACACGGACATCTCTGTAATAAAGGCAGGGCACCAGGAGGCAATACAGCTTGGCAAAGGTTCCCAAACTTTGCTGCACATTAGGATCACCTGGGGAGCGTTCAAAACCCTCCATGTCCAGATCACATACTTTATGGATTCAATCAGAATGTCTGGGGTGAAACCCAGACTTGGGTACTTTTACTGAGGAACTAGGTTTTGAATACTGGTTTCACCACTTCTAGTTCTGTGACCTTTGGTAAGTTACTTAACCTAAATGGGGATATTAGTAGCACCTATCTTACAAGATTGTAGGAAGGGTTAAATGAGTGAATACTGTGAAGAGCCTAGCACAAGGCTTGCCATGTAAGGGATGTGCTTGCTCTAAGTGCTAACTGCCATTATTACCAGAGGTGCCTTAAATCAAACAAGTGCCCTACAGAAGCACTAACTCAAGAATTCAGAAGGGAGAATCAGTATACTCTCTAACTGTAAAGGGAAAAGAGTGAGCTAACATTTATCAAACATATGCTTGGTGCAAAGCATATATTATTTTACTTAATCCTTATAATAATCCCTCAAGACAGATATAATTACTTAACAGAAGAATAATCTGAAGCTTAAAGGAATTAATTCAGGTTAATGCCTAATGATGGAGTTGGGATTTGCAATCAAGACTTTCTCACTCCAAACTCAGTTCCTCTGAGGTCTCTTCTCAACTAGGCCTCCACCTTTGGATTCCCATGTTTGTCTCTGCATCACCCAGTTTTAGCAAAAATCCTGCTAAGTCAGTTTAGCCAGAATCCCCCACCTTCCACATCTGATCAAATTCCTCATAGCTCACCACCTCCAGGTGATATCTGGTTACCCTGGCCTGCCTTCAGCAAGAATCCTGTCAGATAGGTTTAGCTAGAATCTCCCTTTACCCTTGATGTTTCCTCTTAGTAATTTTCCATCCACCAACCCACCCTGCTCCTTGGCTACAACTTCCCACTTGTCCATGTTGTAGTCATCACTGAGCCCAGCTCTACACTGAGGCCTCTTTTCCCTAGCAATAGTTACCTTCCTGTCCAGCTGGTTTTTCTTGGACAATATCTCTCTCTCTCACACACACACACACACACACACACTCTCTCTCTCTCTCTCTCTCTCTCCTCTCACTCACATACACACACACATACACACAGCACAACTCTGGAAAAACTCCTCAGGAAATAGCCTTTCATCTACAACTGGTTATGACTCTTACACTATGAACATAAACGGCACCCACCATGGTCTACTGTGGCCACATCAGACTTGGGGGACTCCGTGACCAGCCTCTGGATCTGGGTCAGAGTGCTGCATGCTTCCTCCATCTCCCTCCAAATGAGAAACACATCCTCTCTGACTCCAGCTCCTGAGAAGAGAAACACAGCATGAGTGGACAGCTATGGCAGGCCCAAGAATTCTCTGGTAGTTCTAGAGGCCTGCTACAGTCCAGCCAAGTTTCTAGAACATTTCTGATGTTCTTCGACTTTCCCCACTAATCTGAAATCCCTAAGGAAGTGCTGTCACCTCAAAAAATCATAGATGCAAACTTTAAGATGTAATAAATCTTTGTAAATACTTGTAACAGCCATAATATCTTAAGATGAATTCTTGATAGTACTCAAATAAGATAAAGAATAAAATTATTCAAAATCACCTAATAAAACCCAGGGTGAGAAAGAGAAATTCAGTGGTATATCAAAGTAATAAATCCTAATCTCTTGATTAAGCTGAGATTTCCCACTTCTCTGAAAACCACCTTCACAGTCTTTACTTTCTCCTAATGTAAGAAATGATTCTTTGGCCTCTTTTTCTGGATCTCTACTGTCTCAACTAAGGATTAGGTTTGGCTGTATAATATTTTTTTCAAAATGATGTGGCTTCTTAATATATAGATATTAATCTCATTCTCACAATTGATCAATAAAATTGTATCCTATGGTTAAGAGGTCCAGGCCCTAACAGAGTAGTAGTTTCCAGAGATTAGGGAGGGTGTTGGAGCAGGAGAGAAATGGATATGACCACAGAAGTGCAACATGAGGGATCCTGCAGTGGTATCTTGACATCATGAGGCCAGCGGTGACTCCATGGGCCCAGCCACCAGCCTGGTACTACTCAAGGCATCAAGGGGCTCCCAGAGAGTCGCTAGTCTGGGGTTGCTTCTAACATGGTTGTAGTAACAAGAATTTAGCATTTCTTAGAGAACTACATTCTCTAGTTTTAAAAAACTCCCTTCCAACAAAAAGCTTAAAAAAGCAACTAACTCGATTTCACAGACTGTATACAGTCAGCTCAGAGAACACGGACAATGTTATTAAAGTAAGCTAGTCCAAACTGTCCAATGCTAAATACCTTCGAGGGTACCTGCCTTGTGCTTGCTCTTGTGCTTGGGCCTTTCTAAACATTGTCTCTTTCTCTTTGCCACAGCTCTGCAGGCAAGTTCTACTCTTGTCCTCATTCTACAGCTGTACAGAAACTGAGGCAAATGAGTCATCCAAGGTCACACTGTCAATGAGTGTCAGAGCAAGGAGTCAAACCCAAGTTGGTGTGACTCTACCAACCCTGCCACCCTGCACAGTTGCCCTAGAAAACAAATGGATGGTTATAGAGGGTCCCTGCAGCCCCCTCCTCCAGCTGCTACTGAGAGCCCACTTACCAAGCCCATCTACATGATAGTTCACGGATGCCTGAGATCCTATACCCACAGAGACTGAGAGACTACCGTCAGGTCTGGGGGCGGCCCTAGGAGATGCATCTACCCAGGGTGAAAGGACTAACCTAAGCCAACAGGACAGCCCAGAGTTGATGTTTCTGACTTTCAAATGTAGTCAAGAAGGGCAGGGCAGAAGTAAAGGGAAACCAGGGATCCGGCCCTCCTGAAGTTAGCCAGGTGGAGTGAGAGAGTATTAAAAGCTGTATTCATAAAGAACCAAGTGACAAGACCTCATAGAGATGGAGGGCCACCGTGGCTCTACAGCCATCGATAGCCTGAGGAGTGAAACATGATGGGTACCCAGCTCCATCCTGAAACTCCAAAAATATCGCACCCTGCTGTGAAATGCAAACCTTAAGCCCTCAGGACTTTCTGACTACTGCAAAAGCAAAACTGACTTCCAGCTGCTTCCTGGAGCACAGTGTTAAGTAACAGAATCCTCTCTTTAAAAGTCTCTAAAGAAGACATACAAATGGCTAACAGAAACATGAAAAATGTTCACCATCACTAGCCATCAGGGAAATTCAAATCAAAACCACATTAAGATACCACCTTACACCAGTTAGAATGGCCAAAATTAACAAGGCAAGAACCAACAAGTGTTGGGGAGGATATGCAGAAAGGGGAACACTCTTACACTGTTGGTGGGAATGCAAGTTGGTGCAGCACTTTGGAAAACAGTGTGGAGATTCCTTAAGAAATTAAAAATAGAGCTACCCAATGACCCTGCAATTGCACTACTGGGTATTTACCCCAAGGATACAGATGCAGTGAAAAGAAGAGCCATACGTACCCCCAATGTTCATAGCAGCAATGGCCACAATTGCCAAACTGTGGAAAGAGCCAAGATGCCCTTCAACAGATGAATGGATAAAGAAGATATGGTCCATATATACAATGGAATATTACACCTCCATCAGAAAGGATGAATACCCAACTTTTGTATCAACATGGACAGGACTGGAGGAGATTATGCTGAGTGAAATAAGTCAAGCAGAGAGTCAAGTTATCATAAGGTTTCACTTACGTGTGGCGCATAAGGAAAAACATAGAGGACATTGGGAGAAGGAAAGGATGGGTGAATTGGGGGAAATCCGAGGGGGAGCCGAACCAGGAGAGACTGAACTCTGAGCAACAAACTGAGGGTTTTGGAAGGGAGGGGGAAGGGGGTTGGGTGAGCCTGGTGGTGGATACTGAGGAGGGCATATACTGCATGGAGCACTGGGTGTGGTGCATAAACAATGAATCTTGGAACACTGAAAAAAATAAAATAAAATTTTAAAAAAAAGTTTCAAATGAATCAAGGCTTTCCATTTCCCCAGACTTGCCAATAGTATCCTAAGAAGGAGTGAACCACAGGTCAGCAACAAAGGAAAAACTCAAGGAAACAGAGCTGGTCCTGATGATGTGGAACCAGGACAGTGTATCTAAGAATGGCAAGTGACAGCATGCTCCCTGGGCAGGCAGTAACTAGATTATCAATACACTGGTTTCGTCATTATAATTAGGCAGCTACCGATTCCTGTGCTGGTGATGAGAAAGCCAAACAACTCAAAACTGTCCATTTAACTAGGTTTGCTTTAAAAACAAAACAAGAAAAACTGTAGAGCAATAAAAAGCATGACTTAGGATGTAGAGTTTCATTTCCTTATTCCACAGGCAGTGAGAAAGGGCTGCCATTTTTATCAGAGTCACTTCTAAGGGACCTAGCTGGGATGTTGGACAGTTGCAGCCCAAGGAGACAGCGCTACTGAAGAGCAAAGGATGGAGGACAAGGCACAGGAAATTCCAGTACTCAGAGAGCTTGGTGAATTTGAGATGCCGCAGGCTAAACCACAGAGGAGACAAAGCCACGAGGAAGCCACATGGGTTTTGATAATCAAGGTACAAGCCAGCGAAGATCTGCTGTGCACAGAAGCATGATCTGGTTCCTCAAAAAGACATCCAGACAAACTACAAAATCTTCCAACCCAAACGTCCCCCCCGCCCTTGCCGCAACAAACTCAGCCATCTCCCATGTGCCATGAGGTAGCAATTTGAAGGTTCACAGAATTCTGACACCAGCTGGGAGACATGTCACATAAAGCTGCTGTTTTTTCATTAGCACCCGGTATTGATTTCTCAGACTGGCTAGTTTAACAAATGAAATGAGCCCCAGGTCAGATATGTTTTGATATGTCAGGGGAACACCACCTCCCTGTCAAATCTTCCATGTCTCACTTACAGGATAAAGTCCAGTTGTCAGAGTCTAATTCATTAATTATTCATTTGGCAAATATTTGCCGAGCCCTTGCTATGTGGTGGACGGGCACAGCCAGTGCTGAGGGCCCTGCTCCCTGCCTTGCAATTGAGTCCAGGATTCAAGGCCCCAAAATGTTCCCTCTAGTGCTCTGCCACCTGGTCAGGCCTCTGTCCTCCCAGTCCTCTAGGGCCCCTGTACACCGCTATCCTCACCATCAGGAAACTCAGGGCCCTCCACTGCACTCAGCCCACCCTTCATTCAAGGCACCGTCCAGCCTCCGCCATCAAGGTTGACCCAGCCATCCCAGCAAACAATGATCTGCCTCCAGCTCCTTCTCAATCCCGTGGAAGGCATTAGCCACAAGTACTGTTCTCAGTCCTTTTGCTTCCAGGATACACTCTCAGGTCCCCCTCCCCATTAAACAGGCCGACAGTATATGCAATTCCTTAATGTCTGTCACCCCAACCTCCAATCCCAAGGAGGACAAAGAAGCATCAGCCAGTGATGGTGAACTAGTATTTGCATGACCTTGAATCCAGTCTAATTTAAGTCAATCCTTCACAAACATGATGCTTTATTTTTAGTATGCAGCTGCTTACAACATAGCTCACCAAAAAGCAGCGTGTCCCCGGTCATCCTGCTGTCAAGAGCTATGGTCTAAAACTCTCCTATGGTGTGAGTGCACAGGCTTGAGTTACTGCTTATGTTCACAAGGGCTGACTTCACTCATCAGATTGTAAATGTCTGGAATGTAAGGACAACATCCTTTCTTTCTTTGTATCCTCCATGGCACTTAGCACAAGATCTAGTGTTTTCAGCAAGAATTCTTTTTTTTTTTTTTTAATTTAAATTTATTTTTTCAGTGTGAATTCTTATCCTTCTTTGTTTTTATTGTCCTCATTACAAAGAAACAATGACCAAATCCATAATACATTCTTTCCCCAGGGAACTGCCCTGCCTCAGGATTGACAGGTCCCAATGTTGCAAGAAACTCTTCTGAGTGGTGGTATATAACAGACTCCTATCATTTGAGCACATGACTATGCCCTAGGTATTCCAGACCTTAACAATGATGTGCCCTCAAGCACTAAGTCTCTTCCTTTTCGATCCTTCTGCCAAAGTGACACAAGGCTCCCCCAACGTATCTGAAGCACTAGCATCCCCAGGGCAGGAGGGGAAAGGCAATTCAAAAAGCAGCTAGGTGACACTGGTCCCAGGACAACCTAATGTAGCACAGGGAGAGGGCCGGCCAGAAACTAAAAACACCAGCAGCAACCCTGAGTCCCAGACCCCTCCCTAGTCCCAGTGCGGACTCATCTGTCTGTGGCCCCTGTCCACTACCCAGGACTCCTGGGTGCAAAACTGACCCAGATGGGGAGAGACTGCTGTCTGCTGGAGCCCCAAACTCCTATTCAGCTGTGAGGAGCTAAAAGAACTGAACAGAACTATCAAAAGGCAGTATTTTCAGGAAAAAGTATCACATGCTTCTATTTACAGAAAGCAATACGATGTGTTTTTTTGACTAAACTATGAGCAGAGTAAAATCCTAAGAGAGGTCTGAAATTACAAAAAGGGTCTGGTGAAAGGAGCCAATGACAGCCATAAAGGTATTGTAAGTGGTAAAATCAGTAGTTTCTGTTGCAATGGAAAATCCCCAATTACTTGGGTTAGATTATACCATTTTGGGTCTGAGAAGTCACTGAACACCTTTCTGGCTTGATCCAGCCCCACTGCCCCAACCACTGAGGTACGTGTGCAGCTGCACTCAGTCGCCCTATGGAAATTAACCACTAATTAATTTAAAGAAAATAGTCATTTCACCATCTGGATAAACGTCTAGCATTTTCCTGGAGCAATGAATATATATGTTTCACAAGGGCCCACACCAAGTGTGGGCAACTCTTACTAAGTGGGTGTGAGCCTATCTCCCGAGGCTTCTCTCTTCTAAGTGGAACACTGTAACATGTAAATGTAATGCAGTCTAATCATCCAATATTCACCTAGAAAACCTGAATATAAGCCATCACTATTCTCCACCAAGCTCAGCAAGGATGACCCCCTGCTCTGGGTGCCACTGGGCAAGCAGGTGATATAGACAGGCACAGGGATAGAGAAGCAACTTCTAAAGAAACAATGCCCAAATGCCCACAGATGAAGTTTGGCTGAATAAATCTATTCTATTTAGAATAAGCAATACCCTTTAAAAGGCACCAAATCAAGAGATGTTTTAATGAAATGGTAAATTCAAGGGGAAACTTATGAGTTTCCTTTAGAGAAAATTTGTTAAAATTGTTGTTTCCCAGCTTTTCCATCACAAAAAGACCGGAACTTCTTTTTGGTTCTAAGGGACCTACAGTGCATGGAAAAAAAACACAAGATGGTCACAGAGCTGCTCCCTGATTTCTATCAACTAACCCTGAATCAACAGAGAAACAGTAAAGCTAGGACTACTGTTTAAGGGAGCAACCCCACACGAACTTCTGCTCAGCCTCCTGTCCTCAACAAAAGCCCATTTTTGTGAAATGGGTCATGTGGGCTACTGGGACAGCTCTGGGTCTCACTCACAAGTTTTAGCAGACTAATTATTTTCTTCAAACTCACAGACAATGACCTAGGACCCAGAAAGCCAATTCTTTTAAAATATCCTCTTCTTGGGGCACCTGGGTGGCTCAGTGGGTTAAAGCCTCCGCCTTCAGCTCAGGTCATGATCTCAGGGTCCTGGGATCGAGCCCCGCATTGGGCTCTCTGCTCAGCAGGGAGCCTGCTTCCCCCTCTCTCTCTGCCTGCCTTCTGCCTACTTGTGATCTCTCTCCTCTCTGTTAAATAAATAAATAAAATCTTTAAGAAAAAATATATCCTCTTCTCAATAAGACATCTTCTTAGAGAATCAGTTCACTCATTTATTCAACCATATTCAATCAATATCTATTATATCTGAGCACTGGAAATACAGAATCAACAGGAAACAGTTCAAGCTTTTAAGGGGTCTAACTCCAGTGTAGTCTTCCCAAAATGTGGTCCTCAAAACCTGTGTCAGAATCTGATGTGCTTATCAAATACAACCTCCTAGGCCATACCCCAGACTTACTCTGAGTGTGTGTGTGTCGGGGGGGAACTCCAGGAAACTGTACTCCTAAAAGCATCCCAATGATTCTTTTGCAACAAAACTTTGCAAAGCTTTAGTCTAATAGGTGAGAGGGGCATGTAAACAAATTATTTCTATACAAAATATTCTTGGAGGAAAAAAGTTGAGTCATTTCTGGGAACAATATTCTAATACCCTGATGTCTCTATTCCTGCCCTAAAGAAGGGCTCTCCAAAGAAGTCAGAGCTCTTCTTCCCCTTCCAAGTGCTAGAGAATCCCTGACATATCATCTTCTAGATACCCATTCCAGGCCATTCTCACTGATATGGTTCATTACATTCGACTAATTCTAATAGTGCTGTTTATTTTAGATTAGATGTCTTTTATAATGCCTGCTTCATGCTGATACATCAAGAAGGAGAAAAGGGGGAAAACTAAATTTACTATGTGCCCACTATGTGCCAGCCACTGTGCTGGGCACTGAAACCTATTGCTTCATCTACTCTCACAATGATCACATAAGTAGGGATCATCACCCCCATTTTACAGATGAGCGAAGTGTGATTCAGAGAAATTAAGAAACTTACCCAAGGCCACACAACTAATAAGTAGTGCAGTCAGGATTCAACCCAGGTCTGTCTGTCTCCAAAGCTGCCCCTTCTCTTTCCACACTGGAACACCACCCTTGTGTGTCCTTGTAAATGATCACAACACAAGATCTGTGTAAGCAAACCTCATCTGTTAGGTGTTGGCTGTTTTTAGTTTCCTTCCAGGGGCTTATGGACCCATCTCTTCCCGGGATGGGAAGCACCCAGTCTGTAATTCTGATATGCAGGTGACGATGGTTGGTGAGCTGAGCCCCCAGGCCCGGGCCTATTGTGAGGTTCTGACGAGTGGCAACACACACCTGCTGGCTTAGCTGGCATCTGCCCACACTGGCATTGGCCGTCACCCATGGCACAGCCTTCTGGGGTCAGCAGCTCTGAGAGCTCTCAAGTGTTGGACTTCGGCTATCTGCATGTCTGTCTCCCTTGTCCACCTGTGATTTCCTTGAAGACAGAACTATGTTTATCCGTTTTTATAACCACTCTCCCTGGTACATCCCTGACAGCTGGCAGACATTCCAAATAGGCTGTTCCAGAGCATAAACTTCCTGAGGAGAAGGACTTCTTTTTTCATCACTATATCCCCAGAGCTGAGCACAGTACTGAAAGCAACTGTGCTCTCAAATCAGGGCAAGTTTATTCAAAGGTAATCAGAAATTGACACCAGTTCTTTTATTTAGTAATTCCATTTAATTTTTAAAAGATTCTTTTTTTTTTTTTTTTAAAGATTCTTAAGGGATTTCTCTATGCCATGTATTTTGTTATGTGATGCAAGATATCTATCCCACTCAATTATTTCAGTGGGATTCTAAGAGACTGGTTGTGTTGGTGACCAAAGAACGGCTGAGCCCAGCACTGCCCGGTGCCAAGAAAGGACTAGAGTGAGCAGTGAAGGCATCCTGGTGACAGGTTACACCGCCGCCAGGAACTGAGAATAACAAGGAACCCAGGATATAAATGCACTATGGGGGAAGGAATACAGGGGTTCCCTGGCCTGAAAGTGTCTCACTCTCTGGCTAGGAAAAGTAAACCTTCACACATACCAGGTATGGGGAAGAAGAGGGTGGAGATGGAGGTGGGAAATTCCTAAAACCTAATCTGGGCTCCTGGAGTTATGGTGGGAAGAAACAACTTTTAAATCATCAAGCAGAAGCATAATGATATTCTAAGAGTTGAGATTCAGAATCTCCTCCTTAGCCCTCATGAGCCTCTAAAGACACCGAAGGCTTTGAACAAATGGTTGTTGACTAGCCAGCGCCCTGTCTCACAGAAATTCAAGGCAAACCATTATTGGAAGGAGCAGGACTCCAGAGATAATTAAAGTCTCTCGGCCTTGAAAACTGTAATGTGGCAACAATTTTGGAAGCGCAGCTGCTCCAGCTCCATCCATTGAATTAAACTGAGTTCTAGGGAGAAGGAAGACCTCTGAGAGAGCCTCCCGCTGTCAGTATGTTACAATCAGTGCTTCTAAATTAAATCAGAGATTAGAAACAAAGAGGCAATGCCAAGCCTGAGTGATGGGCCAGTAAACTTTAAATATCTAATTAAAGATCAGAAGTGCCTTCCAAGAACACGACTTGGTTTTTTTTTTTTCTCTCCAAGCCCAACAGCCGGAACCTATCTTAAAGTAAATAAAATTTGGTTTCATAATATTTAGTTTTAGTTCATGCATTTATCTCCACCAACACACACAAAAAAGTACAGTTTCCAAAGGTAGAATCAGCCAAATTTTCACAGCTACACCATTTTTGGACTTCAGAATAAAACTAGCTGATCTGAGCAGCTTTTCTGACACCATTTTGCCAGGAATACTACACACAAACAAAAGCACTCTCAGAAAAACAGTGCCCTTTCCTATTACCAAATATTCCTTCTTATTTATTCATTGAAAAGTCTCTCTTGGAGACAAAAGCCAATATGGTGGTGAGTGTAGTGAACCCTTTTGTAGTTCTGCTCAATTAGGGGCTGGCTGGTGAATGATGTGGAGGGCCCAGGGCAGCACTGCTTAGTGGTAAGGATGATAATGAATCCATTAGTGATGCCTGACATGGGTGCAGGTATAAGTGAAAGCTGCTGTGCTGCCCAACCCTAATGTCCTGGAACCATCTTACGGTCCTGAGCTGGTAGCTCTTTTGGTTGTATGTATGAAACCATGTCTGCAGCCTGCCTCCCCTCTTCCTCTTTCTCCTCCTCTTCCACCTCCTCCTCTGACTTGAAGTGGGAGCTCAGAGCTCTGACCATGGCCATCAGCCTGGATGCTCATTCTACCATACGAGTGCCTTGAATTTCCAATTCTGAAGAGCCTGACATCATAGATCATCTAAAATAAGTCCACTGTTTGCATCACCAATCAGTCTAGATCCCAGGATAACTACAATAATGCTGAAATTCTTTCCCTTTTTTAGCCTAATGCCAGGCCCTTAAGTGGATATTTTTACTCCAATGTGATTTTCCTATTCCACATTTATAACTTCAATTTAATTAAATTTTTCAAGGGTAAAACAACAAATAAGAGAGAACCAATATAAAAGATGTGCTCTGCTCCAAACCCAAGAGATCAGAAGCCTTTCTCCTTCGTAAAACAGAGTCCTCAAACTGCCAAATAGACCCTCACTCTAGGCCTGCAGGGCTTTCACAACCTAAGGAGTAGCCAGCTCCCCACAGGATTGGTACTGTACCCCTTAAAGATACAGTCCATGGAAAGCACCTTCCCCAAAGAGCAATAACCCAGACCCCATCCAGAACAATCTACATGAAAACTCCTGAGAATTGAAAACTACCACATCCAATTTACAATTATTCTTGTACCATTTGAGCTCCTCCCTGGGCCCAGTCTGACAATAGGGAAGTAAGAGAAAGTCATGCCCAGAAAATGCCCCACCGTTTAATCCTATTTCCTACTTCTAGTAGAAGAATGGGTACTCCTGATGGAGGCCTACCCTTAGTATCAACCTTGAAAATGGACCTTCTTCCTATCAGGACAGTATTCACTTCCGGGATCAAAATTCCAATTCTCATCCGTCATTGTGAATGAAAATAAACTGGTTAGTATCATGACCATTCTAAAAATACTCTTCATGACAGAGGCTTTTGTATCTTGTCAAATTGTTTTACTTTCTAGAACCAATGTCTACAATAAAAGCTCACTTGGAATCCCAAAAGGAAACTAACACTAATTGAATGCCAATTTTATACTAAACATTTCCACATGTGTTACATGTTTTAATTTTCCCAAAAGCCATATGAGGTAAATGGTTTTATATCATTTTTACAACTGAGGGAACATAGTTTGGAAAGATTAAGAAACTTGCTGTGGTCACACAAGTAGTTAGTGGTAAAACTAGGATTTGAATCCAGGTATGATTCCAAAGTTGATTCACTTTCAAGCAGCCACTGATTTCCAGAGCCAAAAAGAACCATACAAGAACAAAAGATTGTGATAGCTTCAATTACTATTCAGCAAAAATTTACTTACCTCCCCATCCCATTGACGTTGGACTTAGTTATGTAATTGGATTTGGCCAATGGAATGTTAGTGATGTGACATGATCAGGGCCCTTACACATGGTTGCATGGCTTGGCTTGGCTCTTGTGCTCATGCTATTCACTACAGTAAGACTATATCCTAGATAGTACTAATTAAAAAAGGACAAGTCCATCCCAGATGAACCAAACTTCAGTTGACCTACAGACCAGTGATTAATAAATAATGGCTGAAATCTTTCTAAACTTGATGGAAACTATAAACCAGCAGGTCCAAGAAGCTCAAAAAACCCCAACCATAAGATACACTTATAGGTGTATCTTTAGTCATTGGGATTGAAAAGAAATGGTGAGGGGTCTCAGAAGGCAAAAGGAGAGACAGAGGGAAGAGCCAGGGAGGATGTATGTCAGCCTTTTCTCAACCTCCAGAGGGTCAGTTGCATTAAAAGTCACACCTGATGATAAAGAAGATATGGCACATATATACAATGGAATATTACACCTCCATTAGAAAGGACAAATATCCAACTTTTGTATCAACATGCACGGGACTGGAAAAGATTATGGGGAGTGAAATAAGTCAAGCAGAGAGAGTCAATTATCTTATGGTCTCACATGCGGAGCATAAGGAAAAACATGGAGGGCATTGTGAGAAGGAAAGGAAGGGTGAATGGGGGGGAAATCAGAAGGGCTGATGAACCATGAGAGACTGTGGACTCTGAGCAACAAACTGAGGGTTTTGGAGGGGAAGGGGTGGTGGGTGGGTGAGCCTGGTGGTGGGTATTGAGGAGGACACGTATTGCATGGAGCACTGGGTGTGGTGCATGAACAATTAATCTTGTAATACTGAAAAAATAAAATAAACATATTTGGGGGGAAAAAAAGATGCAGAGTTGCCCCTTCCCCCCAAAAAAGTCACACCTGATGAAGAGTGTGAAAGTAGTAGTAGGGAATAAATAGAGGAGCTGCATTTTCATCCAAGCTAATGTGGGGAAAATCAGACACAGTGCAGGCAGAGGATCCCAGAGAGCAAGGGGAACAAAAGGATATGCCTCCTCCCATAAAACAAATCCAGGGGGAAGGTCTTTAGACAGCACCTGGCCACAGAATCGAGGTTAGAGGCAATCTCCTCTTGATCTCAGTGTGATCAAGGGCAGCCACCACCACCTGCACAAGCACTCAGGGGGGCTGATGTAGTAGGTGCCACCAGCCCCAGTCCCCTTCCTGTCCTCTCTCTAAATATTCTTGACAGTCAAAGAAGATTGACCTTAAACTCTTGGGAGGTAATGTCATGTGCTATCTAATATACCAACCTAAGCAGCCTCTGGCAAAATAATGGAAGAGCTTTCCATCACCTGAAAAGAACAGTCCTAGAAAAATAAGCAGGAAAAACTTCAGTGTGGGTGGAAATTCTTCCAAGGAACCCAAAGCAAGCACAGAATAAAGGACTATACGTGATATATCAATTGTTGTCTTTGCAATGAAGCAAGAAACAAGACAAAATTGCTCAGCCTACAACTAGTTTTACTTTCTTAGGGGCAAGGCTGATGTAAGGAATTACCCCAAAATACAAGACCTAAAAGTTGGTCATAATTCATGCATAATTAACTTATATGCAGATACTATTACAATTTATTTCTCAAACCTATTATAAGAAATGCAAATTCCTACAAGTATCTACCTGCCAACAAGTATCAAATGTCAAAATTAAATGAAATCAGAATTTGTAGCAATGCATCTAGTTTATCCAGTCTCTACTAGTGTCAGTCATAGCACTCCAAATGACTTTGGAAACTTTAGAGAATTACAGTCTTTTACATTTCTACTTGATAATGGGTAAAAATGCTGCATCATTGTTCCAAATTTTTTTACAGCTTTAATACACTAACAAGCTATAGTAAGCAGACCACTGTAGTGTACAGCTCAATCTTTGGTTTTGCTTTCAAATCGTACCACTGGACCTTCCCAAAACTGTACTAAGAAACAGTGTGGGGGGAGGGGAGGAGAGGAGAAAAGAAAAAAGAGAAAGGAAGGAAGAAAAATATTAAGGGCAAAAAATAAAAACCTTAAAATACCCACGGATATTGTGAGACAAGTGTTCATTGAATAAGATAGCACAGAAATCAAGCACGCATGTGCTGTTCCCTCAGAAGACAGTCCAGCCACACATGAAATGAAGATTTATTTAGATAATAGCAAGTCCATTTTTCACATCAACAGTAAATATACAGGGCAGAACTAAAACAAATTAATGTCAAAAGGTCATCACCAGAAAGGGAAGACTGCAACAGGAAAGGACAATGAAGCAAGGTGTATGGGCCACCCAAAGTCAAGGGTGAGCAATACTGGATACCAGAACCTCAATGACAAGGGCTAGTAGCAAAAGCCTTGTCTATTTGGTTTAGAAAGGCAAAAGAGGTAAGGCTTCACAAAGCATCACCTAGAACAAACTTATTTGTAGGAACTCCTCTCTTTCTGAATAGCAGAGAAGCAAGCCTTTGAGTTGCTACACTACCTCCCATATGACCTGCCTATAGGTATCTATCTTATCTCCCTTCTGTAGTGAATAATAAAAAGGTAGCTAGTACACAGCATCCAAACAAGGATACTGTAAGAAAAAAAAAAAAGCGGCAAAACTATCAAGAGATGACTAATGTTCACTAAAAATGTTATTGAAGAACACATGAAAATTATGATCAATATTTTAAATATATTAAACATATATTTATATGTTATACATATACTATATAGTATATTATACTAGATATTAGAAATATATGATATATATATTAAAATATATATATGAATCCATCATCTCCATGAAGGAAGAAAACAAAGCAGAAATACAATTCAAGAGTAAGATGGCAAGAAACAGGAAGAGATGAAATATGAAAACTCAAGAAAGAAGCAAACAAATCACAGAAGATGAAATTGGTAAAATTCAATGAAGAAAATATACCATGGAACTCATTTTAAGAAACCAGAGAAGGTGAACACAAATAGAAGTATTTTCAAAATATTAGAGAGATCAAATAAATAAATAAAATTTAAAAATAAAATGTTAGAGGGGCACCTGGGTGGCTCAGTTGTTAAGCATCTGCCTTCGGCTCAGGTCATGATCCAAGGGTCCTGGGACCAAGCCCTGCATCAGGCTCCCTGCTCGGTGGGAAGCCTGCTTCTCCCACCCCCACTCCCCCTGCTTATGTTCCCTCTCTCATTGCATCTCCCTCTGTCAAATAAATAAATGAAATCTAAAATAAAATAAAATATCAGAGGGAAAATGATAGATATGATAGTCAACGGAAATCTATCACACTTTACACATAGAGTGAATCCCTGAATAAGAAACCCAGCCTGGTGCAAAGGTTAAGAGAATAAACTGAGTCTGAATCTTGGTTCGGTCTGCTATATAAACTTGGAGAAGCTTCTTAACCACTTTGTCTTTGTTTCTCCCTCACCAAAATGAAGAGAATAATAGTACCTACTCCAGAGGGTTGTTATAAAGATTAAGTGACTTAAAATTTGATAAGAGTCTAGAATAGTACTTGGCATATACCAAGCAATGCCTAAGTTTTCCTTAAATTTGAAAATAATAATAAATACTTTATATTTTAAAATAATAACTAAAACAATGGAACAGAACAAATATTTAAAGATATAAATCAAGGAAACTTGCCTGAAATAGAAGTCTTAGATCTCCATCTATAAAGGGCACACTGCTTGCCAGGGACTATCAACTACAGTAGTCAACACTGAGATATATCCTGAGACTTAACACACTTTGGAACAAAATGGCAAATAAAATGTCCCTCAATCATATCCCCACCAACAATAATTATGCATCAATCCACAGACAAAAGTACCTACATGGGAGCTTTGGGATCCAGATATGAGATTGTGAAACCCTGATGCAGTCCAAGACTGAGAAGAGTCATTTTGAGAAGGCAGGCCAGCACCCCTGCTGCTGACTTGCTGACCTTGGTCCTGGATACAGAAGAAGAAACAGCTCTATGCCCCTGAGGACTTGCTATGGCCCCATTTGCTTTGGTCCTGTCATTAGCACCATATACCCATATGCCAAGGGACCCAGAAGACATGCAAAGTATCAGGTAACAGACCTTGGTCCTGGATGTGGACCCTAAAGTAGCCCATGAACTGATTCCAGTCCCTACTGGCCATGGTCCAGAAGCCCTTGGAGGTAAACCCACCAAACTCTGTCAGTAGATTCATAAAAAGCCCTATAATTGGGCTCCAGCCCATCCCATCCATGGTATGTAGTCTTGCTGGCACAAGGACTAAGCAGGAGACACTCCAATCTGCACTCCCAGGGATCCTTAAAGGGCTCCTGTCCTCTTCCAGTGGCAGTCTGCAAGCAGGCCTGCTGACACAGGAACCAGGCAGGAGACACTTGTGTCTGGACATTCTGAGATCCAGAGAGGACTCTATACTCATCTCCAGACTCCCTTCATAGCCAAGAGGCCAGCAGCCCTAAGGGTCAAGAGTCCCAGCAGGAGATACTCTAGTCTGAAAGAGCCCTATACTAGGTTCTAGGCCCTTCCAACTACAGTCTCTGAATAGTCATCCTAACATGGGGACCCAGCAGGAGATACTCCCAGTTGTGCCCGAGAGATCCTAAAGGGCCCAATATCTGGTTCCAACCACATCACAGCTACAGGCCTGGCAGACCTGCCAGCCAGAAAACCAGTAGAAGACACTCCCATCTTCACCTCAGAAGATCCTGGAAGGGCCCTATACTTGGCTCTAGCTCCTCTGCCATGGTCTAGGGCAAGTACTGCCCATCCAGAGAGTCATTCAGTTACCAGGCAGCAGCCCTCCCAGGGACCTGGTGAGAGTCACACCTGCCATGCACCTAGTAAGAGGTGCATTTTCTAAAGACCCAATTGTGGATCCTCAAGAGGATCCTTGTCCCAGAGCCACCCTACTAAACAAGGTACTGGAGAAAGTTCCATCCACCCAGGGACCAGACAGGATCCAGAGGGACCTGCTAATTGTGGAACCCACAGCAATAATCTCATAACTGGCTCTAACCCAGCATGACTGTGATTCTGGAGGTAATTCCATCAGTCCAGGAAATAGACAGAGGTTTGTACCTGTGGAAACCAGTCTATAATGACTGGAAGAGGTGTCTGCTTCTTTGAATACAGATACCATTGCAAGGCTACATGGATCATGAATAATCAGGCAAATATGACACCACCAAAGGAAACTAATAATATTCCAATAACCAACCCCAAAGAAATGGAGATCTATGAATTACCTGATAAAGAATTCAAAAAATCATCTTAAAGAAATTCAATGAAATGCATAGACAACCAAATGAAATCAGGAAAATAATGCATGAACAAAATGAAAAGTTTAACGAAGAAACAGATCCCATAAAAAAGAGCCAAAATAGAATCCCCCAAATACAAATACAATGATAGAACTGAAAATTCAAGAGAGCTTCAACAACAGACTTGATCATGCAGAAGAATCATCAAACTCAAAGACAGATCATTTGATATTAACCAACTAGAGGAACAAAAAGAAAAAAGAATAAGAAAGAGTGAAGAAAGTCTACATGAGTTATGGGACACCATCAAGCAAATAAACATTCACATCATGGGAAGTCCAGAAGGAAAAGAGAAAGGGCAGAGAAATGATTTAAAAAAATAATAGCAAAAAACTTCCCAAATCTAGGGAGAGACACGGATATCAGGTACAAGAAGCTCAAAGGGCCCCAGCCAAGATCAACCAAAGAATATTACTCTGACGCATGTTATAATAATGTAGAAACTCAGAGACAAGGAGGGAATTTTGAAAGCTGCAAGAGAAAAATGATTCATCATACACAAGCGAACCCATAAAGCTATTAGCAGATTTCTCTGAGGAAACCTTGCAGTCCAGGAGAAAGTGGAATAATATATTCAAAGTGCTGAAAGAAAACACTGCCAAACAATCATACTACATCCAGCAAAACTGTTCTTCAGAAATGAAGCAGAGATAAAGACATTAGAAAAAAGCTAGACAAACAAAAACTAAGGAAATCAGCTAGAGATAAAAGCTAAACAAACACTAGCTAAGGAAATTCATCACCACTAGACCTGCTTTGCAGAAATGCTAAAGACACTAAGCACCAATACAAAAACATATAAAAGTATGAAACTTATCTGGTAAAGGTAAATACTTAATTAAATTCATAATACCGTAGCAGTGTAATGGTGATATGTACATGACTTCTATCTTTAGTATAAAAGTTAAAAAATATATTAAAAATAACTATAACTAATTTGTCTTAGATGCACAATATAAAAGGATGTAAAGTATGACATCAATAGCATAAAATGTGGGGAGAGGAAAAAAGTGTAGAGTTTTTGTATGCTATTAAAGGTAATTTGTTATCAGCTTAAAATAGACTGTGATATTTACCTCATGGTAACCATAAGAAATACTTATAGTAGTCACAGAAAAGACAAAGATAAAGGAATTAAAGCACATTACTACAAATAATAATCACAAAGGAAGACAGTAAGAGAAGAACAAAGGAAATCTAAAGAGTCAGATAACAACAGCAATAGTAAATCCTTACCCTATCAATAATTTTGCTAAAGATAAAAGGACTAAATTATTCGATCAAAAGACACTAAGTGGCTGACTAGATTTTTTAAAAAACACAAAATCTAACAACATGCTGCTATAAGAGACTCTTTTTTTTTATTAACACATAATATATTATTTGTTTCAGGGGTACAGGTCTGTGAATCATCAGTCTTACACAATTCACAGCACTCACCATGGCACATACCCTCCCCAATCTCCATCACCCAGCCACCAACCCTCCTCCCCCTCCTCCAGCAACCCTCAGTTTGTTTCCTGAGATTAAGTCTCTTGTGGTTTAAGAGGCTCACTTTAGCTTTGAGGACATATATAGGTTGAAAGTGAAGGGATGGGAAAAGACATTCCATGCAAATGGTAACCAAAAGAGAGCAGGAATGGCTACACTTTTATTAGATAAAACAGACCTTTAATCAAAATTGGTCACAAGATGTGGACATTGGGGAGGGTATGTGCTATGTTAAGTGCTGTGAAATGTGTAAGCCTGATGATTCACAGACATGTACCCTGGGGCAAATAATACATTATATGTTAATAAAAATTTTTAAAAAAATTGGTCACAAGAGACAAAGGTCACTACATAATGATAAAGGGACCAACTTATTAAAAGGATATAACAATTGTAAATATGTAGGCATCCAACACTGGAGTACCTAAATATTTAAAGCAAATATTAACAGAACTGAAGGAAGAAACAACAATGCAATAACATGACTTTCAGTACCCCACACTGAGCAATGGATAGATCACTCAGATCATCAGTAAGGACACATGGACCTGTCCTATATATTGGACCAAATAGACTTAATGTAATTATTGATAGATAATAACTATCACTAACTTACTAATGGGGAAAAAATGGAAAATTAACAAATGTGTGGAAATTAAACAACACACTCCTGAACCAATGGGTCAAAGAAGAAGTCAAAGCAAAACCAAAAAAATATCTTGAAAAAAATGAAAATAGAAATACATATCAAAATCTATGGGATACAGCAAAAGCTCATCTAAGAGAGAAATTAATACCAATAACACCTACATTAAAGGGGGTAAAAAAGATCACAACATAAATTTACATCTCAAGTAACTAGAAAAAGAATTAAGCCCAATTTTAGCAGAAGTAACAAAGATCAGAGCAAAACTAAATGAAATGAAGACCATAAAAACAATAGAAAAGATCAACAAAATTAAAAGCAGGTTTTTTTTGAAATGATAAACAAAATTGACAAACCATTAGCTAGACTAAGATAAAAAGAGAGAATCAATAAATAAAATTTAAAAATTAAAGAAAAGTTACAATTGACACAACAGAAATACAAAGGATTATAAGAGAGTAATATGAACACCAACAAACTGGATAATGGATAAATTCCTAGAAACATATAACCTACCAAAACCAAATCATGAAGAAACAGAAAATCCAAAAAATAACAAGTAAGAAGACTGAATCAGTAATCAAAAAAATCTCTCAATGCAGGAAGCCCAGGACTATATGATTTCACTGGTGAATTTTACCGAACATTAAAGAATTAGTACCAACATTTCTCAAACTCTTCCAAAACAGTTGAAGAGAAGGGAACACACCAAAATTCATTTTACAAGGCCAGCATTACCCTAATACCAAAGCCAGATAAGGACACTAACAAGAAAAGAAAACCACAAGTCAATACCTCTGATGAATACAAATGCAAAAATTCTCAACAAAATACTTCCAAACCAAATGCAACAGCACATTAAAAAGATTATGTTAAAATTATAATATTAAAGATATTATCTTATAATACTAAATATTATATATTATATATATTTATATATAAATATATATAATTTATGTATAAATTATATAAATAATTTAATATTATAAAAATATTAAAAAGATAACACCATGATCAAACAAGATTTTCCCTGGGATGCAAGGGTGGTTCAACACATGCAAATCAACGTGATACATCATGTTAATAGAACAA
The DNA here is from genome assembly GCA_028646535.1 of Procyon lotor. NCBI lineage: Eukaryota > Metazoa > Chordata > Mammalia > Carnivora > Procyonidae > Procyon > Procyon lotor. Next base: position 50,898,547 of record CM053610.1, read on the forward strand.
AGGATAAAAACTTATATATCCTCTCAATAGATGCAGAAAAAGTATTTGACAAAATTCAAAATCCTTGAATTTTTCATTCACTTAATGAATGAATTTTCATTCATTCAACAAAGTATTGGAAATCTTAGCAGAGCAATCAGGAAAAGGAAGGAAAGGAGGGAGGGAGAGAGGAGGGGTGGGAGGGAAATCCAAATCAGAAAGGAAGAAGTAAAACTGCCTCTGTTTGCAGATGATACAATCTTATATATAGCAAACCTTAAAGACACCACTAAAAAACTATTAGAACTAATAAACAAATTCAGTAAACCTCACGGGATACAAAACCATAAAAATCAGTTGAATTTCCATAACCTAGTAATAGTATCTGAGAAATTAAAAAACAATTCCATCATCAAAAATAATACATAGAAATAAATTTAATCAAGAAGGTGAAATCTCTATCTTGAGATATCTGCACTCCCATATTCAGTGCAGCATTATTCACAACAGCAAAGACATGGAAACAACCTAAGTGTCCATCAAAGGATGAATGGATAAAGAAGATGAAAGATGCTAGATATAGACACAGATGAAATAGATATATTAATGAAATATTATTCAGTCATGAGAAAGAAGGAAGTCCTGTCATTTGCAACAACACTGATGGACCTCATGCATCATGAGAAGACACTGGAGCACAAGCCATATAAGACTCAAAGGGAAAAGACTGAGCCAAGAGCTTTCTATCCAGCCAAACTGTCCTTTAAGTATGAAGATATAGAAAAAAACATTTGAAAACCCTGGGGATATTGTTCTTGTGATTATTCCTTGAGGAAACTATTAGAACTTCAGCCAATCAAGAGATGACTTGGAAAACCAAAGCAAATGGACTGTGAGAAATGAATCTATTTAATAACAGAAGTAAAGCTGAAACAAACATGAAAATTAGCATATCTGAAGAAAACAAAAACAGTCTTTAAATTGCTTACCTAGTGGTAATAACAGCAGGGTAACCAACAGGATGATGATGCTTACCCATAACAGCACTCATAATTTATTGACCTATCAAGGGTGTACGTATCACATACCTATGACCTATCAACTATGTACTAAATGCTGTATAAAACACTGTGTGAGGTACCTGATGGACACAGCTGGTTGGGTGTCTGACTCTTTGGCTCAAGTCATGATCTCAGGATTGTGAGACTGAGGCCCACATCAGGCTCCATGCTCAGCACAGAGTTGGCTTGATTGGCTTGAGACTCTCTCTCCCTCTTCCCCTCTCCTCCCCTCAAATAAGTAAGTAAGTAAGTAAGTAAGTAAGTAAGTAAGTAAGTAAATAAATAAATAAATAAATAAATCTTTTTGAAAAAATAAAACAGTGTGTGTGTGGTATATACACACCCACACAATGTACATACATATACATACATAAACACATATATTCACATTCACACACACACACACACACACACACACACACACACATATATATATTCCTAACAACCCACAAGGCAAACATCATGGTCCTCATTCATGAACAAGAAAGCTAAAGCTCAGATTGGTTAGGTACCTTAACCAAGATCACACAGCTAAGTGATAAATTCAAACTCAGGTTGACTCCAAAGCCTGGCTCCTGATTCCACTGCATTTGAATTCCTAGAACATAGGACAGTGCCTTATTCTGTCTCCTCATCATTTAACCCAGACAATATACTAGAATAGTAACAATTCCCATTTGTTCTATTATTCCCATTTTATAGAGGAGGAACAGGAGGCAGAAAGGTTTAATATCTTGCCTAAAGTTACATAGCTACTTAAGTGACAGAGCCAGCCTGTGTGACTAAGAGCAGCATGAGGCAAAAGATATATAAGGCGAGCCACAAATATAATTTCAAATTTTCTAGTAGCCACATTTTAGAATGTAAAAAGAAATAAGTGACCCTAACTTTATTAATATATTTGCTATAACTCAATATATTCATATTATCATTTCAACATACCTATATTAAAAATTATCTGATATTTTTATTTTTTCCATACTAAGTCTTTGAAATCCAGTGTGTATTTTACACTTACAGCACATAACAAATTGGACTTGACACATTTCAAATTTCAGTAGCTGCATGGGGCCAGCGGCTTCTGTACTAGACAAAGAAACTCAAGACCTACATGTGCGACCAACTTAATACCATACAAACTCTCTATTTTCCATTCTCCAGCATCTAGCCCTGAAGTGTTACTTTACAAAAAAAAAAAGAAGAAGAAACAGTTACATTATCTCAGTGGTTCCCCCCTCTACAGAAAAGCCTTCCTAGGGTTAGAGTTTCACCTTTATAGAAGGTCAAACTTATGTATGTCAGTGGACCACAGTGTGTGATGGTGATCTGTTCTCTTTGTATTTTCCATCCCCATCCTCCCTCCCTATTCAAGCAGATACGAGGCACACTGCAAATCTGCCCCAAAGGTGGCAGGGCAGAAAGACAAAGTAGCCAGCAAGACATTCTGGCTTTTTCTTCTGAAGCCTAAACCCCTAGGAGAAGCCTTAGGGTTTACAGAGCAGGTAGCTTTGAAGAAGCAGGAGAGAGAGAGGAGCTGTCCCAGATGAGGAGATTCCCCTTAGGTTGGTGGAGAAGGGGAGAGGGCTCCCAGGATGGGAACAGGCTCCACGTGCCTGCAGCACCTTGGGAGGAAGGCACATGGTGAGTCTGGCAGGGTAGGGCAGGGTCCACAAAAGGCTCTCACATCCAAAGCCCAGTATGGAAGTAGCAAAGGACTGGTTGATCAGGAGTGGCCATTAGACAGGGATGATGAGTATTTATGGGGCAATTTGGGAAAACAGATGTCCAATGACTAAAGCCCCACACTGAAGGGTTTCATAACATTGCCTAGAACCTCCAAACGTTGGGAAAAGCTCAGGAGGAGAACTCGGAGATAAACTGAGGTTAATTTCCTACCAACCTGCTAGGATAGACGTGCCCTAGAATCAAAAATTAAACTGAATTCTAGAAATCAAAGAATATGGACCAACCTTGCTTTTGTGACCAGACGTTCATATCTGATATCAGGGGCCTCACTTGAGTGCACAGTGTCTCCCACACAAGCATTAGACCAGAGCCAATTCACATCTAGTTGATGGTTGTAACCATTAGAAACTGATGTGCAGAGAAGATGTGGCCTCCTGGAAGTCACTACAGACTTAGAGAATACCAGTGACCTGAGATGAGACTTGAGTTTCAAAGAACAGACAGAATACTTTTAAGTCCTACTCCGACACAAAGCAATCAGCAGAAAGGCCACTTAGAGTCTGCTTAGTCTTATTAGTTTCCCAGACTCCCTGAGACTGCCCAGAAACAGGGACATGGAAGATGATTTTCCTGGCCTCTGTTTTAGACTCTGAAGAAAGAAGAACTATTTCGATAGCACCAGCTGAAGCCCTACTAGCCAGGGCAGATGAAGCCTCTCATGGCGGTCAAGTGTAGGCTGCCCTGTTTAGAGGATCAGGAAGCTCACTCAAGTCCACAGATTCCTTAAGAGCCAGCCACCAAAACAAGGAAACCCTGCCACCTGCCCATCCAACTCACACCTTTAACCTCCCGTCAGAGAGGTGGCCTGGAACACCTGCCAGGAGAATGGGGCCCAGGCAAGAACAGTGAAAGGATTGCCCGGTCCTAGAGAGGAATCTTTTCTCTAAAAAAAAAAATGCTGAGAGTTCAGGGAACTTCAAATGCCTCTGTTTTATTTTGCTTATGGATGAGATGAATATTTCACGATATACAAAGACCAGGAAGAGAACCCATACTCATTAACTGAGAGAGAAGTCAAGCTGCAGGGGGCAAGGTGGCTCAGAAGAGCTCCAGAAGGCGGCATCACTCTGGTCCCACCGTAATTAGGCTCTGTTGGGATCCCTTCTCCTCCCCAGCAGTTAATCAAGCCCAGAACAAAGAAAAAAAGAGGCAAGGACACATACATGGAGAGATTATTTAACTGGACTACACTTTTTCCACATGGGGTAATGGGAAGTCATACTCTGAAAACCAGTTATCTGGAGTCCAAAAAATCGGTAATAGCAGGAAAAGCCGGAAATTTCTTCCAGTTGCCAGTCAGTTTTCTGAGCAGTGTCCCTCTAACTCTTCACTTGACAGTCTCTCCTTTCCATGCAACAGGAGGCACAAAGAACTCCTGTGCAGGTGTTCCTGAGGGGGGTGTCCTCCCCTCCCCAGCCTGGAGAGGGGACCAAGCAAACTCAGACTGGCAAATGCTGGACCCCGAGGGTGGGAAATGGGGAACGGGAACTGAGTCAGAAGGACTGATCATATGGTCTGAGGCCTCAGATCGGGTTGGAAACCACACATTTTCCAAACCAGAATAGTCTGTCATAGATTTCTGGGCAGTTTTTGAGTGGGAGAAATGCAACATTGGCATTTCTGGGACACCATGATGGATAGAGGAGACAAGATTGTATATTTAGGATTTGGGTTCTCTCCTCAACTTCACAACGTAGGACCACTGAAATACCATTAGAACAGCAGGCCACACTCTCGAGCACTTTTGGACTAAGAAAATGTTTTAATCTATAATTTAAATTTGTATGAGTCACAGGGTTGGGAAGATGGTAGATGCTGGAAATGTAAGCTATGCAGCCAGATAGGTTTCCCTTTATAACTAAGTTGCCAAGGAACACATGAGCCAAAACTGAACCCCTTCACAGAAACTGACA
>CM053610.1:50903745-50921802 GCA_028646535.1 Procyon lotor
CCCTGGGTGGTAATAAACTTCTGCCTGGTTGCTAAGCTGACAAATTCACCAATAATATCATAAACTGCCCCTGGACCATACAAATAACGAAAAAGATACCATTAGTCCCTATCTAGTGCTTTTGTTCCTCAAGATACAGAAAATCACAGGGTAGTTGTGTGTTTTTTGGATCCCAGGTACCTGGAGGGCGCTTTCCTTTCAGTTTCCTCAAATTCCAAGTAATTACACTGTCATCATCCTTTACAGCAAATGCAGGAAAGTCCACATACTCTGTTCTCTCTGCAAATGCATGGAATCTGAAACAGGAAGAGATTCGCAACATTAGGCTAGTAGTGCTGTTTGTACGTGTCCGCTCATTCTCCCAGGACCGTGACCTTGCTCTGCTGTTGTGCCGAGCATCTCAGATATTTCATGGCTTTTCTCTGTACCTGGTCCGTTCCCCCAAAACAAAAGACAGGGAGGCAAAAGAGAAGAGAGAACTGGGAATGTTGTTGGGATTTTAACAAATGACTCTTCTCTGAGAGGGTAATTAAACCAACCAAATGGTATGTACTGACCCTGGAAAAATGATACCCTCTGCTTTATACCTATCCTACTCTTCCCAGGGTTCAATCATGTCAACACAGTGTTGACAAGCCAATAGTCTAATGAGGCCCCAACAGTGCCCGCGGCCCTACAGGTTCAGTGTTGAAAGCTGGCGACAACAGGCACTATTGGCTCGTCTGCCAATTGCCGACGGGCTTTAGTCAACTTTAACCCGGCAAAGAGGCACTTCCCCAGAAACTAAGCGGAAGCACTAATGAAAAGAATTCTTGTGTGGATGAGTTTTTAGGGCCTGACTCCTCAAAATGTGGTCCGAGGAGCAGCAGCAGCACCTGGGAGCTGGTTAGGGATGCCCATTCTGGTGCCCTACCTGGAGATGCTGAGTCAGAATAAGCACTTTAACAAGATCCCAGGGGGATTCAAGAAGCACTGGTCTGGTCTACAAAACGATGGGCTAAGCACACCCTTGACACCAATTACCTGGAATCTAAAAAGTGATAGCAGGAAATCTCTTTCTGATTAACAGGAGCTCTCTGGGTAATGCTCCTCTAGCCACTCAAGAGTTCCATCTCTGCCTCTTCTTCAGCAGGAAGAGAATTCTGAAGCAGGGGCTGGGACGGACAGATGGATGCACAGATGGTGGCAGAGGTGTGGGGGCTTCACCTGGGCCACGGAAATCCTCAGTCCTGTTTCTAGAGGGTTTCAGGTGACACTAAAACAATGACGATGGCACTCAACAAGCCAGCCTTGTCCCAACAGTCCCTCATGAGGCCAATGGACCCCTAATCTGGCCATGCCTGCCTCTCACAGGCGCTTCCACCAGAGCAGACATGGCCAGCTTCCTCTGTCCTATGACTTCCTTACAAAGCGGAGGAGGGATGGCTGAGGTTTGTGCTGCCAGGTCCCACACCTGAGTGCCAAGGCCTTCGGTGCCCAGGACTTTCTACTCTCTGATCTGTTCTCTAGATTAGAAAAGAGAACAGGGCAGACCTCTCCTCTGGCTAATACAACCTCACTTATGCAGAAAGCAAAATATGCTTTGCAGTGGGTGGCTCCATTCAGACATGAATGGAGCACAGGGGAACCAGGAATCCAGCCTCCCTGCAAGCTGAGAAGCTCAGGGCACGCCCTTTGGAATTCCCTAATGACTGCGCTTCAGCTGAGGCTCAACAGCCAAGGGTGTGCTGAAGCCAACCCAGAGACTTGGGGACCTGGCAGAGGTGGAGCAGGCCGGAGCACCACCGGTTGGGGGCTGGGCTCATTTGGGAGGGCAAGAGCAGGAAGAGAAAAGCATGTCTACATTTCACCCTTTTCTGCAAAACTCACACTCAATGGTACATGGCCTAAGAGTCCGGAGCTGAACTGCAGGTTTTCCCATGTTAAGTTACGCCCTAACCTCTCACCTGCCCAGAGAAGATGCCCCATGTGAATTAAGTAGAGGACCAGCAAGACAGGTGGGCCTGCCAGTTGCCTTTTACTCTCTCTACTAACAAAAGCAGGACAGTGAGCCCTCCTGTATTTGAGGGGATTTAGGAACCCAGAACTGAAACCAAACATCTAATGTTAAAAGATTTCAAAGTGTTTTTAAGGTAGCCAGAGCTGTGGTCTTCAGAATGACCAGGGGTCCTGTTAAGAATGAATATTCTTAAAAAAGAAAAGAAAAGAATGAATATTCTTGGCCCTCCCCTAGAGCTCAAAAATCAGGATCTCTGGGGCTACGGCCAAGGTATCTGCATTTTAATCAAACTCCCTAGGCAGCTCTTCTGCAAAGTGAATGTTTAAATGCCTAGTCCCAGGATCCCCTCTATTATGTAGAATAAGCCCGTAAGGTGAAGCCCTGGACCTCTGAATTATTAACAAGCTCCCCAGGCAAAGGTGATGAGCAATTTTGGGAACACACGCTCAAGGGCAGGAATTGTACCCACTTCAGACAGGCTAACTGAGGCAAGGACTCAGTCATTCTTGTAAACACGTAAGTAGCTGATCTCTCTCTGCAAGGGACCTAAACCTATCCACACAGACAAGGTAGTGGGTATGTTTTAAAATGTAGATTCGGTTATTATTCAGCTACAATGAGGCCACCTGATCAGTATAACTGCCACTGAAAATAAAGTTTGCTACTCACAGTTCCTGCTATAGACTAGTATTGTGGTTCCCAACCCCCAAATTCATATGTTGAAGACTTAACACCCAATGTAATAATATTTGACCATATTTGGAGATAAAGCCTTTGGGAGGTAACTAAGGTTAAATGAAGTTATAAGGCTAAGGCCTTGATCCAATGGAATGAGTACTTTTTTTTTTTTTAAAGATTTTATTTATTTATTTGACAGAGAAAGAGATCCCAAGCAGGCAGAGAGAGAGGGGGAAGCAGGCTCCCCACTGAGCAGAGAGCCCGATGCGGGGCTCGATCCCAGGACCCTGAGATCATGACCTAAGCTGAAGGCAGAGGCTTTAACCCTCTGAGCCACCCAGGTGCCCCTGGAATGAGTACTTTAAAAAAAAAAAATTTATTTTAGAGAGAGATAAAGAGCATGGGAACAAGCAGGGATGGTCAGGCAGGGAAGGAGAGACTCCCCACTGAGCGCAGAGCCCCATGAGGCAGCTCAATCTCAGGACTCTAAGATCATGACCTGAGCAGAAATCAGAAGTCAGACGCATAACCAACTGAGCCACCCAGGCACCCTGAGATTAGTATCTTTTTAAGAAGATATACCAGAGAACTTACAGGTGTGCTTGTTCTTTCTCTTTCACTCCCCCCCCCCCCTTCTTTCCCTCCCTCCTGAGAGAGGATAAAGTTATGAAGGCAGCCCGGAAGAGAACTCTCACCAGAAACTGAATTGGCCAGCACTGTGATCTTAAGACTTCCCAGCCTCCAGAAGTGTGAGAAATAAATTTATGTTAAGCCATCCAGTCTGTGTTATCTGTTACAGTGACCCAAACTGACTACTAATACAGCTGTCAAGAGGTGGGGGCACACCACACCACACCACACCAGGTCACACAGGGAAGCTCCAGGGCCGGTCAGGAGGCATGAGGGAACAAGGGGAAAACATGGGCCAGAGTCTTTATTGTGGATTCTGCAGGATGGAATGCGTGAGGTTTAGGATGGGCAACTGAATAATTTCAGTGGGTTCTGGATTGTAGGAGCTGCCCCAAGTTGTCCCGTACCCAGCACTGGCATGAATAGTGCAAGGGAATAGCAGTCCTGAGCACGAGTGACTGCTGGCACCAAGGGGGCTCTGGATCAGTTAGCTTGCATGTGAAAGGTGCACTCCTGGGTGAGCCATCTAAGCTCTCCAGCAATTAGCCAGCCTTGGAGGGAGCAGTCTCTCCATGGTCAGCAAGGACCCCTGATGTCAAACCACCAGAATTACAGAAAATAACAAGGCAAGATTAATACAGGGTAGTGAAGAAAAGGCCTAGAGACTAAAGACTACTGGACAGAGGAGAGCACAGGAAGAGACTGGTTAGGAATATTGCTGCTGACAGTGCGGAAAAAGGCAATTCGCCCACTATCACTCAAGAGCACATTTTCTGCCTACCTGCTGTGGGTCTTGGCACTCAGATCCTTTAAGAAAGCGATAGTGCCTTCTCCTCTGGCATTGAAGGACACTGGGCAGACAGGACATGGGATCTCCAAAGCCCCCTGAAGGAGGAGCCCCTTGGTTAGCTCAGGAACATCTCCCACCACAAAGTAGTAAATGGATTCAATCTGCAAGACAATAGTACCAACAGTTTATCTGCCTCACGTGCCCTACCCTTGTAATGGACTTACTGGCCGTATACTTTCTACAAAACTGCCTTTGGTCCTGGGGGGCAGCAAGAATAGAGCATGGCTCAAAGTTTTGGGAGGCTATTTGGGGGCCAAAGTCAGGAACTGAGATATTCAAGGCATGGTGTCAAGAAGGTCTGTTGGCAGTGGTCACAAACTCAGGTCTTACATGGGAAGGACAGGATAGGCCAATGTGGAAAATAGCTTCCACTAAGCCCATGGATCCATAAGACAAGTCAGGAGTAGCTGTTTTCAACACAAAGGAAGTGTCCGCACAGCCACTATGGGCAGGAAGCTTACTAATCATTTCCCTCGGTGGTGCCAGAATTCTACAATACAAACTCATTTCTCCTCAGTCTGAGGCAGAACAGGGGGAAGGAGGGCTTATTTCCACTTGGCTCACGCTCTGCTCTCATCTCACAGGGAAGCACACGCCAGGGAAGATGAGGCTGTCCTGATTTCACGAAGAATGTCAGGGGCCAAGTCCACGGCCTGGGCGTTGACTCTCGCCACCATGCCAGGTCGTGAGGAGAACAGGAGAATGAACAAACTCATGTCAGGCGCCCCATCACACATGCACACCCCAACCTTCAAACAGGGATCTAGGAGATACACACTTCACCCAGGTAAGAGACAATCCCAGAGTGCTCCTTGCTTCATTTAGAGACACGTAAAATCCACCCAAGGGAGCCCAGTGACCAGAGTCCCACCCCAACCTCAACCACACTACCCTTGACTTGCCAAGGATTCTGCCTTCCACAGTGCTTGACTTCCCTGCCACTAACGAGTTCTGTGAACTTGGGGCAAGGGACAGAAGTTCAGTTTCGTCACTTATAAAAAGGGAGGTAATGCAGTGTGCCTCGTGCCTGAGTTTAAACAAGATGACTTGCACTTATGCATGCACAGATCTCAGAAACTTAAAGCCCAGAGAGAGCCAGGAACACATATCGTCTACACCTGCCTCTTAAAACACCCTAACTGATTGTTTCCACAGAAAACTGGGGGAAAATGCCCAGAAAATGCATTGGGTTTGAAGGGATAAATAGATGTCATGGGCTCAGGAGCCTTTCTCTGCTCTAATCATAAACCCCTGCTAGTGAAGGTAAACAGGTACCTCAGTTCGACCTCAAACCCAGGACTTAAACCCACCTGACTCAGAGAGAAGAAGACTTATGGTCAGCCTCCCAGCCGTCTGGGCCCCCCGTCTGCAGCAGCTGGGGCTGACTGTGCCCGAAGAGGCAGTAGGAGCAGGGTGGCAAAGGGGCCCTGCTAGGAGGGAGACCTGGGCCACAGGGGGAGCTGAGAGCAGCCTACCCCAGCGACAACCTTTCTCCCTCCCATGGGGCTCACAAAGGCCTCCCTTACCCCCATGACTCAGGCCTCTCAAACCTGCCCCCTGATTTTAAAAAGGACCTAACGGGAAGTAAAGACGGAGCAATGGTGTGTATCTCTTGTAGTCAGTTACCAAGAGGCAGAAAAAATACTGAAAGGAAGAAATGGTGCTCTCTGCATTCCTTGTTAGTCAACTAATACTATTCTCCTAGCAAATGCATTCTCTTTCCCTCCTCCCCTCCCCCACATTACCTTGTGTGAGCGGGGTTCAGTGGGCTCCCCTTTGCTGCACTGTTATTAGTGTGCCAGCTGGTTCGGGCCCAGGCTTAGCATGGGGATGGGCTCAACCTCACATAAGGATCTAAAGTCACACATGGCCCAAGAGAGGAAAACGGACACATGGAGTGTTCTGTGAGATCTGTTAGTTCAAGGGAGGTTAGTGAGGACAAAGATCTCCAGGTGGTCCGTCAGCGGCTTCTGACGCCACGCCTCTCTGTCGCACATCATGCAAACTCAGCTTCTCTGCTCTGGCAATGACCCAGGAGTCTGAAATCCTTGTGCAGAAATGTTTTTCCCTTGAGCCTGCATCAAGCTAAAAATTGCTATAGCCAGCAATGAGTCAGGATTTCCTTTCCTTCACTTGGGCTCCAGGGTTATTCACTATTCATTAAGTTCATTTCTCAGCGGCTCAATTGCCTATGTGTATGGTTATCCGTGCTACAGATTTCCCGGGACGTGCTCTACAGTAAGACCACCTATCCCATCCCCAGTCCCCTCCGGCACACTGTCTCCCTGCCTCTCCTTTCCACTCACATAAACTCACCTAAAAACACTGAGAAAACAGGAGAGGAAGGTAAATACGATACCTAGCCCCATCTCCCACCAACTGGCAAAATGCCTTTTAAAGTGATATGGCTTTGGGGTCATCCGCTCTTTACAATGATAAACCAACATGAATTATTTTTTTCAATGCTCACAAGAGTCTTTTGGAAAAGGAATTCTTGTTATCACACCCATTTTATGGATGAAGAAACAGAGGACTGGACAGGTTAACTGACCTGGTCTTTCAGCTAGGAAATGCAGCTGCCTGACCCCATGAGCAAATGCCTTTGCTTTCAACCACTTCCTTCTGTCGGCTCGTCATGGCAAGGCTGGTCACCTCTTAGAAACGGACGTGAGGGGTGGCGGGGTGGCTCAGTCAGTTAAGTGTCTGCCTTCGGCTCAGGTCATGATCTCAGGGTCCTGGGATCGAGTCCCACACGGGACTCCCTGCTTAGCAGGGAGTCTGCTTCTCCCTCTGCCTTTCCCCTTGGCTTGTGCTCTCTCTTGTGCTCCCTCACACTCTCTCAAATAAATAAATAAAATCTTAAAAAAAAAAAAAAAAAGGAAAGAAAAGAAAAGAAAAGAAATGGACATGAATCCCAGAACTGTGCAAGATCATGGGATAGAAAGGTGGCCAGAGACACACTTTTTTCACTTCCGTGGCTCTCACACCATCCAAGGCTCCTAATCCCTCATATCAACATTATTAACTAAAACCTGGGTGAAGCTGTATGGGCTCAAGGGAACTGTCCTCAGGGGAATCCCCTCCCCTGACCCAGTACCTCTGAGCTCCTCAGAGCAAGGGCTGGTCTTGAGGATCAGCAGCAGCCAGGACCAGGAACAACTTTCTCACTGATCAGCATTTTTCCCTAAATGCTAATTTGTACTAAATTTGATACCACAAGATCTAGAAAATATTTGGGGTTCCATTAGGCTATCATATTGGGAGTCAAAAACTCTTGCCACTCTACACTACATAAAAGGGGGTAGAGCATTTATTTCCACTTGAATTGCCTTATTCTGTCTGGGCCATTTGCTCTGCAGCTGCCCCTGGTAGCCTGCATTCGGCCCAACCAAAGGGGCCTTCACATCTCAGACACAGGTTTGGTGGAAAAGAAGAACCAGACTGGCAGCGGCTCCTTCCGCCCTGACTGTCCTCTGCTGTGGCCTGTCAGAAGTCTCTGGCTATCAAAATCTCCACTTTGTAAGAATCAAAGTCAAACAACAATCACCCAGAATGGCAGTGAGAGGTCTAGCAAAACTCTATCTTATTCTTCACCCTCTGTTTTCCAATCCCTCCTAACACCCTCAACCACCACCAACTTTCTGGCCCGCCAGATTTCAGGGTCCCACCCACTATCCCCACCAGAGTCATACAAGGCTCAGCAAATTCACCTGCCTGGTCCCATGCAGACTATTGCCCTTCAATTCAAAAAAATCAAATCTGTACTATACTGTGGGGAATGGGAATTTCTTGGACCTTCATCTAGCCCCAACTTGGAGAATATCAATACTCTTTCCCATTCCTTCAACGTTCAACAAACATTTATTGAGCCCTTGCCAGGCACTGCCATTTCTTGGGACACAAAGGTGAAAAGATCTGACGCCTGGCTGAACCATGGCCATGCTTATGACTGGTGTGGCCAGCCCTTCTTTACTGTCCAGTGGTAAAGGTTCCTTATGGAATCATATGATATGGGACTGGCTCTAATTCACCTATTTACTCTCCCAGTGAAGAGGATACTTTTTTTAAAGTAAACAAATGTACGCCTATCAGCCAGATAGAAGAGAAGCTGAAACACCACAAAGAAAAACACAGGTACCCTCTGGGCAGGTAGCCTTCTGCTGAAAGCAGAATTCAAGCCCCCTCAGTTAGCCTTCTTGGGCAGCTAGGAATCAGGGCTTTGGATAACCAGCCTTCTCTTCCCGAACAACCCCTCCCATCCTGGATGAGCGGGCCTTCCCGGGCCTCCTGGCACAACACCCCTCCTTTTTAAGGCCAGGGAAGCCACCAATATCCCAAAAATGCACCCCGGGACCACAGAATAGTGCAAAGTAGAAACCTTGGGCTGGACGGCATATATACCTGGGCTCTGAGGACAAGGCCAGCCCCTCTAAACCACCAGAAATTGCCTCAGTACCCCACAGGCTGCCCTTCCCATGAGCCAGGCCCTTTTGCACAGGATCCAACAGAATACTTCATCCATCAATAGTGCTCTCCATGTGTTGCCATCAGAGCTGGGATTCAAGTAGACCCCACCTTGCCTGGCTCCTCTGGATTCGAAGGCTTATCCTCAGTCATCCCTGCCTGTTCAGTCTTCTGGCCCGACTATAGGTACAAACCCCAGTTCTAAAAGAGGCCAGCAGCCTCTGAGCATCCTCCTTTACCCTCACCAAATGCATCAGTCAGCCCTTCTTCTTCATGTGGATCGGATACAAAAGCCCAACTTCCATGTTAATCTTTGAACACAAAACAACAGCCATTCTCTTGGTTCTTTTTGGGACTCACTCATGGGAGAAGCTAATCCAAAGCAGGTTATCATTAGTAGCAAAAGTCTGGGTATCTAGATTTATTGTTCAAAAGTTTCTTAAGCCTTATATCTTTTCTAGTTATAGTTTTCTAGTTATAGAAAAAACCAGCTACATGAGTCGATTTGAAACTCAGTGGGGTGGGCAGAGCAGAGAGGCAGCCCATTAGGGGAACACATGCTTCTCCCCACCCCAACACCTCACAAAACATGGGGCATGGCATTTTTATATAGGAGGCAATTGCAGTTACTAGAAGTTTCCTAGGGACCACATCCAGATATAAGCTCTAGGAGGAAAGGTACAGTGGTCTGAGTATGTTTTATATTTGCCATACTCCAGAGTCTCTTCTCAAGATTTTTTAAGTGACATTTGATAATCAGTGCCTATTAGTCTCTTTCTGGGTTCTTCCTCTTCTATAGGACTTGCTTGGAACTCACTAAATTGTTCCATATTTCCTAGGCTGGGGATGAATCGAAGAAAGGAGAAGCACAAACCAAAGGGAAGTAAAATAGAAAAATCAAAGGTCACTGGGAAATCTTTAAGTCATGGCAGGTCACCAGAGTCAGCTATGACCGAAGTAGCTAGGTGAACAAAGAAACAGAACACCCCTGTGTGTGTGTGTGTGTGTGTGTGTGTGTGCGCACACACACACTCACCCAAGAGCCTGTGTAATGTTCCATTTCTTGAATGCTTATTATAGTGTCCAGACAATTGAAATTTTACAGATGTTAAAACAAACTTGAAAGGCCAAAGAACAAAGTAGCTTCTATTTTGTTCTTTAATGGGAACCATTTGTTCCTCTGGCTTCAAAAGGATAAACAATGCATTTCCTATTTTAAACTATCCTCCTCAGTATCAATAAACAGTCTGGTGAGCACTGAGGGCTATCCTTTCAAGGTGCCAGCACATGGCCTCCTGGCCCAAGAAAGGACTTAATGTAGCAGACTAAAGCTCAAAATCTACGGAATCATGGGAGTCCAGAGCAGAGGAAGCAATTAAGTATTAATTCATATTGACCCATACGTGGTAGTTAAGTATCTGTATCCCAAAGGAAAGCAGATCTCTCCCTACCTGGGGAGCTGAGGCTGGCCAAAGGACCCCACCTGCCTGGAGTCCTTCCCCACTAGCCTGCTGCTCCCTTCAAGTTGCATCCTCAGAATCACTCGGAAAAGTACACACCCTTGTGGCTAACAGGACATAAACAACCACCATTTCAGCACTTCTTCCAGGTAAAGCTTTATGTTCAAAAGGGCCTATCACAGAGCACAAGTGAATGCATTAATATTCAAAAATGGATGATGCCTCTACGTGGATATACTTCACCCTGTAAAGCACATAATGGAGCCATTTGTGAAGAAGAGGAACTGGGAGAGATTCAGAACACAGATGTGGGGAATCCCTATTTTCTCAACCTTAGTTAGGGTTCCACGAAGAGTCTCCCAACCTCTCTCCCCCATGAGAGATGTACTGATTTAGCTAACTGTCAGGAGAACAAGGGCAGAACTAAAATATGAGAGACACACAACTGTGCCGAAATCCCTGTCCTTCCCCACTGCTCAGTGGCCATGAGCTCAGTGGCTCTGCTGGCACTGGCCAAGTGAGGGTCGACCCTACACCCTAATCACCCAGAGGGAGCCCCACCAGGCTCAGGGGGCAGGGTTAGGGAGTCTCATTTTGGTTGCTCCAGCTCTGCCATCACCAAAGCTGCCATTTGGATTCCCACCTGGGGACCGTCACCTACTTCTCAACTGGTTCCAAATTCAGAGGTGAGGAGGACTGAGACTTTGGGTGCTCCTCAATGCCAGTGAAGGTGTTTCTGTGGGATGCTGCTGAAAGGCACCCAGGTCAGCTGAAAGGCAGTATGGGGGTCCTGGGTGTGGAGAGAGACACTGGAAGCCACCGATGTGACCTGGGATCCCCAGGTGCACACACTTACCGTCTGGTCATTCCCAGCTTCCAGCAGAGCGTCGAGGCAGCTAGCCTGGCTCACGGCCAGCTCAAAAGGCAGTTTCTCAACCCAGCTGATGGCAGCGGCTATGGACTGCTCGGTCACAGGAACAGCATTTTCCTGCCATTTCACAGGCTGCTGGGAAACCCTGAAGGGAATCACACGGAGTGTCACGAGGGCAGTAGGCAACCCAGCTGTCAGCCCTCCATCTCAGAGCTGTGAGCAACAAGCCACTTAACATCACCAGAGCTGAAGGAAAGAAAACACAGTTCCTGGCCCTCTAAAAGTTACCAATACATTGGGCAAGCTGTTTAGGAGTCATCTCCAAAGCACCCTCCCCTTCCCTTCCCTGAGCTGTACTGACTAGGAAAGACAATGTGTACAGGAGAATTAAACAATCTCAAAAGAGTAAACATTAACAGCTGCCATTAAAATTACTGAGGGAATGATTTTCACTAACAGGCAGGTTTATATACAACTATCTTCCATTAAGAGTAAATTTATACGGATTCACAGCATTAAGATTTATAAATCAGAGGCACTTCTATTACTCTAAAATTTTATTTCTAATTCTTTTAAGACACTGTTTTCATTATTCCAAATTCCCATCAGTTACCCCTTCTGGATCAAAAATAGTATTGAGTTCAGCAAAGCATTAGTTTTTAAATCCTGGGGACGTGTGATTAAACCATGTAGTTTGGACTTAGAAAGCAGTGATGGAATCCCCCCAAGAAAGAAAAGTCATTTGAATCTATTTATCTCAGTGTTGGTAGTTGAACAAATTATATAAATCACATAAGCATTCATAGTTATAAGAATTATATGAATTGTGGACTAAGGAATCAGCCTGAGCTGTCCTTCATAAACCACCCTGAGACAGAGGTTGCCTCACACCTGTGTCACTCTGTGTGGGCCCCTCTGGGTAGAAATCTGGCTGAGTGGCCTAAATGCTATATAGCACAGGATTCCAAGAAAGCTTAAGCATTGCAGACTTAAGACTTGATTCCTTCAGTAATAGATCTGCAACAGAAATAGAAATCTGGGCTAGAACACAATTAGGCAACATCCCCAAAGATGTCATCTGTTTAGCTGAAAATATTTTCTTCAAAAGAAAAACTCAAGTAGGCAGATGTCCCCTTCATCTAGATTTTTCCTGTCAGGGAGGTACAGCCACTGTTCCACATGAAAAGTTGGCCTTAGAGCCTAAATTCTCTTGTATCCAAGAATCCGTAAATAATTGACTGTGAAAACTCTAAAATATGGGAAATTCTATAAAGCCAGCCACCTGCTATTCTATGATGAATAGGCGGTCAATTTACAGGGGAGTTACAAGAAAAACAGTGATATCTGTGACAAGGCTGAATTCATTATTCAGGCTAAAATCTAAAATGACCGAAGAGATTATTATGGGCCTAACTACACATTCACTGTAATTCCTATTCTTATATTTTGATCTTGCCATGCGTTGAAGAAAAGTATGTTTCTAAATCTCTTCCAATTTGAAAACTAAGATGCCACATGCAAAGCAGATACAAGTTTTCACTGTGGGTCTTCTGGAATTACACACTCTAGGAAATGATAAGATAATACCTCCTCACTCCCCAAAGATATGTTACTTAGCTCCAAATAAGTGAAAACTTCTTAATATCTGAAATATCCCCTTCCAGTGGGAACTCACCGTATGATATTAAATGTGGCTATGTGAGCCACCTGCTCCTGGAGGACCATTGTTAGAGCATCCTGGCACAGATTAAGCTCCTCCTCCAGCATACCACCCAAATCCAGCACGATGGTGATGCGCTGTTCCAAGATGACACCAAAAATCTGCCGGCTTCTGCTGGTGAGCCAGTCCATCCGCTGCTTGTAAGTCTCCACAGCTTGTGTTAAATGTTCCACTAACTGATAGATCAGTTCTGATTTAGCTGTCAACTTAATGAAAATCAAAGCAGAAAGGAAAAGAAAAAAAAAAAAAAACAGAACAAAAATACGCCAACATACGTCAGCTGAACTATCGTGCAGCCAAGAACAACAGGGCCCACTGACTCATGGCCTCTGCCATCAAGAACTGGGCATTAATAATATTTTTGTAGATGGTCCTCTAAACCCCACATAATCTATGAGTAAGTGTTCCAATCTTTCAACTGAAAAAACCTTTGGATGATTCCCCACACAAGAAATGATGATGATGTGATCTATTCAAAATATAGCATTCTTTTAAAAAAAAAAAAAGTTTCTAAATTACATTTTATCTTTATAATTATAGAATTATCTTCACCAGCAAATGTCCAGGGGACATTTTAAGGAATTAGGTAGAAGAAAAGAACTTTCAAGGAATTAGGAAAAGAGAGATCAGCAAAGGCAGATGGGGGAAAAAATAAGTCTCACCAAAGTTTTCCTAAGGACGACATGCCAAAAATATTTCTGAAAATGCTTCTAGACATGCCAGCACATCTGCCTGGCTTCCTCTAAGGGATGCCACCCCCGTGATTCACCCTCCTGCTCCCAACCTGTGCCCTGTATCCTCTTGTCTCTCAGGCCAAGCTCCCCTGGACCATTCACAGCTGCCACCAATCCCTCTAGAGGCTATCCCCTAAGGGTGACAGAGGCTTGCAGGCAATTTCTCATATACACAAATAAACCATCAGCACCCAGATCAGGCACTACTGTGCAAGGCCTCTCAGGGTGTAGGGAGGCAGGAGACAAAGAAAACAAATAAGAAAAAAATGTGCCCTCTTCTGTGAAGAATCGAAGTTTAAAAGATCTGGTACTTACTTTTTACTTTAATGACCCTCAATATACCCACTCAATACCTAAATTGCTAAGGAAAATGTGTTTTCTGAACACACCATTGTGTAACTCCACACTTTCATGCCTTGGTTCGTGCCATTCCCTCCGCCTTAAACTGTTTTCCTTCTCCATCCCCTACATCTCTCCAGCTTATTCCTCAAGCTCCAGCACCATTTCCTATTGCTTGCCATGGCTGCTAAAGGCAAAATTCCTAAATCTCTTGCCCGTATTCAGAGCACTTACTAAACTTTCTACCACAGTACAGAAACCAGCATGGCACCATGTCACAGGGGCTGTGGAGGTGGTCAGATGGCAAAGATGGGCGTGTTCAATAGTTCTGTACTGATTTCCATGTAGCTCAGATAAAAAATATATATAGCACACCAAACTCAAGATTCTATGGATAGGGGTGCCTGGTGGTTCAGTCGTTAAGCGTCTGCCTTCTGCTCAGGTCATGATCCCAGAGTCCTGAGATCGAGCCCCACATCAGGCTCCCCACTCGGTGGGAAGCCTGTTTCTCCTGCTACCATTCCCTCTGCTTGTGTTCCGTCTCTCGCTGTGTTTCTCTGTCAAATAAATAAAATCTTTAAAAAAAAAAAAAAAAGATTCTATGGATATAATTGCTTAGAACCAGGCTGAGTTCAAAAAGTAATGTGAACATTAAGATTTGAATTTTTTAAGTCATTTCTACACCCAACATGGGGCTTGAACTTACAACCCTGAGATCAAGGGTCGCATGCTCTAGCAACTGAGCCAAACAGGTGCCCCTGAACTTTTGAAACATTAAAAAATAATGGGGGTGCCTGGGTGGCCCAGTCGTTAAGTGTGTGCCTTCAGCTCAGGTCATGATCTCGGGGTCCTGGGGTCAAGCCCTGCATTGGACTCTCTGCTTGGCAGGAAGCCTGCTTCTCCCTCTCCCACTGCTTGTGTTCCTTCTCTCCCTGTCTCTCTATCTCTCTCTCTCTCTCTGTCGAATGAGTAAATAAAATCTTAAAAAAAAGAGAGAGAGAACAGTCCAATTGGTACATAGACGTGCACTGACATGAACAAATATCCATAAAGTAACGTGATGGGATACTCGTCTCTGTGAGCTCCCTATGGTGGGCCAGGGTGTGCACAAGGCCAGACACGTTATGGGGGTATATGCTACATTGCTGGAATTCAGGACTCCAGGAAGAGATGCCCCTTGCTCCGTCCATGACTATCTGCAAAAGTGGCTCTCTACTGCCAGTGCATTTGTCAGGTCAGCAGCTGCCCTTGCCTGTCTGCTAACGTCAGTCATACTACTCTTTCTTCTTTATTTTCAAGGCAAAACAAGTCCTGATATGCAAAGGTTTTTACTTTGTGGTCAACAGTTTCATGCATTCAGCTCTAATGGGTCAAGTGCTTCCCTTTCCAGGTCCTAAGACATGACTTTCAGCACCCTGCACACTGTCACAAGAAAGCCTCCAGCCCTGCTAAGGGATTGCTCCACTGCATCGATAGGAAGCAGTGTGTACCTCTCCATACAGGCCACTCCCAGACCTAGAAGTATGTCATAAGGCCTGTCCATCAAGGGAACTCCACTTACATTGTATACTCTGCCATCTTCAGGTCTGTAGAACTGTGGAAACAAGCCATCAGCATATCGAGAAGACACAAGTCTCCCCAGAGAAGTCACATAATCTGCATTTTTACAAAGAAAAATAGTCAAAATAGTGCATTATCAATGTTTCTTATTTTTATTTCAAAATGTTCTTCTCTGATACCATTCAAATTATATCCCCAGTGACACCAAAAATCTATGATGCTTGGTATTCTGTCCTAAATAATGAAGTGTTTCTACGTGCTATGATATAAGCTAACTATTGATGACATGCATAATCCTTTAATGCATGAATGCATGAAGAGGAAAAACAAGGTTTGTTTGTTGGTCTCCTGGTTCTTTTGTCCACAATGATTAAGGCAAAGGGCAAAAGGCAATACACAGTCTAAGCCCTAACAAATTAATAATTACATTAAATGTAAACAGCCTCAGTACAATTAAAAGATAGTGATTGGCTTTCTCTGACTGACTTAGCTCACTTAGCATTATACTCTCTAGCTCCATCCATATTATTACAAATGGCAGGATTTCATTCTTTTTTATGGCTGAATGCCATACGATTTCACTCACATGAAGAATTTAAGAAACAAATGAGCAAAGAAAAAAAAGGTGAATGCCAAGAAACAGACTCTTACCCATAGAGAACAAACTGGTGATTATCAGAGGGTAGATGGGTGGGGGAATGGGTGAAACAGAGGTTGGGGATTAAGGAGTGCACTTGTCATGATGAACACTGGGTGATATTTGGAATTGTCAAATCACTATATTGTACACCTAAAACTAATGTAACACTGTGCATTGTACTGGAATTAAAATAAAAATAATAAATAAATTTAAGAAGAGAGAAAAAACTAGTGATTGGCAAAGAGGATTTAAAATAATGACCCAGGGTGCCTGGGTGGCTCAGGTGGTTGAGCACCTGCCATCAGCTCAGGTCATGATCCTGGAGTCCCAGATCGAGTCCCTTCTCAGCAAGGAGTCTGCTTCTCCCTCTCATCTTCCTCCTTCTCATGCTCTCTCTCTCTCAAATAAATAAAATCTTTAAAGACAAATTAAATAATTTAATTAAATAATGGCCCAACAATAGGGTATCTTCAAGAAAGTTGCCTCAAACATTAAGACATTATAAGCTAAAAACATAATGAAAAAAGATGTTATTTAAGTATTAAATAAAAAGAAAGCAGACTGACTATATTTAATATCAGAAAAGTAAACTAAAGAGCAAAGAATATTACTAGGGACAGAGCAGAACATTATATAAATTTAAGTGTCAACCCACCAGGAAGACACAGCAATCCTAACATCATGATGAAGATGATGTGTCTTCATCAAACAAAAGACTGCAAGTATCTTAAGCAAAAACTGATGGAACTGAAAGGAAAAAAAGACAAACTCACAATTAAAATTGGAGATTTCAATACTACTCTCTCAACAACTGAGACTAGCTAGGCAAAAAATCAGCAAGGATACTCAACAACATCATCAACAAACAGGATTTAATTGATAGAAAAATGTACACAACAACATTCTTTTACAAGCACAGAATATATACCAAGACAGAAAGGAGGGGCAAGATGGCGGAGAGGTAGGACACCCTGTTGCAACCTGTCCCCAAAAGTGAGCTGGACATCTGCCAGACCACACTGAGCACCCATGAAATCAGCCGGAGGAGCAAGACTTTTCACTTCTGGATCTCTACGGGAGCAGAAGACAGGTAAAGCAAAGCGGGAACAAGCAAAATGGTAACAGAGGATAAACAAAAGGGGGAGGGAGCCACCAGAAACGGTGCAAGGACAGTAATACCCCTAAGGAAAGCGCCAGGTGGTTGCAGAGCGGCAATAACTTAGAGCCCGGTTAAAAACACTTAAAAAGGGCATAAGGTTCTGAGGAGCGGCGAGTGGAAGGGGGTGGGCGTAAGCACAAGCCTGGACCCACGCCCCCGGGAAGGACACCGCTCGCCTCAAAGAGAGACCAGTCGGGGGCAGGGACCCGCTCCCCGCACCATTTTGTGGGCCGGGCGCTCCTGAAAGCACCTTAGAGAGTCTGCTGGGTCCCGGAGCCCACACCACAGCTTGTCTCCCTCTACAGCTCTCTCTAGACGGTGCACCACCAAAGGCAAGAACTGCCTGCGGGTGCAGTAATATTGGCAAGAATCTGACCACACCCCGCCAGGACCTAGAGCCCCTAGTGCAGGGGAACGCGCTTAGTCGTGCAGAGCCGCCAAACTGCTGAGTGCGCGCTGCCCAGAAAAGACGGCTGCGCTGGGAGATTTGCGGAGGGGAGTGTTCCTTCTGGTCCACCTAGAGGGGAGCAGACTGCGGCTTCTCTGTGACAGGGAGGTCTGGGTATGGACAGACAGATCCCTTGCTCAGACTCTCTGAAAAGGAGAAAAAGCTACAAAAGGCCAAAAGCCTTCAGAGAGCTAGAGACTGAGAAACCGGGTTCCACAGAGCTCTGCCCCTTGACTGGGGGGCAGGGTGACTCAACCCAAGCAAGACTGACTGGAAAACAACTGGCCAGGCCCCTCCCCCAGAAGACAAGTCAAAAAAAATAAAAATAAAAAAGACTATAACCACAGAGTCACCATAAGACTTTTAAACCCCCAACATCAGGGGAAATCAACATATTAAGTACTTGATAATACCCTCAAACCTGTATATTTCATAGATACAAGTTTTTTTCTTCATTCACTTTTTTTTTAATTTTTATCCATCTGTTTTCACATTTCTTGCTTTG
>CM053610.1:50922302-50944551 GCA_028646535.1 Procyon lotor
TGGAAGAGATTATGCGGAGTGAAATAAGTCAAGCAGAGAGAACCAATTACTTATGGTCCCACTTATGTGCTGAGCGTAAAGAAAAACATGGAGGGCATTATGAGAAGGAAGGGAGGGGTGAATGGGGGGAAACCAGAGGGGGCGATGAACCATGAGAGACTGTGGACTATGAGCAACAAACTGAGGGTTTTGGAGGGGAGGGGGGTGGGGGTTGGGTGAGCCTGGTGGTGGGTATTGAGGAGGGCACGTATTGCATGGAGCACTGGGTGTAGTGCAAAACAATAAATCTTGTAACACTGAAAAAAATAAATAAAATTAAAAAAAAAAAAGAAAATCATAAGGAAAAGAAAAAAAAAAGAATATATACCAAGACAAATCATATCCACGGCTATAAAAAAAAACTCAAAAATTTTAAAAGAACTAAAACCAGAGTATATTCTCTATCCACAATGGAAACAAACTAGGAATCAGTAACAAAAAGAGAACAAGAAAATGTCTAAATTCTTGGAAACTAAATAATATGCTTCTGTAAAATCCATGGATCAAAGAGGAAGTACCACAGAAATTAAAAAAAATACTTTAAACTGAATGAAAAAGATAATACAACCTATAAAAAATGTGAAGAACACAGCTTAAGTGCTGCCAAGAGGGAAATTTATAGCACTAAACACTTACATAAGAAGAAATGAAAAGTCTCAAATCAATAATCTAAGTTCCCATCTGAAGAAAGTAAAAAAGAATAGCAAAACAAATCCAAAGTAAGCAGAAGGAAATACATAATAAACACCAAAGCAGAAATTAGGAAAATTGAACACAGAAAGGCAATAAAGAAAATCAATTAAATAAAAAGCTGGAGCCTGGTGGTAGGTATTGAGGAGGGCACGTATTGCATGGAGCACTGGGTGTGGTGCATGAACAATGAATCTTATAACACTGAAAAAATAAAAGTATTTGGGGAAAATAAATAAATAAATAGCTGGCATGTTCATAAGATTGATAAAATTGACAAAAGTAAAAGGGGAGAAGACATGAATTACTGATATCAGCAATGAAACAGGAAAAAAAAAGACCTTTCAGACATCAAAAGAATAATGGAATACTATAACCAACTCTACACACATATAGTAGACAACTTGGATGAATGAATGAATTCCACAAAAAACACAAACTACCACAACTTTCTTATTATGAAATAGATCATACCTAATAAGGAAATGAATTTAAAATTAAAAACTTCTCAAACAAAAATCCCCAGGCCTGGATAGGTTCTCTGGAGAACTCTACCAAACATATAAGAAATAATTAAAATTCTACACATTTTTCAGAAAACAGAAGACAAGGGAACATTTCCCAACTTATTCTATAAAGTCAGTATTACCCTGATACCAAAACCAGATGTAGGCAGTATAAAAAAAGAGAAAACTACAGACTAATATCCTTCATGATTACGTATGCAAAAATGATTAACTATATTGGCTCAATATTCAAAAACCAATCAAATTAACAGGCTAGGGAAGAAAAAAAATCCCATGATCCTTTCAATTGACACAGAAAAATGCAATGCCCATTCATGGTAAAAATTCTCAGCACATTAGAAATATAAGGGACCTTCCTCGACTTGATTTTTTTAATTCTATAAAACACTTAGAGCTAACATTATACTTAGTGGTAAAAGATAGAAATTTTCCCCAAAGATCTAATATGGGGTAAAGATGTCTACTCTCACTACTGCTGTTCAACGTAGTACTGAAAGTTCTAGCCAGCACATAAGACAAGGAAACACAAGATCACAAAGAAAGAATGAAAACTTTCTCTATTTGGAGAAGACATGATGGTCTACATAGAAATCCCAAGGAATCAAGAGCAACAAAAAAATTCTTAGTACTAGTAAGTGAGCTCAATAAGGTCACAGGATAGAAGATCAACATAAAAAAATCAGCCATGTTTCTATACACTAGCAATGAACATGTGGAAACCAAAATTAAAAACACAAAAGCATTAACAATTGCTTAGAAAAACAAAATACAAAACGTGTAAGACTTGTATATTGAAAATTACAACAGCTGATGAAATAAATCAAAGATGTAAATAGATGGAAAGATAGTCCATATTTATGGATGGAAGCCTCAATATAGTAAAGATGTCAATTCTACTTCAACTGATATACAGGTTTAATACAATTTCAATCAAAATCCCAGCAATGTTTTTGTAGACACAGACATGGTTATCCTAAAATTTATATGAAAATGCAAAGAAACTATACCTAAAACAAATTTGAAAAAGGTTAAAGTAGAGGAACCAGTCTGCCCATTTCAAGACATTACACAGTTAGAGTAATCTAGACTATACTGTATTGGTAGAGAGACAGACACATAGACAAATAAAACAAAACAGAGATAAGTCAGTCAGAGAAAGATAATTATCACATGATCTCTCTGATATGAAGAATTTGAGAGGCAAGGCAGGGGTCTGTGGGGGGGGGAGGGAAGGGGGAGAGTAATGAAACAGGAAGGGATGGGGAGGGAGACAAACCATGAGAGACTCCTAGACTCACGAAACGAACTAAGGGTGGCTAGGAAGTGGGGGGGTAGGGATAGGTGGCTGGGTTGTGGACATTGGGGAGGGTATGTGCTATGGTAAATGCTGTGAAATGTATAAGCCTGACGATTCACAGACATGTACCCTGGGGCAAATAATACATTATATGTTAATAAATTAAAAAATAAAAAAAATAAACAGAGAACCCAGAAATAGCCCCATACAAGTACAACCACCTAATTTTTAACAAAGATGCAAGAGCAATTTAAAACAGAAAGGATAGTCTTTCATTTTATCATTTCATTTTTTAATTTTCATACAGCTGACATACAATGTTACATTGATTTCAGGTATACAACATAGTGATTCAATTTCTTAAAACAATGTATGCTCCCCATAAGTGTAGCTACAATATGTCACTATAGCTATTACAATATCATTAGCTATATTCCCTGTGCTGTGCTTTTTATTCTTCTGACTTATTCATTCCATAACTGCAATCCTACGTCCTCCACTCCACCCCAAATCTGGCAACCAACATAGGTCCTCTGCATAGGTCTGATTCTGCTTTTTGTTTGCTTTCTCATTTGTTTTGCTTTTTAGATTCCACATATATAAAATCACATAGTATTTATCCTTCTCAGTGTGATTTATTTTACTTATCATAATACCCTCTAGGTCTATCCTTATTGTTGCAAATGGTAAGAGCTCATCCTTTGTATGGAGCCATAATAGTCCACTGTATGTATATAACACATCTTACCTATCCATTAGTCTATTGATAGACACTTAGGTTGTTTCCGTATCTTGGCTATTGTAAATAATGCTGTAATAAAAATAGAGATGCAAATCTTTTCAAATAAGTGTTTTCCTTGTCTTTGAGTAAATACAGAGTAGTGGAATTACTGGATCATATGATACTTCTATTTTTAATTTTTTGAGGAACCTCCACACTGTTTTCCACAGTGGCTGCAGCAGTCTACATTCCCGCCACCAATGTACAAGATTCCTTTTTCTGTACATCCTCACCAACACTTGTTATGTCTTGCATTTTTTATTTTAGCCATCCTGACAGGGTGAGGTGATACCTCATTTAGTTTCCATTTGCATTTCCCTGACGATGAGTGATGTTGAGCAACTTTTCATGTGTCTGTTGGCCATCTGGATGTCTTCTTTGAAAAAATGTCTATTCAGGTCCTCTGCCCATTTTTAAATCAGGTTGTTTGGTTTTTTGGGTGTTGAGTTGTGTAAGCTCTTTATATGCTTTGGATATTAGCCTCTTATCAAATATATTATTTGCAAATACTTCTCCCATTCAGTAGGTTTCTCTTTGTTGATGGTTTCCTTCACTATGCAAAAGCTTTTGATTTTGATTTTAAATAAAGGTGCTGGAGCAACTGGATATCTATAGTCCAAAAATGAAACTTACACAGAAAGTAACCCAAATTGATCATGGGCTAAATAGAAGATGTAAAACTACAAAACTTTTAGTAAAAACATAAAAGAAAGTCTTTGAGAATTAGCAAGATCCATAGAAGAAAAAAATTGATAAATCAATAAAGTCACCAAAATTTAAAACTTTTGCTCTGAGAAACTCTCTTAAGAGGATGAAAAAAATATGCTACACATTAGGAAAATGTATCTGCAAGCCATATATGTGACAAAGGACTCATATCTAGAATATATAATGAGTTCTCGAAACACTGAAAAAATTTAATTAGAGAATGATCAGAAGACACGAAGAAACATTCATTTTGCCAAAGATAACATAGAGCAAATAAGCACATGAAAAGATGTTCAACAAAACCAGACATTAGGGAAACAGACAAAACTACAACGAAATATCACTATGCAACTGTTAGAACAGCTAAAACTTTTAAATGGTAACAATACCAAACGCTGGTGATGATGTAGAGAAACTGTTTCTCTCTTAAATTGCCAAAGTGAATAATACAACTACCCTGGAAAAGCTTAGCAGTTCCTTAACAAGACAAAATAAAACTAAAACAAAACAAGAAATAAATACCATGTAGCAATTACATTCCTGGGCATTTATCCCAGAGAAATGAAAACTTATAGTCACACAAAAACCTGTAAACAACTGCTCATAGCAGACTCATTTGTAATGGTCCCAAACTGAAAACTACCCAGATGTCTTTAATGGTGACTAGCTAAACAAACAGTGATACATCCATATTCTGGAATACTACAGCAATAAAAAGAAAGAAATCATTGCTACATGCAACAACTTGGATGAACCTCAAAGAAATAATACTAAATGAAAAAATGCCAATCTCAAAAGGTCACATACTACATGATTCCATTTATATAAACATTCTCTACATGAGAAAATTAGAGATAGAAAACAGACTTGTGATTGCCAGGAGTTAAGGATATTGGGGCAGTAGGGTGACTGTATGACTACAATGGGGTAGCACAAGGGAGTTCTTTGTGGTGATAAACAGTTGTGTATCTTGATTGTGGTGATGGTTACACAAATCTACACAAGTGGTAAAATTACACAGAATTATTCACTTACGGTGTATCAATGTCAAATTCCTGATTTGATGTTATACTATAACTTTATAAGATGTAACCATTAGGAGAAACTCAGTGAAGGGTACTTGACATCTGTGTATATTATCTTTTTAATTTCTTGTAAAGCTATCATTATTTCAGGATAAAAAGTATCAACCAAAAAAAAAAAAGTTTCAACCAATGAGGCATCTGGGTGGCTCAGCTGGTTACGTGTCTGGCTCTTAATTTTGGCTCAGGTCATGATCTCAGGGTTATGGGATTGAGCCCTGCATCAGGCTCTGTGCTTGGTGGAGCCCACTTGGGATTCTCGCTCTCCCTTTCCCTTTGCCCCTGGCATTGCATGCATGTGAACGTGAACATGCACATGAACATGCATGCTCGCTCTCTCCCTCTCTCCCTACAAAAAAAAAAAAGTATCAACCAATCATCAAAAAAAAAAAAGTGAAATAAAAACAAAATCAGATAAGCAAAAACTAAGAAAATCCATCATTCGCAGTACCTTAAATGCTTAAAAGAGGGGCGCCTGGGTGGTTCAGTGGGTTAAAGCCTCTGCCTTGAGCTCAGGTCATGAGATTTTAAATAAAGGTGCTGGAGCAACTGGATATCTATAGTCCAAAAATGAAACTTACACAGAAAGTAACCCAAATTGATCATGGGCTAAATATAAGATGTAAAACTTTAATTCTGGATGTAAAACATCCAAGTTGTTGGGATTGAGCCCCGCATCAGGCTCTCTGCTCAGTGGGGAGCCTGCTTCCCCCTCTCTCTCTGCTTGCTTGCTTGCTTGCCTCTCTCCCTACTTGTGATTTCTCTCCTGTCAAATAAATAAATAAAATCTTAAAAAAAAAAAAGAAAGAAATGCTTAAAAGAAATTCTTTAGAAACAAATACCAGATGGAACTGCCAGTCTTACAGGAAGGAAGAATATTATCAATAGTAAATATGTGGATTGTAAAATGCTCTTTTTTCCCCACTCAGTTTCTTTATAAAACAAAAGACTTTTTAAAGCAGTAATTATAACATTGGCTTATGAAATTTATGATGTATTTAAAAATATATTTATTTAAATTATTTAAAACAATAATACCAGGGACAGGAGTGGGGCTAAGTGGAGTTCTACTGCTGCAAGCCTCTTAAATCTTACATGATGTAGTACAAAGTTAACTTATAGCAGACTGTTATAAGGATTTAATCACTAGAGCAAGCACTGAAAACATAATGCAAAAAGACATAACTAAAAAGCCTACTGAAATTTAAATGGGATGAAATGAAATATTAAAAAATATTCAATTTACCCAAAAGAAGACAGGAAATGAGAAACAGAGGAAATAAAAAGACAAATAGTAAAATGGCATACCTAAGTCTAACTAATTATTATATTGAATGTAGAGAACCAACCCTACAATTAAAAGACAGAGATTATGAGAACGGGTTAAAGAGGCACTCCTTAAATAGACAGACTACAGACAGTTTGAAAGTAAGACTGAAAACAAATATGCCACCTGCAAATGAAGCATAAGAAAGCTGCAGTGGTCGTATCAACAACAAAGTAAATGTCAAAACGAGGACTACCATCTGAGATAGAGATGGACATTTAAAAATTATTAAAATTTGTCAGTTCATCAGGAAGACATGACAATCCTAAATGTGTATGTATTTAGAGTTTCAAACTATATGAATAAAACTGACAGAACTACAGGGAGAAATGGAAAAAGCCACTAGGCAAAAAAAATCTCTAAAGACAATGCACATCTCTATAATAGAATAAAACCAACCACCTCGAACTAATGAACATTTATAAATACTATCTAACAACTGCAGAATACACATTCTTTTTCATGTGTGCATGAAATGTGTACCAAGATATATGGTGGGACATAACACAAATCTCAGCCTATTTCAAAAGATGGAAGTGTTACAGGCTATGTTTTCTGACAAAAATAGTAGTAAATTAGATCACAAGGATTCTTTCAAAATCCTAAGATATTTACAAATTAAACATTTCTCTTAAAAATAAATCAAGGAAAAAAGTCACAAGAGAAAAAAATATTCTGAACTCAATAGCAATGAAAATAGTACCTATCAAGATTTGGATTCAGTTAAAGCAATGCTTAGAGAAATTTTAAATGACTATATGAGAAGAGAAGAAAGGCTTAAAATCAATTATCTAAGTTTCCACCTTAAGCTAGAAAAAGAAATGCAAATTAAACTCAAAGTAAGCCGAAGAAAATAAATAATAAAGTTCAAAGGAGATATCAATGAAATAGAAAACAAAGAACAGGGGGAAAAAAAACAACAAACCCAAAATTTGGTTCTTTGAAGAGTTATGATAGACCCTGAACAAGACTTATGAAGAAAGAAGTGAGGAAAAAAAAACACAAAAATTATGTCTGAAATAAAAGAAGGAATACCTTTACATTCTACAAGCTTAAAGAAAATGTTAAGAGAGTATTATGAAACATGTTTTGTCACTATATTAGAAAATACTGATGAAATGGACAAATTCCTTAAAAAACACAGCTTTTAAAAATTGGCATGATGAAACACAAGATCTCTATGCTGATTACAGAAGAGAGTTTCTTATCAAACTTTTCCTACAAACAAAACTCCAGGCTCAGATAAGTTTCACTGGTGTATTCCATCAAACATTTAAAGAAGAAATAGTACCACTCCTATAAAAGCACCATCAGAACATCCAGGAGTTAAAAATAGAGCTACCTTATAACTCAGCAATTGCACTACTGAGTATTTAGCCCAAAGATACAGATGCAGTGAAAAAAAGGAGCACAAGCACTCCAATGTTCATAGCAGCAATGCTTACAATAGCCAAACTGTGGAAGGAGCCGAGATGTCCTTCAACAGATAAAAGAATAAAGATGATATGGTCATCTAAAGATGATATATACAATGGAATATTACTCAGTCATCAGAAAGGATGAATATCCACCATTTGCACTGACATGGATGGAACTGGAGGGGATCATGCTAAGTGAAATAAGTCAAGCAGAGGAAGACAATTATCATATGGTTTCACTTATTTGTGGAACATAAGGAATAGCATGGAGGACATTAGGGGAAGGAAGGGAAAACTGATGGAAGAGAAATCAGAGGGGGAGACAAATCATAAAAGACTATGGACGCTGGGAAACAATCTGAGAGTTTTAGATGGGAGGAGGGTAGAGGGATGGCGTAGGCCGTTGATGGGTTACAGAGGGCACATGTTGTAACAAGCACTGGGTATTATATGTAAATAACACTACATTAAACACTACATTGAACACTACATTAAAAAAAAAGAAGGGGCACCTGGGTGGCTCAGTGGATTAAACCTCTGCCTTCTGCTCAGTGGATTAAACCTCTGCCTTCAGCTGCCTTTAATAAGAAACTCTGTTCTGTAATCAGCATGATTTCAGGGTCCTGGGATCGAGCCCCACGTGGGGCTCTCTGCTCAGCAGGGAGCCTGCTTCCCCCTCTCTCTCTTCCTGCCTCTCTCCCTACTTGTGATCCCTTTCTGTCAAATAAATAAATAAAATCTTAAAAAAAAAAAAAAGAACATACAGGAGGAGGGGATGCTTTCAAATCATTTTATGAGGCCAGCATAATCCTGATGCCAAAGACTAACAAGGGTATCAAAAGAAAATAAAATCATAGAGTAGCATCTTTCATGACCTAGATTGAAAAATCCTTGACAAAATATAAAGAACTGCTATTTTTGCTAATATTAATGACCGAATTATAGTTACTTAAAATACAAGATAGAACTGCTTTGTTTCCTGATACAGGAATCCCATAGACTGCATTTAGAAGATACAGGGCTGTACCACCCCTTGTGGAAGGATAAATGGGAATGCACAGCCTAAGCTCTGAAAAGCAAGGCCTTGCCATTAGAATGGGCCTCCAGATCAGTCCATGACAATCACATCCCCTAGGCCTTCCTTATCACCAGACTGGAACAAAGCTGCCAAGGGAACTGGTGAAAAATTTCAAAAACACAGTATTATTGGCCACTCAATAAATTTGTGTTTAATTCATTAATTAAGTGGCTAATCCAGAATTAGTAAAATCCAAGTAATGGCAACTTCCCTGACTGAAGGAGTGCTCCTCAAGTGGGGTGTGACTGCCATGTTGGACAGGGCACTCCTGCTAGGTGGGCTAGCTCACACTCCCTAAGACATTCCATATCCCTGGTCCCCAGGCTCTATATTTCAGGAGCAACTCAAATCAATATGTCATCAGAAAATGACATAAACAAAAACAAAACACACCCTCACCCATTCTCATACTCCCTGTTGGAGGGCAGTACTGCTGGGAGTTCAGGACCAAACTTCTAAGCAATGTGTTTAGAAAAACTAGCTTGTCACGTAAGAGAGGCCACAACAGGAAATCAGCACATTCTCCCTGAAACCACACACAGCTATTGTCTTAACCAACAACCTCCTAAAGGGATTTGCACATCCCAAGGGATAAGATAAAGAAGATATCTGCTGGAATACGTACAACTTCTATTTATTTTTTATTTCATCTTTAAAAGGACTAAGAATGAGATTAAGCAATATTTAAACAGTGAAAATAAGCAATGTTTAACAAGTGGACTGACAATCATACATCTGTGTAACAAACATACATTGGGGGTCCATGAACATTTTTTATGGATAAGGATGTGAGATCAAAACGAGATCAGAGGTCTGTGGTTTTGGGGGTGACCTTCAGAACTAATGCAGCCCCCTCAAAGGCTAAAGGATGGCAAGGTGGTTGGGCTTCCCAACCAGTATTGCTTTGTGAGTACTATACCTTCACAATGTGGGAATCCAATCTGTGACAGAATCTGTTTCAAGGTCAATTTGTTGCTCTTAAGCCCATGCAGTTGAAGCCATTCCTCTGATGAGATGAGACTCTGTCCCGCCAAGTCTGTTTTGGTGTTGCTTTGTCTCTCTTGCCCCTGCAGCTGCACCTCAGAGATGGTGGAAGATGAGGATGACGGCTCCATCTCTGAGTCAGGATCTAAGTCACAGAGACCCCCCATAAGGGCAATTGTCAAAATCAAACTTGCTCAAGACTGGGAAGCAATCTAACATCAACAGAGGATGGGTTTAATATTAATTACAAGTGGAATTGTAATTGAAGTGGAATTCAATCTACCGGTTAAAAATGTTTAATGTAGATGCACATTCGCTGACAAAGAAGATATCCACATATATTGCTAAAAACGTATCGGTAAAGTTCAATATCTATCCATACATCTCCGTATATACACAGAGAAAAACATCTAGAAAGGTAATTGCCAACAGTTTATAGTAGTTTTATCTGTGTGGTAGGAATATATGTAGTTTTCACCTTTTCTATATTGTTCAAATATTTGCATTATTTAAACATTTCTGAAAGAGGATTTACTTTTATAATCAGAAAAATGCAAAGCTCTTCCATTTTAGAAAATAAACAATTGCTCCTGAACCCTCATTACACATCAGTATTTCAATTATAATTGCACCTGACCTTTTACTTCCAAAGAGGATACAGATGGTAAAACCCTGAGAGGAAACACAGGTGGGGTTTCTAACACAGAGCTAGTGACAGGGTGGGAACCGGATTGTGGCTCAGTTAGAATACATGGATTCACTTTCCAAATGTTTTATTTTAAAGTTGAACTTAAACATTCTGAATCATGTAGCCAGCTGTTCTGGGACCAACTGGACTCAAGGCAATATTCTACATATTAAGCTTATCTAGATCTGCCTAAATATAGTTCAGGTACACAAGAGGGAAGGAGTGGCCCAGACTGTAATGCAATCTTAACCCACTCACCACAACTTCAGGCAGGGAAAGAAAGGTCTGCTTACTTCTGTACCCAAAGTGTGAAACACTTATGTTTGTTCCCTGGACTGTAAAACTTTTCAACAACAGAAATATTCCCTCTTCCCATTTCTAAAACTCCAACCACATTCCCTTGCACATCTCTGTTATAATATGGAAATCAGTCAAACACAGAAATCAGTTGGATATAAGCTAGGGAGTTTTCATGAAATGATATTAGAAGTATTATTATTAGCAATAAACGAGTTATGCATGGATAAACACTTGATAGACTGGAAAGAGCTATGTCCAAATAAATTCTTTAAAAGTCATTATCCTTTAGTAATTGTACCACTTTTCCTCCAAGTACCTTTTTACCCCCAAGTTCCCAGTCATATGAGCTATTAAGTTTGGGCTTCTCCTCCTACTTTAGACTCACAGAACATGAAAACAAGAACAGATTTAAACTTTCTTTTTGAGATCCAGCCAACAAAGAGTACCAGCTGAAGGACTTTTAAATTTGGCTAACGGTTCCCATAGAAACAAGAAAAGGAAGCTCAGAATAAAGATTTTTGATTATGTCATCATTTCCAGTTCATCTTTCTTCGCCCTGACACACACTCAACCCACCTCCTATGTTCTTCTTACTAGAGGGAGCTACATGTCATAGGTTTAAAAGGCAGCACAGCTGTGTAAATTGTCTTTATAAGGCTCCTAAACTGGATTTTGGAAACTTAAAGGTTTCAGAAGAGTTGTACATTTTAAGGCCAAAGAGACACATTCTTGATTCCAAACAGAAGGCAACTGAATCCTCCAGCTAAGGGGCATGCCCCAGTGGCTCCTGCACTCACATGGCTTAAAAAAGTTTTTAAATAAATATTTAAAAATATTTGGCTGGCTCTACTGAATTTGAGAACCTGTATGAGTCATTATGATTCAGCTCTTGACTTAGGATTTTTTAGCTTAAGAAGCCCCATATTATCAGAAATGAAAGCAACTGGACAATAGAAATAATCCAAGGAGACAGGAAAGGAAAAAAAAAAAAAGGGCATCTCTCAACAGAAGGGATAGTTCTATTTAGACTGGATAAGAGTTACCGTCAGAGCAATGAAGCCAAATGACCTGACAGAGCAACCCCTCCACACACTGCCTGCCTGCTTTCCTAGCTCCAAGCTGGTCTCAGGTGGTTCTCCCATGGAAAACCTTAAAGGCCCATTGCAAGTTCTACCTCTTCCATTAAGCCTCTCCAGACTCTCTCACCGACCTTCCGAAACATCCTCCTAGCAAAGCTCCTACTTTCACTTTGACACTCCACAAATATGACTTCAGGCACTTCAGATTAACCCCTTCTAGGCTAAAAGAAGGTTCAGTGACTACAGGGACAAACTATATGAATGCCCTCAACACAGTGCCTTAAATACAGCAGGCACTTTGTAAGGGTATTGAGATGAATTAAACTGATCACTCAAAATTACTGATAATACTAAAAAAAAAAAAAAAAATTACTGAGAATATTGATTTTCAAACAAGGCAATGATTTTTTAGTTCAAACAAGGCTATTATCAGGAAATAGCTGTCTCTTTAATAGAGACACACTCTTTTCCAGATATTACTATGTTGTTATTATTATTACTGTGGTTTTTCAGGATTTCTTCATCTGAGGTTATTACAAACTGGGCAACAGAGGAATCCAGAAGCAAGAAACAACAAATTCACTTGAACACTGCCCTAAGTTTTAAAAGCTATCCCAAGAGCTGAAGTTTGGGGAAATACAAAGGGATTTCCAAAAGATAATGAAGAAGTATAAACGTGGGGGCGAGGGGAGAAGTGAAAGTCTGAGCTGAAGGCAAGAGCAGGCAGGCAGAGCTTGGGGAGAAAATAGAAAGGTTAAGTGGGCACAAGTCAAAGGCCCCAGCTAAGGGAACTGAAAGCGCCAAGCACAGTCATTCTGTGCTGCTAAAGTCTGCCCATAGTGGGCAGCCAAGAGATGCTCCAAGGTCGTCCTGAGGGGAGCACCTAGAGGAAGTTCTCATGGTTTAACAGAGTAGGTCCTATATGGTCAGAGATTGAGGCACAACGCACAAATTCAAGTCCATTAATTCAGCTTAAACATTGGGTATACTTCTGTTTTATTATCAACACCCAAAACTTCCTATATCCTTGTTAGTCCTTGCTGAAAATAAAGTCTAGATTAGATGGATATGTCTTGTGATTTTTGTGAGTTTTTAATTACAATTCTTCCAGCAAAAAAGGAGGCTGAGATGAAGCCCCATGGCTATCCTGTTGCAACTCTCCCCCAGAAACCCTTGATCTACTCCTCCCCCCATTCTCCTGCCCTGAGGAGTAAGGCTAGCCTTACTAGGCTAGTAAGGCTAGTGATGATCTGCTCAAATACCGTGGGCAGAGGCAAGGAGACTGAAATGGGCTGGCCCACAGCTGAAAAAATGGGGTCAAGAAAAGAAAAGCTAAGAATAATGAGGCTGCTCTAGGAAGGTCATTTCTGAGAAGGAAACCAAGAGCTCCCTAGAAGATAAGAAGAAAACTTTACCAAGTGGAAACTAAAACTAATAAAGTTGTATGCCCATATAAAAAGAGGAAGAGAAAACGGGGCTTGTCTTAGTGACGTGATTGGAAAACCACCTAAGTGTAGGATGGAAGAGAACCAGAGACTATACCAAACCAGAAAGTTGTAGAAAGCTGTAATCCACGCAAATTCCTTTTGGACTATTCGTGTTATCACTACCTCTTAAAAATGAATTTCTCCTGGTTCTTGTATTAACTCCAAACCCATGTGCACTTCGCCTTCTTATTACTGTTGGCCTATGGTAAGACAGAAACCAAGAAAGCTAGTTCTCCACCAGAGCCGCTGAGCTTCGCTGGGAGTGGGGCAGAGTGGGAAGGGCTCTGCAACAGGAGGGGTCCGATACCTGTGTCTCAGCCTGACCTTAGGACCAGAGTAGTTCAGTGAACCTGGGAAAGTGGCTGAACTTTTGTGGAGGGCAGTCCAAGTCAGAAACTGCAAAATTCCAAGCTTTCCCTCTACAGTTTGCTGGAAACCTAGGCACCTCGAAGGTTCTGGTGTAGAAGGGACAGCATCCCACTTACGAGGCAATCTGTCGGATGAAAGACAAGAAGGTTTCTGTTTAGCAGCCGCCCTCCCATTCTCTGGGAGCCTTGTGACCCCAAAGGGCCGGTGAGGCGTGCATCCTGCTGGTGGATAAATCAGCGACTTCCGCAGGCAAGGGGTCGCCGCTTGGCGCGAAGAATTCCAGAAGTTCGATTTCTCTGTGACCCCCCCGCGCGAATGGCGCGGCGTGTTGACCGCGGCGTCGCCCTGGTTGCTCGGACGCGGCCAATCACAGAGCGGCTCCCTGAGCCGGCCCCGCCCACAGAGCGCGCGCCCAGCGGAGGCGGGGCCAGCGGGGCTAGCGAGCCCAAGGGGAGGTGCTCTGAAGCCAGGAGGGGCGAGGTGGCGAAGTGGATGTCCGGGATCCCCAAGGCAGTTTGGGACCCGAAGCGAGAGCCCCACGCTAGGGGACAGGGCGGATGGCATCGTCCCCTCCGCCTACTGTTGCCGGGGAAATTAACAACGGCGGCGAACATTTATTAATTAAGTTAACAAGCAGATAAACAAGCAGAAGAGCCCGGGTCGGGGGCGAGAGCGCGAGCAAATTGTGGAGGAAGGCGCCCAAGGCGGGAGGGAGGCCCTTGCACCGCAGAAAACATTACAATTAACTTCTGTACCTACTTTTCAGAGTGCAGAGCACTTACCTCTGCATAATCTTGTTTAATTTTCACCTGAACTCTGTGAAGAGCTATTGTTCTTCACAGGTGAGGGGAAGCAGCTTCAAGAGGTGGGGCCGTTAGTTACAGATCGCCCAGCTGTGGGGCGGGCGTGAGTGAAGCTAAGACGGGTGAGACTGAGCTGCAATTCGGGGGGAGGGGCTGCAGTTACCAAAAATACCCTTATCTATTAGAAAGGAGTATTCCTATAGTATTATTTTCTCCATTCGGCTTTATTTTTAACCCTTATTTTTACCGTACCAATAAGTAAGGAGCTCAAAATACGGGCCTGTGATTTTTCAGTCACTTGGAAATAAATGTGTGCTTAACGAAAACCATCTTTAAATCCTTAATGAAAGATCCCAGGGGTAAATACTGTTTTATTATGTTGGGCTATTAAGCTGTGTTTTAGATTTTAAAACTCAAAAAGTGACCAGGTCATTTGTAAGTTTTTGAGTCAAACCTCTAATAAAACGTCGTTAATAGTAAAATTGAACAATTCCGTCCTCCCCGCCCCACCAAAAGTCTACTTCATCTACAGGAGGTTATTTTTCCTACATTCTTTTAATGCCTTTATAACTTTTAAAGTACTAACAGGCTTGATCTCAGATCACAAATCATTCCATAAGATTATTAGATTGTATACCATTGGCCATATAGATGACACCTGCAACCACACCACCAGAGAACAAACAAAAATTCAACAGCACTAAAAGATTGTGTTCAGAAGAGTACCTAGCCCCGCCCACAATTGCCAATGCCACAGTAATCCCTGCTGTCCCCACCCTGCCAGACTAATATTATTAGGTCTCATGGGTTGGATAGAGGGCATGGTGTTCACACAGCCAAACCCACCGCCTTACATAGTCACACAGGCACTCCTGTCCTCACCTTCACCCCATGCACTCTACCTTCCCTGGGACACTTGCCACTTACATGCAAGTGACTGCAGATGACTCTATGCTTTTGTCAATTATATGTAAGCGACTGCATGCATGAGTTTATATGAAAATGTTAGACATTAATTACTTGAAGTGTAGATAGACAAGTAAGCAGAAGATTAGGTCCTTTGAAGTATTGCATAGTTGATTCTGACTTCAGTCCGACTAGCCAAAGGATGGTTCACCTTATTTGTGTGAGTTGCGTGGTCTGGAATAAGAATACCTTTGGCACAGTTGTGATACATTGTTGTTCTGAACTTTAACACATTTGCTTTGAATTTATATTTCACAGATCATTTATACCCTACTCTCAACCTTAATAATTGGCACTTACTGTGTCATTCCCATCGTTAGCTTCAGACTCTTTGCCACTGCCCACAACATAAGTGCTCCAGCAGGGATACTAGCCTGGTCCCTGCCTCTGACCACATACTTTTGCTCAGACCACCCCTTTCACCTGGATTACATCAGCGTGGGAGCCACAGAGCCCCAGGTCTCTTCAGGGTCAGCTCAAGCTTCTCTCTTTGCAAAGCCTTCCGTGGACGCTCCCGCCACAGCAATTTTTCTCCCCTTGTCCAGACTCAGAGCATCATTTGTCAGTGGCACTGTTGGCAATGGTGTACTGCCTTGTGACAGCCCTTCCATTGTCATTTGATCCTTGTGCTGTTTTTTCAGGTTGAATGGTTTTTCTTTTTCTTTAAACAAGTCTATTATGACACTGCATGTGCTTGTGATCATAATTAGAATCTTTTGGGGGTGGGTGGAGGTCACTGAAACCGAAGGAGAAAAAGCAGTTTTCCTAACCCCAGTCCAAGAACGAGAACCAGAGGAACAGTAGAATATTGATTCAAGGGAATAATTTATATGGTAAGAAAGAGTCTGAGATGGACTTAACACAAAGGCACTACCTTGGAAGATGAAGGCTGGGGAAAAGGGGGAGGGGGAAGTGGAGCAGCTAAGTCAGATTGCAGTCACCGCTGAGCCTTCTGGGCACTGTTGGTCCAGGGCGTTCTGGCTGTCAGGGGAGGCCTTGAGAGAGGCAAGTGAGTGGGAGCAGGGGAAGGCAAAGTCCAAATGGACACTCGGCATCAATTATGATGTTCTGCAGTTCATGGTTCACTTTCTGGGGAGTGACTGCAAACCTCTGGCTCTCAATCTCACATCTTTTGTGAGGACCAGAGCTGTTAGGCATAACTGTTCTACTCCTGATAATTACTATGTTCCAGGTTTGCCAACGTTCAAAACAATAGGTAGAACTTATTGAATGCCAGACAATGTTCTAAGCATTTTAAATATATCGCTTCCTCAAATCCTTATGAAAGCTCCAGAAGAAAAATACCACGATTATTTCCATCCTACAGATAAGTAAACTAAGACATAAGATCAAGCAGCTCCTCCAAGGTCACTCAGCTAGTGAACTGTTTACCCAGAATTTGAACCCAAGCAATCTGTCTCAGTGCTCTGCCCCCTTAATTAGATGCTGTGTTGGTTACTTGTTGGCCCTAATTTCCTCCAAAAGAAATTTTCCATCATCCTGGTTGTACAGTGTTCATTTAGAACTGGATATTAAGGCCACAGTGAAAACCTCACTGGATTTGAATGGGTATTTAACAACACACATCTCAACATTAAATGGCATAAAGCAGGTCTGTTTTCTAATTACCTTCCCTCCCACACTTCTTGTTAAGTTTGCAACGTGCCACTGCTTTTAAAAGAATTAGATGCCTTTTTGTCCATTACTATATCCTAATAAGTAAATGAAGAATTAAATATTTCATCTAAACGAAAAAGTTCCAAACACTTGGAAATTTAAAATCACTCTTCAAAGCAGATAACTTACACTGAAAGCTGGCAAAGACAATATTCATGGATGAGAGTTTGATTATACAGAAATGATATTCAGGAATGGGCCTAAATCTTGCCCTGGCTGGGTCATCCTCTTCCTATGGTTTCCAAGGACAGAAGTATAGATACAGGCCAATGACAATGGGCAATAGGTGTTTCCCTGTTTTAGGTCCCTCTAACCCAAGGGCGGGTTGACCCAGCAACCCCACGTGGGTGCAGGACTTGGGCACAGAGCTAGTACCTCTCTCCTTCTAAGCTTGTGTCTATCTACCAACTCCTTACCATGCCTGGCAGGCAAATATGTAGCACTGCTTATGTGGGAGGAAAAACAAAAGAGGGCCTGCCCACTAGAAGAGGTAAGCCCTGGTTTGGCTTTCCTCTTTTCCCCTCGGGGAAAGAGCAAAGTGCCAGAGAGAGAAACACACCTGGTGGATAACTTCACACTCGTAAACTTGGCACCATCAACATCCTGGAATCTGATCCAATTAGACCAATACTCCTACTTCTTCAGGAGTGAAGGAAGAGAGGAAAGAGAAGACCAGGATAACACCAGAAGAATTAGAGCATTCTCATTGGTGAATTTAATTGTAAAAATCCTACATAAAACAGTAGTAAATGGAATTTAATAAAAGATTCTTTAATCGTTGTTTTAAAATTGTGAAAGTACATATCTTTCTGCCAAGCAATTCCACTGCTAGGGTTCCTTGAGAAGACACATAACTATTTTTATAAAGCAAAATAACAAAATAATGGAAATGACCTCCATGTCCACCAATA
Organism: Procyon lotor; assembly: GCA_028646535.1. Classification (NCBI taxonomy): domain Eukaryota; kingdom Metazoa; phylum Chordata; class Mammalia; order Carnivora; family Procyonidae; genus Procyon; species Procyon lotor. Next base: position 50,940,514 of record CM053610.1, read on the forward strand.
AGGGGGTGGTTGAAATTATGGTATATTCTTATTGTGATATGGTAGCAGTTTAAAAGAATAAGATTTTTTTGTTACAATGTAGAAGAGTTTGAAGGTATACCGTTGAGAGTCTTTCAATCAAATTGCAGAACAAATACATGCAGTATAATGCATTTTGTGTTGAAAAAAAATGCACCCATACACACTCAATTGTACTGATGCATTCACATTTGTTTCCACTTGTAACCCAGGCCAGAGCAAGTCACATGACCCATCTAATTGCCAGGAGATGGGGAACTATGAGGAGGGAACCCAGCAGAGTCCCCAGACACTGGGAATTTCTCTTTGCCTTATGAGCCAAGGTTTAGCCTTTGGAGAACAACAGCCAGAAGGAGTTGTAGGCACTCTGCTTTCCACTATGCTATTTCCATCACCTGAGGAGATGATGAGAACAGGCTGCCTGGTGGAATGTGGTGGCAAGGGCATGCGGAATGTACAGAGGGTTGGAAACAAATACACACATGCCTCTTGGGCTAGCTTCATCTAAAATTGTACACAGCGGACCCTTGACAAGACAGGCTTGAAATGCACAGGCCCATTTATACATAATTTTTTTTATAAACACAGTACAGTAATTAAATGGATTTTCCTTATGATTTTCTTAAGAACTTTCTTTTCTCTAGCTTATTTAATTGAAAAAACATAGTATAAAAAAGAACATAGTGTATACTACATATAGCATACAGAATATGTGTTGATTGACTCTTCAAGACTCATTGACTCTTCAGTTGATTGACCCTCAACTGTGATGACATTTTCTTGCTCAGATAGAAATGTTGTCACAGAGATAGGGCTTAGAATATTATATGCCAAGGACTTTTGTAAAATATGAAAAATGATATAATGAAGATTATCTCTATTCCTCAAGTATCTATTAAAATAAAATCGGGGACGCCTGGGTGGCTCAGTTGGTTGAGTGGCTGTCTTCGGCCCAGGTCATGATCCCGGGGTCCTGGGATCGAGTCCCTCATCAGGCTCCTTGCCCACTGGGGAGCCTGCTTCTCTCTCTGCCTCTGACTGCCTGCTTGTACTCTCTCTGACAAATAAATAAAATCTTTTAAAAAAATAAAAAATAAAATAAAATCATTATGTTGTCATAAGTCAGCTTTCAAATGCCCTATGCTTCTCTAGGAGTTTAACACTATGGAAATGTGTGTCTTTTGTTAAGTTAGTGCTTTTTTGTTCCTGTTTTTGTTTTTTTATTATGCCTTAAACTCACCCAGAGTACCTCTCTGGTATCTTTGGCTTCCCTCACCTCTTTTAGCTGTCAATCAGAATTCTTCTACTCTGGTCTTAAGGTTTTTGCGGGTGTATAAGGGATGGGCCATTAAGTGTACCCCAGTGCCCTTCAAGAAGAGAATAGAGCATAAATCAAACCTCCAACAGAGAAATGGTGGCATCTTTGTGTCCTTCAAAGCCGGAGTGGTTTGAAGAGTTGTTGGAAAAGGTGGGGGCCCAGAGACCACTCCACCTCTGGGAATGGGTCTCAGATATTTTAGGGCTTGGAAACTTGGGGTGAGAGGGGCTCTGCCCTCTTCCTCCCTTAAGGCTCCTCTCCCAGCTCTCCACCTTGCAGGAGCCACTCCATGGCTAAGGCTGCCAAAGGGCAAGCAGAGCCCCCAAGGCTCAATCACCTGGAGCCCCCAAAGCCACCTCCTCACTCGCTGGCAGGAATTTGCCTCCACCCTCCACGCCCCAGAGCCCAATCCTCCATCTCAGCTTTATATGCGGCCTTCCTCCTAACCAATGAATTAGCTCTGTTCTGGAATCATTAACAAATAATGGAAGGAGAGTGTTGATTTTTTTTTTTTTTAAAGATTTTATTTATTTGATAGAGAGAAACACAGCGAGAGAGGGAACACAAGCAGAGGGAATGGGAGCGGGAGAAGCAGGCTCCCTGCCGCGCAGAGAACCTGATGAGGGGCTCGATTCCAGGACCCAGGGATCATGACCTGAGCCGAAGGCAGACGCTTAACGACTGAGCCACCCAGGCGCCCCGAGAGTGTTGATTTTTAACTACAGTAAAGGTGAAGCAAAATTTTCAGAAAGTCATTATATAAATGTTACTTTTTGTCTTTCGAAGTCCTCTTTAACTGAAAGAATGGTTTTAAGAGAATACATATTTAGTAGGCTTCTTCCTTCCATGGAAAACTTTTCCAACATCAAGATGAATGCCAAGCTCAAATCCCTTGCAAAGCTGCAAGCCCCAGTCTTTTAAGATCCAAACTGCATTTCCTGAAAGAACAGGACAAGGAGTAAATCATGACTAATGTGAAAAAGAAAGCCCATAGAGGCATTCTGGGAAAGAATAAATTCATTTAAACGAGAGAAACAAAAAGTAACCTCTCTCCCTTTACTGAAAGGTATCCATTAATTGACTGTATAAAATCAGGTGTAATGTACATAGAGCATATCTGTCTTTATTCCTTGTCTTTTTAGATACACAGGAGTATCTCCGTGACTACACAATTGATTATTGTAATAAAGTAGCCCTTTGTTTTATTTTTTATTTTATTTTTTATTGTGTTATGTTAGTCACCATATAGTGCATCATTAGTTTTTGATGCAGTGTTCCATGATTCATTGTTTGCGTCTAACACCCAGTGCTCCATGCAATCCGTGGCTCTTTGTTTTAAATAGAACTTACTGTTTGGGGGCTTATGTGCCAAACTTCATAAAACAAATAAATAAAACAATTCTGTCCCTGGGTGGGCCACACCTATTCTATCCAAAGTGTAGAAAGAGGGAATATCAAGTGTAGAGGAATCAGAGACAATGGGCCAGTGGGCTTATGCACTGAATAAAGATGCTTACTAGCTCTGTGACCTTGGTCAAGTTGATTGCACTCTCTGATCAAGCAGCCAGGACAGACACGGCACAGAGCCGGAAGGAGCCTGGCTTTGGACCAGAGGGTGAATGCAAACACGCTAAAGGGCTGATGTCCACAGAAGGCCCCATGCCATAGAGAGAGGGGTGAAGACAGCCACATGGATGGGTGCTGGCAATGAGGGCTGAAGAAAGACACCTGTGCGTAGCTGTACTGGATGACACACCCCTGCCATCCAGTGACTGCCATCCACCATCTGGTGACTCAGAGTCCCCTTCTGCCAGGCCAGGTCTTCAGGCCCTTGGACCTACCCAAGATGCTGGTCCAGAGGACAGGAGAAGAAGCCAGCATCATGGGCAGCCACACTCAGTGGTCCTCCTCCACCCCAAATCAGACTTGACTTTGGAAACTGGGTAATGGAAGTCGAATTTTAACCTATGTTCTTCCTCCAGATACCATGGGATTCACTCTCTCACCACTCGCTCACTTTGTGACCACCACTTGGTCACAAAGACCAAGTCTTTTCTCAAATGTCACCCTCTCACTGAGGCTTTCCTTGACGGGGGCACTGAAAACCACAGGCAACTCCCTCTCTCTCCCCTCAGGCTCAGTCCACCTTCCCTGCCCGACTTTCCTTCAGAACACACATCACTGTCCAACTTCTTTAACATTACTCATGTTGCATATATCTGTCTCTCCCCTGAGCTCTTAGGGAACAGAGATCTCTGTCTGTGTCGTTCACTGCATATTTCCAGAAACCCGCGCGGTGACTGACAAGCAACAGATCAGGTCCTCCCTGCCACATTGTGGAATGAATAAAGATGCGAGGAACTGGGGCGCCTGGGTGGCTCAGTGGGTTAAAGCCTCTGCCTTCGGCTCAGGTCATGATCACAGGGTCCTGGGATTGAGCCCCGCATCAGGCTCTCTGCTCAGCAGGGAGCCTGCTTCTCCCTCTCTCTCTGCCTGCCTCTCTGCCTACTTGTGATCTCTCTCTCTCTCTCCCTCTCTCTCTGTAAAATAAATAATAAATAAAAATCTTAAAAAAAAAATGTGAGGAACCTAAATCCTGCTGCCTTTTTTTTAAGGATATTTCTGTAGGGTAACGACTTCATCAGACCAATTGCACAGATTAATTCCCTTACCTGGATAATCCACCCTGAAAGACTTCTCTT
>CM053610.1:50945051-50959831 GCA_028646535.1 Procyon lotor
GCAGAGCAAAACTGGAAATCGTCTGTGTTATGAGTGCAATTTTTCAAAGAAAAAGAAGCAACTCCCAATAGTGCACAAATATGCACAGAAAAAGCCTTAATCCCAATATATTTCAGAAAAAGATAAAATCATGACTCTCGTTCATATGTAACAATGAACGTATGTGAAATTCCATTAAACTCGTGAAATGAAGGAACCAGGTAAATGTTGTAACCACTTCAAAGGCAACGTTTTTTTAAAATGTTATATGGAGTAAAATAAACGTTGAATTAAATGTGCAAATGGACACAGACAGGGACAAGGGAAGTCCACCTCTATGAGACAGGACATGATTTGCATGTGTATCAGTGACCCACACTGCAGATTTACAAATAGCTCCCATAGAATTGATCTGATAAGACAGAAGGGTAAACTACAGATAATGCATTGTTTTCCACTGAAGCACAGATTTTTTTTTCTACAACTCTTTGTCAAAACACTAGAGAACGAACACCTTTCCATGAGCCCAATTAAAATAAGGAATGTAAGATCTGTGCGTCATTTTTTATTTTATCATTTCTACATTTTCAATTAACTGGTTAGCAATTGGCCCCAATCTCTTGAATAAGACAGTCTCAGCTATAATAGATTATCTTTCACTGGACAAAAAGAGTAAAGAAAAGGTTTGATGTTGCCTACTTAACGAAAAAACAAAATAAAACAAAACAACAGGACTTGATTATCTTTTCCAAATGTAGTAAACTGATATAAGAGCCTTAAATAACCACTGGGAGAAACTGGATGAAGGGTATCAAAGACTTCTCTGTACTATTTTTTTTTTAAGATTTTATTTATTTATTTGACAGAGAGAGAGAGATCACAAGCAGGCAGAGAGACAGGCAGAGAGAGAGGGAGAAGCAGGCTTCCGGCTGAGCAGAGAGCCCACACAAGGGTCCATTCCAGGACCCTGAGATCATGACCCGAGCTGAAGGCAGAGGCTTTAATCCACTGAGCCACCCAGGTGCCCCTTCTCTGTATTATTTTTGCAACTTCCTTGAATATATAGTTATTTCAAAAGAAAAAGTTAAAAAAAAATTTTTTTTAAACAGCACCAGGAGAGACCCCCATCGATTCTACCTTCCCTTTCTGGTAGAACAACAGAAGTGGTCTGTTCGGCACAGGGACGGAGGGATAAGGGAGGCCAGATCTGCATATTCAAGAGGGATTCACAAGTCTTACGGGACACAGCATTTCTTCCCTCAAAGAAGGCATGGGTGTTACAAAACCAAAATAGCCTGAGAGGGCTGGAGCGTGGAGAACTTGAACCTGATAGGACCTTAGCAAGAGATGGAACTCATTCTTTTTCTCAGGTTTTAGGACTTCAGGTTTTTACTTTCAGACTGTCAAATATCAAAATGAATAATGGCAATAACACCAATGTCAGTGTCAATGCCTGGTTTTAATAACGCACCACAGTGATGTTACCATGTTACCTACCATTGGAGCTGAGGAAGGGTAGAGGGAACTCTCTGTACTATTTTTACAAACACCTCTGAGACTATAGTTAGTTTAAAATAAAAGTTTTTTTTTTTTTAAGATTTTATTTAATTTTTTGACGAGACAGAGAGAGATCACAAGCAGGCAGAGAGGCAGGCAGAGAGAGAGGGAAGCAGGCTCCCCGCTGAGCAGGGAGCCTGATGTGCGGCTCCATCCCAGGACCCTGAGATCATGACCTGAGCCGAAAGCAGAGGCTTAACCCACTGAGCCACCCAGGTGCCCCAATGAAAGTTTTTTTAAAAGGTGGGATTTGGGGGCACCTGGGTGGCTCAGTCGGTTAAGTGTCTGCCTTCAGCTCAGGTCGTGATCTTGGGGTCCTGGGATCCAGCTTGGGGTTGGGCTCTCTGCTCAGCGGGGTGTCTGCTTCTCCCTCTCCCTCTGCCAGTCCCCCTCACACATGTGTGCCTCTTTCTCTCTCTCTCAAATAAATAAAATCTTAAAAAAAAATTTTTTTTTAAAGGTGGCATATGTTTCAAAGTTTATATAGTCGACTTTGTGAACTTTTGTTGATTGTATCTTGACAGAAGCAGGAGCTATAAATTCTCCAAGACATTGGGTCCATTGTAAAGTCAGATACATTTGGGGGCAAACTGTGGACCAAGTTAACATTAAGAGTACCATTTTGAAAGTGTTGGAACTTTTTCCATCACCATCTTAAGGATCATCATAAAAAAAATTAAGAAGCGGAAGTGCTTTTTTATACCACGAGGGAAGGACAGACCCATGGAAGCTCCTTTGGCACGTCATGGTCAAAAGTCTAATTTCCAGGGAGGGAAAAGCCTTGATTGTTTCTCTTCTCCCTGTAAATGTTTTCAAAGTCAAAGCTTTGCAGGAGATGTCTTTTCACCTACACAAACCTGAACTCAGATGTGGGCCTCTTATGCAAGTTTCTCTTGATAGAAACAATGGCATGGGGTGCCCAAATGTATAATCGCCCCATTACCCTCATTACACCAGGGCTCTGGGTGTTCCTGGGCTTCTGAGACGCCTTTATGCCCGGCACCGGGGCTTTAGCTATCCGGGGCCATCTCCAGACATTCTTTGTGTTTTGAAATGCTAACCTTCAGCTGTGTCACGAATGGAACTCCCCAGCCCCCTGCCCTATCTGCCCTCTTTCTTTGCTAGGCTTTCCTTTGCCCTGGAGGCATCTTTGTGTCCACTGTGAAGACTCACAGTTAGGAATGGGGAAAGATTTCTTTGCAGACTGAGCAAGCTAAAGGAGTTCTGTTGCCTCGTTTAGAATAATAAGACCGCAATTGTCTAGTGACAATCATCTTTTAAAATAGACCTTCCCTAAGGAACAGGGGATTGTTTTAAGAAAGTAGCTTTCTGTGGTGCCAAGGGGCATTGTCTGACAGTCACTGGTGAAGGGCAAGTTTTATCTGCTGTGTTTCAGCTGGGAAGGGTGCCCTACAGCTAGTTAATTCCTGCAGTGTAAAAAGTACTCTTTTGTCCTACTGTAGTAGGAACCATAGAGGTGCTGCTTCCTAAAAATGAGGGCCCCCTTTTTGTGACCCTTTCTCACAGTTCTTTCTTGTATGAAAGCAAGTAAACAAACCATTTGTGTATTCTCCATAGGATTTGTAGCTACAAGTCAAAGAATCCTGCCCTATCTTCCAAAAAGCAACTTATATGAGAAATCCGAAGTCCAACCTTTCTCAGATTTAATTTCATTTAAGTACATTTTTGAGGTTGAATTTCACTTAAAATTTGTATTTTTTTCTTGCACACATGGTTGTCTAATAGTTAAATCCATACAGCCAGGCACTATGCTCTAGGGCTGTAAGTAATCAAGATAAGCGTAGTCTTTTCCCTTAGGAAATTTGCACCTAAATTACAAAGTCATCAATAAATAAAGACTAAGTTTACATTAAGTGAAGGTCTATAATGGTACAAAACTGTAATCAACTTGAGTTTCAAACAAGAGGCCTTGGTTAAATAAATTATGGGCTATACAAACAAGCCATTAAAAACGATGTATGGCAGACCTTGGAAAGGTTGAAACACCCTAGTAAGTAAAAACAAAAAGATTCCAATGTATACCCGTACTAAAAAGAAATATAAATAATTGTAGGTCCCCAGAGGTTATCTCCAAATGATATGCAGTTTTCTCTTTCTTTTCCTTTTTGTAGTTTTTTAGATTTTTTATAATAAATATGCATTATTTTGTGATTTGAGAAGCGACTAACCATTGCCTCTTAAGTGAAGGAAAATGCGTCCCTAATGTTATTTATGATATGAAAATCTGACACTAATCAATTCTTCTCTTTGAGAAGGTGTATACATGATTTCTTGTTTGTGCATGAGCTATCTCTGGAAGGAGACCCGAGGTTGCAATATTGGCTGCCCCCTACGGAGGGGAAATGAGTGGTCTGGAACACAGGCAGAAAGGATTTTTCACTGAACATTGTTTCCTGTCTTCTGATTTGTATACCATGAAAATGTGTAACATATTAAAAAAAATTAATTTAAAGGGGCACCTGGGTGGCTCAGTTGGTTAAGTGTCTGCTTTCAGCTCAGATCATGATCTCAGCGTCCTGGGATTGAGTCCCACATGGGGCTCCCTGCTCAGCAGGGAGCCTGCTTCTCCCTCTCCCTCTGCTCCTCCTCCTGCTTGCTCTCTCTCTCTCTCTCTCAAATAAAATTTTTAAAAAAATTAATTTAAAGCTCAAAGATTAAAAAGTCAATCAGTATCAAGTGAAAGTTACCTTTAGCAGGCCTTCACCAATCCTTGCCTTGATGTCATTAGCAAGCCTTTAGGTGTCTGAGACCTCAACCAGCATATCTGGACAAGGCTTTTCCTAGCTAACTCACTACAGGGAACGCCCAAGGAAACTGCATATTCCTAAAGCACAACTCTTTCCAGGAAACCCGATTGCTGTGGGCGGAATACTTAATCCAATGTGATCTGAAGTTATATATTTTTAAAGAAGATTAATAATGGAAATGAAAACAAAAAATTAACAAATTTTCATAGATCGATCATGGATATCCATACCATGGAAAGGCCAAATGACTATCAAAGTTACCTCTGTTAGTGAAGGTTTGACAGTAGTTTGATAAAGACCACTGGTGGGAAAATGGAGTCATCGTGTCACATACAGTAACACAGACTGCAGTAGAGACGGTCGGAGCATATACTCATTTTAAGTCAAAATGTGGGCTCAGCAGAATAGCAGCATATCCAATATGTCGACTTGAATTGTATTAGGTTTTTTGGCCTTCTTGTGTTTATTTTATAAATCTCTTCTGGTTTTAAATTTTTACAGGTGTTAAATGCATGAGGATTTTATTACTAGCTTTATGTTGGTGAATTTAAGAAGTACTCTATTAAGGGCACGTGACTGGCTCAGTCAGTTGAGTGTCGGACTCATGATTTGGTCTCATCTCATGATCTCAAGGTGGTGAGATTGATCCCTGTGTTGGGCTCCATGCTCATGGGGCATCTGTGGGAGACTCCCTATCTCCCTCTTCCCCTGCCTCTCCCCCTCACTTACTGTGTGCATGCAGGTGTAAGTGTATGCACACACTCTCAAATAAACAAATAAATCCTTTTTCAAAAAATATTGTAATATCCTAGACTCACGAAACGAACTAAGGGTGACTAGGAGGCAGGGGTGGGGGGGTAGGGATAGGGTGGCTGGGTTGTGGACATTGGGGAGGGTATGTGCTGTTAAGTGCTGTGAAATGTGTAAGCCTGACGATTCACAGACATGTACCCTGGGGCAAATAATACATTATATGTTGATAAAAATTTAAAAAAACCATTGTAATAAAAATAATGTAAGGCAATAGTGGCTATCTTCTTTTCCTTCAAGAAACTTCACACATTCCTCAAGATTAAGAAACCCTGGCTTTTAGGGATGCCTGGGTGACTCAGTCAATTGGGTGTCTCACTTCAGCTCAGGTCCTGATCCCAGGGTCCTGGGATTAAGCCCCATATGGGGCTCCCTGCCCAGGGGGGGTCTGCCTCTCCCTCTCTGTCTGTGCTCACTCTCTCTCTCTCTCTCTCTCTCTCAAGTAAATAAAATCTCGAAACAAACAAACGAACAAACCCTGGCTTTTAAAATTTTGTCTGTACACTTATCTATTACATGGATTAGGGCTCTAAAAGTCAGTGACTATATCTAGTTTGCTTGCTACATGTACCACCTACTACAGAACTTACCAAATGTCTAGGGGTGCCAGTCAGTTAAGTCACTGATTCTTGGTTTCAGACCAAGTCATGATCTCAGGATTGTGGGATCAAGCCCCACAAACTCAATGTGGACTCTGCTTAAGTTTTCTCTCTCCTTCTACCACTCCCCCATTCTCTTCCCCCCCACAAATAAATAAATCTTTTAAAAAAGGAGCTTGCTGCTACCATTCCCTCTGCTTGTGTCCCCTCTCTCGCTGTGTTTCTCGCTGTCAAATAAATAAAATCTTTAAAAAAAAAAAATAAAAAAAAATAAAATAAAATAAAAAAGGAGCTTGCTGAATGTCTATAATAATCACTACTATAATTATAACAGATAAATGCTATATTTATACTGCCGTTTTCCAACATTTTGGACACAACTGCAAGTTTCATGCTGATGTTTTTCAATGAACCCACCTTTAAGTTCCACCTCCTCAAAACTATTCCACAGCCACATTATTCTTTGAAAAATTTATTGTGTTGGTTTAAAAAGCCTTAACTGGTGTCTTGCCCCTTAGTGATAATTACTACATATTCTCTGAGAAAAAATGTTGTGGCATATGGCCCACTGACAGACATGTGGATAGGCAGATGGGCCCATTCATCCCCTGTTCTCAGCACATATATTATTTCAGTAAGGGAATCAAGTCATCCATTGCCTGGTGCCAGCCAGCACATGGTTGTGAGGCTGGTAATCCAGCAGACAAAACCAAAGAAGAGCCAAGTAATGGTTTAGGGAAAGAAGAAGAAACTAGGACACTTCCAAAACAGACATGTTAACTGGTCTTTTAATAGGTAACTGTATTCCTTTCCTTACCTTAACAGCTAAAGAAAGAATGTTCTTGAGTTTGAAAAGAATTTGATGAATTTGATTATATGTGATAGTTTAGAATATGTCTTCATAGATGTTTTGCTCAAAGAGGTGTGGTCAAGGTGGCAATCTTTTGCACATAGCAATTTTCAGCTCCTTCTTAGACTTGTCATTATCATTCTTGGTGATATCATCGCCATTAAATGAGTATGGACTACACACTCATATGTTCTAAGCTCTAACCAGAGAGGAAAAACATAACTCTTTACACTTTTCCTCAAGGCAAGGAGTAGTGTGCAGTTGAAATCTCCTGAATCTAAGATTCAGTACCATTTAGGATGGACCCAAGGAAAGGGGGATTACAATGAACACTCCTCACATCCAAAAGAACTTATGTACATTTCCCCTCTTTGCTAAAGTCTCAGAAAAAATAAATGAGCTCCTAAAATTACCCTAGTCAGACAATCTGGCCTATTTCTGTGTTTGTGTCTCTTCATCAAAAAACTATTATACTCAAGAAAGCTATGACTTAAGTAAAGCATTGAAAATCAAAACTAACTTGAAGCCATGTATGGTCAGCAGAGTTATGCGAAAACATGCTAAGATTAGATTTATAGGACCAGGATAAAACTTCAGAAATTATCGATTATCCCAATCAAACGTGAATTTCAGAGTGGTATGGATTATTAAGGTAGAGAAGTGAGAGCTGAACATTCTTAGGAGAAGGAAACCATTGGTACTATAGAGGCCATGTACAACATTTACTTGCAACTCCCCTAGGAAGACACTTCTAGGGAGTCTAGAAGTTCAAAACTACATTTACTATAATAGTAAGATATTGTCTTTTTCACTGTGTTGACATTTGTATTGATGTCACAAAGCAGTGGTGGGTAAAACTACTGGAATGTTAGGATGGAGTTTCGTGGTGGCACCACACCGTACTGGTAGTCATCGTACTTTTCACTACATATGAAAGGAAAAAGGCAATTTCCCTTGATGAATCAGCAAATGTATTAATTGTATTAAATATCAACTCTTGAGTTATTTTAAAATTAAAATTATTAATTTTATTAAATCTCAACCCTCTTTAAACATTTGCTGTGACAACATGGGAAGTACATGCTGTACACCAAAGTACAATGGTTGTCTCAAGGATATTTGTGAGTTTATTTGTGTTGTGAGCTAGACTAGCCACTTTTCTCATATAACTTTTTTAAAAGATTTATTTATTTTAGAGAGAGAGAAAGAGTGCACAGATGAGGGGCAGAGAGAGAGACAGAGAGAGAATCTTAGGCAGACTCTGTGCTGAGCTTGGAACCCAATGCAGGGCTTGACTTCACCACCCTGAGATCATGACCTGAGCTGAAACCAAGAGTCAGATGCTTAGCCAACTGTGCCACCCAGATGTCCCTTATATAATATAATTTTTATTTGAAAGAATAATAGACAAATTATGATTGTTCAGAAAAAAATTCAAAGAAATAATGGCTGAAAATGTCCCAACTTTGATTTTAAAAACTCAACACATTCAGGAAGCTTGATGAACTCCAAGTAGAACCACATACACACAAAACCCACACCCAGATACATCATAGTAAAGATGCTAAAAGCCAAAGAAAAAAGAAAACCTTAAAAGCAGAAAGAGAGGGGCATCTGGGTGTCTCAGTGGGTTAAAGCCTCTACCTTCGGCTTGGGTCATGATCAGGGGTCCTGGGGTTGAGCCCAGCGTCAGGCTCTCTGCTCGACGGGGAGCCTGCTTCCCTCTCTCTCTCTGCCTGCCTCTCTGCCTACTTGTGATCTCGCTCTCTGTGTGTCAAATAAATAGATAAAATCTTTAAAAAAAAAAAAGCAGAAAGAGAAAAAATGACTCCACATACAAAAGACCTCCAATAAGATAAACAGCTAACTTTTCATCAGAAAAAATGAAGGCTGGAAGGCGGTACAATGACATAGTCAAAGTGCTAAAGGAAAAGTACTATCAACAATCTTATATCCAGCAAGATAAAGTCATTTCCATATTGATAAACAATAAGAGAATCCAAGGCTAGCAGTTCCACCTTGTGAGAAATATGAAAGAAGTTCTTTGAGCTAAATGCAGGTGATTTCAGATGGAAATTCAAACACACACACACACACACACACACACACACACGCCTCCAGTAGAGGTGATTAGGTACTTTTAAAAGACAGTTACAAATGTTGAAAGTACAGTAAATTAGTAACAAGAAATTTATGAAACTCACAAATATGTGTAAAGTAAATAACACACTTTAAAAAAAAAACTGAATCAAAGAAGACATTACACGGGAAATTAGAAAATACTTTGAGATGGAGCACCTGGGTGGCTCAGTGGGTTAAGCCTCTGCCTTCCACTCAGGTCATGATCTCAGGACCCTGAGATCGAGCTCCACATCTTCCCCCCACTCTCTCTGCCTGCCTACTTGTGATCTCTCTCTCTCTGTCAAATAAATAAATAAAATCTTTAAAAAAAAGAAAAGAAAATACTTTGAGATGAATAAAAATGAAAACACTACATAACAAATCTCAGGATTCAGTGAAAGCATTACTCAGAGGAAATGTATCGCTCTGAAAACCTATATCAAAAAAAAGAAGAAATATCTCAAATCAATAACCTAACTTTCCATCGTACTGCCCTGGAAGACAAAAAGAACAAACTAATCACCATAAGCAAGTGGAAGAAAAAAAATTATAGATAGTAGAATGAAAATTAATGACATAAATAAAAGAAAAGTAATCAATGAAATTAAACTTAGTTCTTCAAAATGGTCAACAAAATTGAAAAACCTTTAGGTGGATTAGCCCAAGAAAGAGAGAAGACTAAAATAAAGAATGAAAGAAGGGATATTACTACCAATCTTACAGAAATAAGAAGGATTACGAATGCAGTGTAAGTCTTGACAGTTGTTGTTGTTGTTTCTTGTTTGTAATAAAAGTACCTGACTTAAGCTTTGATTGCAAAGGCATCCACTTCAAAGGTGGCTCTCTTGAATAAACATATCGCCAGACACACAAATAAATAAAGAGCCAGGACACCCACTGAGGCTCCTTTGTTTTAGAGATCCTGGTTGATTTCAATAACCTACCATTTGGGTCATTTGTATTTATTCTTGCCACACTTTAAATTCCCACTCTTACGTTTTAAATTCACCAATAAAGAGTAAGCCTGTGAAACTCTAGACCCCCACTGTTGACCCCAATAAAAGCAGAACCCCAGGGCCATGTGCTCACTCTCTCTTTCTTCCTACCCCTACTTCAGTTTGTGCTCCCTCCTTCCCCTGTGTGCTATGTAATTTCCAGGTCTTGTAAGGAGTAAACCTTTATTCTCCTAAAGTTTCCTGATGGTTATTGCTGAAGGACTTCTTGCAATCATAATAAGAACCACAAGGGCTGGTCCAACCACAACATTGATGGTCAGTAGGCTGAGACCAGCATACAGCTATGAATAGCAGTAGGCCAACAAACTAGATAACTTAGATGAAATGGAAAAATTCCAAGAAGTCCACACTCTATTGAAACTGACTTGAGAAGAACTAGAAGATCTGAAAGGCCTATAACAATGAAAAATATTAAATTAGTAATAAAAAACTACTGACAAAGAAAAGTCTAGACCCAGACTTTCACTGGTGAATTCTAACATTTATAGGAGAACTAAAACAATTCTTTACAAATTCTTCTGAAAAAATTAATGAGAAGGAAATACTTCACAACTTATGAGGCCATTATCACTCTGATATCTAAACTAAAAAAAAGATATCTCAAAGAAAACTCTAAACCAATATGTTATGAATGTAAATATAAAAATCTCCAATAAAATAGTAGTAACCTGAATCTGGCAATCTATAAAAAGTATACACCATAATCAAGTGGGATTTATCCAAGGAATGCAATATTTGTCTAATATTTATCTTATTAATAGATAAAAGACAAAACCCACATGAATATCTCAATAGATGCAGAAAATCATTTGACAAAATCCAATAATACCCCTTCATAATGAAAACACAACAAACTAGGAATAGAAAGGAATTTTCTCAACCTGATAAAGGGTATCTATGGAAAAACCCACAGCTAACATCAAACTTAGTAGTAAAGACTGGCTGTTTTCCCTTCAGCATCAGGAACAAGATAAAAATATCTACTTTGGCACTTATATTCAACATTGTACTAGTAATTCTAGCCAGGTCAATTAGGCAAGAAAGTGAAATAAAAGGCATTCAGGTTGACAAGGAAGAAGTAAAACTCCATTTTCAGACATGATCTTTTAAAAAACAATTAGAACTAAAAAAAAAAAAAAAAAAGTTCAGCTATAGTGCAGGGCTCAAGATCAATATACAAAAATCATTTGCATTTTTGTATTTAGGAATAAAATTAAGAAAAGAAATGTAAAACATAATATGAAAATTACATAACAATGCTGAAAGAAATTAAAGATCCCTAATTAAGTGCAAAGACATAACTTATTCAAGGATTAAAAGACTTAAAATTAAGATGGTAATATTCTACAGATTGAGCTGTAGATGCAATGCAATCCCTATCAAAATTGTAGCAGGTTTTGGGGTGCCTGGGTGGCTCAGTTGTTGAGCGTCTGCCTTCCACTCAGGTCATGATCCCAGGATCTTGGGATCGAGCCCCGCGTTGGGCTCCCTGCTCAGAGGGAAGTCTGCCTCTCCCTCTCCATCTCCCCCTGCTTGTGTTCCCTCTCTCTCTCTGTCAAATAAATAAATAATTTAAAAAAATTATAACTCGTTTTTGCAGATAGTAACAAGCTGATCCTAAAATTCCTATGGAAATGCAAAAGACTAGGAAGAGCCAATGTTGAAAGAGAACAAAGTTGAAGGAATCACATGTTCTGATTTCAAAAGCTGATAATAAAGTACAATGATCAACCTAGTATGATACTGGCATAAGGATAGACATTTAGAGCAATAAAATAGAATTAGGAGTACAGAAATAAGTCCTCACATTCATTTGTCAATTGATTCTCAAAAAGTGTGCCAGGACCACTCAGTGGGGAAATAAAATTATTTCCAGCAAATGCTGTTGGGACAACTGAATATCATCATTCAAAAGAATGAAGTTAGACTCCTTCCTCACACTATACATAAAAATTAATTCAAAATGGATCAAAACCCTAAATGCATGTGAGTGCCATCGGTACAAAAATCTCAAAAGAAAATATAGGCTTAAACTTTGTGACCCTGGGTTAAACAATGGCTTCTTAGATTTGACACCAAATAAAAGCAAAAAAAAACAAAAACAAACTAAACCGTAAATGGGTCATCATCAAAATTAAAAACTTTTGTGCTGAAAAGGACATAATCAGAAAGATAAAATGGAAATTCACAGAACGAGAGAACATATTTGCAGATCATATATCTGAGAAAGGATTTGTATCTAGAAGATAAAGACCCTTACAATTCAACAACAACAAAATAACCCAATTAAAAATTAGACAAAGGATCTGAGTAGATATTTCTCCAAAGATATATAAGCACACAAAAAAGTTGTTTAACAACATTAATCATTAGAAAAATACAAATCAAACCCTAATGAGATAGTCCTTCACACTCACTAAGATAGCAAAAATTAAAAAAAAGATAATTACAGGTGTTGGACAGGGTGTGGAGAAATTAGAACCCCCACCGCCCCACAACCCATGCTGCTGGTGGTATATAAAATAGAGTGTGGAAAACAGTCTGGCAGTTCCTCAAAATGTTAAACACAGGGTTACCATATGATCTAGCAATTTCCCTCTTAAGCATACACCCAAGAGAAAAGAAAATATATGTCTATACAAAAACTTGTACACACTTCTAAATAAATCTTGAACCAGATACAAACCTTAAAGCAGCATTATTCATAATAGTCAAAAAGTGGAAATACAGCCAAATGTTATCAAGTGATAAGTGGATAAACAAAATCTGGTATGTACGTACAATGGGATATCATTCAGCAGTAAAAATAAATGAATTACAAACACACTATAATGTCGATGAACCTTGAAAACACTACGCTAAGTGAAAACACCAGTCACAAAGGGTCACATATTGTTTAATTCCATTTATATGAAATGTCCAGAATAAGCAAATCCATACAGACAGAAAATAGATTGGTGGTTGCCTAGAGCAAGACCATGGTGGCGGGGGTGCGATGGGTACGCAGAAGGGGAAATAAGGAGTGACTGATAATGGATAGAAGGTTTCTTTGGGGAATAATAAAACTGCTCTAAAATTAATTGTGGTGATAGTCGCACAACTCTGTGAATATATTAAAAACCACTGAATGCTACACTTTAAATGGATGAATGGTATAGTAGGTGAATTATATCTCAATAAAGCTGTTATTTTTGAAAGTGGATAAGAGAATCTAGCTGTTTCCTATTGAGATAGTCATTAAAAAGATTGGCAAAAATGTAAAACAATGCCATGCCTTCCCATTACATTTTTTAGAAAATACACTTATTTTTCTTTAAAATATGTTGTTTATGTTAACACATCATGAGTTTGTTGGTATTTTTTAGTGAGCTAAATAGGTTTTGAAGTTTGTAGTTTTCACTTCTAACACGGTAAATATTGATAAATATAAATGCATAAATTGTTATGAGAGATTATAAAGGAGGACATGATATGAAAATGTACAAAAGAAATGAAATGAACTTAAAAATACAAATGTAAAAATATGTACCATTTACATACTAGTAGTCAGTCCTACCAAAAGAGAAAAGCACTGCTGGAAATTGTTTGGAACTTCGTTTAAAAACAACACAAGTGTCCTTTTATATTATTATTTGAAGATGCATGTACTCTTCTTTCAAAATTAAGAGTATACTTAGAATTACTATTCATTTTTAAAAAAATCCTAGCAAAATGGATTTGCCTATTTATATATTTTAAGGCTAAGTTGTATTCTCCAAAGATATCTTCAAAATTATTCTCATCATGTAGAACTTTAGTTAGCTGGTGATGTAATAATAGCCTTGCCATGGAGAAGGGCACAAATGATGTCAATTGGGCAATGCCAGATCCAACAAATGGTTGCTGCGAGGACAAATGGGGCCCAAGTGGACTGTGTCCAAGAGAATCAAGTTTCCAGTCATTCAATGGACGTTTCAGTTTGTTTCTGTTTGCATTGAAAGCTAGCAACCACCTAGAGCAACACTCCAGGAATCAGAAACAAAGATTCCTCAACTTGCCGTACATTCTCCATGGTTATCGAAGCCTTACTGCTAATGAAGCATGTGTGGCTGAAGTTTACAAAGTCAGAGTGCTGGGTGTTCTTCACACTTGTTGCTATCACACCTCCTTAACCCCTGACTCCCAGGCTTTCCTGGGAATCTATACAGCCACTTGCCCCTCTTTCTTTGTGTTATGCATAAAGAGAATTTAATAGAGCTGGCTTTTCAAATAACAGTCTCCAGCACAGTGGGGGAGAGGATAATGAGAAGTGACTGCTAATGGCACAAGGTTTCTTTCTGGCATGGTGAAAATGTTCTGAAATTAGACAGTGGTGATGGTTGTATAATTCTGTGACTATAATACAAACCACTTGATTGTATACTTCAAATGAATGGATTTTATGGTACGTAAATTATATCTCCATCAATAGATGGGAGCTAGTTCACTGGCTAAAATTAGCAGAGGGAGCTGAGTAGTTTAATAACATGAAGGGCTCATTCACAGACATTTTGAGCAAAAGCTTTTTCTTAACTGAAAATTTAAGTTGGGGGGGGCAGGACTAGATATTTTGAAGAAGGTGTTGTGTGAGAACCAAGGAGCTGCATAGTTTCCCTCCCTGGAATGGAAAAGGTTGAAGACAATTTTTCCGACATGTTATGATTAGATTACATGAGTGTAAACTTACGCAGGTCAATATTTGACTTGGCATTGTGGTTTGGGAGAAATACCGAAAGATCAGGCGGCTCTTATGAATCCCCTAGTATATTTGGGGGGGAAAACCATTATACACACAGACATACATACCTATTGGGAGCAGGAGCAGGAGTATATGTTAAAGGGTGTGTGTGTGTGTGTGTACACATATATACATCATATATACATATTGGGATCAAGAATAGATTTTAGGATACATTTCTAGGCAAGAATAGAGGGCAGAATTCTCGATGGAAAAAGGATCTTGGACATAGGGAGATTTGGAGCCAAACATGAAGGAAATGGGACTTAAGATGGAAGGAGTGGTAGCTACAAGCAGTGAGAAATCCCTGACCTGATTCTCCAT
>CM053610.1:50959931-51009255 GCA_028646535.1 Procyon lotor
CCCCCGGGGGGGGGGGGGGGGGCGGGGGGAACTCATCCAAAGGAAGAGGGTGACAGAATTATGTGGAACCAGCATAGATTTTGCCAGTGGGTTTAGTTTCCACCCAGCCTTCCCTGGAGTTGTGTCTGAATCCCAGGGAAAGAAGGGGTAATGTGTAAAAATGTAGGGAGATGATTTCATTGCAAGTGTTTGTGAGATGGGGGCAGCTTTAGTTGAGTTTAACACAAAATGGGAGAGAGGCATTCTGTTTTCAACTAAGCGAAGCTAATCCCTAGGTCCAACAATTGTGCTACTATTTTGGGTATCTCTAGGCTTTGCCAGTTGGAAGTGGGTGGCTGCTATATATTTCCTTCCCCACAACCTAACAACCAGATGGCGTGTAATAATCAGTGTTAGGCTCAGACCAGATTCTGCCACATGGACATGCCTTCTTATCAACAAGGCCCTGAAATTTAGACAACCAGTTTTGTGACCTCAGTGAGGTTCCCACTATTTCTTCATCAGGCACTCTGAGACATTGTGGACTCATTTCTTAGGGAAACATGAACAAAGTACCACAATCTCGGCAGTTTAAAACAACAGAAATCTATTCTCTCACAGTTACGAAAGCTAGAAGTCTAAAAGCAGGGTGTCCACAGGGCTACGCTCCCTCCAGGACACTGAGTAGAATCATTCCTTCCCTCTCCCTTGCTACTTGGTGCTCCTTGGCTGGCAGCTGCCTCATTCTAACCATTGTCTCTGTTGTCACATGTCATTCTCCCTGTCTCTTCTCCTCCTCTTATATGGACATCAGTCAAACTGGACTAGGTTCCAGCACACTCTGTTAAAAACAAGACAACAGGCCCAGAATGCAGTCACTTATGCTAAGGACCATCTCACCAAACTGAATCTTAATACTTAATTACAATTTCAGACTTTCCCAGGAATGAAATGTCAAACCAATCAATCTGGAATTATTCGGTCAACACTAGTCAGGAAGACTCCTGCTGTCCCCTAAAGGAAGGTGATCTTTCCACAACCAATCCACTTTTTGCTAGTATAACTTCTTTGTCCTGCTTCTTTCTGCCTATCAAGGTTTTTCATTCTGTATTACTCCTCAGAGCTCCTTTCTATTTGCTATGCGGGATGTTGCCCAATTCCTGAATCACTAAATAAAGCCAAGAAGATCTTTAAAATTTACTCAGTTCAATTTTGTTTTTTAATGGACCTCCTCTTAACTTGATTATACCTGCAAAGACCCTCTCTCCAAAAAGCTAATGTTCACAGGTACCAGGGGGTAGGACCCTAACATATTATTCTGGAGGACACAGCTCAATCGATGGCACACATCTCACCAGAAAGAGTTACTCTAAAGTCAACACAGCAATGTCATGACCACAGGATCAGCCAACCCTCTGGTCGAGCCAGTTGATAAGGTCCTTTGCAAAGCAAAGACTAAGTGGGGTCCAAGGTCTTGGTCCAATCAGCAAATGGTCATCTGCCAGGTCCTCTTATTCTTGTGCCCCAGCTATGCCAAAGCCAAACTCATAACTTGAACAGCTCTGATGACATAGGAGAAAAATAATTTCTAACCTCCCTTATGTTAATTAATCCTCTAGAGCAGGGTTTCTTGAGCATTTTGTGCCGCAGACAACTTTAACAGTCTAGGAAGCCCATGGACCCCTTCTCTGGGTGATGGGGGGTGTGGAGATTTTAAATAAATAAAATAAAATATATGGGATTATAAAGGAAACAAATTATATTGAAACGTAGTTCTCAAAATATTTTTTAAATTTGTGTTATAAAAATACATGTTTTTTGTTAACACTTTAAATACCAAGATCTAGTGGCGAGTCTAATAATTATTATGATTTTAAAATTATAATGAGTATAAACAACATTTGGAGATATCCACAACAACTACAATATCCATGAAAATACCTAAGATTTCTTCTGTGGCAGAATCATTGGTATTTTCCTTCTTAAACTGTGGTTTGCTGCCTACTTTCATAATGGAGGGAAATGCAATTTTTCAGTTTGTAGGATAGTGAAAACAGAGAGGTAATTTTTTCCCCATCCAAATGGATAGACTTCCTGGATTCTATTTTTAGCTTCCTGGGAGATCAACAGACTCCAGATGAAGTCCTGCCATCAGTGGACACAGAGAGTATATTCCTGCTTAGGTAATTTCAAAAGGTAGCTAATAGTCCTAGAAAGAAGAAAAGGTTCATGCCATTACACTGTCTGCACTGAATCACCTCAAAAGTGATCGCTTCGGCAGCACATATACTAAAATTGGAATGAATCACCCTGAAGTAGGTTATAGATCCTTTACTGAAAATTTGGGAAACCAGGGCAGCATGGAGGAGGCTGAAGATGTAGGGGTTCTGGCCAAGATGGGAAGAGTGGGGGTCTTAGAGAAATAGTAGCACTACCAGCAGGAAGCAGGGCTGGAGCAGTCCTAAGAAACAGTTAGGAAATGGGAATAAAGGAACTGCCCAGTAGGCAGGGAAAGCACAGGGAAAATTAAACTGTAGAAATGGTCAACACTGGGGCACCTGGGTGGCTAAATGGGTAAAAGCCTCTGCCTTCGGCTCAGGTCATGATCCCAGGGTCCTGGGATCGAGCCCCATGTCGGCTCTCTGCTCAGTGAGGAGCCTGCTTCCCCCTCTCTCTCTGCCTGCCTCTCTCCCTGCTTGTGATCTTTCTCCTCTCTGTCAAATAAATAAATAAAATCTTAAAGAAAGAAAGAAATGATCAACACCATTTGGTAATTGACTAGATGTGTTAGTGAGCACTTGGAAGATCCCCTGGGCACTTCTAGAAATTTCCTGATGACATTCCTGTATCATTTGCTAGGTAGCTCGAACCAATGAAACAGATGTCGTGTTAGAATATTTCGGACGATTGTCATCTACAAGCAGCACAAGTTCAAAGCTTGAGAATCTATCATTTCACGATCTACTCATGGTTAAAAAACATCACCTTAAATTTCAGAATGTATCAGCCTGCTTTGGTGATGATGCCCTCAAATAAGTGGGTTTTTTGTTTTGTTTTTTGTTTTGTTTTGTTTTTTAGCAGAAGAGAACTTTCCAGAAGAGAGCTATTGGGTAGCCCATTTTCTAATGCATACTGTCTGAGAGATTTAGAAATGTTAAACATGGCACTGCAGCACATCATGTATCATCTTCTTATACAATATGGTGAAGGTGTAGTAAATAGTAATGCAGGCCTTGGTGTGGTTGCTGGGGGTGGGTGGGGAAGGATGTTCCATCTTGTCTCTAAACTTCTCTTCTTGTTTTTCAATTGTGTCTGGCCCACATTTGATATATCCTGTGAGTCAGCAGCCTGAAAAAAAGTAAAGCTCCTAACCTCTGTTTTAGAGAGGACATCTCTGTCCAGTCCCTTGGGGCTAAATAATCCACCTTCCTGGATCACTCTCTTGAACAGCCGTGCCTTGGAAGGGGGCCTGAGCTGGACACCAGGACGTGGTGCTGTCACAACCCTGCTGAGGATTAGTTGTCTGACCTTGCGAAGTCCTTTAATCTCTTGAGGCTTCAGTTTCTCCTCTACTAAAGCTCTGAGGAACTTTCCAGTTCAAAAATTATTCTATGACAGCATAACACTTAAAGGAAAAAGCATTCTTGTGGACTTCCAGAACTCTGATTATTATAATCAAAATATTACTTAAATACATAAACTTAGAACTAGATCTAAATTTGGGGGACAAGTAATTCTAGAGATTTGAAACAAAAAAATGAACCCAATAAAAATTGTAATCTGTACGTTATTAATAAATTCCTATTACTTTTATTCATTAGTAGTTGACATTGTTAATTCAGTGGGGTGGATAATACTGGTTAGCAACACCTAAAGTGCTGTTCACAACTGGAATATAATTTTCTGGAGCTTTGCCTCTGCCACTGTGTTCTATTTGATGACAGTTCTCCCTCCCATCATTTTCTCCCTTTGAACTCTTGTGAAATTTTAGTCAAGCCATGACATCACTTGGCCTTTACTTTGGAAGAATGCCCTGTTTACATATTACGTCCTCCTTTGCTTTTTTCTCCCAAGCCTGCAATTATTAAAGTGAAATTACATGGCACCAAATGTCACTGTCATCCATGGCCATAGCCTCATAACGGTCATCCAGATGCCCCCAAAGTTTACGTTAATATTTTTGCTACGTTACCATTGTAATGAAAACACAAGAAATTTAAATTTCTCATAAATTCACAATTTCCTGGGATTTCAGTCTGAGATATGCTGTTTTATGACCTTACAGTGGCCTTGGCAGAAACTTCCTCTAGTGCCTGCATATAACACATACATTAGGCACTCACTTCTTCTAGTATTTTTGTGGATCAGGATGTAGAACACAAGATCCAATATGTTTCCAGATGTCATAAAACACAAGGTGATGCCCAGAAAAGAAAAATCATGCTCTATCTTACAGAAATCCAATTCCCATTCCCTTCTTTTGAAGAGTTATTTAAATAAAGAAATAGGTCTATAAAGTCCAAAGACCAAAAAGAATATTACTACGGTGAAAAAAAAAAACACAGCCTGAGACTTCCTGACTCATATGTGTCATCTATTTGATTTTATGCAGGCTACTGCCATAGAAAAAGCTCATGATATTCAAAGGCACAAAGAGAAGCTCGTGGTAACTATTCTGAAGCTTGCTCCTAGGAGAGTGGATAGCCTTCACAACAGAGTTCAAGTTCTGTAATCTCTGATAACATAAATGAGAAGCCTACCATACACAAGAAAGCCATCAGTACACTTGAGAGAAGGCGGACCTTCATACCGCAGCCCAAATCCTGACATCTCATGGTCAGAATAATGCAAAGGTATTGCTCTCGTGATGAGGCACAGCAAGGTGAACTTGGCATAGAAATTGGTCATGACACAGAAGCCAACCACCACACAAGAAGCCCAGAGTCCACTGCTGGCCTGGCCTGGCATAATGGATCCAGAATGAAACTGTCAGGCTCTGTGGGAGTTTGGCCCCTGTCACAGAGAAGCAGAGAATGTTTTTCACCCTGAACTGGTGGAGGAGAACTGAGGCTCAGCCCATTCATTGGCAACTCAGCTGCCAGCATCAAGGATAACACAGACACTGACAAGGTCTTGCAAACTCTCAAATTTTATGAGAGAGTTGAATACCTGGGAAGCACGCATTTTTACAAATATTAGACAATTTTTCTTATCAAGAATAGACTTTTTTTTTTTTAAGGTCTACTTTCTTGCCTCTTTCTTATCAAAATCCTTGTCCAGGAAGGCATGAATCAATTATAGTAAGTGTGGCAAAAGTGGAAAAAAAAAAAAAAGAAGAAAAGAAAATCAAGGATAGCTAAAGCCTAGAACAGAGAATGATTAGAAAGCCTTTGGTGCATCTTTTTTTTTAACTAAACTTTTTTATTTTCAGATCATTACAGATTCACATGTGGGTGTAAGAAATAAAATTGTCAGATCCCATGTGCCCATTACCCAGTTTCCTCTCAAAAACATCTTGTACAACTATAGTACAATATAAACACGAGGATATTGACATGGATGCAGTCAAGATACAAAACGTCTCCATCACCACAAGGATGCTTCCTGTGGTGCTTAGATAGCCATACCTACTTCCCTCCCACAGCCACTCACTCTTTAAACCTTGGTCAACCACTATTTTGTTCTCCATTTCTAAATTTTGTCATTTGAAGAATGTTCTATAAATGGAATCTTGTAGTTGGTAACCTTTTGGAATTGGCTTTTTTCACACAGCATAACTCTCTGGAGATCTAACCAAATTGTTGAATGTATCTATACTTTGTTCTTTCTTATTGTGGGATAGAATTCTATGGATGTACCACAGTTTACTTAATCTTTCCTCTGTTGGAGGACATCTGGGTTGTTTCCAGTTTGGGGCTACTATGAATAAAGTTGTTATAAACATGCCTGTATATATTTTTGTGTGAATGTAAGTTTTCATCCCCCTAGGAAAAATATCTATGATACAATTGCTAGGTGCATAGTGGTTAAATACTTAGTCTTTTAAGAAACTGCCACACCGGGGCGCCTGGGTGGCTCAGTTGTTAAGCGTCTGCCTTCGGCCCAGGTCAGATTCCGGGGGCCTGGGATCGAGCCCCGCATCGGGCTCCCTGCTTGGTGGAAAGCCTGCTTCTCCTGCTGCCATTCCCTCTGCTTGTGTGCCCTCTCTCGCTGTGTTTCTCTCTGTCAAATAAATAAAATCTTTAAAAAAAAAGAAACTGCCACACCGTTTTTCTGCTATACTATTTTATATCCCCACCAGCAATGCTTAAGTGTTTATTCTAAAAGGTATATGGAAGGAAAGGAACTGAGTACCTAAGACAATTTGAAGAAGAATAAAGTGGGAACATTTTGTGCTTTCAGTATACAAGTCCTGAACATGTGGTGTTGGATTTACACCTAAGTATTTCTTTTGTAAAATGATTTTTTTTTTCTATTTTAATTTCATTGATTTCTGCTCTGATCTTTACTATTTCATTCCTTCTACTTGCTTTGGGTTTATTTTGTTCTTCTTTTTCTAGGTTCTTGAGGTTGGAGCTCAGATTATTGATTTGAGGCACTTTATCTTTTCTAATGTTTGCATTTGGCACCATAAATTTCCCTCTCAGCATGGCTTTCGCTGTGTCCCACAAATTTTGAGTTGTATATTCATTCATCCCAGTGTACGTTTAAATTTATCTTGAGAGTTCCTTTTTAACCTATGGATTATTCAAAAGCATGTCGTTAGGTTTCCAAATGTTTGGAAAATTTCCTATTACCTATTATTAATTTGTAGTTTGAGTCTATCGTTGAAGAACACACTCTCTATTGTTTTAATTCCCTTAAGTTTGTGAAGGTTTGTTTCAAGCCAAGAATGTGGTCTATCTTGGTGTATGTATTGTGGGCGCTTGAAAAGAATGTGCATTCTGGGGGCGCCTGGGTGGCTCAGTCGTTGGGCGTCTGCCTTTGGCCCAGGTCAGATCCCGGGGGCCTGGGATCGAGCCCCGCATCAGGCTCCCTGCTTGGTGGGAAGCCTGCTTCTCCCGCTGCCATTCCCTCTGCTTGTGTTCCCTCTCTCGCTGTGTTTCTCCCTGTCAAATAAATAAAATCTTAAAAAAAAAAAAAAAAGAATGTGTATTCTGCTGTTCTTCTATGGAGTTTTCTATGAATGTCAATTAGATCTTAGTTGATGGTGTTGAGTACTTCCACATTTTTGCTGATTCTCTGTCCAGTTGCTCTATCAATTGTTGACTAAAAGTTATTAAAGTTCCCAACTATAATTACAAATTCAGTTTTCCTTCACGCATTTTGCAGCTTTGCTGTTTCGTACAAACATACTTAGGATTATTATGTTTTCTTAGTGAATTGACCCCTTTATGATACAATGACCCTCTCTGTAGCTAATAATTTTCTTTGATCTCAGATCCCTTGGATTATAAATTCTAGATCTTTCTTCTCTTCTAATATATGCACCCAGTGCTATAAATTTCCTTCTAAACACTGCTTTTGCTACATACTACAAATTTTGATAAGTCATATTTCATTTTTATTTAGTTCAAAGTATTTTTAAATTTCTCTTGGGACTTCTTCTCTAGCCCATGTGTTATTTAGAAGTGTGTTGTTTATCTTCAAATATCTGGGGATTTTTCCAGTTATCTTTCTGTTGTTGATTTCTAATCCAATTCCATTGTGATCTAAGACCATACTTTGTATGATTTCTATTCTTTCATATTTGTTAAGGCATGTTTTATAGCCTAGAATGTGGTCTACCTTAGTGAATTCTCTAACTGAGCTTCAAATAAATGTGTTCTCTGCTGCTGCTGGATGAAGTATTCCATAAATGTCAAATAGATCCAGTTGATTGATGGTGTTGTTTGGTTCAACTCTATCCTTACTGATTTTCTGTCTGCTGGATCTGTCAATTACTAACAGGGTATTGAAATCCCCAACTATAATAACATATAATGTCTCAGTTTCCTTGCAGTTCTACCAATTCTGGGCTCATATATATTTTTATTTTAATTCCAGCATAGTTAACATACAGTGTTGTATTAATTTCAGATGTACAGTACAGTGAGCAATTCACCAATCCTTTACCTCATCTGGTGCTCATCACGACAAGTGCATGCCTTAATCCCCATAACCTATTTCACCCATTCCCCACTACCTCATATATTTTGTTAGGTGCATACCCATTAAGGATTATTATGTCTTCTTGGAGAATGGACCCTTTTATCACTACGCAATGTTCCTCTTTATCCCCGATAATTTTCCCTGTTCTGTAGTCTACTTTATCTGAAATAATATGGCTACTCCAATGATATGGATTAAATTATGTCCCTCCCCGACCAAAATCATGCTGGAGTCCTAATCCCCAGGACCTCAGAATGTGACCTTATTTGGAAATAGGGCCATGGCAGATGTAATTAGGTAAGATGAAGTCATACTGGAGTAGGGTGGGACTCTAACCCAATATGACTGATGTCCATGTAGAAAGGAGAAATTTAGAGACAGATACATAGGTGTCTAAATATTTAGAGACAGATACATATCTGTCACAGAGAAAACACCATGTGAAGATTATGCTGGGTTATGCTGCTGTGATCCAAGGACCTATCAGAAGCTAGGAAGGAGTCCTAGGACAGATTCTTCCCTTCACCTTCAGAGAGGGTGTGGTCCCGCTGACACCTTAATCTTGGACCTTTAGCCTCCAGAACTGTAAGACAATAAATTCCTGTTGTTTAAGCCACCTACTTTATGGCATCATGTTACAGTGGCCCTAGTTAACTAATTGATTCAGGTTTCTTGTGATTAGTGTCAGCATGTTATGTCTTAGGACTTAAGTCTGTCATTTATTTTTTGTTTCCTGGGTTTTGTTTTTCACTAGACTTCTCTAACACTGGCTGGAAAAAGAGATTAGAGCATTTCTTTACAACTGGTGATGGTGACAATGTAGGCTTCTCACTTAGCCTTTGCTGGGTTAGGTGGGAGTGGGGACACTTGTTTGTTTGTAGTATTTAGCTGAAGTACAGTATTATATAGAAGTTTCCTGATATAGACTGTCCATTTTCTGGTCCTTTGGCTAGAAAGAACAGACTTTGACAAGGCTTTCTTTCTTTTTTTTTTTTCCTGTACCATTGGCATTTCCAGGTTTTCAACTGTTTCTGCTCTAAGTCTAGGATGTATGAGGCTAAATTAAAAGAAAGGAAGGAAGGAAGGAAGGAAGGAAGGGAGAAAAGAGAGAGACAGAGAGAGAGAGAATCCAAAGAATTCACCACTATGTCATTCCTCAAATCCTAAATCCCCAGCTAGTCTGCCCTCCCCTCTCCATCTCTCAGACTTCTTATGTTTGTTTTGTACATAATGTCAATGGTTTTTAGTTGTACTTAATGAGAAGAATAAGTAAAGTGCACATACTCTATCTTCTCAGAAGTTACCAAGTATATCTTGAAGATTTACTTTGGAAGTTTATCTTTAGATGGAGAAGAGAAATGGAGATCTAGCCTTTCCAACATTAAAACCATGCTGCCTCAACAATGGTCTTTTCAAAGGTCATCCAATTAGAGCAGAGAAATCTCTGTCAGTCTGACCTTCAGTTCCCAGAAGTAGGCCTAAGATGGAGATTTGGATGAAAGGGATTTATTAGAAAGTAAATAGCCAATAGGCAAGTGAGGAAGTGAGACTGAGAAGTGAGAGAAGCCAAATGAGGGTACCTTATCAAAGAAAGTAACTTTGGCTTGAGCCCTAAGGAGATGGTGGAAATAACACAAGTGTCCTCTCTGAGTTGTCCTGATCAGAAGCAAGGGCAAGGCCAGCTTCATGGAAGACTGCAGTCATACAAGACCCCTCAACCAGAAGGGCCTGAGCTTGGTTTAGTGCTCTATTCTCACCATCTTGAAATTCTTAAAAAAATTTTAAGAAAGGCCCTACATTTTCATTTTCCACTGGCCTTACAAACTGTGTAGCTAGGGGTACCTCCCTCCCTGAAAAGGAGTTGGAGGGATGTAAATTCTGAGGCATTCTGGGTTATTTTTGAGCTCAAGGATACCGGGTTTCACAGTATCCCACCAAAATTCATATCCACTAGACTTAAGAATGTAGACTTTTTTGGAAATAGAGTCATTGCAAATAGATATAATCAGTTAAGATGAGGGTACTGGGTTAGGGTGGGCCTAATCCAATGATGGGTATCTTTATAAGAAAACACACACACACACACACACACACACGCACACATACACACACGTGCACGTGCACACACACACACACACACACGGGAGAATGCCATGTGAAGAGGCAAAAGTTGGAGTGAAGCACATACAAGCCAAGAAACACTGAGAATTGCCAGCTGTCCACCAGAAGCTAGGAGAAACATGGAATAGTTTCTCCTTCATAGCTTTCTAAAGGAATCAACCATGCTGACACTTTGATTTTGGACTTTTCGCTTCCTTAACTGTAAGAAAATAAATTTCTATTGCTTTAAGAGCCTCCCAGTTTACAAAAGTCTGTAGGAAACTAATGCATTAGGCCAGGTAGATTCCAGGTAGTGACTGTTGGGAATGAAGACACACCCGGGCCAGCATGCAAAAGATTGACAAAGGAAAGCAAGTGGAAAGGCAGAGTCCTTTTGGGGGCAGGCCCTCTGGTCTTGGCCTGTCATTTAACCAAACCAACTTCTCATCTTTAAAATGAGGATGTGGACTAATGACCCAGCCAAGAGGGAGGTGTTTGAACAAGAAGGAAGGTGGGGCATCCAGTGAACCAGAAAGGCTGATCCCAGTTAATTGCATTTGCATCCAAGTAATAAAATAAAAAAAAAAAAAAAATTAAAAAGAAAAAACAAGCAATGCCAACCAAACAAATCATGTTGGAGGGCCAGATTCAGCTTCTAGGCCTGGAAATTATATTTCTGGCTGGGA
Organism: Procyon lotor; assembly: GCA_028646535.1. NCBI lineage: Eukaryota > Metazoa > Chordata > Mammalia > Carnivora > Procyonidae > Procyon > Procyon lotor. The sequence goes on from CM053610.1 coordinate 50,970,848, forward strand.
AGCTTTCCAGGTACTCAGCCAACATGCTGATCCTCATGTTACAGCTGTTCCCTGGGATGAAGGCTCTTCTCTAAAGTCAGGCTGGCTTTATTCATAGTTCTGTTATTCAGTAGCCTCGGCTATTCATAGATCTCCACCACTGGCCCTAAGAGTTACGAAATTCCCAGCTGACTTACTTCTTGCATTAAGACATTAAAGTTATTTGCTTACATGCAAAAATCATCAATGTCTATAGTCTACTAGAGAGTTGGAAATTTAGCTTAAATTACATCATCACATTATCTCTCTGAAGAATTTGTGGAGCCTTAAGCAGATGGGACACTAAACAGGTACATTTTGATGAGAATCAGGAGAATGTGAACTATAGGTCACCACCTGGGGAGTGCAGTCCGGGTAAAATAACACTGAATGACAAAGTAGGCAGCAGGGGTAAAGAGTGTGCAATGAGTTGGAAGGAAGGTTATATAAAAAAGAAGGCATTCTGGAAGATAAACATTATGGAGTTAAAATATTGCACATGGCTGGCTCTGCCCACAAAAATGACTTAGGGAATGTGGGCACAAAGAATTTTTCTCCCAATCTGAGGCATTTTGCTTAATGCCAGAGACTCAAAAATTTAAAAACCATAAATTTGAACATATGTGGTTTTTTAATTTTTTTGGCCCTCACATCTCTGAAAAGAAGCTATTTACATGTCCATTGTATGGATAGATAATGAGATTCATAAATTAAGTGAGTTTTCCAAGGAGCAAATAAGGAAAATCATTATCAACCCAGCTCCTTTCTAGAACACTTTGCTTGCCATTCATGACAGGGGCTCCTGGCACATTTGGGTGCAAATTCTGCCAGTAGGAGGTTGGGCAGAAGTGACAAAGAATGAATAGCAATCAAGACCATCTGCATAGACTCAGAACCAGCGTGTGACCACACAGGACTAAGTGCTCAGAAGGGGGTTGCTTGGGGCTTAGTGTTCTGTGGTAGCCATCTTGAAATCTTTAAGAATTTTATCTTTGGGGGTACATGGGTGGCTCAGTCAGTTAAGCATCTCTGACTCTTGATTTTGGCTCAGGTTATGATCTCAGAGTCATGAAATCAAGCCCTATGTCAGGCTCTGGGCTTGGCACAGAGCTTTCTTGAGATTCTTCTATTCCCTCTCCACCTCCCCCTGCATTCTCTGTCTCCTTCTCAAATAAATAAATAGAATCTTTAAAAATAATAATAGTAATTAGATCTTTGAATTTGTGTTTTGTAAGTGAAGTCTACTGGCAAAATAGAACATGTGCCAGGGGCTTGGAGCTTCAGCTCATGTGCAGTTCCACCTCCTGCTGCCTACCCCAGCTCTGTTGTCCCTTCCCCCACCACTACGCAGCAGCCATTGCTGCTCTCCACTCCTTCTGAGGGCTGGGCAAGAGAGGGTCAAGGCCAAGCATATTTGCCTTATGCACCTAATTATGGGTTGGGGTCCTGGATGACTGTGAGAGTTTGTACTTGCCCTGTGAGAATCATTATGATCAAAGGAACACCAATTAAATAGAAAATTAAAAATACCTTATCAGGTCAAGAGAGGTTAATACCAAAACCAAAACCAACCAAAAAGCCATTTTCCTCCTTTATAAACAAAGGGACCCATATTTGCATCTTGCGCTGGGCCCTACCAATGATGTAGCCATCATTAGAGCAGTGACCCAATATATAGTGTATATATAAGTAACTTATTAAGCCAAGGAACCCCTGTGCAACTTGTTGGCACACTTAACACAGCCCCAAAACAGACATATCTGTAATACTAACAGTGGTGGTCCAGGGATGACTAAGCTGCCACATTGCTTTCAAACACACTCGAGTCCTATGGCCTGATGTGCAGCTCAGAAAAATGAAAACCAGTACAGACACCCTCAGCTCACCCTCTCCTGTGAAGAACCTATAACATATACCCTTAGATTTGTAACATTCTGTGTATGAATGAATTATATTTATTTCGTTCATTGCTACATTCCATCAGTAGAGTCCTGGGGAGGCACATAAAAAGTAAATCCTGAGCTCTTCCCTTAACTATGGACTTGTATGGAAGCATGGAGGAGGGAGAGGCTCAAGTTATCTTCCACCCTCCTACTCTTCACCTTTTATCCTTGATTTCCACAGATTATGATTGCAGTTTACCACATATTTCTGAATGTGTCATCATTTTCAGATAAAACACAATTGTTGTCCAAAAAGGGGATAATTTTTATTCTAAGTCTATGATGATCATTCCTGTGACCTCTCCACTCATTTGTGTTACTCATAGGATATTCAGTCCTGCTCTTGTCACTGCTTCTAGCAATAGATGACTAGCAGGATAGTGTCCTCTTGCTCCTGCTCCTGGACAATAGGTAGGAGCAGAGGCTCAACACTTGAGCCCTGTGTAACAGAAGCCTGGGAACAGAAGGGAAGCAGATGGGCCAGGCAGGGGCAACTGGAGTAAAGGGCAGAGCTCAGGGCTCAGAGGGCAATAGGATGCTCCTGAAAACAATCATAGGCTTCCTTATGCCTACCCATTTGAGGTCCATGGAGGAAAGTAGAGAATATAAGCCTTGGACTGTATTTACAAAAAGAACTAAAGCATACAGAGGGGAAGATGGTGGCAGAATAGGAAGACCCAAGGCTAGTCTCATCCCTCAAATACAACTAGATAACTATGAAATCATCCTAAATACCCCAGAAATTGACCCAAAGACTGGCAGAACAAATTCCACAACTAAAGGAAGAGAAGAGACAACATTGAAGAAAGGAAGAAGGGTGGAGACATGATTTGGAAGAGAGGTAACTGCAACTCTGGAGAAGGGTGAGAGAGAGAATACCAGAGGAGCCCACACAGGGAAAATGCAGGAGGGGCTGAATTTCATGAGTTATTAGAGCTTGAAGGTTAGTGTGTTTGGCTCTGAGAGGGCTCAGAGGACATTGGGGCTGCTCTTAGACAGAAGGCAGGCAAACAGCTCAGGACGATACAGTGTGGAAACAGCAATCTGAAGATTGCTTGGGGCACACAGTGGGGCAGTTAGTTGCTCATCTTGGAGTGTGTCCTGGAGAAGCAGTGTTCACAAACAGATCCCTCCAGAAACAAAGGAAATAGCCAACACTATTTCTTTCCCTTGCCCCTCAGCATAAGCACAAGGCCATCTATGGGAACCAGCACAGCACTGACACTCACTATCTAACTTGCTTACACCAAAGTCCCCTCCCAGTGCTCCAGTAGAACTACCCCGACCAGTCACACCTGTCTCAGTACCAGTGCAGCTGGCTTCTTCCTTCAGAAGACCAGGCCAAACCCCTGTTAACATCTTGTCTCCTAACTTGGGAGTTATGCAAAGCCTCAGTTCCAGTGGTGGTGGCAACAGGTCTCATTTCACAAACAGACTAGTACACACTTAGTTAAAACGTGCCACATGCAGGCCAGGGACAAAACAGTGCCCACAACAGGGAAAGAGCCTCTGCAGACAACTGGCCTGAAACATAAAGCAGCCAGGACAAAACAGCAGAGCACATGCAGCATACATTCGAGACACTCCCAGAAGCCCCAAGCTCTGGGTAACAGAGGACACCACACAGCAGAGTACTACAGGACCTCTTCTTCATAAGGTCATTACCCTCAAAAACAGGAGACATAGCTGACTTTTGTAACAGAGAAACAGGCACAGAGACTTAGATAAAATGAAAAGACAGAAAAATTCATCCAAAATGAAAGAAAAGGACAGGGCCACTGCCAGAAATCTAAGCAAAACAGATACAAGTGACATGCCCAATAGAGAATTTAAAGTAAGGATCATAAGGATACTCACTGGCCTTGAGAAGAGTGGAAAACATGAGACCCTTAACACAGAGATGAGCAACAACTTAGCAGAGAAAAAGAGCTCAATAAACAAAATAAGAAACACATTTGGTGGAATAAACAGCAGGATGAAAAAGCAGAGGAACAAATTAGTGACCTAGAGGACACAGAGTAACGGAAATTAATCAAGATGAACAAAAGGGAAAAAAAATGTATTTTGCAAAACAAGAATAGATTTAGGGAACTCAGTGACTCCATCAAATGTAATAACATTCCTACTATAGGAGTCCCAGAAGAAGAAAAGAGAAAAGGGGACAGAAAATTTGAAGCAATAATAACTGAAAACTTCCCTAATCTGAGAAAGGAAACAGATAGCCAGATCCAGTAGGCACAGAAAACACCTATCAAAATCAACAAAAGCAGGGGCACCTGAGTGGCTCAGTGGGTTAAATCCTCTGCCTTCAGCTCAGGTCATGATCTCAGGGTCCTGGGATCGAGCCCCGCATTGGGCTCTCCACTCAACGGGGAGCCTGCTTTCCCTCCCTCTCCTCCTGCCTCTCTGCCTACTTGTGATCTCTCTCTCTCTCTCTGTCAAATAAATAAATAAAATCTTTAAAAAAAAAAAAGTAGATTCACATGAAAACATATTGTAGCTAAATTGGCAAAATATAGTGCTAAAGAAAAAATTTTAAAGCAGAAAGACAAAAGAAGATAGTAACTTACAAAAGAAAACTCATAAGACTAGTAGGGGATTTTTCAGTGGAAACTTTCCAAGCCAGAAGGGAGCAGCATGATGTATTCAAAGTACTGAAAGGGAAAAATCTGCCGGCAAGAATATTCTATCCAGAAAGGCTATCACTCAGAAGAGAAGGAGGGATAAAGACTTTCCCCCAACAAACAAAAACTAAAGGAGTTTATGACCACTAAACCAGCCTTGTAATAAATGTTAAAGGGGATTCTGAATGGATAGGAGAAACCAAAAGTGGCAGTATAAAGGTAGGAAACACAAAAGCAGTAAAAATGAATGTTTCTGTAAAAAAATTAGTCAAGGAACTCACAAAATAAAAGGAGGTAAAATATAGAAACATATATCTAAGACATGAGGAAGAGATGAGTAAAGAATGAGTTCATACCTAAATGACCATCAAGTTAATATAGACTGCTATACGCAGAAGAGGTTACACACAAACTTAATGGTAACCATATATAAAAAACCACTAAGAAGGTGCCTGGGTGGCTTAGTGGGTTAAAGCCTCTGCCTTCAGCTCAGGTCATGTTCTCAGGGTCCTGGGATCGAGCTCTGCATCGGGCTCTCTGCTCAGCAGGGAACCTGCTTCCTCCTCTCTCTCTGCCTGCCTCTCTGCCTACTTGTGATCTCTCTCTGTCAAATAAATAAATAAATAAAATCTTAAAAAAAAAAAAAAAACTAATAAATATGAAAAAATAAAGAGAAAGAAATCCAAATATAATCTCTAAGGAAAATCGGCAAACCATGAAAGGAGGACAAGAAGGGATCTGAGAAAAATCTTCAAAAAAACCCCAAAACAAATAATATAATGATAATAACTCTATATCTGTCAATAATTATTTGAATGTAAACAGACTAAATCTTCTAATTGAAAGACATAAGGTGACAGAATAGATAACAAAAAAAAAAAAAAACAAGGCCTATCTATATGAGTCATAAGAGACTAATTTTATTTATTTTTATTTATTTGAGAGAGAGAGAGAGCACAAGTTGGGGATAGAGGGTCAGAAGGAGGAGAAGCAGGCTCCTTGCTGGGCTGGGAGCTTGATATGGGGCTTGATCCCAGAACTCTGATATCATGACGGGAGCCAAAGGCAGAAACTTAACTGATGGAGCCACCCAGGTACCGTGAGGGACTCATTTTAGACCTAAAGATACCTGCAGAGTTAAAGTGAGGGGATGGAGAAACATGTATCATGCAAATGGATGTCAAAAGAAAAATAGAGGGGCGCCTGGGTGGCTCAGTGGGAAGGCCTCTGCCTTCGGCTTCGGCTCAGGTCATGATCCCAGGTTCCTGGGATCAAGCCCCACATCGGGCTCTCTGCTCAGCAGGGAGCCTACTTCTCCCTCTCTCTCTGCCTGCCTCTCCACCTATTTGTGATCTCTCTCTGTCAAATAAATAAATAAAATCTTAAAAAAAGAAAAAGAAGAAAGCTAGAGTAACAATATTTATATAAAAGAAATTAGACTTTTAAAAAAGTCTATAACAAGAGACAAAGACGGACGCTATATAATAATAAAGGGGACAATTCAATAAGAAGATAGAATACTTGTAAGTATTTATCCGCCTAATGTGGGAGCACCAAAATACATGAAAGCGTTAATAACAAACATAAAGGAACTAATATATAATAATGCAAAAATAGTAGGGAACTTTTAACACCTCACTTACATCAATAGATAGATAATCTAAACAGAAAATCAACAAGGAAACAATGACTTTGAATGACACACCGGAACATTCCATCTTAAAACAGCAGAATACATATTCTTTTCAAGTGCACATGGAACATTCTTCAGAATAGATCACATATTAGTTCACAAAACAAGCCTCAACAAATTCAAGAAGATTAAAGCCGTATCATCTATCTTTTCTAACCACAACACTATAAAGCTAGAAGTTAACCATAAGAAAAAATCTGAACATGTCACAAATATATGGAGGTTAAATAACATGCTACTAGACAATGAATGGGTCAGTCAGGAAATAAAAGAAGAAATTAAAAAAGCACAAGGAAACAAATGAAAAAGAAAACACAATGGTCCAAAATCTTTGGGATGCAGCAAAACTGGTTCTGAGAGGGAAGTTTCATAGCAATTATGTCTCAGCAATTCCACTCCTAGGTATAAACTCAAGGGAATTGAGAACATATATTCACAGTATTTTCCAGAACAGATCACACGTTAGGCCGCAAAATAATTGATAAATTCAAGAAGACTGAAATCATATGTATCTTTTCCAACCATAGTGGTATGAAAATAGAAATCAATCTCAAGAGAAAAATCTGTAAAGAACACAAATACATGGAGACCAAATAACATGTAACTAAACAAAAAATGGGTCAACCAAGAAATCAAAGGGGAATTAAAAAATTATGTGGAGACAAATGAAAATGAAGACACAATGGTCCAAAATCTTTGGGATGCAGCAAAAGCTATTCTAAGAGGGAAGATTATAGCAATACAGGCCTACCTCAAGAAGCAAGAAAAGTCTCAAATAAGCAACCTGATTTTACACCCATAGGGACTAGAAAGAACAACAAACAAAACCTGAAACCCACAGAAGGAAGGAAATAATAACGATTAGAGCAGCAATAAATGATATAGAAACTTAAACAACAGAACAGATCAATGAAAATAGGAGATTTTTTTTTAATTAAAAAAAATCAATAAAATTGATAAACCCCTAGCCATACTTGCCAAGAAAAAAAGAGAAAGGACTCAAGTAAAATCACAAATGAGGAGAGAAATAACAACCAACACCACAGAAACACAGTAATAAGAGAATATTATGAAAACTTATATGCCAATGAATTGGACAACCTAGAAGAAATGGGTAAATTCCTAGAAACATATAATCTATCAAAACTGAAACAGAAAGAAATAGAAAATTTGAACAGACTGATCACCAGCAAAGAAATTGAATCAGTAACCAAAAACTCCCAATAAACAAAAGTCCAGGACCAGAAGCCTTCATAAGGAAATGTTACTAAACATTTTAAAAAGAATTAACAATGACTCTTCTCAAATTTTTCCAAAAAATAGAAAAGGAAGGAAAACTTCCAAATTCATTCTATGAGGCCAGCATGACCCTGATATCACAACCAGATAAAGACAACACAAAAAAAGGAACTACAGGTCAATATCTCTGATGAACATAGATGCAAAACTCCTTGACAAAATAGTAGCTAACCAAATCTAACAATACAGTAAAAAAAATTATTTACCACAGTCAAGCGGGATTTATTCCTGGGCTATAAGGGTGGTTTGATATTTGCAAATCCATCAATGTGATATGTCACATCAATAAGAGAAAGGGTAAGAAGCATAGTCATTTCAATAGACACAGAAAAAGCATTTGACAAAGCACAACATCCATTCCTGATAAAAACTCTCAACAAAATAGGTTTAGAGAGAACATACCTCAATATATTAAAGGCCATATATGAAAAACCCACAGTGAACATCATCCTTAATGGGGTAAAACAGAGCTTTTCCCCTAAAGTCTAGAACAAGGCAAGGATGTCCACTCTCACCATTTTTATTCAACATAGTACTGGAAGTCTTAGCCACAGCAATCAGACAACAAGAAGAAATAAAAGGCATCCAAATCAGTAAGAAAGAAATAAAAATTTCACTATTTGTAGATGACATGATACTATACGTAGAAAACCAAAGGACTCCACCAAAATACTGCTAGAACTGATAAACAAATGCAGTAAAGTTGCAGGATACAAAATCAGTATACAGAAATCTGTTGCATTTCTATACAGCAATAATGAAGCAGCAGAAAGAGAAATTAAGAAAAACAATCCCATTTACAATTGTACCGAAAATAATAAGATACCTAGGAATCAACCTAACCAAAGAGATGAAAAACCTGTATTATGAAAACTATAGAACACTGTTGAAAAAAATGGAAGATGACACAAAGAAATGGAAAGAATTCCATGCTTGGGACTCCTGGGTGGCTCAGTCAGTTAAGCATCTGCCTTCTGCTCAGGTCATGATCTCTGAGTCCTGGGATCAAGCTCTGTGTCAGGTTCCCTGCTCAGTAGGAAGTCTGCTTTTTCCCTCTCCCTCTGTCCCTCTCCCTGCTGTGCTCTTTGCTCTCTCTCTCACTCTCTTAATTACTTACTTACTTAATTAATTAATTTTAAAAAATCTTAAAAAAAAAAAAAGAATTCCATGTTCATGGATTGGGAGAACAACTATTGCTAAAATATCTATACTACCTAAAGCAACCTACACATTTAATGAAATCCCTATCAAAATACCAACAACATTCTTCACAGAACTAAAACAAACAGTTCTAAAATTTGTATGGAACCACAGAAGACCCTGATCAACCAAAGCAACTTGAAAAAGAAAAGCAAAGCTGGAGGTATCACAATTCCAGACTTCAAATTATACTACAAGATGAAGTAATCAAAGCAGTATGGTACTGGCACAAAAACAAACATGTAGATCAATAGAACAGAATAGAAAACCCAGAAATAAACCCACAACTTTATGCTCAATTAATCTTTGAAAAATCAGGAAAGAATATACAATGGAAAAAGGAATAGCTCTTCAACAAATAGTATTGGGAAAACTGGACAGCAACATATAAAAGAATGAAACTGGACCACTTTATTATACCATACACAAAAATAAATTCAAAATGGATAAAAGACCTAAATGTGAGACATGAAACAGTTAAAATCTTGGAGAAGAACACAGTCAATAACTTCCTTGACATCAGTTGTGGCATATTTTTTCTAGATATGTCTCCTGAGACAAGGTAAATAAAAGTAAAAATAAACTATAGGAACTACATCAAAATAAAGAGCTTCTGCGCATTGAAGGAAACAATCAATAAAACTAAAAAGCAACATAAGGAATGGAAGAAGATATTTGCAAATGACATATCCAATGACATTTCTTTAAGTATCCAAAATCTATAAAGAATTTATAAAACTCAACACCCCAAAAAACAAAAAATCCAATTAAAAAATAGGCAGAAGACATGAACAGATATTTCCTCTAAGAAGACATCCAGATGGCTAACACACACATTAAAAGATGTTCAACATCACTCATCTTCAGGGAAGTGCAAATCAAAACTACAACAAGATATAACTTATACCTATCAGAATGGCTAAAATCAACACAAGAAACAACAGGTGTTAGTGAAGATGTAGAGAAAAGGAAACCTTGTGTACTGTTGGTAAGAATGCAAACTGGTATAGCCAACAGTGCAAAACAGTATGGAAGCTCCTCGATATTTAAATATAGATCTACCCAATGATCCAAAGTCGCACCCCTGGCTATCTAACCAAAGAATACAAAAACTCTCTAATTCAAAGGGATACATGCACTCTGATGTTTATAGCAGCACTATTTACAATAGCCAAGATACAGAAGCAGCCCAAGTGTCCATCAATTAATGAATTGATGAATGGATAAGGAAAATGTGAAATATATAGATATAGGTAGACAGATATATAATGAATAAAGAAAAAGTACCACAAATGTGGTAGATACATTTTCTTTATCCATTCAATATATTATATATCAATATATAGTATGTATTAATATTTTGTGTATTAATATATTAAAATATCTATATATAATATTCTAGTTAATATATACATTCATTACATATATATGATATATAAATATATAAAATTAGAATATTATATATTATATATGTTTAATGGAATATTATTCAGCCATAAAAAAGAATGAAATCTTGCCATTTGCAATGACATAAATGGAGCTAAAGAATATAACAATAAGTGAAATAAGTCAGAGAAAGAAAAACAACATATGATTTCACTAATATGTAGAATTTAAGAAACAAAACAAACAAGACAGGGGAAGAGAGCAAGAGTGAGAGCGAGAGAGAGAGACAAACCAAAAAAATAGACTCTGTTTATAGTCTCTTTATAGAGAACAAACTGAGGGTTGCCAGAGTGGAGATGGGTGAGCCAAGGGTTAAATAGGTAATAGGGATTAAGGAGTGCACTTATGATGAGCATGGGAGGTTTTTTTTTTTTAAGATTTTATTTATTTATTTGACAGATAGAAAGAGATCACAAGCAGGCAGAGAGGAAGGCAGAGAGAGAGGGGGAAGCAGTTTCCCCACCAAGCAGAGAGCCCAATGTGGGGCTTCATCCCAAGACTCTGAGATCATGACCTGAGCCGAAAGCAGAGGCTTTAACCCACTGAGCCACCCAGGCACCTGAGCATTGGGTTTTGAATGGAAGTGTTACATCACTATATTGTACACCTGCAACTAAAATAACATTGTATGTTAACTAACTGGAATTCAAGTAAAAACTTAAAAAAATAATAATAGTTAAAGCACAAATGAAGAGCCTTCCTCCAGGGAGCCCCTGAGACACCATAAGTGAGGCCACTCCCAAAGCCAAGCTCACTAAGGCTAGTTTTCTATGGGGTCTCTGGCAAATGCACTCAGCCATTAAGGAATTCCTTTAGTCCACTTTCCTAAAAGTCACAATAAAATATACGCTCCAAGGCAGACTGACTGCAAATGGGTATGAGGGCTTTTACTGGGGTGCTGGAATTATTCTAAAATTGGATTTTGGCGGTGATTGTAAAACTCTATATACTTACTAAAAGTTACTGAATTGCACCATTTCCTTGAGAATTCCTGTGTGTTCAGATACTAGCTCCATACTGCATTTACATTCTTGCTTTTAAATCAGTTTTACTGAGGTATAATTTACATATAAAATAAACATATAGTTTGATGAGCTTTGGCAAATGTATATTTCTGTGTAACCACTGCCAGTCATGATGTGGAACATTTCCATTCTCACAAAACACCCCCCCACCCAGCCTCTCTGTAGTCAGTTCTTTCCCAAACCCTGCCTCAGGCTACCACTGGTCTGCCTTTTGTCACTGTAGATTAGTTTTGAGTCTTCTACAATTTCATATAAACGTACTCTTTTGTGTCTGGCTTCTTTTGCTCCACATGTTTTTGAGAATCATCTTAGGCCCCTCTTTAAAAATAAAACAAAGTAAACTTGTGTTGGTGGCTTCTCCAAAGCAAGAAAGTCATCTCTGTGACAAGAACAAGTTCTCTGAACCAGGAAACAGATTTTCTTCATTAGTTGAAGGTCTCTGCCTGGTAATACTTTTCTCAGCAATGAGTTTAGAAGAGGAAATTTTACTTCTAATGTAGAACAAATCTTTATATTACCTCTGTTAAATTTTTTAAAAAGAAAATAAAAGGGTTAGGTTGAAGTTAAAGAAACACTAAGACAAAAATATTTTAAATGAACACTCAAAGATGTCACATATTTAAATTTTCCAAGCCATATGACTAATTCCTTACGAAAGTCAGAATATTTAATCTTAAGACATATAGTAGACACTCAAGTAATTATTGAATGAATTTGAAAGTACTTATTATACTCACGGAATAGACAATACCTCTCCAACCTTGCCCAAATTGCTACATGAAGCAGTCAGTGTGAAATCTACCTTTAGTCATGGGCAAGTTTTGCTCACAAGATATGAAGCAGTCACTTGGAAAGTGACTTTTTAAAATAGCTAAGCCAAATGGAACAAAATGTGGGTGTTGGCTAACATAGAAGTATGCTAAGTCGAAAGTAGGGCCTGAGAGACATTATTGAAGCCAAACAGTAGACCTCAAATGGTTTAAGCCACTTAAGCAAGGAGTTGAGATCACAAGAATTAGAAAAGGAGGATTCCATGCAGAGGACATAGGCACCAATCTTTGCCTCTCACCATAGGAAAAAAAAAAATGTTCCATTAATAACTTCCAGGAAGGTTAGATGTTTCACAGCATCATTCCCTAACAACACACCTCATCTCCAGAAGTTCCCAAGAGCACACTCCAGGAAATCTGTTTCCATAACTAACATAGACACAAACAACATGAAGTGTCTGCTTGGGCTTCCCTTCTCCTGCCATTCTAACTAATTATATCACTTTTCAAGTATTTCAATTTAAAATCATATCCAGGAATCAACACACTAATTTCTTTGCATTCTTTGTTTCCTGCTTATCCTAACTTCCACTAGGGATCATCTTTCTTTTCACAGTCTAACCATTGTCTTTGATTCACTTTGTATCACCCAGATCCCACAGCCTCCTATCCCTTTTCCCATGATACCTTGGGGCTACCCACACTACTGGCTCATTCCATGCCATCCCTAGGCAATCCCTGTTGGCAGCAGCAGGAAAAATGTTTTATAACTACATGAGTTTATACATGTACATTCTACCCAAGGAGCCTTAACCACATCCCGGGCCTGTCCCTGTCCCTCCCCAGGTGTTAAGGATTGCATTGTGTCCTCCCCAAAAAATTTGCTGAAGTCTTAACTCCAGCACTTCAGAATGTGACTTTATTTGGAAATGGTGTCATTGTAGATGTATTTAAGATGAGGTCCTACTGAAATAGCTTGGACTCCTAATCCAATATGACTGCTATTCTTTTAAGAAAACAGTCATGGGACACACACAGGCACAATGCCATGTTATGATGAAGGCAGTCTTCAGAGGTATTCAGCTATAAGCCAAGGAACACCAAAAATTTCCAGCAAACTACCAGAAGCTAGGAAGATATAAGGAAGGACTGACTCCTATACGCTTTGAGGGAGTATGGTCCTGTGACACTTTCATTTTGGATATCTAGCCTCTAGAATAGTGAGACAATAAATTTCCGTTCTCTTAAGCTATTCAATCTGTTGTACTTTGTTAGGACAACCCTAGGAAACTAACACAATGGAGAACCCTCATTTGCATTTGGCTATCATCTGCTCCAGGAAGCTAGTCAGGGTTAGAAGCCACTCCTCCAAAACCCTATTTTATCCTCTGTTTAACTCCCTGGTAAAATAAAATGTCTTAAATATTCATTCATTCATTCATTCATTCATTCATTCATTCTGCTTTTCTGGTGTTTCTCCCAAGCAAATGATGAGGGATATGATAGGGTAGGGGAGAGAAAAAATACCAGAAATACTCTTCCTGTTTTTTGGATTTCAAAGCACGGGATGTGGAGTATGTGGAGGACTGAAGCATGAATACCATGTTTAGGAAAATTGAGGTTTGAAGAATAAGGCTCACTCCCATCCCTTCTAGTTTAGAAAATCAATCTCTCAATCCCTTGGTTGTGGAGGAAGGAGGATGAAGAGGAGATGAGATGAGAGCAGAGGTTTGGAAAGTTTCAGGGAGAAAGTCTGTAACTGGCTTATCTAGAAGAGTCCTGGATAATAGTGGGGGCAAGGATAGGGGGTGATGTAGATCCTGGAACAGTTTGAAGCAGTTCATAAGAATTTAATCCTTACAAATCCCCATGAGGTAAGTATTATTATTTCTTTGTAAAGGAACAGAGGCTTAGAGAGAATAAGTAACTTGAATGAAGACATACCCCAAGTAAGTTGGTGTGCTAGGCCAATCTCCAAGATGGCCTCCAGTAAGCCTGCTCCCTTGTATAGTCCCAGCCTCCCACACTGAATCTGAATAGGTCTGTGGAGCCAAGAGAATATGACAGAAATGCTCACATATCACTTCCAAGGCTAGGTTATAAAAGATGTGTAGCTTCTGACTTTTCTCTCTTGGATTGCTTGCTCTTGGAGAAGTTAGCTACCATGTCATGAGGACATTCAAGATGAAGAATCTTAGACAGCAAGGAATTCTTGCCAATAGCCATGCAGATGTAATGTCATAGAGGTGAGCCCTTCGGCCTCAGTCAACCCTTCAGATGACTGCAGCTCTAACGACATCTTGACTATAAGTACGTGAGAGATTCTGAGCTGGAATCACCCATTTAAGTCATTCCCAAATTCTTGCTTCACTGAAAGTGTGGAATAAGAAATACTTGTTGCTTTTAGTCACTTTGGAATTATTGGTTATGTAGTAATAGATAACTAACATAGCCGGAGTGGAACAGAAAATCGTCTGCCCCTGAGCCATGCCATCAATCCCTTCACAGGCCCTTCTGTCTTCTATCCTTTCTCTAATCAACAATAAAAGGAAAACAGATTAACAATTAACAGTAAAAATGCAAATGCCATTAAATGCTCTGACAGAAGTTTAAAGAAGAGAAAGGAAAGATTCTGATAGCCACAGAAGGCAAGCATGGCAGGAATGGAAGGCACCGTTAAGACATAAAAGCATTCAACCCACAAATTGAATGAGTGCAAACTCTGGGTCAGGCATGGGCTTGACCCTGATGAGATACAGGCCCTGTGCCTGGCCTCAGCAAGCCTGTAGATTAGCTTGGGGAGTCTGGTGTGACTGATGGTTAAGTAAGTAGAAGTTGGGAGAGGCAGGAAAGGAGACTGGGAGATCCTAGAGGTACACCTGGAATGTACATCCAGAAAATGTACATTCACCTTTCCAATGGGATACTTTTGGTCCAAAAGTATCAAGCTGTCAACCTTTTCAAGCAGTGGGGACTTGAACCTGGATACATGTGGACAGCATCCCAAGATGTGTCCAATGCTGGGGCACAGTGGTAGCCAAGTCACCTTAAAGTGCCCATATTCAAACAGCGCTGAGTAAATATCCTCTGAGCTCTTCTGCATGCAAGGCACTGTGCTTAGCTTTGCAAGATCCACTCTCAAGGAGTCAAGAGTGTGAGAGAAGCACTCAGAGAATTAAAATCCAAGAAAATTTTCAGTGTCCATGAAGTAGATGACATAACCCAAAGGCTAAATACTAGCCAGTAATGTTCAGTGGGCAGCTGGGGTATGGTGCCCCAGGGAGCAGTGATGGCTGCAGGGCTGAAAGGCTCTGGGAATTGGGAGCTTACTGACAGGTTTATCAGTGCAATAATAACAGGGGACTTATATAATTTTTCAGCCAGGAGCTAGAAAAAACAAGACATAAGTGGGGACAGAATCTGAAAGATCCAGCAAGAAAACAAGGTATATATAAGAACAAAGTTGAGAATCCCATTGAGCAAGGAAATTTTGATTAGACACAGGGAACCAGGAGAGCAAGAGTTTAAAGGCTGGTTTTAAGGACACTTTCCCAAAGGCAGAGGGATGAGTGAAGGTATCAGAGTAATAGCCCCTGCCTCCCTGAGGAGTTGTACCTGGTCAGAAAATATTTTGAAAAATGCAGTCCAAGGGGAAAGCAACTTCATATTTGATCAGAGAATAGGAAAGGCCTGTTGGAGTTTTGGAGAATAAGCAAGATTTTTATCAGCAGAGTTGGTTATCTAGGAAAAGAGTTTACAAATCAAGGAATCATGAGAAATGCACAGATATGGGAAAGTACAAGGCATGCCTGACACACCAGTCATACATAGTAGGGGAAGAGGGGAGAGAATGATGTCAAATAATAGAATTAAAGGGAACTATTTTCCTTCACAGCTGGACTATATTTGCTCTTTGATTCATAAATCCATTCTAACAATACAACCTTTTCAAAAGTTGATGCTGCTGCATGGAAAGAACTCACTTCCTCCGCAATCTGTTGGATTCTAACCATTATTTGGGCCTAGCTGAAATAACACAAAACATTTTTCCATATTTTTCCATTTTTATCAGCTGTACCATTGTGATGGGGTTGTCATTGCCTGCACATATGCATGTTTACCCATGTGTGACAGTTTCTGATGATTTGATTGTCATTTCAATTGATTTATTTTCATTGGTAGCACCAGGAAAGATTGAATTTAAACTTGAATTCAGTTCTCTATCACCACTTAATAGGACTCTTGAAAGATTATATGTGATGCAGAACTGAAACTAAAAATAATGTTGTATGCAAAAGACACCCTCAGGGTGAAACTTCTGGTTTTAAAATGCAGTGTAAAGAGACAATTTCCCTCTTCTCTGAAAAATCACCAAAAAGTAAGAATGAAAATAAGAAAGAGAAACAAAACTCTATCTTAAAAGAAATTAAGTGACACCTATAACCCTAAACCAAAATAGATGAGAAAGGGCTTCCAAATGCAGTGAAGGTCAAGTAGTCACATGGGAAGATAATGAGAGAGGATATCCACAGTTGGAAACATCACTCAAATGCAGGAAAGCCTAGTTCCTCAAAGTAAATGACACACCCTAAGGGATAAAACCAACAATCTCTTTTTGGAACAATGGGCACAGTGTACAAGTTTGTAGCTAGAGATTCTGTAGAGTGGTTAAATCCAAAGTCTTGACAAATAAGAAAGATGGGACTGAGTGAGGAAGGACACAGGCCATGTTTGCATTCTGATGGTGAGGCAGGGTAGCGTGAACAGTCCTGCCATCCTTATCTCTTTGGACTAGAGAGAAATAAAGGATAAAAGAACTCTCACACATGTGACCATCTTTAGTTTGGGAAGTGGCACTGGCCCTCTTTACTCTAAACTTCCAGAAAGAATTCATCTATTTATAAAAGATTGTTAATTTTTTTAAGTCACATAAACTAAACAAAGAGCACAAAAAAGAAAATTATGAAAGTAACAGTGGGAAAGTGGAAGGTGAACAGTTACCAAAAAGGCTATTGCCACAAAACAAATACAAAGTTGATTCAACATAGCACCAGACATTTCAAAAAGAAATGAATGAAGTATTTGTTTATGAAAAAGAGCAGAAATCACAGACTTAAGAGCCCAGGAAAGTTAAGGTTAGGTATAGAGGAACAAAGAATATGAGTTAATAGAGCATAGGAAAGGAGTTGGGTGGGGGGAGAGCAAAAATATACAGAAACAAAGACTAAACAGATGAAGCACACAAGAGAAGAGACTTAGTTGAAAACACAGTAAGATAAAAGGAAGAGAGAATGGGGCGCCTGGGTGGCTCAGTCGTTGAGCGGCTGCCTTCGGCTCAGGTCAGATCCCAGGGGTCTGGGATCGAGCCCCGCATCGGGCTCTCTGCTCTGCAGGAAGCCTGCTTCTCCCGCTACCATTCCCTCAGCTTGTGTTCCCTCTCTCGCTGTGTTTCTCGCTGTCAAATAAATAAAATCTTTAAAAAAAAAAAAAAAAGGAAGAGAGAATTGAGAAAAGGAAGAAAATGAAATTAAAGTGACAAAAGAATTTTAAATGACTTAGACATCTCTCCAGTTATGATGCAGTCGTTTGTATCAAGTCAACCTTCCCTATGAAAACAATAGCAGATTAGACACAGAAGATGGAATTAAGAAATCAGAAAATAGATCGGTTGGAAATACCCAAATTGAAATCCTGAAACAATAAACAAAGGATAGCATATACAGAAAACAGCATAAGAGACATCTGGGACATGGTGAAAAAGTCTGATGTACACAGAATTCAAGTCCCAGAAATACAGAAGAGAGAGAATGTGACAGCAGAGAAACTGGCTTATAATTTTCTAAACATGATGGTAAACAACAAGTCACAGATTGAAGAATTTTAGCAGGATAAATACAAAGTAAACTACATCCAGGTACATCATCAAAGACTGAAGACCAAAGGTAAAGGGAAAGTCTTGAAAGTATTTCTTACTTAGAAAAAGAGAATAAAACACCTTACATTCAAAGATACAATAACACTTCTAGGATGACTTTCAACAGAAAAATTAGAGAAGCTCAAAGAAATTCATTGTTATCTTTCAAGTACTGAAAGAATATAACTGCCAATCTAGAAATCTCTCTCCAGGGGAAATAGCATCCAAAAATGAAGGTGAAATAAAGTTATTTTCAAATTAAAAATCAAAAATAATATCCAAAAAACTTAGAGTCTATATTTACCAGGAGAACACCTAATTGAGAAATAAGAGCAGCTCTTCCATCTACGTTTTAAAACCAAATGGAGGGATGCCTGGGTGGCTCAGTGGGTTAAAGCCTCTGCCTTCAGCTCAGGTCATGATCTCATGGTCCTGGGATCAAGCCCCTCACGGGACTCTCTGCTCAGCGGGGAGCCTGCTTCCCCTTCTCTCTCTGCCTACCTCTCTGCCTACTTGTGATCTCTCTCTGTCAAATAAATAAATAAATAAATAAATAAATAAATAAATAAATAAATTCTTTAAAAAAAAATAAAAATAAAACCACATGGAAATTGATCTCAGCTAGAAGTGCAAGAAGGAATGAAAAAGAAGAAGAAACCAAAAAAGTAAAAATGAAGATAAATCTAAATCAATACTGAGTTTAAAACTGTTTTTTTTTTCCCTTAAGGAGTTTAAGATATATATTTAATTAAAATACATGACAGCAATAGTACAAAAGTTAAGTAAAAGGTAATAGAATGGATGTGTCCTAGGGTCCTTGCACTTTCTGAGGAAGTGGTTAAAATATTAATTTAAGGGAAACTCAGAAAAGTCAAAGAAGTATGTTGAAGTATCTAAGGTAAAAAAATATAAAAGATGGTATAACTAAAAATAAAAGGAAAGTCATGGAATGACATAACAAAAACACAACCAAAAAGAACAAAAAAAAAAAGGTTGTTATTCTTGGAAAGCCAGGAAAAGAAAAATATAAACAAAGAAAATATAGAAAAATAGAAAAAGTAAATAGTAATTTAGTTGATTTAAACCCAAGTACATCAGTAATGACATTAAACGTAAAGGGATGAAATACTTCCATTAAAAAATAAAGACTGCTAGGTAAGATTAAAATGAATCAAATTCCATACTGCTTAAAAGAGACATTTAAATATAGGGACCCAGGAAGATTAAATTAAAAGGATAGAAAAAATATGATATAAACAATAACCACAAGCAAGCTGTGATAGCTATCCCAATATCAGAAAAGTAGAGTTTAAGACAAGAAATATTATTATAGTTAAAAAAGAACATATCATAATAGTAAAAGGATCAATTTAATAGGAAAATGTGATTATTCTAAAAAAACTAGAGGTCAAAGTAGAAGCCACAATGGAAAATATGAAATATTTAAAATTAAAATTAAATGACAATGAAAATAAACAATGTGACACACAGCTAAAACCATGCTTAGAGGGAAATTTATAGCTTTAAATCCATATATTATGAAAGAAAAAAAGGCTGAGACTCAATTATATAAGTATCCATGTTATTAAATTAAACAAGGAGGCCTTTGGTGGATGTGCCTCTAATTCCTTAATACCCTACTAAAGCAAACCAAAACCTTAAGCCTGGAATTGCCTCAAAGTTAAGATATCAAAATACAAACAACCAATCACAAATAGCCACTAGGCTTTTCCAAACAAGGCAAATGTTTAAACTATGGCCAATCAAAATTTCCTTGCCTAGCTTTTGACTCTTCTATATGAAAGTCTTCCCTAACTCCTGTCAGTGGAGCACTACTAACCACTGCCAGTTAGGCACTGTCTTATCCCAATCAATTTTTACTCAAGATCTTAAGGTTTTCATATGCCCCAACGTATCTTTTAATAATTTCAAAAATCTAGGAAAAGTTCATTCAAATAAAAGGGGCAGAAACAAGAAACTAATCAATGTACTAAGAATAATATGCAATACAGGAAAAAAATTAAAAGCCTAAAATTAATTTTTAGACTAATAAAATTAGTTATCTCCTATAAGGACTAATGAGAACAAAGTAGAGAAAAAGCAAAAAAACATCAAAATAAAGATTTTGTAGGCATTAAAAAGATAATGAGAATATATTTTTTAAAAATATGAGAATCTGGGGCACCTGGGTGGCTCAGTGGGTTAAAGCCTCTGCCTTTGGTTCAGGTCATGATCTCAGGGTCCTGGGATCGAGCCCCACAATGGGCTGTTTGCTTAGCGGGGAGCCTGCTTCTCCCTCTCTCTCTGCCTGCCTCTCTGCTTACTTGTGATCTCTCTCTCTCTCTCTCTGTGTCAAATAAATAAATAAAAATCTTTTAAAAAAATGAGAATCTACTAAAAATAACTTTACAACAATAAACTTAAACATATAGATGAAATGGGAAAATTCTTTGAAAAACACAATTTTCAGGGTGCCTCGGTGGCTCAGTGGGTTAAAGCCTCTTCCACCTTTGGCTCAGGTCATGATTCAGTGTGCTGGAATTGAGCCCCACAGCGAGCTCTCTGCTCAGCAGGGAGCCTGCTTCCCCCTCTCTGTGCCTGCCTCTCTGCTTATTTGTGATGTCTCTCTCTCTGTCAAATAAATAAATAAAATCTTTAAAAAAAAGAAAAGAAAAATAAAATTTTCCAAAATACAACTGTTTCAAGAAAGAATAGAATATATAAATACTTCTTTATTAAATATATTTATTAAATAAGCTATATTTTTTATTATTTTTTATTTTTTTACTTTTATTATATTATGTTAGCCACCACACGTCATTGGATTTTGACGTAGGGTTCCGTGATTCACTGCGTATAACACCCAATGCTCCATGCAATCTGTGCCCTCCTTAATACCCATCACCAGGCTCACCCATTCCCCCACCCCTTCCCTTCTAAAAACTCTCAATTTGTTTCCCAGAGTCCACAGTCCCTCATGGTTCACCTTCCACTCTGATTCCTCCCCTTCATTTCTCTCTTTTTCTCCTAATGTCTTCCATGCTATTCCTTATGTTCCACAAATAAGATACTGGAGATAGATAGATAGATGGATGGATGGATGGATGGATGGATAGATAGATAGATAGATAGATAGATAGATAGATAGATAGATTTATATATAATATTAATAGGCTCTCCTATTAACAGGAAAACAATATCAGATTACAAAAAAAAAAAAAACAAAAAACCCAATGGTCCTATTCTACAGAAATACACCCACATATAAGAAATGCACATAAATTTAAAGGTTAAAATTTAGGGGCAAAAATGTGCAAGGGCCACCAGGCAAAGGTAAACAAACAAAAACAAAAAAGCAAAAACAAACAAAGGGCTAATGATCTTTAAAGAAGACAAATTGAAAATTCAGGACAAAAAGCATTTACACAGTAGGAGAAGGAGCAAGAAGGCAAAGGAGTAGGAGATCGAGATATTATCAGGTCCCAGGAGTTCAGCTAGATGGTTATCAAACCATTCTGAACATCTACAAACTCAGTAGGAGACAGAAGAGAAGAAGAGCAACAATTGTAGGAACAGAAAATCGACCACTTTTCAGAAAGTAGGACTTGTAGGGAAATGAATCCAAAGTGATGGGAAGATAGACCGCGGGGGTTCATAACTTTTAGAAGTCTGCTCCACTGAAGGATGTCACTCCAGATGTTAACCTGTGTATAGAGCTCTTGCAGGGACAGTGTGGTCTCAGGACATGGAGACACAAAAAGACCTGGGGTGTCTGAGTGTGGCAGAGCCCCCAGGTATCAGAGTGGGGAAGCTGCCTGCAGAGACAGAGCCAAGGTGTGAGCTCTCAGCTTGGGCTTACCTTAAACCCTGATGCAAGGCACAGTCGGGCCACTGCTCATTGAGCAGGGTGCCACAAGCGGCAAATCTGGGGAGACCCCCCCTCTTTCCTCCTCCAAGAGGAGCAGTGTGGGAGCATACTGCAGGAATCAGCTGGGTTTGGAGACTCCAAACAGGGCTGTGCACCAAAGATAGAAATGCTCAGTCACAGGCTGGGTTAGATCAGAGTGCAGCTGGAGACCAGGGAGACTGGAGGGATAGACTGCTTTTCTCTGACAGTGCACTGAGGAGTTGGGCACTGAGCTCTTGGCCCCTACAGGGCTAGAGATTGGGAGGCCACCATTTTCATTCCTGTCCTCCAAAGCTGTATGGAAAGGGTTCAGGGAACAAAAGCTCCTGAGAGTGAACCCATGCAGATTACATAGGCTGGCCCCTGGCAAGGGAGGTGCAATTCCACCTCAGTCAAAGATATTTAAGAATAACTGCAACAGGCCCCTCACCCAAAATATCAGCAAGAACATCCAGCCAAGACCAAGTTCACCGATCAATGAGAATTGTAGAACTCCAGAGGTAGGGGAAAGCAACACATAGAATTCATGGCTTTTTTCCCCATGATCCTTTAGTCCTTCAATGTTAATTTTTTTTTATTTTTTTCTTATTCTATTTTTTAATTTTTCCTCTTTCCTACTTTAACTTTTTTTTAAACTATTTTATGATATCAATACCTTTTGAAAAATCCTTTTTAAGGGGCCCCTGTGGCTCTGTGGGTTAAAGTCTCTGCCTTTGGCTCAGCTCATGATCTCAGAGTCCTGGGATCGAGCCCCGCATCGGGCTCTCTGCTCAATGGGGACCCTGCTTCCCCCCCTCTCTCTGCCTGCCTCCCTGCCTACTTGTGATCTCTCTCTCTGTTAAATAAATAAATAAATAAATAAATAAATAAATAAATAAATAAAATCTTTTAAAAAACCTTTTTTAATTTTTATTGTTATAGTCATATTTTATCCCTTCATTGTATTTACCCTTATTATATATTTTTTTCTTTAAAATTTTGGGATACAATTTCTTCTAACAGATCAAAATATACCCTAAATCTAGCACATGGCTTTGTTCTAGTCTCCAGCCTGATCACATTCTTTCCTCTTTTCCTTTTTTTTCAACCAACTTATTATCTTATCAATTCCTTTTTTAGAATCTTTTAAAATTTTCATCTTTTAGTCATACTCCATCCCTTTCTTGTGTTTACTGTTATTTTTGCATATCTATAAGTTTTTCATTCTTTAAAATTGTGGGAGGTAGTTTCTTCTAACAGACCAAAATAAACCCAAAATCAAATGTGTGTGTGGGCTCTGTTCTATTCACCAGTCATAGATATATAATTTTTTTTTACCCTTTTTCTACCTCTTTCTTCTCCCCCTGGTTTCAGGTCTCTTCTGATTTGGTTACTGTATATTTTCCTGGAGTCATTGCTTCCCTTTTAGTGTTTTGTTCTCTCATTCATCTATTCTTATCTGAATAAAATGAAAAGGTGGAAAAACTCACCACACACACACAAAAAAGAACAAGAGGTAGCACTGATGGCTAGGGACCTAATCGATACAGACATATGTAATATGTCAGAACTAGAATTCAGAATGATGATTTTCAAGGTATTAGCTGGGCTCGAAAAAAGCATGGAAGATATTAGAGAATCCCTTTCTGGAGAATTAAAAGAATTAAAATCTAACCAAGTTGAAATAAAAAACACTATTAATGAGGTGCAATAAAAATATGGAGGCTCTTACTGCTAGGATAAATGAGGCAGAAGAGAGAATTAGTGATATAGAAGACCAAATGAAGGAGAATAAAGAACCTGGGCAAAAGAGAGACAAACAATTACTGGACCACAAGGGGAGAATTCAAGAGATAAGTAATACCTAAGATGAAATAATATTAGAATAATTGGGGTCCCAGAAGAAAAAGAAAGAGAGAGGGGGACAGAAGGTATATTGGAGCAAATTATTATAGAGAATTTCCCTAATTTGGCAAAGGAACAAGCATCAATATCCAGGAGGCACAGAGAACCCCCCTCAAAATCAATAAAAATAGGTGCACAACCTGTCATCTAATAGTAAAACTTACAAGTCTCAGAGACAAAGAGAAAATCCTGAAAGCTGCTTGAGACAAGAGGTCTGTAACATACAACAGTAGAAATATTAGATTGGCAGCAGACCTATCCACAGAGACCTGGCAGGCCAGAAAGGACTGGCATGATACATTCAGAGCACTAAATGAGAAAAATATGCAGCCAAGAATACTATATCCAGCTAGGCTGTCAATGAAAATAGGAGCGATAAAAGGCTTCCAGGACAAACAAAAACTAAAAGAATGTGCAAACACCAAACCAGCCCTACAGGAAATATTGAAAGGGATCCTCTAAGCAAAGAGAGAGCCTAAAAGGAACAGACCAGAAAGAAACAGAAACAATAGTGAGGGTGCGGAAACAATCTACCATGCTAATGGACATCAAAAGAAAGGTGAGATGGCAATTCTTATATCAGATAAATTAGATTTAAGCCAAAGACTATAAGAGATGAGAAGGATACTATATCATATTTAAAGGGTCTGTCCAACCAGAAGATCTAACAATTTTAAATATCTATGCCCCTAACAGGGGAGCAGCCAATTATATAAACCAATTAATAACAAAATCAAAGAAACACATCAACAATATAATAATAGTTGGGGACTATAACACCCCCTTAGGGAAATGGACAGATCATCCAAGCAAAAGATCAACAAGGAAATAAAGGCTTTAAATGACACACTGGACCAGAAGGACTTCACAGATGTATATATAGAACATTCCATCCCAAAGCAACAGAATACACATTTTTCTCTAGTGCACATAGAACATTCTCCAGAATAGATCATATCCTGGGTCACAAATCAGGTCTCAACAGGAACCAAAAGATTGGGATCATTCCCTGCATATTTTCAGACCACAATGCTTTGAAACTAGAACTCAATCACATGAGGAAAGTTGGAAAGAACTCAAACACATGGATGCTAAAGAGCATCCTATTAAAGAACGAATAGGTCAAACAGGAAATTAAAGAAGAATTTTTTAAAAATCCTGGAAACAAACAAAAAAAAACAAAAAACAAAAACAAACAAACAAAAAAAATCCTGGAAACAAATGAAAATGAAAACACAACTGTTCAAAATGTTTGGGACACAGCAAAGGTAGTCCTGAGAGGAAAGTAGCAATACAAGCCTTTCTCAAGAAACAAGAAAGATCTCAAATACACAACCTAACCCTACACCTAAAGGAGGATGGAGAAAGAACATCAAAGAAAACCTAAACCCAGCAGGGGAAGAGAAACAATAAAGATCAGAGCAGAAATCAATGAAATAGAAACCAAAAGAATGATAGAACACATCAACGAAACTAGGAGCTGGTTCTTTGAATTTATAAGAATTTATAAGACTGATAAGCCCCTGGCCAGACTTATCAAAAAGAAAAGACAAAGGATCCAAATTAATAAAATCACAAATGAAAGAGGAGAGATCACAACCAACACAAAGAAATACAAACAATTATAAGAACATATTATGAGCAACTATATACCAGCAAATTTGACAGTCTGGAAGAAATGGATGCATTCTTAGAGACATATAAACTATGAAAACTGAACCAGAAGGAAATGGAAAACCTGAACAGACCATAACCAGCAAGGAGATTCAAGCAGTCATCAAAAATCTCCCAACAAACAAGAGCCCAGGGCCAGACGGCTTCCCAGGGGAATTCTACCAAACATTTAAAGAATTAATACCTATTCTCTTGCAACTGTTCAAAAAAATAGAAGTGGAACAGAAACTTCCAAACTCATCTTATGAGGCCAGCATTACCTTGATCCCAAAAACAGACAAAGACTCCATCAAAAAGGAGAATTACAGACCAATATTCTTGATGAACACAGATGCAAAAATTCTCACCAAAATACTAGCCAATAGGATCCAACAGTACATTAAAAGAGTTATTCACCATGACCATGTGGGAATTATCCCTGGGCTACAAGTTTGGTTCAACATCCACAAATCAGTAAATGTGATACAATACATTAATAAAAGAAAGAACAAGAACCATATGATACTCTCAATTGATGCTGAAAAAGCATTTTATAGAATACAGCATCCTTTCTTGATCAAAACTCTTCACAGTGTAGGCATAGAGGGAACATACCTCAATATTATCAAAGCCATCAACGAAAAACCTGCAGCGAATATCATTCTCAATGGGAAAAACTGAGAGCTTTTCCCCTAAGGTCAGGAACATGGCAGGGATGTCCACTTTCACCACTGCTATTCAACATGGTACTAGAAGTCTTAGCCTCAGCAATCAGACAACAAAAAGAAAGAAAAAGCATCCGAATTGGCAGAGAAGTCAAACTCTCACTCTTTGCAGATGATATGATACTTTATGTGGAAAACCCAAAAGATTCAACCCCAAGATTGCTAGAACTCATACAGGAAATCAGTAAAGTGTCAGGATATAAAATCAATGCACAGAAATCACTTGCATTTCTATATACCAACAGCAAGACAGAAGAAAGAGAAATTAAGGAGTCGATTCCATTTACAATTGCACCCAAAACCATAAGATACCTATAAATAAACCTAACCAAAGAGGCAAAGAATCTGTACTCAGAAAACTATAAAGTACTCTTGAAAGAAACTGAGGAAGACACAACGAAATGGAAGAACGTTCCATGCTCATGGATTGGAATAACAAATATTGTGAAAATGTCTATGCTACCTAAAGCAATCTATACATTTAATGCAATCCCTATCAAAATAACTTCAATTTATTTCAAATAAATAGAACAAAAAAAATCCTAAAATTTATATGGAACCAGAAAGGACCCTGAATAGCCAGAGGAATGTTGAAAAAGAAAACCAAAGTTGGTGGCTTCACAATTGCAGACTTCAAGCTCTATTACAACGCTGTAATCATCAAGACATTATGGTACTGGCACAAAAACAGACGCGTATAGATCAATGGAACAGAATAGAGAGCCCAGGAATGAACCCTCAACACTATGGTCAACTAATCTTCAACAAAGCAGGAAAGAATATCCAGTGGAAAGAAGAAAATCTCTTCAACTAATGGTGTTGGGAAAACTGGACAGCCACATGCAAAAGAATGAAACTAGACCATTTTCTTACACCACACACAAAAATAGACTCAATGGATGAAAGACCTCAATGTGAGACAGGAATCCAACAAAATCCTCAAGAAGAACACAGGCAGCAGCCTATTTGACCTCAGCTGCAGCCCCTTCTTCCTAGAGACATCGCCAAAGGCAAGGGAAGCAAGGTCAAAAGTGAACTATTGGGACTTCATCAAGAGCAAAATCTTTTGCACAGCAAAGGAAACAGTCAACAAAACCAAAAGACTGACAAAATGGGAGAAGATATTCGCAAATGACATATCAGATAAAGAGCTAGTATCCAAAATCTATAAAGAACTTCTCAAACTCAACACCCAAAGAACAAATAATCCAATCAAGAAATGGGCAGAAGACACGAACAGAAATTTTGGCAAAGAAGACATCCAAATGGCCAACAGAATCATGAAAAAGTGCTCAACATCATTTGGCATCAGGAAAATACAAATCAAAACCACAGTGAGATACCACCTCACACCAATCAGAATGGCTAAAACTAACAAGTCAGGAAACAACAGATGTTGGCGAGGATGATGAGAAAGGGAAACCCTCCTACACTGTTGGTGGGAATGCAAGCTGATATAGCCACTCTGGAAAACAGTATAGAGGTTCCTCAAAAAGTTGACAATAGAGCTACCCTAACACCCAGCAATCACACTACTGTGTATTTACCCTAAATATACAAATGTAATGATCCAAAGGGGCATGTGCACCCGAATATTTATATCAGCAATGTCCACAATAGCCAAAGTATGGAAAGAACCTAGATGTCCATCAACAGATGAATGGATAAAGAAGATATAGTATAGATATACAATGGAATACTATGCAGCCATCAAAAGAAATGAAATCTTGCCACTTGCAACAACGTAGATGGAACTAGAGGGTATTATGCTAAGTGAAATAAGTCAATCAGAGAAAGACAATTATCATACAATCTCTCTGATATGAAGAATTTGAGAGGCAGGGTGGGCGGTCTTGGGGTGTATCGGGGGGAAATGAAACAAGATGGGATCAGAAAGGAGACAGACCATAAGAGACTTTTAAACTCATGACACAAACTGAGGGTTGCTGGGGGGTAGCAAGGGTAGGGAGAGGGTAGCTGGGTCATGGACATTGGGGAGGGTATGTGCTATGGTGAGTGCTGTGAAATGTGTAAGCCTGATGATTCACAGGTCTGTACCCCTGGGGCAAATAATACATTATATATATATTTTTTTAAAAAGCACTTACAAGGTAGAACAATGTATTTCATGATAGCAAAATTGTGCAATTTTCCACAAACTGTTGTGAATATCTGTGCCTCAAATAAGGTCAACCTTTCAACCTTTCAAATTGACTCAGCACAGTCTCAGTCAACTTCTAGCACAAAAAGCTAGAAGCACAATGCTTGAATTTTTTTTTTTTAATTAGATTCATCAGTAGAATTTGTAATCAGTAGAATTAGATTCTAGTAGAAAACTGGAACACAAAAGTGAGGAGCATGAGGTGATCAAGCATGTACAGGGATTGGAATAAACCAGGAATCAGTAGTGGAGGCATTTGGGACCTCAGAGACAATATGGTGGACCCCTGTATGGCCCCAGGCATCTTACACACTGAGTATCAAGGGGCAGCAGCTGTGGAGGTTAGGGCAGTGGTATAGCTGAGCATGCTCCTGTCTGTCCTTTGCCTGTCCCATTACTGTATTTTGAAAGCAGACAACCTATTTTCTAGGTTTCACAGATCCACAGAGAGGGGGAAATTTCAGCCCAGGGTGGACCATACCCAGTCTCATTCATACTTGACTGAGAACTTTTAGAAGATAAGATTTCATGAGAATTGGGATATAAAGTTAATACTGAAATGGGGTAAGACTTTGGGAATCTTAGGATGGAGTGAATGTATTTTACATGTGGGACTGACTTGAATTTTTAGGTGCTAGAGGGAAGACTATATTAGGGTGAATAACATTTCCCCAAATTCATGTTCATTTGGAACCTCAGAATGTGACCTTATTTGGAAATAAAGTGTTTGCAGATATACTCGGTTCACTTAAGATGAAGTCATACTGGATGGGCCCTAATCCAATGACTGGTGTTCTTACAAGAAGAGAGAACAGAGACACAGAAAGGAAGAAGACACACAGGGGAGAAGGCCACATGGAGGTAGAATTCAGAGACTAAGGTGATGCCTCTAAAAGTCAAGAGCACCAAGGACTGCTGGCAACCACCAGAAGCCAGAAGAGATGAGGCAATTTCCTCGCTGGAGCCTTCAGAGAGGGCATGGCTCTGCCAAGACCTTACTTTCAGCTTTCTGGCCCCCAGATAACTGTGAGGGAATAAGTCTCCATTGTTATAAATCACTGAATTTGTGGTCATTTGTTATATTAACTGTAGGAAATATGTGACCCTCCAGTCTTTTTTCTACACATAAATTAATCTTCCATAATGTATGTGTTTGGGGGGGTAAAATTAGGGCGTGTACATGCTGTTTTTAGATCAAAAGCATCTTTCTATGTGACAAAGTATATCGTAGGCAGCATACTGAACAGCCACATAGTACGCCATTTTATGAATCCCACAGAATTTATTTAACCTTTTCCCCATGGTTGGACATTATTAGTATGTTCCTTATTTTCCCCATGGGACATCCCTTTTTAAAGTTCATTTGGCTTGGTGTGAGAGGAAGTAGACGAATGTGCTTAGATCTCGGGAACTGGAGCCAGACTGGGTTCACATCTCAACTCTACCTCATACGAACCAGCCCTGAGTGAGTTAGGTAACCCCTCCCTGCTTGCCTTTTCCCTGTGCGAGATGGGAATGATGTCTGTGCTCTCCTCACAGGGTTGTTGTGAGGATTGCTTAGTTACAGGGCAAGGCCTTAGAACAAACAGTGCTGGCACGCTCCACCAGCGCCCCTGCCCCTCCTCCTCCGCCATAGTAATGACCTCGCCTGCCTCCAGCCAGAGCTTTCTATTGTGAGGAGGACGGAGAACGCCCCTGGGGGCAGACAATGTGTTGTCTATCTCCAAGGCCCTTAGCGTCTCCGGAGACTTGAAAAGCCGACCCGCTCCTCTTCCTCTGAGCTGAGACTAGTGTCTGAAAGGGTGGGAATGACACTGGTCTGTGGAAACATCGGCTGGGAAGGGCAGCAGGCAGGGAGCCCACATCCCCTCCAGCTCCTCAGAGTCGCATTCAAAGAAGGCAACACACAGAGTGGGCAGGTTACAATTCAGCAAACATGTAGGGAGGGCCCACTACATGCTAGGCCCTGAGCGGGGTGCTCTCAGGGGCCTGACATGTCTCATCCTTGCCATAGTATCACCTCACAGAGCAGACAAATCCACCGACCTCTATGAAGCGACAGAGGCTCAGTGTTAGAGCCAGTGGTTCTCAAATTGAACTTGCCGCAGAATCACCTAGATAGTTGATTAGAGATTCTGCTCAAGTAGGTCTGGGATAGAGCCCGAAAATTTGCACTTCTAATGAGCTCCCAGGAGCTGCTGCTGCTGCTGGCCCCGCAGAGCCTACTCTGAGGACCAGTGGAGGGAATGATCATCCAGCAGGGGGGATCTAGGCTGTCCTCGCCCCGCCAGGGATGTTGTGGCTGTCTCAAAGGGCAGGGGGGTGGTGTGCCTGCATATCTGGTTATGGATCTTCTTTCTACTGTGTTTGATGGCAGATTTAAGAGAATTTCAAGGGCAGTTTCGGTTCTACTTGATTTTTGCTCTCTGTGCTAACTACAGAACATAATCTGCTCATAGATTCTGATGCCACTACATAATAACATATAGGATGTAATGTGAGAAGGAAGATTTCATACACACACACACACACACACACACACACACACACACACACACACACACATTACTGAGGGGAGGCCAGGGAGAGAAGGGATATATGCAGGTGAAGGTATATACACTTATATTACAACTGAAGAATGAATAAGACATCAGGAGCTCTTGTAAAGGTGGACATTCTAGGCAGGGGAATAGCATGTGCAAAAAAATAGAGGCAGAAAGGTCCAGGCTTGTTGAGGGACTGGTGGTGGGGAAAGGTGTCCTGTCACTTATGTTGACCTCTTTGGTGAGGGCACGTTAGCTCATGATCCTAACAGAGGGATGTACTGCTTACATTTCCCCTTTTGTTTCCCAAGCTAAAACCAGTTGGCACAGCTCTGATGGGTGAGGAGTGCAATGGGCAAACACCCAGAGTATCCCCAGGGGCACTGGTTACGGGCTCCTTTAGACCAGCACTGTCCAGTAGAACTTTCTGTGATGATGGAAATGCTCTACAGCTCTGCTGTCCCACGTGGTAACTGCTAGCCCTATGTAGCTTATTAAGCACTTGAAATGAAACTAGTGGGACTGAGTTTTGCTTTTAATCAATTTCATTTTAGTTCATTTAAATTCAATTTTAAATTGAATAGGCACATCTGGCGACATGCGATGGCAGCTCCAGAGGCAAGCCTTCAGGAGTCCTAGAGGCTGGTGTTCCATCTACGGCTATGGCAACTCCCGGAAGGCAAAGCACTGAATTAGGTGCTCATAGAAATAAATGGTGAAGTGATCCCTGTCCTTGAGAAGCCTACTGTCCAGAGAGAGAGAGAGAGAGAGAGAGAGAATTATTACTTTTTAAAGATTTTATTTATTTGACAGAGGGAGAGAGTTTACAAGTAGGCAGAGAGGCAGGCAGAGAGAGAAGGGGAAGCAGGCTCCCCGCTGAGCAGAGAGCCTGATGTGGGGCTCGATCCCAGGACCCTGAGATCATGACCTGCGCTGAAGGCAGAGGCTTTAACCCACTGAGCCACCCAGGCGCCCCCGAGAGACAGAA
Organism: Procyon lotor; assembly: GCA_028646535.1. Classification (NCBI taxonomy): domain Eukaryota; kingdom Metazoa; phylum Chordata; class Mammalia; order Carnivora; family Procyonidae; genus Procyon; species Procyon lotor. The sequence continues at coordinate 51,002,641 of CM053610.1, forward strand.
TTAAAACAGGCAACTGGAATTCCACAAGGTGAGTATAGTAACAGAGGGAGACCAGGATTCTGAGGGAGAACCCCATAGTCCTGTCTGTTGCTCAGAGATGGTTTCTCAGAAGGGTGGAGCCTAGGCGGAGGCGTGAGGATGAGCTGGACTTAGTAATGGAGGTTGGGGAAGGGCCATGTGGAGGAGGCAGTGCCCTGTGGTTGTCATGGCAACATGGAGTCCTTAGAAATCACCAGCCTTCCCTTGTGCTGCTATTAAGCCACCACACTGTGGCAGGGAATTGCCGTTCATTTAATTAATTTTTTTAAAAGATTTTATTTATTTATTTGACAGAGAGAGAGATCGCAAGTAGGCAGAGAGGCAGGCAGAGAGAGAGGGGGAAGCAGGCTCCCCACTGAGCAGAAAGCCTGATGCAGGGCTCCATCCCAGGACCCTGAGATCATGACCTAAGCTGAAGGCAGAGGCTTTAACCCACTGAGCCACCCAGGTGCCCCTCATTTAATTTATTTTTTATACTTTATTTCATCCCAAAAAGAATTAAGGAAGATTGTAAGAACAAATATACAACACAAGAGGTTAAAAATTGAAAGCCCTTGGGCTGAAGGGAAAGTGAAGACAGCTAGGAAGATGAGCCCAGAGGTCTGCTGGGTTGTGTCCACCCACGGTGAGCCATCAGATGTCTTAGGTACATGGAGGAGCCCCTGCCTGCTGTGACATCTGGGATCCGAGGCACTGGATATCCCAACAGCAGAGCACTGGGCAGGCTTTCCCAGGCAACACCCAACCAAACAAATGCCCAAAGATGGAGATGATTTTGAGGAAAGGAGTACCATGGAGTCCTGTCAGCTCCATACATGCAGGAAACGCTGGACCTAAAACCCTGTTATGGATTGAATTATTTCCTCCACAAAAAAGTTATGCTGAAGTCCTTACCCCCGGTACCTTAGAATGTGACCTTATTTGGAAATAGGGTCTTTAGGAGATGTAATCAAGTTAAAATGTGGTCAGTAAGGTGGCCCTAATCCAATATGACCAATATGTGTCCTTATAAAAAAGGGCAATTTGAACCCAGAGATAAACACAGAGGAAAGGGGATCTCGTGAAGACAGAAGATTGATGTATCCACCTACAAGTCAAGGAACTAGATTGCCAGCAAACCACCAGAAGCCAGCAATAGACAAGGAAGGATCCCTCCCCTACAGGTTTCAGAGGAAGCATGGCCTTGCCAACACCTTGATTTTGGACTTCCAGCCTCAAGAACTGTGAGACAATGCATTTCGTTTGCTCTAAGCTTGTGGTGCTTTGTTATAGCAGCCCTAGAATCTGAATATACACCCTGACTCACAACCTGCCGCCTGAAAGGCTGTTGGAGTCAGAGCAAGCTTGGAGATGTGAGACGAGCAGCCCGTGCAGTCGAGGGGTAAGGTTCTCAGGGTACCTGTGGATCAAAAGCACCTGGGCAGGAGGTTGAGTCCTCCAGTGACAATGATTATCTACAAATCTAGAAACTTGTACCATTAATTTAATCATTCCCGTTCCACAGGATGGGAGCAGATCACACACACACACACACACACACACACACACACACACGCACGCACGCACGCGCGCAGTTCATATAGAATCTTAGACTTCCCACTCCTGATCAGTGCGTTACTTGTCCTGTTTTTATTCTTTTCTTTTTTTAATTCCTAATGTCTTTGAGTAACCATTTTTCTAGATAATCTATGACATTTTAGGGGCACCTGGGTGGCTCAATGGGTTAAGGCCTCTGCCTTCGGCTCAGGTCATGATCTCAGGGTCCGGGGATGGAGCCCCACATAGGGCTTTCTGCTGGGCAGGGAGCCTGCTCCCCCCACCCCCCTTTGCCTGCCTCTCTGCCTACTTGGGATCTCTCTCTGTCAAATTAAAAAAAAAAATTTTTTTTAATACAAATAGCCACTTACAACTAATGTGCACCTTTCAAACCCGTCAGCATTACAGTATTACTTGTCACACCTGACAAAGAATTTAGACATGCCCCCTAAGTGACTAAAGTCACTGAAAATGAAAAATGATACAAAGGAATAATAACAAAACTTTAAAAGTGGGGATAAGGCCAAACAGTCGGTTTGCCTTAATATATAGCAAAGTTTCAACATTCACTGTGCAATTTTTCATTTCTAAAATTTGATTTGATAACATCCCATTGTAAGTTGGCCTTTGATTTTTTTGAGTGCTTTCTGTGCCTCAATTTCCTTATCTGTAACATATCAAGGATGATAATGACACCACCTCCTGGGCCATTGAGGGCTTCACAGTAAACCTGGAGCCATGGCTGGCACACAGTTAGTGCTCCAGGCTGTCAGATTTAGAGGTCTTCCAGGCCCAGATCCTGCCGCCAAGGAACATACGTTCAACTCTGGGTTACCAGCATGTGAGGCAATACCAGATTTTCCTCTCCTCCTCAGCATCTCCCCCACCCCCTTCCTTGACCCAGGAGAAAGTCTTTTCTAGAAGGTTAAAAAGACAGAAGCTGTGATAGCAAGTGTTAAAAATGGGCTAGCATCTTTCATGCTTTTCCTGACTATAGTGCGAAGGGTGTATCAGTGGAGATCGATAGAGCAGTAGGGGGAAGACAGAGACCCATAGGTTAAAAGACAGACCAGATGTAGTGTGTCAGCCAGGAAGAAGAGAAGCACCAGAGGTGAGAAATGTTTTGGGGGCTACAGTTCCAAGTACCTGGTGAATGCTAGGGGCAGGAACAGGAAAAATGAATCTAAGGTGAGTCCTATGAGTAGTACAATTGTAACGTCATCTGATGAGGCAGAGAATCAAGGAGGAAGATCAGGTTTGAGGAGAAGGGTGATGAATTCAGTTTTATCATCATTGCATAGGGTTGCCTTTGACATGGTCTATGCTGGGCACTGAGTTATACATGAACCTCAGAGGCTACCTGGTCCAACTAACACCAGCATCTCCTCTACAGCATTCCTAACAGGTGACCACAGTGCCAAGACTTGACATTCACCAATGAAAATGCTCCAACTAGCTTCCTGGATAGCCCATCCCAGTTTGAACAGCTCACATGTTAAAATGTTCTTCCTTACTCTAAGACTGTGAAATTCCACTAACTAAAATTTCCAAATTGATAAATAGGTCAAAACATGGACAAGATTTGTACACAAAGATATATACTTGCAAATGTTTTTACTAGTGGTGACTGAAACAGCTTAAATGCCCCAATTCTGAAGTTTGTGGAATACATCTATTGAAAAATTTTAATCTATTTTTTAACCTCACCCAGTAGAGCTGCGCACACGCATGCGCGCACGCACATGCACAAATAAATATAGAACTGGTGAAATCTGAATAAGCTCTGAGGATTATACCAATGTCAATTTCCTGGCTTCTGTCTTCAATAATACTAGTTATGGAAGACATTACCACTGGGGGAGATATGTAGATTCATGTAACTCTACTATAATCAAGATACAGAATTGCTCCATCACCACAAAGATCTCCTTCATGCTCCACTTTTATGATAACAAGAACCCTTATCTCCTTATCTCTTCCCTAACCCCTAAAAACCACAAATCTGTTCTCGATCACTATTATTTTGTCATTTCAAGAATAATTGTATTAATGGAATCATATAATGTGTAGCCTTTTGAGGTTGGCTTTTTTTCACTCATCATATTGCCCTTGAGGACCATTCTGGTTGTTATATGTATCAATAATTCATTCCTTCTAATAGCTGAGTAGTAGTATTCCATAGTATGGATGTACCACAGTTTGTTTAACCAGTTGAAGGACATCTGGGTTGATTCTAGTTTTGACTTCTTACAAATAAAGCTGCGATACACAGGTTTTTGTGTAAATATACATTTTATTTCACTAGACTACATGTTCTGAAGTTTAATTGCTGAGTATATAGTAGTTGCGTGTTTTGTTTTATAAAAAATTGCCGAACTTTTCCAGAATGATTGTACCATTTTAGATTCCTACTAGCGATGTATGACTATCCATTCATCTGTGAATTCTTACCAGAATTTGATGCTGTCACTATTTTTCATCTTAGCCATTCTGATAAGTTGGTGTGGTGTCCCATTGTGGTTTTAATTTGCATTTCTCTAGTGGCTGATGATTTTAAACACCTTTTCACATGATTAGTTGCCACTGTGTGTCCTCTTTGATGAAATGTCTCTTCATTCTTTTGTCCATATTCTAGTTGGGTTTTTGTTTGATTGTTAGATTTGCTTGATTTTGTTTGGCTTTTCCTGGTAAGTTTTGAGAGGTTTTTTTATATATATTCTAGATGCAAGGCCTTTGTTACATATGTGGTTTGCAAATGTTTCTCCCAGATTTTAATCCTTTTTTTTTTTTTAAAGATTTTTTTATTTGACAGAGAGAGAGAGAGAGATCACAAGTAGGCAGAGAGGCAGGCAGAGAGAGAGGGGGAAGCAGGCTCCCTGCTGAGCAGAAAGCCCGACGCGCTCCCTGCTGAGCAGAAAGCCCGACGCGGGGCTCAATCCCAGGACCCTGAGATCATGACCTGAGTCGAAGGCAGAGGCTTAACCCACTGAGCCACCCAGGCGCCCCTTTAATCTTCTTCTTATACTTATCCTGTTGAAGAGCAAAATGTTTGTGATGAGGTCTAATGTATTCATTTTTCCTTTTATGGATCATATTTTTGGTGTTAAGCCTAAAAACTTCACCAGAATCGAGGGTCTAAAGATTTTCTCTTGTGATTTATTCTATAAATTTTGTTGCTTTAAGTCTGTGATCCATTTGGAGTTGATTTTAAGATTTTATTTATTTATTTGACAGAGAGAGAACACAAGAAGGGAGAGTGGCAGAGGGAGAGGGAGAAGCAGACTCCCTGCTGAGCGAGGAACCCAAAGCAGGGCTCAATCCCAGGATCCTGGGATCATGACCTGAGCTGAAGGCAGACTCTTAATTGACTGAGCCACTCAAGTACCCATGGAGTTAATTTTTTTATAAGGTACAAGTTTTAAGTCAAGATTTATTTTTTGGCCCATGGATGTCCAATTGCTCCAATACCATTTGTGGAAAAGATACTGAATTTCTCCACTAAATTTCTGTTGCAATTTTGTCAAAAAATCATTTGGGAATGTTCCTGTAGCTCTCTTTCTAGATTATCTATTTTATTTCATTGATCTATGTGTGTATCTTTCCATCAATACCACATTTCCTTAATGAATATAGCTTTATAGTATGTTAAACTAACTGGAATTTAAATTAAAACTTGAAGGACAAAATAAAGGTATAAGTAAGCCCTAATATCAGGTAGAGTGATTTCTTCTACTTTACTCTTCTTTTTCAAAATTGATTTATCTAATTCCTTTACCTTTTCATATAAATTTAATCATTTAAATTTAATCAGTCTGTGGGTAGAACAAAACCTTGCTGTGATTTTGATAGGAATTATGTTAAATCTAAATCATTTGGGGAGAATTGGCATCTTTACTATGTTGAGGATGACAATCTATGAATAAGGTGTATCTCTCCACTTACTTGTTTTTTTGACCGGTATTTGTAATTTTCAGCATGCAGATCATGTACATGCTTATTCAATTTATACCTACTTAATCTTCTTTGGAATGATTATAAATGGCAACTTTAAAAAAATTGGATTCCAATGGCTCTTGTTGGCATACAGAATTGCAGCTGAATTTTGTGTGTATTGATTTTGCATCCTGAAACCTTGCTAAAATCATTTATTCCAGAAATTATTTTATGGATCCCTTTGGATTTTCAAAATAGATAATCATGTCACCTGTAAATACAGGCATTTTTATTTCTTCTTTTACAATCTGTACATGTTTAAATTCTTTCTATTGTACTGGCTAGAACTCCCAGTGTTCTGCTGAATAAAAGTGGTCAGAGCAGATATCTTTGCCTTTTCCCAGTTAGAGAGGAAACATTCAGACTTTCATCATTAAGTATGATGTTAGCTATAGGTTTCTTGTAGATGCTCCTTAGCAGATTTACAAATTTCCTGTCTCTTCGTAGTCTGCTTAGAGCTTTTTAGCAAAAATGGCTTTTGGAACATTCAATGGGGGAAAAAAATCTCTTCAACAAATGGTGTTGGGAAAATTGGACAGCTATATGCAGAAGAATGAAACTGGACCACTTTCCTACACCATACACAAAAAAAAACTCCAAATGGAGGAGAGACCTAAATGTGAGAGAAGAATCCATCAAAATTCTAAAGGAGAACATAGGCAGTAACCTCTTCAACATCAGCCACAGCAACTTCTTTCAAGACACATCTTCAAAAGGGGAACCCTCCTACACTGTTGGTGGGAATGCAAGCTGGTGCAGCCACTCTGGAAAACAGTATGGAGGTTCTTCAAAAAGTTGAAAATAGAGCTACCCTACGACCTAGCAATCGCACTACTGGGTATTTACCCTAAAGATACAAACGTTGTGATCCCAAGGGGCACGTGCACCCAAATGTTTATAGCAGCAATGTCCACAATAGCCAAACTATGGAAAGAACCTAGATGTCCATCAACAGATGAATGGATAAAGAATACGTGGTATATACACACACAACACACACACACACACACACACACACACACACACACACACACACACACACACACA
>CM053610.1:51009755-51070425 GCA_028646535.1 Procyon lotor
CAAAAAATGCTGACATCTGAGTCCCAAGCCTAAACCCTAACTGTGATGTAGGATCTTTGCTTTATGTGTCAAGGGATTTTTTTTTTTTTTTAAAGATTTCATTTATTTATTTGACTGAGAGAGAGAGAGAGAGATCTGCCAAGCAGGCAGAGAGGCAGGCAGAGAGAGATGGGGAAGCAGGCTCCCTACTGAGCAGAGAGCCCACCTGATTCGGGGCTCGATCCCAGGACCCTGAGATCATGACTTGAGCAGAAGGCAGAGGCTTTAACCCACTGAGCCACCCAGGTGCCCCATGTCAAGGGATTTTTAATTAAACAAGACATTCTACAATGTCTATTATTTAGAGATGTTTTGTTTACCTCTTTAACAGACAAGAAAAATAAATTTAAAAGTTTTAGAATATATTATTTTTTTTTTTTAATTTTCAGAGAGAAAGAGAGAGCACAAGCAGGGGGAGCAGCAGGCAGAGGGAGAAGCCAGCTACTCGTTGAACAGGGAGCCTGATGTAGGATTCAATCCCAGGACCCTGGTATCATGACCTGAGCCAAAGGCAGACACTTAAATGACTGAGCCACTCAGGTGTCCCTATTTATTAACTATTTTAATGAAATCCTTACTTTCTCATGAATGTAATCCACACAAAACTTTCCATTTCAGTGTAGGGGGAAAACAGACGCTAAAATATTTACAATTCTTCCACAAGTTCCCACTACAATAAAAATTTCTATAGATAGAAAAGTTACCAAGAGGCAAAAAAAAAAAAAAAAGAGCTTTGAAACGATTCTCAGTGTCTAGCAACATAGATTGAACTCCCTATGTTTGCTCTTGTTCTATATTCCTAGAAGGTTATAGGAAGAAAGGAACACCTTTGCTCAATATTCTGAGAGCTTCACTCCAAATCCATAGGAAATGTAACTTCCCTTTTGTTCACCTTTAGCTGTAGGGTTTATCTGAAATTTACATTATAGGCACTGGAGGGTACTGTCATATTTTTTTGTTTTCACATTTATTTGTTCACAATCTACCCAAACAGTTATACTTCATTGTGGGGAAATGGATCTTTGAAAACTAGCCCTTAAAAAGCAGATTTGGGATAGGCCAAGATGAGGCTCTGCAGGGACCATGGGCGTGGGGGCAGGGTGGGTCTGCTAGATTGTGTCTGCAAACTGCAAACCTGGGTCTGAGAAACAGGGAAGGAAATTCCCAGGAAAGCATCACAACCTGAGGGAACCTGAGGGCAGGGAAAGGGTGAGCCTGACCTCAGAAATCACAGGAAGGGCTGAAGCCAGGTGGGGGTCCTCTCTCTGCCGCTAAGCATGGCTGGCCTAGCGACATCACACCTGCACAAGACCCCTCTCACTGCACAGCCCCATATGCTGTACCTGCCCCCCTTGAAGACCTGCTTTTCCTTTGCCTCTGCCCAACTCTTCCCACTTTCTCATGGAAATGGTCTGTTTGAGAATACACATAAAGGATTTTTATAGTACATTAGTTTTTGATATAGTGATCAGTGATTCACTAGTTGCATATAACCCCCAGTGCTCATCACATCACATGCCCTCCTTAATGCCCATCAAGAAACAAAAAAGGATATTTTAATGGTAACTTTAAAAAATTGTGGATTTCCAAGCCCAAGATTCTATTATTATTTTTGACCAATGAAAAACATTTTACCTGAGCATTCTTACATGCTCTTGGAACCCCAGTCCCAGGAACTGGGCACCAGGTGACAATGACAATCGCTTTCATGGTGGTAGTGTATCAGAGCACAAGATAGGACAACTAGAGCAAAGATTTGAGTCACAGCTAAGTTACCTTCTCTGCTTTTAGCATTTGTCTTTGATCCCAGAATTTTCCATGAAGTTATGATGAGCTCAAATCAGGGTGAATGTCTGTTACTTTACAACTTCCATTAATAAGTGTGAACACTGCCACATTCCTACTTGGGCAACTTGGGGGAACTGGTTCACTATTTGGGAGCATCATCCCAGCCTGCAGGGATCCTTTTACTGGCCCTCTTACTAGGAGTGGACAACTCCCTGGTAGCCCTGAAGATCCCGAAACACTACACCTGCCCCCAACCCAACCCACCCAAACAGATCTAATGGGCCCCACTTCTCCTTCCTGTGAATTGACAATTGGTCGGAAATTCTGGTTCAGTCTGTTCTGTGTTCTGAACAGACACTGCGGCCTACATGTTTTATGCTATGGGAATGGAATGATAGAGAACACACATCTTCAGGGATACGAATGAGCAAGATGAGAGGTACACAGAGGAAGGTGTTCTCAGAGACATTCTTTCTGAAACAACACTTTCTGAAACCCACCCAAGAGTCCTGTCTTTGGGGGACTATGAGATACTTTATTTTTTAATAATAATGTCTCTTTTCTGGCTAATCTGGCTTGTGTGAGTTTATCTTACCTTCCATGAAAGTGTCCTAAAGAATACTGGTAGACTCCACAAGGTCATAAACTGAGCTGATTGTTCAGCACTGAAGACACAGAGGCTCAATTAACAGACACTGAATTAATGCATCAGTAAGACCCTGGGCAAATATACCATATATGGGAGGAAACAGCAGAAAAGATGCATGCCAGAAGAGGGTTCCCTGCTCAGCAGTTATGATGGAGGGATGGTAGAGGTTGAAAACAGAATGTCTTAGATAGGAAGCCTAAGGTATTGGGAACTAATCGACAGTTAAGGTATTCATCTGTTTTTAGTGCCTATTGAAAAATCTTTTAAATACCCTCTGTGTATTTCCCAGAGTATGAAGATACCTTCAGTTATAGAAGCCAGATCCTGTCTTATCTAGCCTCCCTTTCCACTTGGGTATGGATATTTGATGGGATTCCATCAATCAGATGAAATCGGTGTGAGAGATCCCTGCAAAAGGAAACAGACAAGGCCCAGGGCACCCGTGTTGCTGGTGCAGTGGAGACAGAGGCAGTGTGGTTCTGGGGTCAGATCTTCCTTACCGGGTTGGTTCTGTGAAGAGGTTGTAGACAATGTCCCTAAAGACAATGTCTTTCTGTGTCAGCCCTTCCAAAGACAGTGTGATTTTTCCAATACCTCTTAATAAGTTCCTTCTGGTTTGAACTAGAGTGGATACAGGATATAGAAGCTGAAGTCTTAGTCATATGAAGACAAAGCTGAACATCATATCTAATAGTTAAGATGAGCTCCAAAATGAAAGAAAGAATGAACCAGGAGGCCAGGAAAATGATCCCTCAACAACCGACTTTCGAACTAATTGATTTTTCTCTACTGTTTGTCTATTTTTCTATTTTATCAATTTTCACTCCTATTTTTATCATTTCTTTCTATTTATACAAGCTTAATTTTTTGGCTCTGTAAGCAGAAACTTACATCGTTTATTTGAGGCTTTCCTTCTTTTCTAGTGTAAGCATTACAGTTATCTGCTCCCCCCCCATAAGCGATGCTTACGCTTCATTCCACACTGTTATGACTCAATGATAATGAGGACCTGACATAAATATGTTCTCATTTCTCCCGTGATTTCTCCTGTGACACAGGCATTATTTAAACTGTTTAACATCCAGGTGCCCCAGGGTAGCTCATTGGTTAAGTGTCTGCCTTCAGCTCAGGTCATGATTCCTGCTTCTCCCTTTCCCTCTGCTTGCTGCTCCCCTTGCTTGGGCTCATTCTCTCTCCCTATCTCTCACTCTCTGCCAAATAAATAAAATCTTTAAAATAAATAAATGAAGTGTTAAACATCCAAACATGAGGATTTTCACTTTCTTGGTATCATTTTAATACTGATTTCTATTTTAATTCCATTGTGGTTGAAGAACATATTCAACGATTTGAGTCCTGGTAAACTTATCAAGGATTGTTTCACAGCCCAGCAGATGGTGTAGCTTAATGAGCTCACACGCACTTGAAAAGATTGTAGGTTCTGCTCACAGGTGGCGTGTTCCATAAACATCAATTAGGTCAAATTGGTAGAAAGTGTTACATAAGTCCTCTCTGTCTTTATGATTTGTCTTTTTAATTAAATACTGACAGAGGATTATTAAAATCAGCATTATAATTCTGGATTAGGCTACTTCTCCTTTCACCTTTCATTTTCATCAGTTTTTAAGATTTCCTTTTTATTTTGAATATTCATAACCCCTTGTGTTAGTTACCTGTTGCTGTGTAACAAATTACCCCCAAACTAAGCAGCTTAAAACAACAAACATTCATGATCGGCAGTCTGGGGATAGCTTACCTGGGTTCTTCTAGCTCAGCTTCTCACAAGTCTGTAACCGAGGTGTCAATCTGGCCCGTAGTCTGGGTCATCACACGGCTACCGGTTACTCTTCAGGTGCACTCAGGTGGCTGTTGACCAGCCTCAGGTTTCTGCTGGCTGTGGGCTACGGCCTGCCTAGTGGGCTTTTCCATATAGATAGTCACGGCAGGACGGCTCTCTTCCCCCAGAGAGGACAGAGAGATTTTTGTAACCTTATCTTCAAGTCCAATCACATCACTCTTGCCATATTTTACTCATTAGAAGTGTTATTAGATTCAGCCCACACTCCAGGTGGGGGTGGGTGTGGTTTACAGAAAGCTGTGCGTAACAGAATGCGGAGATAATTGGAGGCCCTCTTAGAGCCTTCCCACCACACCCTCAAGGCACTCCACAAAGAAAGGGAACGTAGCCCTAGCCCTACATACAGACATATTCAGTGATACTGGATTATTTCAAGGCATCCATGCAAATGCTGAGTCCTCTGGAGAGTAGGATTCAAGGCGGTTCTAAGGACTCTCCAGCAAAAGTTTGTAGATGGTCATATGTAAGCTCTGCCATTCTCGTAACTCAGAATTCACCCTGACGGTCCATATCTCTTAGCAAAAAATTTCAAGAGAATCGGATCAGACCAGCCTGGATAGGAATCCATAGCCGGCTATGGCAGGGAAAGCAAGATCATGAAGAATCAGTTCGTGTGACAGAGATGCGCAGCTGTGGGCAAGGGAGCAGTGCTGACAGAGAATGTACCATGTGCCAGGTGACACTCACAACCAGCACCCCTATTAGGAACAAGGAGGCAGTGGTGAGAGCTGAGAGTGGGCTGGCTCCTAGGGGAAGAGTTGTAATGAAGTCCAGGGCCCTTCTGAAGCAGGAAGGAGCATTTATAGCAGCCCTGTCTGTCTGTGGCCCAGGCTCATGTCCCATACATTTCTACATACCTCAGAGAGGTCAGTGGTCTCTGGGCACCGTGTTAATGATCAAAGAAACTTTGGTGTCCTGTCTTTACTTGAAGAGTAGTCTGCGAAGAGGAGTTTAGCTGAGAGTTGGACTTGAGTCTTACATGTTGAACTGGATGAGTAACCATGGCCTCAGGTGGCTCTGAGCCCTCGGCCTCTTCAGCAGTCAAGAGTAGGAGGTTCTTTTTTTTTTTTTTAAGATATGTATTTATTTCACAGAGAGAGGGAGATCACATGTAGGCAGAGAGGCAGGTAGAGAGAGAGGAGGAAGCAGGCTCCCCGCTGAGCAGAGAGCCCGATACAGGGCTCCATCCCAGGACCCTGAGATCATGGCCTGAGCCGAAGGCAGAGGCTTTAACCCACTGAGCCACCCAGGCGCCCCAAGAGTAGGAGGTTCTGAGGTCCCGCCAGATGCTGCAAGGTGCGGGCATTATCTGCTGCCATCGGGCCAAGTTTGGTTGTTTTGAAATGTTTAGCAAGTGCACAAATACTTTGGATGAAGCTTGATGATTTCATCTTTCAGGCCAGGCCCCACCAGCACCAGTGAGGGTCTAGGATCCCTTGTTAGCCATATCTGGAGAAGCTAGGTCTGGGGCTGAAATAGCTGAGGGCCTAGTATTGCTTTTTTTTTTTTTTTTAACTTTTTATTATGGAAAATTCCAAGCATACCTAAAAGTAGAAAGGTTGGCATAATAAACCTCCATGTGCTGATCTCCTGGCTTCAATAATAATCAACTCATGGCTAATCTTCTTTCATCTGTAACCCTACCCTCTGACCCTACTTCCCCTTGTAGATTATTTTGAAGCAAATCCCATCATATCGTTTCAATCATAAATATTTCAGTATGTATTTCTAAAAGATAGTCTCTTTTTAAAAAAATCCGTAATAGCCATGATCATACCGATCAACAATTCATCAAAAATCCAGCCAGTATTCAAATATTCCATTATTGCTTTTTTGAAAACATACAAACTCTAAAAATTAAAATCTGAATTCTCTCCAACTGCTTTTTAAGACATTTGTGTTTCATCGATGACTACAAATTAAAATATATTAAACCGGACTTACATTGCAAGTTATATTACAAAGCTGCAGAGATCAAGGCAGTATGGTTCTGGCATGAAAATAGATACATAGATCAATAGAACAGAATAGAAAACCCAGAAATGAACCCACAACTATACAAATTAATCTTTGGCAAAGCAGGAAAAAATATCCAATGGAAAAAAAAAGTTTCTTCAACAAAGGGTACTGGGAAAACCAGACAGCAACATGCAAAAGAATGAAACTGGACCATTTTCTTACACCACGCACAAAAATAAATTCAGAGTGAATGAAAGACCTAAATGGAGACAGGAAACCATTAAAATCCTAGAGGAGAACCCAGGCAGTAACCTCTTTGACATTAGCTGTGGCATATTTTTTCTAGATACGTCTCCTGAGGCAGGAGAAACAAAAGCAAAAATAAACTATTGGGACTACATCAAAATCAAAATCTTCCACACGGTGAAGGAAACAATCAACAAAACTAAAAGGCAACCTATGGAATGGGAAAAGATATTTGCAAATGACATATCTGATAAGGGGTTAGTATCCAGAATCTATAAAGAGCTTATAAACAACACACACAAAAACAAATAATCCAATTTAAAAAATCAGCAGAGGACATGAATAGACATTTTTCCAAAGAAGACAGATGTCCAATAAACACATGAAAAGATGCTCAACATCGCTCATCATCAGGGAAATACAAATCAAAACCACGATGAGATAACACCTCACACATGTCAGAATTGCTAAAATCAGTAACAGAAGAAACAACAGGTGTTGGAGAGGACGTGGAGAAAGGGGAACCCTCTCATACTGTTGGTGGGAATGCAAACAGGTGCAGCCACTCTGAAAAACAGTATGGAGGTTCCTCAAAAAGTTGAAAATTGTACTACCTTATGATTCAGCAATTACACTACTAGGTATTTATCCAAAGAACACGAACATACTAATACAAAGGGATACATTCACCCCCATGTTTATAGCAACATTGTCTACAATAACCAAATGATGGAAAAAACCCCAAATGTCCATCAACTGATGAAGGAATAAAGAAGACACACACACAATGGAATATTACTCAGCCATAAAAAGAATGAAACCTTGCCATTTGCAATGATGTAGATGGAGCTAGAGAATATAATACTAGGAGAAATGTCAGAGAAAAACGAACACCATATGATTTCACTCTTCATTTGATCTTAGCTAAAAGGCCGAGAAGCGATTGATTTCACTCTTATATGGAATTTAAGAAACAAAACAATCCTGGGTGGAAAAAAAGAGAGGCAAACCAAGAAACAGTCTCTTAGCCACAGAAAACAAACTGATAGTTACCGGTGGGGAGGTAGGTGGGGGGATGGGGGAAATAGGGACTGGGAATCAAGGAAAGCACTTGTCATGATGAGCCCTGGGTGGTGTATCGAAGTGTTGAATCACTGTCCTGTACACCTGAAACTAATGTTACACTATATATTAACTGGAATTTAAGCAAAAACTTAAAAACCAACAAAAATATAATAAACCAACCAACAAAGTATAAATGTTAGAGAGTTAAGGCTGGTCTGTACAACTTTATAGTTCATGAGAAACTGAAATCAGTTTCCACCATCTTTTCTCAGGCTGCTGTTTCTTATTTTCCAAGGAGAAGAGAAGATAATTTAAGGCCCGTGGTAGTCATTAGGGCTATTAAATAGTCCCACCCTCTCTCCTTGCAGCCATAGGCAGGATTACGCTTCCCCGTCCTTTGAAGTGAGGTGCAGCCACATGACTTGCGTTGACCAATATGTTGTGAGCGGACGGGAGGAAAATCAATTCCATCGGATAATGTAATTGCCATTATCAGACCTTCAGGAGCACGCTTTTGTCTCTGCTTACAGAGATCCACTTTACTCCATCAGCTGTGGTCCTGGGCGCACATGTTGATGAAGAGAGAAACAAGTCTTGTTTTAAGTCATTAAGATTTGGAGGTGGTTTGTTCTCACAGCACAACCTGGCTTACTTTGGCTCAACAAACATACAGTGTTTAAGCTTAACTTGGTAATTTCAGGGAAGTTGGAGCTCTGGCTAATAAGGGAGAGCTTTTAGAGAGGACCCTCTTGAGGAATCATTTGATTCACCTCTTGTGATATTACTGGATTGATCTGTGCTTAGGTAGAGCAGGAGAGTTTTAATTCCTCGACCTTTGGCATTATTATAAGATTAATACAAAATCATAAGAACACTCTGCCAAATAAAACACGGTAGACATAAAAAATATTAAATGGACCTAAAGGTGAAACACAAAATGAAATTCTGGTCTGCCATTATCTTGGACCGGTCCCTCCATTTCTGGGCCTCAGTTTCCTCTTCTGGAATGATAATCATTATTACAACAGGAACATTAGTGAGCACTTGCGAGGTGTAAGATAGTTCCACACAAGTTGGTTTATTCAATCCTTACAACTAGCCTTCAGTAGTTATTTTTTTGCCATTTTTTAAAACATGAAACTGTGGAAACAGATTTAGAAAGGCTGAGTAATTTGCCAAACAATAGTTGGACGTGAAGGGGATACTTCCAAAGCCTTAACTAAATATTTACAGTCATTTCTTTTTCTAAAATCCGATGGATTTTTGGTGTGAGGCTATTCACAAGTGAAACCACATTGCCAAAAAGAAAACAGTATTTTCTCCAACAACAACAAAAGTTCTCATATTTTCCACTGTGTGACAAGATGCATATTTTATGAAGATCAAGGAATCTGCTATTAATATTCTCCGGCCTGTGTACTCTCAAAGGTATTCAAAGCATCAAACCTTAGTGATAGAATACAGATGTTAACCATAATGTAGACTAACTCCAAAACACAAATACTACTTTTGAGTAGTATGCACAGACTATTTCTTCGATGACACTTTTTTTTTTAAAGATTTTATTTATTTGACAGAGAAACACAGCTAGAGAGGGAACACAAGCAGAGGGAATGGTAGCGGGAGAAGCAGGCTTCCTGCCGAGCAAGGAGCCCGATGCGGGGCTCGATCCCAGGACTCTGGGATCATGACCTGAGCCGAAGGCAGACGCTTAACAACTAGCCACCCAGGCGCCCCTCGATGACACTTTTAAGAATAATTCAAAGACTTGCTAATTTGTGGTCACAAAAACATTCTCCCAGCCATGTTACACGATTTGAAAATACCAGACTTAAAATACAAAATTCAGGGGCTCCACGTGGGTAGTTCAGCCGGTTAAGTGTCCAACTCTTGATTTCTGCTCGGGTCATGACCTCCGGGTGGTGAGAAAGAGACCTCAGTGGGGCTCTGCACTGGCCTGTTTAAGACTCTTTCTCCCTCTCCCTCAGCCCCTCCCCCTTCCCCACCTCTACCCACGCTTCCCTGCGTGCGCACGCGCACACGCTCTTTTTTTTTTTCTTTCTCTATCAAAAAAAAAAAAAAAGAAAACCAGAATTTTACTTAGTGGTTAAAATACCAGAAATTAACATAATGATGTTTAGAGAAAGTAGAATTCACTTTACAGAAAACACTGTGCAAAGAGCACGTGTGTGTGTGTGTGTGTGTGTGTGTGTGTTAGCTTTGATAACTGCTCTCAGACTGCCATTACGGGCCCCATACCTAATGGCCAGTTCTTTTTTTTTTTTTAAGATTTTATTTATTTGACAGAGAGAGAAAGAGATCACAAGTACGCAAGCAGGCAGGCACGGAGAGGGGGAAGCAAGCTCCCTGCTGAGCAGAGAGTCCGATGAGGGGCTCGATCCCAGGACCCTGAGATCATGACCTGAGCTGAACCCAGAGGCTTTAACCCACTCAGCCACCCAGGCATCCCATAATGGCCAATTCTTAATTCCTCATTTGTGGAACTCACACTGGACTTGGCAGAGAAAATCGTGTCTCTCCTATTGCACATCTCAGCAGATGACATTTTACTCTCGTACATTATTAATGTTTTAATTCTGTTTTTCATCATTTCTGATCTCCATCTGAGCATCTTGAATATGTTCATCCTCGCCTTTACTGAATATTCCCAGAATTTTTACAAACAGTTAAATAATAGGGAGAGATAGGAACACAAAATCCCTCAACGCATTGTTCAGTGTTTTTCTCCCCTGAATGGCTTTTTGAGGCTCCTAATTACCACCAAATGGCGACATTTTAAGCACAATTGAATGATGGTTGAAGTAGGTTTTTTCAATAATGGTGTTTAGGACAATTCAGAAACTCAGGGCAGCCTAAAATGCTGTTTCAAAGTACTTATTGAGTACTAGAAAGGACAATGGTAGGGGAGGTGGGAGGAAGAGGAAAAATACTGAGGCATTGTCTGTCCTCAAGAATATTATCTCCTGGGGCACCTGGGTGGCTCAGTTGATTAAGCATCTGCCTTCAGCTCAGGTCACGATCCCAGAGTCCTGGGATCAACCCCCGGGTCTGGCTTCCTGCTCAGTGGGGATTCTCTCTCTCTCTCTCTCTCTCTCTCTCTCTCTCTCTCCCCCCTCTGCCTCTCCCCTAGCATGTGCTCTCTCTCAAATAAATACATAAAGTCTTAAAAAAATATATTATCTCCTTCCTTTTACTGGAAAGACCATCAAACCACATGAAACATTTCAAAAAGTCATAAGATTAATGATAGTTCTTCTAGAAGAGAAAAAGTTAAGACAGATATTGGAGTATGTTGTGGAGAATTTGAATGGCAGCTGAAATTTTTGGTTTATTTCAAATAAAGATGTTTACCACAAAAATATTTCTTACTAATGCTAGAAAGAATACTATAGGCTTATAATATGTGTCCGTCAGCTTGGAAGGAACATATTAAACAAAACTGTAGTAAATTCTAGCATCAAAATCAAGATGCTTATTAGCAGAGGTTATTGTCTTTGATGAGACCTTAGTTCACGTGAATTCGGAAACTTCAGAAGAATCAGGTCTTAAGGAATATATGATAAAGAGCTTCAAATAGCAGAGTCCACACGGATGGTGCGCTCAGCGCACCTCCTCATAAACCGCTATCCTCATCCCACAGGCGTGTAGCTCTCTGTTTACTTGCCCTATTCTAGGCTGCAGCGATTTACATGGTAGGTGGAGCAGACTTAAACCTGGGGCTTTGTGAGTTGATTCTCTTTTAAAAGAACACCACCAAGAGAATCGCAACAAGGAATAAGGCAGACAGCAGACAAAATGAAGAGATCACTGTGTAAATTGAAGAAGACTCTCAGTAGGCTATCTTTCTTCTTGTTCACCTGATTGCTGTGTGCCCTTATGCGTACACTGAACTAGAAGAAAGAGACATGCAACTGAAAAAAAAAAAAATTAGTTGAAGACGTTGGAAAGGCTGGATACATAAAGGAATTAGCAGAACCCAAGTGGCCTTCATATTCCCTCTCCTCTTCTTTCTTTGGTTCACTCCCTCTTATTATATTGTACATGTCTATCTTATCCATTGGATTTTAAGTTCTGTGGAATGGAAGGAGTAGGTCTACTCTTTTTCTCTTCATTAATTAATTCATCCTTCCGTCCCACTCATTCATTCATTCATTCATTCACTCTGTGTTAGTAAGTGCTTAGTACATTCTAGAAGCTGGAGATACACCAGTGAACAAAACAGATGAGGGTGAAAGGCAGATAATGGCGATACATAATGAATAAGTAAATTATTAGTATTAGGGAAATTGATAAGTTTTATGGGAAAAAGAGAAAACGAGCACAGAGTAGGTAGGATTAGATGTGGCGGTACATGCATTGAACTGCAGTATTAACAATGGTGATCACAGTGTGCTTCACAGAGAAGGTGGTAACTGAGCCAAGACTAAAAGGAAGTGAGGGAGTGAGCCAAGCAGGGAAGTGGAGGAGAGGAAAGCACTTCAGACAGAGGGAAGAGTTAGGGTATAGACCGGAGTGCAGAAGCATCCGTGGTATGTTTCGGGAACAAAACGGTGGCGATTGAGCTGAAACAGACTGAGCCTGGCAGTCGAGGATCGCAGGGAGCCAGATCGCATACAGCCATGCGGGTCATCATAAGATTTGGCTTTTACCCTGAGATCAGAGCCACTGCAGGAGGGATGAGATGTCTTATGTTTTAAATGGGCCATTCTGGCAGCCATGTTGACAATAAGTGTGCAAATTTATGTCAAAATATAAGGCAAAGAGCACCAGACCTAAAAGAAAGAAAAATCAAAGCTGAGTCTATATACTTGTCAGGCAAGGAAAGACACCAGTGAAAAAATTCACTGAGTAAATAATTCATAAAGTGGGAAAAGCCAGGATTTTTTAAGTGATAGAGAGCGAGAAAGGGGTTCGAGGTGGCTTCGCTAATCCAGGGTGGAAAACAAGGACTCTGGGTAGAAAAGAACAGCATTGGATAAAACAAGGCCCTTTGTTCACCAGACAGGAACAAGTCTTCAGTCAGGTCTAACAAGGGTCTGGTCTAGGGGTCACTCAAAGTTCACAGTCCTTTACCAGCTTCAGTTGGCTTGAACCCGTTGAAGTATAACACAGCTCCATTAGGCAGGTGCTGCCAGCGAAAACTTGTCACTACAGAAGTAGTTGGTTAACAGGGGAAACTGTTGGGAAGTTCTTGCAGAATTCCTAGGAGAAGATGGTGCGACTCGCACCAGAGTGGGCCCTGGAAGTGGTAAGAAATGGCTACATTCTAGATCTACGTGGAGATGAGTAAACAATAATGCTTAGGTTTACGGCCTATGCAACCGGATAGTCGGAGTCGCTCTGGAGATAGGAAAGGCTGTTGCTAAAGCACGCTAGGGGAGATTAAGAGCTCATGTGAGTTTAGGATGCCTGTGAGATGCCGGGGTGGGGTCAACAATAGACACAGCAAGGGTTCCCGGTGACTTGAAGTTGGGACTTAAAAGAGCATAGAGGCCACGTGCAGTCAACTAGGGAGCCAGGGAGGCAGAGCCGTGGGGACTTCCAACAGTGCTTTCTTCTCTTAGTCCCAAATCTTAATTTAAACATATTTTTATTAGATGCAAGTATTCTTGTAAGCCTCCTCAAATATTTTGTGAGTGAAGTGGGAGCGTAAATCAATCAGTGATCTTTGAAACTGTCGCTGTGCCTTATGTGGTGTTTTGAAAAAATAAGTACTCAATAGCTACCTCTGACAATCTCCTACTCTATGCCAGGCAGAGTCTGTATGTTTACAAACGTAGCTTGCTTCATCTCCCCAAATTTATTAGGTATCATTTTACAGAAAAGGAAAGTGAGGCCAGAGAAGTTGAGCAATTCGCCGATCCCATAGCTAATAAAGGCAGGGCTGGGATTTAAGCCCAAATTCACCTGTGTTCCTTTTAACTCTGCTTTTAATAGTAGTTTACTAAACTGGCTAGAGAACAAAGCAAGTACAAGATGAGGAGTCCCAACAACCTATTGTTCCTGGCTTATATCAAGTTTTCAAACTTGAGCATGTCCTAGAGTCACTCAGGAGGCTCATTAAAGCAGACCGCAGGACCCCAAGCTCCCAGGTGATGCAGAGGACGCTGGCCTAGCACTTTGAGAACCGCTGGGTTAGCAGGTTTTCCCTAATTTTGCCAACTGCCTCCACCTGCCAAAATCCCCAGGTCTCTCTAATTCCTCAAAAGGGAGAAGGGAGGTCTGGAGCTAATCAAGAACTTCAGAAGGGTCCTTGGTGATCGTTTCTTCTGTTTTAATTCCTAGTTCTCTCCTTCCCAAGGCATGTGAGTGTTGGGGGAGAGGGAATAATGGGGTGATGGTGGCTCAACCCTGGTTGCTCAACATTGTTTATCAAACTGTCTAGTTAAGTCCTTCTTTTATTATTCTCCCAGCAGTCTCCTTTTCCTTTCTGGGAAACAAACTTCCATTATTACCCTTCTGGCTCCCAATGTCCATTAGGTACAGGGAAGGTAAAGGTACAGAGGGCTTTAAAATCTTATCCAACTATTGGGGAGGGGAGTGCCCATTAAGAACAAGATTAAAGCTTATAAATACACAGTTAGGTGGAAGGCCTTGGAAGAAACTTATGCAGGGGAGGAGCCCTAAAACTTAAGCTTCATTAGTTTCTTGGGAAATAGGCAGACATGTTTGATCAGAGGCCAATGTCTAAGCTCCAATTATAGACATATGCAAGTTATTTCCCATGTGGCTCTTGAGCCTCAGGCTAATCAGAGGGTGGTTGGTTCCTGTGTAAGAGAACCTGAGCATTTCATAGTTGGAGAGACTTGTCTGCCCTGAACCTGGTAATGGGGGGAGAGTTGGTTGCCAATTCTTTGTCCTGCCCATTGGAAAGTACATTTTGACCCAGCTAAGGGCACTCAGTTACTTTTGCCTTGGGCTTGATTTCTTGAGTGAGTTAAAAGCCTTTCAGAAATCTTTCCTTACATATGCAAATACAGAAAATCCAGCTTAGTTATTCCTACATTACATCAAGAACAAAATCTGATTACTCAATTTTAACACTAATACTCAGGAAAAGAATTGTTTTTCAAAATTAGGGTAAGGCTATAAAAATATATTAATAAATAAAAAATTTAAGTGCTTGTTTGGCAAAGACTACTGCATAGGGTAGCACTTTGAGTTCCTTTTGTAAGCCTTTCTGAAAGTTTATTTTCCTTTGTAGTTTGCTCTCAGACGTATTGGGGTGGACGTGACATTATAAATACACGGACTCACTCAACCAGTACTGCTAAGCATAAGCAAATGGTTCTGGAATTGGGGGAAGTTACTAAGATAGTTATTAAGTTAGGGAAAATTATTAAGACGAATAATGAGAGACTCTCAAAGAACTTAAATTTTGTAGGGAAAAGACGCCCACCAAGAACCGCCACCTAAGGTGGAAAGAGGCCTGAGAAGCCTTCCTGAAGGGAGACTAAAGAAGGCGTTTGATTTGGGCCTTGCAGAACTAGCTGTAAAAACGTCTTAAGAATTATTCCAAGACGGACCAAGCCAGGATGGCCACTGGGCACTTTCTAAAGAACAATCTGCCCTCCCCGTCCAGGGTCACTGCTGCTTTAAATACACACAGCAAAGGGTTTTCCCGCAGTAAAGCAGGCACAATTCCAAGAGTAAGATGATTCCATTAAGCGCTGGGTAGTGTGTCATGAGGATATAACGATGAAGGGAGTGTGTCCAGTCCTAAAGGAAGCGCCACCAGGAACTGAATCAGGCCAGGAGTATTCTCAGGCGGCCTGAAAGGTGGAGGTGGGGACCAAGAGTCGTCACTGGAATGGATTTTCTGCGCTGGGCCTCGAGGTCCGGACGCGCACTCAGTCCTCTGGAAGGCTCTCGCATTGCAGTACCACAGATGCAAGGGATTAGTTCCCGCGTTAGAGCAGCAGGCAAGCCTCCCCCCGGTGCCCCGCAGTTCCTCCCGGCTCCGCCCACACTCCAAGGCGGCTGCGCGGCGAGGCCCCCTTGTCTCCACGTGATTGCCGTCATTGCCTCTGCGAAGCGTGAACCGCCATCATAAGTCCTGGCGACTGGGCCCGGGCCTGCTTCCCTCCTCCGCCTCCGCGGGGCAGCGGTGACAGGTTGGGGTTGTATTACTGCCCGTGTCCCGTCCGGCCGGTGACGTCTTGGGCCTCCGAGAGCGGGACAAGAAATTCGGACCCACGGACTCCGAGGCAGACGGACTGACCTGCTGGCCCCCTGGGTGACGGCGCGGCGGGGGCGGTGCCCAGGGCCGCGCCCCGCCCCTCGCAGGCCAGCGCCCAGAGCCCACGGCCCGTGCCCGTTTCCAGTATGGCCGCCCGCCGTGCTTGACCCGTGGCCTCTCCGCTTCGACTCTCCGTAGGCGATGCCGAGGCCGAGGCCGTGACTGACACTCTTGCTCACACGCACGCACGGACCCAGACCCACGCCCGGAGCCCGAGCCCTGGGCCCGGAACCGCTCTCGCCCCCGGCGCCGCGGCCAGAGCCCGGACCACGGCTCCCGCGCCGCCGCTGCCGCTGCCGCCTCGCCGAGAAGGGCCGCGCCGGACCTCGAGCGCGGCGGCCCCCGGCCGGCAGGGATGGGGAAGCGGGCTGGAGGAGGAGCAGCAGGAGCCGCCGCCGCCTCCACGTCCGCAGGGGCCGGTGTGGAGCCCGCGGCCAGCCGCGGCGGGAGCCCGCGGAGCGCGGCCGCCGGCCTACTGGGAGCGCTGCACCTGGTGATGACCCTCGTAGTGGCTGCGGCGCGGGCCGAGAAGGAAGGTGGGTGTCAGCCGGCCGGCATCTCCCAGGCCCGGCCCCGCGGCTGTCAGCACGCCCTCGCGGAGGCGGCCGCCGGGCTGCGAGCCGGGAGGAAGGGCTGCGGCTCGGGGCTCGGAGGGCGGCCGAGCGCGCTGCTCTCGGTCCGGCGCGAAGTTGCTCGGTCGAGTCCCGTCCCGAGCCGGGAACTTGCAGTTCGAATGCCAACTCGCGGCGTCGGCTGCACGGAGTTGCTCTTGTTCTTCGTGATTCCTTCTCCTTGTCTTTCCTCTTGACTCCTGTCACTGCCATTTCAAAACTTCCTGAGTTCTCGTATCTTCTTGCCACTTGGACCCATTGTGTAGGAGGGGCATATTTTTAGAATTGATTGCTGTTAATAGTCAAATTTTAGGACACTTTCCCCCCTTTGGTTGTGATTTTAATAACGGCAGGCACACAGAAAATGTCGTAGTAAAAATAGCAAGACTAGTAGAAAGGGTTCAAAACATAGCTTACAGAAATTTCACTTTGAATTTGTCCAGACACTTCTTGGAGAGGAATCTTGTTTCTTCAGCTTCCCTCCCTTTTATCGCTTTGCAGTATTGATTGTTTAGCCACCAATTCGGTATAAATAATTCTGTTTAGTTCTCTAGTAAGCTGTAAGAAATCTGTTTATATTTTTAAGATTGAGTGTCATCTTTAATGTGGATGAGTTTAAAAACCAATATCATTTCTAGTTTGCAAATCTTTATCTGTAATTTGGTTAAGGGCTGACCCCTATTTTTAAAAAAAAATCATTAGTATCAAATGACTGTAGAACTGGTACTTCTACAGGGTTAAAAATTATTTCATAACCTAGAGGACCAGGTCTATAGTTGTGTTGGCACTACCTGTTTTTGAGCCTAGGGAAATGAGTGGTCACAGAGCTTTCACAAAGAAATCAGTAAAAGTGAGTGTTTTTTAAAAACCTGAGCAAAACTTGTTTAGCTTCCACTTCCCACTGAACTGCCACTACAAGAAAATAATGTCTTGCCACGGTAACTTTTGGGTGGGTGTTCTGCTTTATGACTTAAGTCACTTGTTACCAATGTTGAAGGCAATAGCTAAATGCAAACCAAATTGAGTTAAAGTATAAATGTGTCTCTACTGTTCTTTATTTTTGTTCAAAACATTACACTCTCTCATTTAACTCCGTAAGCAACCTTAGTCTGGGTTAACATAGGTGGAAATTATTCAGAGAATTGCCATTCATTGAAAATTAATTGACAGAGGCAAGATTATTTCCAGAATAAAATATTGCTGCTTTAGGAATAGTCAGGCCCCTTATTGTCATAGTTCATTGATTGGTTACCGATCTGCAGTTAGATGATTGTTACTATTGTGTGTCCCTGGTATCCACTATAGTCTTAGGATCTTGCATGTAGTTGGTGTCCAATAAAGCTAAAACAGTACAATAATGGGCATGTCTCCTCTTGTTTCAAGTAGTCCTTGGCAGGTATTGTGTCCTTGCTTTTCTGTTCTTTTGCTTACTTTGTATAGTGCCACACACACAGTAGGGATTTAACATTTGTTTGAGTGAATGACTATCTTCATGGGCCATTAGCATAGGAAAATAAAATAATGATTGAGTCTCGTAAAACATTAAGGTTATATTATCCTTCTGCTTTTTTTCACCCCACAGTCATATATATGCTAATTTTCTGTGTATAGTTAACAAATCCCTTGTTTGAGAAATGTCAGCCTAAATTGTATTTGCTAATTTCCTATTTGTTTAGTTTATAAGTTTTAGTGAACGTGTCTAATACCGATAACTGTAAGGCTCAGATGAGAATTTCTTGTCAGCGTGTAAAGTCTGAAAAGATGTGGTTAACTAGTGGTCCTGGCAGAATCAAACAGCTTTTGTGGCCCACGCTATGTCTGTACGAACAGTTTCAGTGTACAGGCCAGCTAGTCAAGATACTGATGGTAATTATACTAATTTAGAACATAAGCTTCTGCCCATCATATATGTAATCTGGTTCTAATCAAATATTCTGTGAAGGTTGCTCCAAAAATGGCCTGTGCTTTCAGCATTTCTTGCTCGTCGAACTATAGTATTGTTTTTGTTTAAGTAAGTAGAAGAAATGAGATTGATTTTTACATGATTATGATACCATGAGTTTGGCATCTGATGGGCCGCAAATACAGCATTTGCCCTAAAAACATGCTGTTGAGTTTTTTCAGGAAGCCTGGGCAGATTTCTGAATGTAGCTGAGTTCAGTTTGTCAATTTATACCCTGAGGATTTTTTGTGTTTATTTTAGTAGTATAAACTAGTATTTCAAAGTTAAGATTTTCCTGCAATATTAATAATGGTTCTCTGGGTATTTTGTATTTTGTATATTTTCCCTCAGTTGCAGCAGAATTTCACTAGAAAATCTTCATAACAAAATAAAACTCATTGTCTCTTGAAAAACAGCAGAAATAGCTAAGTGCATTATCTAATGCAGTTTTTTATGTTTGGAGTAGATGTTAATTTCCTTAAGTCAGAAGTGTGAGCCATTCCTTGTCTTAACATCCTGAATGTTTTAACATTCCTGTATCTTAACATCCAATTTTACTGATCAGTGGGAGTGTATAACTATTTCAGAGAAAAGGGACCTTTGAGAATGGTTTGGCTGTGCTCTGCAGTTTGTAAGGATTTTGAAGGACTTGGGAGAGGGGGAAGTTACTATGATTACTATAGATAACCCACTTTTTCTGGGTTGGTGTCAAATTTTTTTTGAAGCTAAGATCTAGATATTAAGAATAGTGAAAATATATATAGTGAAAATAATATGTAGTGAAAGTATGTGTATGTATATTATACATAATTTTTAGTAGTAGTTTGATTTTTTTTTTTTAAAGATTTTATTTATTTATTTGACAGAGAGAGAGATCACAAGTAGGCAGAAAGAGAAGGGGAAGCAGGCTCCCCGCTGAGCAGGCAGCCCAATGCAGGGCTCCATCCTAGGACCCTGAGATCATGACCTGAGCTGAAGGCAGAGGCTTTTACCCACTGATCCACCCAGGTGCCCCGGTAGTTTGATTTTTTTTAAAAATATTTTTGTATGAGAGAGAGATTGGAGCAGAGGGAGAAGGGCAAGCTGCAGAACTCAATTACATGACCCTGAGATCAAGACCTGAGTGGAAACCAAGGGTGGGATGCCCAACCGACTCAGCTACCCAGGTGCCCCAGTAGTATTTTGATTTATTAATCTTCCCATTGTGGCCAGCAAATAGGAACTTTTTTAAAAAGCATCTTATAGGGCGCCTGGGTGGCTCAGTGGGTTAAATAAAGCCTCTGCCTTCGGCTCAGGTCGTGATCTCAGGGTCCTGGGATGGAGCCCCACATAGGGCTTTCTGCTGGGCAGGGAGCCTGCTCCCCCCACCCCCCTTTGCCTGCCTCTCTGCTTACTTGTGATCTCTCTCTCTCTCTCTCTCTCTCTCTGTCAAAGAAAAATAAATAAATCTTAAAAAAAAAGCATATTATATCATAATAATTTCACTGTCAAATGGGTTTTTGGAAGACATGGTTGTCTTTTAATTTATTATAAATAAAAAGCTACATTTTATGTATTTAATAGATACAAACTTGGACAGATTTTCAGGAATATGGCTCTTTTAGTCTGTGACAAATTTCAGTGTCACATGTATTATTAATTGGCTATTAATGGCAAGGCAAAGTTATTTTGTTTTGTTTTTCTTTAAAGATTTTATTTGTCAGAGAAAGAGCATAAGCAGGGGGAGTGGCAGGCAGAGGGAGAAGCAGGCTCTCTGCTGAGCCGGGAGCCCAGCGCGGGACTCTATCCTAGGACTCTGGGATCATGACCTAAGCTGAAGGCAGACACTTAACCGACTGAGCCACTCAGGTGTCCCAAGGACCTTTAAATTTGCTTGCTGGAAGCAGTCGTTTTGTGTAGAAATTTTTGTGTTTAAGCTTGTATTTGTGACAGACACAGGAAGAGTGTCCACAAGTATTTTATCTACAAAGCATATGAACAAAATACTTAGTAATAAAGGTCAGAAGAGATTAAAATGTAATTAGGGAATTTGTCTTAGGATGGTAGAATTGATTAGGAGTGGTACTTATTTTTTTCCAATCAGATTATTTATAATGTAAAAATATTTTTAGAAGTGATTTTCTTGAGAGTGAGTTGTTTTCATCTTTTGTACGGTGGTAGAATGGCTACTTTTTAAAGCCTAGTGAGTAGATTACTTTGTTAATATGCTACACTAATGAACTTTTGTTGGCTTACTTTTTCTAAAAGCTGTTTGCTAATGCCAGAAGCTTTGGAATCCTGCAGTTGGAAAAATTGTGTCCTCTCTTTCTCTTGTTAATGACTATTTTCCTTCTCTTTATAAACCTTTCATTGGGTTCTCTAGACACTTGCCAAAAAGATCAGCTTTGAGAGTAGATGTAAAAATCATCCAATTTGTTATCATCCGGAGTACTAATAAGCCAGACTACTCTTGGGGGAAAATTAAATCATTGCTGAGTGCTTGATATTTTAGAAACTTTTTCATCTACACGTGGCTTGAGCTTTCTGACCCGCCTTGGCAGATGGAGAGGCCATTTTTCTATGGCTGAATTTTTCCTCACTATTTCTTCTAAGCAGCATCAGACACTGTTGGTAGTTGCTTCTTGGAACTTTTCTCCTTTCATTTCCATGACTTTGTTCTTCTTGGTTATCATCCTACCTTAGTTGTCGGTCACTGCTCTCCAGCCGCCCACTGGATGTCTTCCTTGACACGTGTGTCCAGCCACCAGCATGTACTGCACATCCAGGGCAGAATAATCACACCGTCTCTGGTTTCCCAGTGTTTCTAATGCTGTGATTGTTCTCTCTGCCACATTGGTCTTGTTTTTGACCCCTTAGCAAGTGATGTCAACGTCTCTTCCCCTTCTTGGTCAGCTCTCCCACAACCTCCAGCCCAGAGGCATTGCAGTGAGCTCTCACCTCCGGACTTTCTCCATTTCTGTTTGCATTGTCTTTGCTACTCATCTGTCATTCATTCTGACACATTTAGTGACTTAAATTATTTTATGGGTGACATTTTTCACCCAGACCGGAATTTTTGAACCTCTGTGAACAGCTATATATGTACATAACAGGCATGCGGTTTTAAATGCAGGTTTATCTGAAGTGACCTTATCTTTCCCCTTATACCTGAGACTGTGCTGAGAGTCAAGAGTTCGGGTGAAACTTGTCCTTGGTCGCTGGTGTCATTAGGAATTCTGCTGTAATAAGACATAGGGTGACACTACTTTTTTTCTTCTCTGCATGTTGCTTTTCCTTGTAACTGAGCGATATAGATATACACTTACGTAAACCACACTTTTGTAACTTGGATTTTAAGATTTCAGATTCTTATATACCCCAATCTATAGATCATGAAACAGGCACAGAGAAATTAAGTAGTGTTCTGAAGGTAGCAGAGTTGGTTGGCAGTTGAGTCAGGTTTCCATCCCAGACTCTCTGTTCCTAGAACCAACTATATAATCCTGGATGGGTACTTAAGGTAGAAGATTCTGATGTATACCAGTTGGAGAAGGAGCAGAACTGCCAGTTCCTACAGAGGCAGTGTATTAAGTATTCCAGCGAAGTGCACTTTTTTTAAACAACTGTAGACATCCATATCGTCCATATTGTTAACCATTAAAATGATCACAGGCCATTCTGGATCATGTACATTTTTCAAAGGAAACTAAGGAAACCCATGAATGGATAATCTAGGGAACAGATTTTTGGTAGTGAAAGCTACTGACTCTGTTCTCAATGATTTAAAAGTACCTGATATATTCTTAGGTCAAGATTAAGACCAAAATCTGTGAACATTCCTTAGTTCTAGATTGGTATAAGTTAGTCTAGACATGTGGGATAGTCTCAAAAACTAGCCCTGATCAAAAGGAAGTAGAAATAATCCAAAGGCTGGGAGCGGCATTGGCTTCTGACAATGGGGAAATCTCTGAGACTTCCATCAGAGGTCCAGGAGCTCCTGAAGTTCATTTCTAGTGCTTTGTTCATTCTTATGAAGGCATTTTTGGGTTAGGGTGGTCATTAGTTTCATTTGTAGTACTAAATCAATTTTTCTTTCATTCCTGTGTGATTGCCTTAGAAAGATTTTTAGAAAGCCATAACTCTTTGTGTGATTTATTTTGTTATATTTAGCACTTAGAGCAAAAGTCTGAAAAGTGCCTAAGGTCTAAGAGGATCCTTGACATGTCTGTCACAATCAAGTGTTAAACCTGCTTTGTTTCTATATAATTGTAAAAAATAAAACACACACACACACATAAAATTTATCATCTTAACCATTTTTTTTTTTTTTAAAGATTTTATTTATTTGACAGCGAGAAACACAGCGAGAGAGGGAACACAAGCAGAGGGAATGGTAGCGGGAGAAGCAGGCTTCCTGCCGAGCCGAGAGCCTGATGTGGGGCTCGATCCCAGGACCCTGGGATCATGACCTGGGCCGAAGGCAGACGCTTAATGGCTGAGCCACCCAGGCGCCCCTCATCTTAACCATTTTAAGAGTACAGTTCAGTAATATTAAGTATATTCACATTGTTGGGGAACAGATCTCCAGAACTGTTTCATATTGCATAACTGAAACTCTACCCATATCCATTGAATAGCAAATCCCCATCTCTCCCCTTGCTCCAGCCCTATCATTCTACTTTACGTTTTTATGAACTTGACTATTTTAGATACCTCATGTCAGTGGTATCATGCAGGTACCACTTTGTGGCTGGCTTATTTCACTTAGCATGATATCCTGAAGGTTCATCATATTGTAGCATGTGACAGGATTTCTTTCCTTTTTGAGGCTCAGTAATATTCTGCTGTATTTATAGACCATTTTTTTACATTTCATTTATCCGTTTACCTGTCAATGGACATTTGGATTGCTTTCACTTCTTGAAAGCTTTTGTAAATAATTCTGTGGACATGGGTGTGCAAATATCTCTTTGAGATCCTGCTTTTAATTCTTTTGGGATATATACCACAAGTGGGATTACTGGGTCGTGTAGTTTATTTTTAATTTTTTAAGCAACTGTCATACTATTTTCCATTGTAGCTGCACCATTTTACGATTCTACCAACAGTTCCCAAAGGTTCAGTTTCTCTACATTCTCACCGACACTTGTTTTTGTTTGTGTATAGTGGCTATCCTAATGAATGTAAGGTTATATCTCATTGTGGTTTTCATTTGCATTTTTGTAAGTGATATTGAGCCTCTTTTTAAGGCTTGTTGGCCATTTATATCCCCCCCTTTTTTAAAAAGTATATATTCAAGTCCTTTGACCACTTTTTTTTTTTTTTCTTTGACCACTTTTAAATTGAGTTATTTCTGTTGTTGAGTTGCAGGAGTTCTTTATATATACTGGTTATTAACTCCTCATCAGATAGATGATTTGCAAATGCTTTTCCCTCATACCATAGGTTGATTGCCTTTTTACTCTTTTGATTGTAACCTTTAATACACAGAAGTTTTTAAGTCTGATGTAGTTCCATTTGTCTATTTTTGCTTTTGCTGCCTGCACTTTTAATGTCCTACCTGAGGAAAACATTATAAAATCCAATGTCATAAAGCTTTTCTGCTGTTTTCTCTAGGAATTTTAGTTTTATATCTTTCATTGTATTCTTTCATCTGTTTACAGTTAATTTTTGTATAAGATGTCAGATGAGTGTCCACATTTATTATTTTGCGTGTGAATACCCTGTTTCCCTAGCACTATTTGTTGAAGAGATGTCCTTTCCCCAGTGAGTGGTCTTGGAACCCTTGTATGATGATCATGTGACCATATATGAGAATTTATTTCTGGTCTCTCTATTCCATTGGCCTATTTCTTTATGCAAGTACCACACTTTCCATTACTGTAGCTTTGTGACATGTTTCAAAATCAGGAAATGTAAGTCCTCAGAGTTTGTTTTGGTTGTCGGGGGTCCCTTGAAATCCCTTGTGGATTTTAGGATGGTATTTTCTGTTTATGCAAAAAATGCTCTCGTCATTTTGATAGCGATTGCGTGGAATCTTTAAATTACTTTGGGTAGTTTGGATATCTAAACAGTATTAAGTCTTCCCGTTTCTGAACATAGGGTGTCATTCCATTTGTTTGTATTGTCTTTAATTTCTTTCAGCAGTGTTTTGTAGTTTTCAATGTGTACAAGCCTTTCTCCTCTTGGTTATTATATTTATTCTTAGGTATTTTATTTTTTTATGCTACCATAAATCAAACCTGCATTTTTGAACAAATTATTTCAGTTTTTGTGTGATTAAGTGTTGTGAGCTTGTAGTGTTTGAGAAAGGAAACACGCTCTGTATTTGAAACAAAAAATTCTGCATTGTATAAATTGAAACGTATTTTAAGTCTTCTTCTTCTTCTTCTTTTTTTTTTTTTTAAAGATTTTATTTATTTGACAGAGAGAAACATAGCGAGAGAGGGAACACAAGCAGAGAGAATGGTAGTGGGAGAAGCAGGCTTCCTGCTGAGCAGGGAGCCCGATGTGGGACTCGATCCCAGGGCTCTGGGATCATGACCTGAGCCGAAGGCAGACACTTAACGACTGAACCACCCAGCCGCCCCGTATTTTAAGTCTTCTTAAGTTCTAAGAAGTTTGTGACTGTTTTCTAAATCAGTTATGATTGCAAAATGTTATGACAGTCTAACTTCGGTTCTTGACTAATTCTTTTTATATAGTTACAGTATTACATTTGGATCAAAACGTGTAATAGTAAAAAACTGTTGCAGCAGTGAAGTTTGAGAAATAGGCTGAGCAACCCTGCTGCTACAAATTAATTAGCAGGGGAAAAAACAAATTAATTAGCAGTTTGTATCCATGGTATGGCAAGGGCCCTACCTGGATTTTCTTTTTTGAGGAATAATTGGAAGCAGAAGATTTTCTAGGGAATTATTTATAGTAGAAAGTTGCTGTCTAGAACTGAAGCCTTATCTCAAAGCTCTTTATAAATAAAGCTTGTCATTCCAAAAGTTATTTGGTAGAGCAGTGCATAAGAGAGGGCAGTGTGCTTTTCAGACTGGAACACTTTAAAAACTGCTTTGGTGAATTGGTGACTTCATCTGAAGTGTTGCTTCTTGATTTGCAAATGGGAAATGAAGTAGTTAGCACTACCACAAGTCAGTTTCTCTTTTCATATCTTTCACATGTAGGGAAGTTATTTCATATTTAAAAGTTTACCTCGCGGTACTGGGGGCTTCTCTTGAGTTCTGTCTGGGTATGAAAAAAGGTTACTTGAGACTCATGTTGAATCGCTTCTCAGCATTTTGGCTAAGATCAAGTGGAGACTCAAGTGGAAGAGAAGAAGATGTAAGAAAGAAGCAGGCTGAAGTTAAATTGAATTTTAGTATAATCTTAGAGATTCTTTTACATAGAAAATTTCTGAATATTGTCAGTTCCTTCCCAACTGCATTTGGGTTTATTCGTGCTCATATAGGAGCATGAACTTTTGGAGATTAAGGACTGGGTCTTGTTCTTCCTGGACTGAGCATTTTAAGTGTTTCAACACAATCAGTCCTATCTTGTTAGGAGAAGCAGTGAGCCATAACCAATTAAAGATGAACCTGAATGAAGAGGTAGTTCTGAAATGCTAGTATTTATACAACTTTGATTCTTCACCATTTTGGGAATATATTATATTTGCAGTTAGTGTCTATAATTGGTAATGCCTGTAATTACTTAATGATGACGGCTAATGTTTATCAAGTACTTTCTTTGTGTCAAGCACTGTGTTAATTGCTTTGCATACCTTATCTCATTGAATCCTCACATTAGCCCTATGTGGGGTGCTAGTCCTTCTTCCTTAACTCTTCAGATGTGTTCTTGGTTACAGTTCCTCTGTGGTTGTCAGTATTCCTGGCGGGGTGCTTGCTTGTGATAGTAGAATACGTGATTTTAATCTCCAGTAAAATGAGACAATACAATATGTAGTAAGTCTTCCTCTGCCTACAGTTTGGAGGTCAGTTTGGAAAAGCTTTTTTTCACTTTCACAAAAAATTAGTGTTGATTGTAAAAATGAAACAAGTTATAAAATTTGGATGAGTAAATGGAGAACAGCTTCTGTCTGTCAAGGGTAAAGAACCAGGGCACCTGGGTGGCTCGTTTGGTTAAGTGTCCGACTTACAGTTAGGTGTAAGAAGTACCTCAGGTTCAAAGAGGAGGGCTCTGGAACTCTAGCTGATATTCTGAGTTTCACAGAACCTTGGGAAATTCTGAGTGATCCTAGGTAGTATTCTGCATATGGACCTAGGTCAAAATGTGTCAGTAAGGAAAGAATTCTGGGAATCACCATTCTGTGTATGGCAGTGAGGTGGAGAACAGAACTGCTTTGTGAGTGACCTAAGTCAGTGAGAGAATTCATGGCCTTCCCTAGGACTCTAAGAGGTAATAGTCGGGAAGTGGAAATAGTGACTCACAGTGTGGCTCTGGGCTCTGGTTATCTTCTGCTTTCTGGCTGTGTGACTTTGGTAAGTATGATTGACCACTATGTGTCTAAGTTGCATTATCCATGGAGTAGGGATAATAACAGCGTCTTTCTCATTGAGTTGTTGCAAAGATTTACAGAGGTGGTGGGTGAAAAGCTCTTAGTACAGTGTCTGACACAGTAAAAAAAAAATTACTAGTAAGACTGAATACTATTACAGATTTGCTAGCTGTTTGTATTTCTTTTGTATTGTTTGATCCTATCTTTTGTGAATTTTTCTATTGGGGTTTGGATTTTTCTTCTTGACTTAAATGAACAATTAAGGATTTCATTTTTCCAAATTTCCATTTGCATTTAAATTTTCTACATTTCAATTTTCTCTTTATTATCACTATTTTAAAATTTATTGGCCAAATCTGTCACTCTTTATGGTTTCTGCCTTTGTTGTTAGGTGTAAAAAGCCCTATGCATAAAACATATTTAGTATTTTTTCTTTATGATTCTATTTTGAATGAAAATCTCTAATTCATCAGTTTATTGGTATCAGGTGGGGAATCTACTTTTCTCAAATGTTTAGTTGTCTTAATACCACTTTATTTTTTATTTTACTTAATACCACTTAGTGAGTTAAACACAGTGTTTCCTTTTCATGCAAAGTCTATCACGTACTTGGATGAGTTACTTGATTTTCTGGGTTTTTTTCCGAACTGATGTGTATTTTTGTTTTAAATTTATTTTAAGTAGTCCATCTTTGTCTTATTTCATTTCATTTTATTTTACTCATTTGTCCATTTTATTAGCTGGCTTGGCAGGTCATTCTCTCCCCTGAATTACTGTTCTTTGAAAAACATTTTCTTTTTTTTTTGGAAAAACATTTTCTTATTTATCTTGTCTTTCTTCTCTATAAACTGTAAAATTATTTTGAAGAACATATAAAATTTCTATTTGCTTTTTTAAAAAAAAATTTATTTGACAGAGAGCACAAGCAGGGGGAGCGGCAGAGAGAAAGGGAGAAACAACAATAAAATAGTATTAAGAATAAAAAAATAGGGGCGCCTGGGTGGCTCAGTGGGTTAAAGCCTCTGCCTTCGGCTCAGGTCATGATCTCAGGGTCCTGGGATCGAGCCCCACATCGGGCTCTCTGCTCCGCAGGGAGCCTGCTTCCCTCTCTCTCTCTGCCTACTTGTCATCTCTCTCTCTCTCTCTCTCTCTCTCTGTCAAATAAGTAAATAAAATCTTAAAAAAAAAAAAAAAAAGAATAAAAAAATATACAGAATCTGAAGAAAATTTTAAAACATTCTTGAAGGGGCACCTGGGTGGCTCAGTGGGTTAAAGCCTTTGTCTTCAGCTCGGGTCTTGGTCTCAGGGTCCTGGGATAGAGCCCCATATCAGGCTCTCTGCTCAGCAGGGAGCCTGCTTCCCCCTCTCTCTCTGCCTACTTGTGATCTCTTTCTCTGTGTCAAATAAATAAATTAAATAAATAAAAATCTTTGAAAAAAAATAAATAAATAAAACATTCTTGAAGCCAGAGAAGTAGATTTGAATAGTGGAAAGACATTCCTTGCACTTAGATAAGAGAACTCAACATCAAAAGGATGTCAGTTCTCCCCAAGTTGACATTAATTTGACACAGATGCAATTAAAAAATACCAACATAACTTTTTATATAGTTAGAAAAGTTGATGTTAAAGTTCATATGGAAAAATAAACATGTAGGAATGCTGGAGAAATGATGAAAAAGAAAAGTTATGAGGGGTGACTAGCACAAGCAGTTATTAAAACATATACTGTTAAGCCATTTTATACTTGGAAAATGTAAGGTATTGGTGTATGTATATAGACAGATAAGTGGAAAAGAACAGAAATTCCTTAAGTAGATCTTAAGTTCATGTGGTTTATGCTACATACCTGCTTTCCTTCAGGGAGTCTGGAATGTGTGAGGCAGGAATACCTATATGGCCACCCCCCAGTTAAAACCTTATACCCTGAAAAAAAAAACAAAACCTTGTACCCTGAATTAATTTCCTATTGCTGCTGTAGCAGATTACCACAATTTTTAGTGTCCTAAAACAATGCAACTTTATTGTCTTATAGTTCTAAGGGACAGACTTCTAAAATCAAGATGTTGGCTTGTTGTATGTTCTTTGCAGATGCTTAAGTGGAGAATCTTTTTCCTCTCCTTTGTGGGCTTCTGGAGGTTGCCTGCTTTCCTTGGCTCATGGCCCTTTCCTCTTCTTATTCCACCGTCTTCATTCATTCCAGCTTCTTTCTTTCATTGTCACATTGCCTTCTGATCCTCTGATCTGCCTCCCTCTTGTAAAGACTAAGATGATTACATTGGACTCCTGTAGATAATCCAAGATGATCCCCCTGTCTCAAATCTTTAACTTAATCACATCCACAAAATGCCTTTTCCCAAATAAAGTAGTATTCATAGATTCTGGGGATTAGGATGTGGACATCTTGAGGAACCATTATTTAGCCTGTCACAAAATTTAGTCTGTGCTTGAGTTTCCCTGGTAGATAAGACACCAAAAGCACAAACAGTGAAAGAAAAAATGGATCAGTTGGACGCCATCAAAAGGAAAAAGTTTTGTGTTTCAAAGGGCAATGTCAAAGTGAATGGGTGAAATTTTTGTAAATTACATACCTGATGTGGAACATGTATCTAGTACATATAAAGAACTCTTACAACTCAGTAGAAAAAAGACAACTCAATTAAAAATGGACAAAGGATCTAAATAGGCATTTCTCCAAACAATAAGCACATCAAAGATGGTCAGTATCATTAGCCATCAGAGAAATACAAATCAAAACCAAAATGAGATGCAACTTCACACCCACTGATACACTTAGAGTAAAAATGACAGGTAATAACAAGTATTGATGAAGATGTGAAGAAATTAAAATGTCATACGTTGCTGCTGAGAATATAAAATGGTGCAGTTTCTTTGGAAAACAGTCTGGCAGTTCCTCAAAATGCTAAGTATAGAGTTACTGTATGTTCCAGTAGTTGTCTTGGGTATATTCCCGAAAGAAATGAAAACATACGTGCACACAAAAACTCACATGGGAGTGTTCATAGAAGTATTTTTCACAATAGCCCAAAAGTAGAAATAACTCAAATGTCCTCTTAACTCATGAATGGATAGTAAAATAGAATATTATTCAGCCATAAAAAGAAGAAAGTATGGATGTAGGCTGTAATTACAAATGAACTGTGAAAACATGCTTAGTGAGTGAAGCCAGTCACAAAAGACCATGTATGACCACAAAAAATGTCTAAAACAGACAAACCCTTAGAGCCAGAAAGTAGATCAGTAGAGACAGAAAGCTTAGGACTGGGGGAGGAGGGAATGGGGGATGCCTGCTAAAAGGTTTGGGGTTTCTTTTTTGGGGTGATGAAAATGCCCTGGAATTAGTGATGATGATTGAACATCTCTGTGAATATACTGAAAAATATGCGTCGTGTATTTTAAATGGGAAATTCTATAGTATGTGAATTGTATCTCAGTAAAGTTGTTATTGAAAAAGTTTAAAAATTGACAAATGTCCTTTTTGTCTAAGAAAAAAGAAACAAAACAGAAAAACAAGCTATGACTTCTCACCTACCTGACTGGCAAAAGTTTCAAAGCTTGATAACACCTCTGGTGAGCCTGTGGAAAAGCACAACTTTGATGATGGGAATACCAAAAAAGGTAGAGCCTTAAGGGAATGAAATTTGGCACTTTATCTGACACAACTACATACATGTTTACTGTTTTAACCCAGCAATCCCAACCTTAAGAAACTGACCCTGAAGGTACATGTTTGACATACGAATACATATGCACAAGGTTATTCATAACGTGATTGTTTGTAATTGAAAAATACTGAAAAACTGCCTAAATGTCCATATGTAGTTGAATATATTACATCCACATAGTGGATTCTTATTACGTACTTATAAAACAATGCAGATCTCTGGAGTCTGATATTCATGATTACCTGATACACTGCAGAATGAAAGCAGAAGAAAAAAACCAAAGAGAAAGGAGAGGAGAGGGAAGGAGAGAGGGATCGAGGGAATATGTCTGTGTTCTGTGGAGAATATGCTACCTTTAGCAAATTTGGTTTTTATGTTTTGTGTGTGTGGTGTGTAGTTCTATAAATATATGTATAGATTTGTGTAACTACCACCACAATTAGGATTCAGAACAGTTGGACTACCCCCCAAAACTCTCTTGTGCTTTGCCATTATAGTCACACACTCTGTCCACACTTCTAAACCCTGGCAAATGAAGTGTTCTCCACTATAGTTTTCTCTTAGAATGTCATGTAAACGAAATTGTATGGTATATATAGTTTTGAGACTATGATGCTGGGATTGGTTTCTTTTACTTACCACAATGCCTTTGAAATTCATGCAACTTCTTGTGCATATCAATAGTTTATTCCTTTTAATTGCCGAGTAGTATTCCAGTGTGTGAATATACCATGATTTATCATATTTTAATGAAAACACGGGATGTTTCCAATTTTTGACATTACAAATAAAGCTTCTATGAACATTCATGGACAAGTCGTTTTATGCACATGTTTCTTTTTTTTCTTTTGCATAAATACCTACCAGTGGAAGGTCTGGATCATATCGTGGGTATATGTTTAACTTAAGCTGATAATTTGTTTTCCAAAGTAGTTGTTTAGCAGTGAATAATGATAAAGAGCATCTTTTCATGTGCTTGTTTGACATCCATATATATATATATATATATATATATATATACATGTATTTTTTTTCATATATCTTTTTGGTAAAGTGGCTCTTTTTGCCCATGTCTATATTGCATTATTTGTTTTCTAATTGAGACTTGAGAATTTGAGACTTCATTATGTAGCCTGGCTCTGAGTCCTTTGGAGATATATGTTTACAAAGACATCCTCCAGACGGTGGCTTGTATTTTCATTCTCTTAACAGATGTCTTTTGAAGAAAAGTTTTTCTTTTTTTCTCTTTTTTAAGATTTTATTTATTTATTTGACAGAGAGATCACAAGTAGGCAGAGAGGCAGGCAGAGAGAGAGGGGGAAGCAGGCTCCCTGCTGAGCAGAGAGCCCGAAGCGGGGCTCGATCCCAGGACCTTGAGATCGTGACCTGAGCCGAAGGCAGAGGCTTTAACCCACTGAGCCACCCAGGTGCCCCTGAAGAAAAGTTTTTAATTAAGTTCCAATTTATCAAGTTCTTTAATAGATCATGGTTTTGGTATTGCAACTAAATCTTTGCCTCACTCAAGGTATCAGATATTTTCTCCTAAGTTCTCTTCTAGAAGTTTTATAGTTTTAGGTCTTCCATTTAGATCTATGCTCCATTTTGAGTTATTTTTACATATGCAACAAAGTAAGATTCCAAGATTTTTTTTTTTTTTTTTGGCATATGAATATCCAGTTCTAGTGCCTTTTCTTTGAAAAGGCTGTTCTTTTCCTACTGCATTGTTAGTGCACGTGTTGAAAGTCAGTTCTCTATGCATAGGTTTATATCAGGTCTGTTGTTCCAATGATCTATTTGTCTACCTGGATGCCAGAACCACATTGTCTTGTCTACTGTAACTTTGCAATAATTACTGAAGCAGTGTTAGTCCTCCAACTTTGTTCTTATTCAGAGTTGTCTTGCCTGTTCTAAGTCCTTCACATTTCCTTAGGAATTTGAGAGTCCAGTTTTTCAATTTCTGTAACAAAGACTGCTGGGGTATTAATTGGGATTGTGTTAAATGTATAGATCAGTTGGGGGAGAATGGACATATAAACAGTCTTCTGAAGAGGGACATTTAGGTCTTTAAGTTCTCTTAGTAGTATTTTGTAGTTTTCACTGTAAAAATCTTTTATATCTTTTGTCAGATTTATCTCCAGTATTTCACATTTTTTTAAAGATTTTTTGAGAGAGAGAGAGTGAGCGAGAGAGCACAAGCAGGGGGAGCAGCAGAGGGAAAGGGAGGAAGCAGGCTCCCCACTGAGCAGGGGGCCAGATGTGGGGCTCCATCTCAGGATGCTGAGATCATGACCTGAGCCAAAGGCAGATGCTTAACATACTGAGCCAACCAGGTGCCACCAGTATTTCATATTTTTGATACTATTCTAAATGATATTTTTTAATTCAGTTATTGTTCCTCGCTAATATATAGAATTGATATTTGTATATTGATCTTATATTCTGTAATCTTCCTAAACTGACTTATTAGTTCTAATAGCTTTTCTGTAAATTCTGTTGTATTTTCTGTATAGATAACTATGTTTGCAAATAAAACCAATTTTACTTCCCTTTTCCCTTTTCCAGTCTGGATACATTTTATTTTTGTTGCCTGATTGTACTGGCTAGAACCTCTGAGACAGTGTTTAACAGAAGTAAGAGTGAACATTCCTGTCTTGTTCATAATCTTAGGGGGAAATCAATTGAGTCTTTCACCAGTAAGTGTGGTTTTACCTGTACATTTTTCATAGATACCCTTCCTTGGGTTGAGGAAGTTGTCTTTTATGTCTGGTTTGTTGAGGGTTTTTAACAAATAGATGTTGAATTTATCAAATGGCTTTTCTCTGTCTATTGAGGGTTTTTATTGTTGTTTTTTGTATTTTTAGGTTGTTAATATGGTGAGTTACCAATCTTGAGTTTCTTACCTGATTGTGGTGTATTATCCTTGTAATATATTACTGGATTTTTTATTTTTGCTAAAATTTTGTTTAGAATTTTTATGTCTGTGGTCATGAGGGAGAGATAGTGTTAAGTTTTCATATAATGTATTTGCTTTTGGTATTAGGGTAATGGCCTCATAGAATTAGTTGAGAGGTAATTTTTCTTTTTTAATTTTTTGAAAGGGTCTAAATAGAATTGGAATTATTTTTCTTGTAATGTGTGATAAGAATTAAGAATTGAAGCCATCTGGGCCTGGAATTTCTTTGTGGGGAGATTTTCTTTTGTTTTTTTTTTTTTAAAGATTTTATTTTTTTGACAGAGATCACAAGGAGGCAGAGAGGCAGGCAGAGAGAGAGGGAGAAGCAGGCTCCCTGCTGAGCAGAGAGCCCCAGGTGAGGCTTGATCCCAGGCCCTGAGATCATGACCTGAGCCAAAGGCAGAGGCCTTAACCCACTGAGCCACCCAGGTGCCCCTTTGTGGGGAGATTTTTAACTACAATGTCAGTTTTTAAAATACAAGGTTATTCAAGTTATTGCTTTCTGAGTGGGCTTTAGTAATTAAAGTCTTTCAGAGATTTCATTCATTTAAGTTGTCAGATTTATTGACAACTTAATGCTCTAGTATCTTTTGAATATTTGTAGAGTATAGAGGTGACACCTCACTCATTCCTTGTGTCTTTTTTTTTTTTTTTTTTTTGATCATTCTGTTCAAAGGTTTATCAGTTTTAATATTCTGTTCAAAAAGAGCTTTTGGATGTTTTTTTCTTCCTCTCCCGTCTCTCTTTACATTGATTTCCACTAAGATTTTTTTTTTTTTTAAGATTTTTTATTTATTTGACACAGAGAAACACAGCGAGAGAAGGAACACAAGCAGAGGGGATGGTAGCGGGAGAAGCAGGCTCCCCGCAGAGCAGAGAGCCCGATGCGGGGCTTGATCCCAGGACCCTGGGATCTGACCTGGGCCGAAGGCAGACGTCCAACGACTGAGCCACCCAGGCGCCCTTCCACTAAGATTTTTATTAGTTCCTTTCGTCTCCTTAGGGCTTAATTTCTTTCTCATTTTCTAGTTTCTAAAGGTGGAAACTGAGATCTTTGATTTTGAGGCCCTTGGGGATTTACCAAGAATCTATTTATTATTGAGTTATCATTTAATGCCATTCATCAGAGATTATACTTTGTATGATTTGAATCCTTTTGAATTTAAGATTTGTTTTATGGCCTATGGTATGGGCTTATCTTGTTAAGTGTTCTATGTGCATTTGAGCAGAATGTGGATTCTTCTGTTATTGGAGTGTTCTGTAAATATCAGTCAGATGGAATTGGTCATTGTTGTTGTTCAAGTTTACCATTTCCTTGCTGACTTTCTGCTTACTTGTAGCAGGTACTGAGAGAGGAGTAGTAATATCTCTGACCATAGTTGTGTATTTACCTATTTTTTCCTTATGATTTGATCAGTTTTTGTTTCATGTATTCTGAGACTCTGTTCTTAGGTGTATAATGTTTAAAATTGTTCTGTTCTTTTCATGAATTAACCACTTTATCATTGTAAAATGACCTTCTTTATCCCTGATAATATTCTTTGCTCTGAAATCTACGTTGATGTTAATTTAGCCACTTCAGCATTCTTTGGACTACTGTTAGTATAGTGTATGTTTTTTCATCTGTTTGATTTTAATCTAGTTGTGTCTTTTGTGTCTTTATACCTAAAATGTGATGTTTATAGAGTTGTCTGGCTTTTACTCAATATAATCTCTGCTTTTTAGTTGCCATTAGACTGGTTGCATTTAATGTGACTATTGATATGATTAGGGTTGAATCTGTCATCTTCCTCTGTTACCATTTGTCCATCCCTTTTCCGTTGTTTTCTTGCTGGCTCTTGTATTAATTGATTATTTAATTATTTTATTGTCTTTTTCTCATTTTGGCTTATTAGCTATAACTAAAAATTTAATTATTTAAAGGTTGCTTTAAGATTTATAGTATAGATGTTTATCACAATCAACCTTAAGTGATATTATGCCACTTACAGTAGTTTACTTACATTTTTTTTCTTTTTGCTCCTTTATGCTGCTGTTATGTTTTTTTATTTTATGTGTTTTATGCCCCACAGTACATTTTTTTTTTTTTAAAGATTTTATTTATTTGACAGAGAGAAACACAGCGAGAGAAGGAACACAAGCAGAGGGAATGGTAGTGGGAGAAGCAGGCTTCCCGCAGAGCAGAGAGCCCGATGCGGGGCTCGATCCCAGGGCCCTGGGATCATGACCTGAGCCCAAGGCAGAGGCTTAACGACTGAGCCACCCAGGCGCCCCCCCACAGTACATTTTGATGGTTTTTGTTTAAATATATGTATTTACATTTAGTTTGTATAGTTAACATTTAGTTACTCTTTCAAGTGATTTTCATTCTTTTTTTTTATGCCCATAATTCTGACTGAAGGGTTTCCTTAAATATTTCTTATAGTGTGTATGAATTCTTTCAGCTTTTATGTCTGAAAATGTATTTTGTCTTTGCTTTTAAAAGATATTTTTGCTGGGTATAGAATTATAGATTGACAAGTTTTTATTTATTTTAGTATTTTAAAAATGTTATTTCCACTGTCTTCTCCCTTGCATTGTTTCCCATGAGAAATTTGATGCCATCTTTATCTTTGTTTCTATGTAACATATCTTTTTTCCCTTGATGTTTTTAAGATTTCTCTTTGCCCCTTGTTTTGAGCAATTTGATATCTCCTGGTGTGTAGTTTTCTCATATTTCTTGTGCTTAAGATTTATTGAG
Organism: Procyon lotor; assembly: GCA_028646535.1. Lineage (NCBI taxonomy): Eukaryota > Metazoa > Chordata > Mammalia > Carnivora > Procyonidae > Procyon > Procyon lotor. The sequence goes on from CM053610.1 coordinate 51,046,036, forward strand.
TTTCTTGGATCTGTATATTTACAGCTTTCATTTGGTTTGGAAAACTTTCAGCCATGATTTCTTTAAATATTTTTCCTGTCCTCCCCAACAGTTGTAAGGACTCTAGTTATCCATGTGTTAGGTAGTTTGAAGTTGACTCCACAACTCGGTATACTATTCAGTTTCTGCATTTTTTTGTGCATGTATTTCATTTTTGATAGGTTCTGTTGCTGTGCCTTTGAGTTCATTAATCTTTTCTTTTGCAATGTTTAATCTGTCATTAATCCCATCCAGTGTATTTTTCATCTCACACATTGTGGTTTTCATCTCTACAAGTATAAGTTCAGTATTGTTTATATCTTTTATTTCTCTACTGTTAGAACATATGGAACACATTTATAAAACCTTTTTATTGTTAGCTGGTTCTAACTTTGTGCCAGTTCCAGGTTAGTTCCAACTGGTTATTCTCCTATTGGTTCATATTTTCTTACCTCATTGCTCAGTTGTCTATAATTGAATGCCAGATGTTGTCAATTTTACTTTTTGGGTGCTATATTTTTGCATTTGTAAAAATATTCTTGAGCTTTGTTCTAAGGTGCAGCTAAGTTTCTTGAAAGTTGAGTTTTGTTTTTAAAATTTTTAGGTAGATCTGGAGCAGTGCTCAGTCTAGGACTAATTTTTATCCACAGCTAAGGCAAGAACTAACTGAGTCAGTGTCATCTCCCGCATGTCCACAGTTTCAGTGCTCTTTGACAAATGTCAGTGTTGTAGACCCATGATTTTCTCCCCCACCTTTACCCAAGGTTCTGTGGGAAGGGTTATGCGTACTTAATATTGACAGAGTAATTTATGTACAGCAGCTCTGAGTAATTAAGTTTCACTTTTCCTTCCATAGCTGTCTTTGTGTTGTGGCTTCCATATTCCTCATATGTCTAAATAATAATCGATGAAATTCTAAAGTAGTTGTTTAATACAATATTTCTTTATAGTATTTAAGCCAGAAGTCAAGCTTCAAAACAAATAATATGGTGAGGCAGATTTTAATCATTATTTATTACTCCCCTCCCACATTAAAAACAAATTAGGCTTTTGTATGGCTGAGCACAGTTGAAGGTCATTAGGGCCAGTTTTTAGACCACACAGTGAAGTCAGTGATACTTGTCTATGAAGACTTCTGCTGCTTCTTTCTTCTGTTTTGCCTTGCTGCCACTGACATGCTCCTGGATGGAAGTGAGTTAGATGTACTGGGCGTGGCAGATGAATAAGAAGCTGGCCAGAGAACTCAGCATTTTGTCCTTGTTGTGGGAAAAGACTCAGGGTTGTCATCCTCTGGCCACAGTTCTGGGGCCTGGACCCAGATTGGCTGAGGACCAGTTCTTCTATTCGGCTGGTTTCTGACTGGGGTCTTGTGCCTGGTAAATAGACAAGGTCAAGGTTTGGCAGATGGCTGACTTTTCTTCGCATACTGGTTTATCATTTACTAGCTGTATATGTCCGTGGGACAAGTTATTTAATTGTGGACTTTTCTCAGTTATAAAGTGGGCATACACATGCTTAATAGAGTTGTTAGGCGCTTAACGTACATAGTCAAATGTTAGTTCTTGATATCTTTAGAGAATACTTCCTACCTTAAAAAAAAAAAAAGGTGTTTTTCTGTGCTATTTGTTTTGGCCTGTGGCTCTGTTTACATCTTCCTGCCCCTTTCACCTAGGGGAAGAAACTGTGCCTGGAGCTTTTTCTCTTGCATCAGTGCTTCACGCCCTCATACTCCCTACTAAGGTGTTCCTTGGGGGGCATAGTAAGTCTGAGGTCAAACCCCAGAGAGGTAGCCATTTCTTTAAGGTTGTCAGGTTTTGTTTTAATCATATAGGCAAATTTTGCATTCCATTCCATGCTGATTTCAATAGAAAAACAATTTTTCCTAAGCAGATACTCCTGAAAGATGTTTCATGTTTCCTACTTCTGGTTCATAGCAGCACACTCCTGGAAACATTTCTTGACTGGCTACGGCAGCTCTACTAAAGCAATCCTCAGTCAGCAATGAGAATGGAATGGAATGTTGCCGGGGTCTTGGTCTGCAGAGGTAGACTACTAACTTGGGGTCCCTGCACCACAGCATCAGACAAGTTGTTGTGGAAGGCCCTGGGTAAAATGTAGAAAAGTAGACAATTTTGTATTACCTGTGGTGACCAGGATATCCGTGTTGTACTTTCGAAGTGAAAGCCCATGGTAGATTCCAGCTACATCTGGAAGAAGGTGTTTGGCTTTGGCTTTCAGCTTAGTGGTTCTGTTCCTCTAGGTTCTTAGTGCATCAGTTTTTTGTTTTTTAAACTGGAGCAGGTTGTATACAGTGATATGTGGATAATCTTCACCAGATGGGTGTGTAGATAGGTTTCTGAATTACTGCAGAATGAGTGCTTCAAGATTTTGGATTAACAGCCTACTTGGAGGAGCATTAGCACAGAAAGATATATTGGAAGATAACAGAGCAGCGCTAAAAGTGTCATTAACTATATTCTGCAAAGGAAAAGTTTTCAAAACATGAGGTAGGCATTGGGTTGCAGACACAATTAGGGGAGGAAAGAGAACGCGAGCAGAGCCAAGTTTGGAAGGAGGGAGGTATTGGGGCTAGGCTGAAAGACCTACACAAGGGAGGTTGGTCTGGGGCCTGGAAGAAATTGGTGATAAAACAGTGGTTTGAGGGATAAGGTGGCTGGGTGGTGGACATTGGGGAGGATATGTACTGTGAAATGTGTAAGCCTGACGATTCATGTACCCTGGGGCAAATAATACATTATATGTTAATAAAAAAAAAAGGGAAAAATAACCACTGTGAGTAAAAATCAATGGAAAAACAAAAAAACAAAAAACAAACAAACAAAAAAAACAGTGGTCTGTCTAAGGCTCCACCCCACCACCATCACCAGGGTGTCTTTATGGGCTTAAAATTTGCACCACGTACAGGGTGATTTGTCTTCAGAGCCTTTGTACAGTTGACAATAAAATTCTTACACATGCTTGGTAATTATAACATATCAACAAATTGTGCTTTAGTTAGTTAAGTCAGCTGTTTAGCATACTTGTCATATCCTTCTTCTGATGGGAAGGCTGTGCCTTCGAAAACTGCCTTGGGTGGTGAGTTGGAGAAGGGGTCCCCGTTATGTTGGCAGCTGAGAAGCTTGCTATGGTCAGGTCTCTGTATTTACCACACAAACAAGTAGAAGCTGTTGGAAGTCACTCTTGCTTTGTGCAGTCTTCCCTGCAGGCATATGCCAACATTGCTTGGCATACTTTCTGAAGATTTATGTTTTTATCTGAACATCTTCCTTCTGAGAGTAGAACTGGTTCTTAGAGGACTCATTATAGGGAGATAGGAGCCCGCTGTTATCTGCATTGTGCACGGAACACACACAGCAAGTGTTCAGAAAATCTTGACTCAGTTGAAAGTCTTATGTTGAATTATACATACATTGTAGGCTGGTTCCTAACCATCCCTATGTTTACCTCAGAACTTTGTGCGCGTTTCTCAAAATGTTAATACTTAAAGCATCAAAACACAACATTGATTTCTTTTTTTTAAACACGGACCCTCTGAGCCCTTATCTGTTAGTCACACCCCAGTTCTTGTTTGGTCACCAGGCTAGGCTGAATACTGGCGAATTAATTCATTACTTTTTATTTAGTGGGTGCTATATCCTAGCCTATGTCTAAAAGATAGAGACACGGTTCTGGCCCTACAAAAGCCTCCAGCACAGTGGGCTGAGCGAGCCTGCAGACAGACACTTGAGTTATAGGTTCCAAGTGGTTGCCCGGGAAAGGTAAGTTGCTGTGGGCAGGAATAAATGGACTAGTGTTGCTGCAGTAAGGATGATGGGAATGATGAGAAAAGACCTTTCAGGGCACCTGAGTGGCTCAGTGGGTTAAAGCCTCTGCCTTCGGCTCAGGTCATGATCTCAGGGTCCTGGGATCAAACCCCACATGGGGCTCTCTGCTCAGCAGGTAGCCTGCTTCCCCCTCTCTCTCTCTGCCTGCCTCTCTGCCTACTTGTGATCTCTCTCTGTCTGTCAAATAAATAAATAAAATCTTAAAAAAAATAAAATAAAAGAAAAGAAAAGAAAAGAAAAGACCTTTCAGTGTGATCCAGTTCACGTGTTTCTTATCGGGACCATTTTTTCCTTGTAAGCAAAAGGTTTGGCTTTGAATAAAGCTTTTGGGGTCCATAGGTAAGTAAACACACCGTGAGCTGACCTTTCTTAGAACGGGGAACCCATTTTTGGGTCTTAGGCTTGTCACTGTAGCTTTGTCATGATGTGTCTATGTCTCACAGAGGGAGTTTGGGGTTTCCTTTTTCCTCTTCCCTTCCCCCCACCTTAAAAAATAATAAATTCTTTAAGACTTCTCAACAGAATGTTTTATGTGGGAAGACAGCATGGTTTGATGAAAAACACTGAGGTTCTAGTACTTACTAGCTCTGTGACCTTGGACAAGTTACTTACGCTGAGAGTCTTTTTCTTCTTAAAAAAAATCTTATGGAGGGCTGAGGAGTTTAAACTTTTGGTTTGAGAATGCTTAATAAATCTACCATCACCGTCTCTCCTTCAGTATCAACCCTCTTGAAAAATTCCCCATTGTAATCTTTAGATTTGTAAATATGTAATTTTTTTTTTAAAGATTTTATTTAATTATTTGACAGAGAGAGAGAGAGAGAGAGAGAGAGAGATCACAAATAGGCAGGCAGAGAGAGATGGGGAAGCAGGCTCTCTGCTGAGCAGGGAGCCCAGTGTGGGGCTCAATCCCAGGATCCTGAGATCATGACCTGAGCCAAAGGCAGAGGCTTAACCCACTGAGCCATCCAGGTGCCCTGTAAATATGTGATTTTTAAATTATAATTTGTTAATTATTAAAATTCCTTATTTCCGGGGCACCTGGGTGGCTCAGTGGGTTAAAGCCTCTGTCTTCGGCTCAGGTCATGATGTCAGGGTCCTGGAATCAAGCCCCACGTCGGGCTCTCTGCTCAGCAGGGAGCCTGCTTTCCCCCTCTCTCTGCCTGCCTCTCTGCCTACTTGTGATCTCTCTCTCTAATAAATAAATAAAATCTTTAAATAAAAGAAAATAAAATTCCTTATTTCCATATGATCTTCATATTTTTATTTTTTACTCCTTTCTGCCAGTTGGTCTGTACCCAGGGAATTTAAATAAATGGAGCCCTCTCAAATCTTCCATTCTGTAGTCATATGTGAATAAGTTTACACACTGTACTAAGTTACACTTCCTGTTCTTTAGTACTTTGCCTTTCTCATGCAACCAGTATGTATTGAGCACATTGCTGGGCTCTGGGAATATGTTTATGAGTAAGACTTAGTCATTAGCTTCCAAGAATTTCTTGCTAGAGAGGCAGGCATAAACAAATAATTACAATGTGGGGTTAAAGATATGTATCAAGGTTGTGTGCCCACAGGAAGGACTTAGGTTGATTGTATAAATGAAGTTATGTTGGTCAGTTTATATGATGGAGAGATCAATACTGGGAAGGATGTTAGGTCTGGATCCGCGTAACCCAGTTTTACAATGAGTCAAAACATTGTTTCATAGTTCCATTCCACTCACCCTCGCCACCCATTTAACACGTGTGCCTTTTTTGGTGTTTGTTTCATGTAGTGAGTGGGTGTGGCTGAATTTAGACCTTTGAACACTCCTGGAAAAAGTTTCGTCAGAGCGAGCTCATGTCTTCCTGATAAATGATCAGTCTTGCGTGGAGCTTGGCTTCCTATCTACCACCGTGTAGAGAGACCAGACGTAAAGGTCACTTGGAATACCGCTTCGATTGTGACCAGGAGGAGGTTATTCAGCCCTCATGCCTCAGCTTCCTCATATGTTTTGATGGGCTTGGTAGGAGTACCTACCTTTAAGGGTTGGTATGAGGACTGAATGAGATCATCTGTAGGGCTCTGCATGTCGTAAGTGCTAGATTAGTGCCACCTCTTCTTGTCCTTCCATATTCTACTGTGTTTCAGTCTGGACTGCTTGTCTAATACTGAGCTAGCCAGATTGCAGTTATTTTCAGCTGGACCAGGCCGACTCCTTGGTCTGAAGGTATCCGTGTGTTCAGCTCGCAAACATTTATTGAAGGCCAAGTAGTATGTCAGACACTGGGTTGGTCGTGGAGGCCTCAGAGCTGAATAAGAGGTGATTCCTGTCCTCGAGTAGTTTATATTTTTTATTTGTATTGTACTCTGCTTTCTCAGAGTACTTTTAAGATCAGGACATTTAAGTAGTTAGAGTTGAAAAGTGGAAAAAATAAGAAAATTTTGAAAGCGTTCTTTTTTTTTTTTTTTTTAAGATTTTATTTATTTATTTGACAGAGAGAAATCACAAGTAGACAGAGAGGTAGGCAGAGAGAGAAGGAGAAGCAGACTCCCTGCTGAGCAGAGAGCCCGATGCGGGGCTCGATCCCAGACCCTGAGATCATGACCTGAGCTGAAGGCAGAAGCTTTAACCCACTGAGCCACCCAGGTGCCCTGAAAGCGTTCTCTTAAAGTAAAATACCAGGTAGTTGAAGCAAATGGCCCTTCCTGGACCTTATGAACCACCCCAGAAAGACTGCAGCTGAGTTGAATCCAGACAGTGTGCATGTTTAGCATCTGCTGAGTTACGTCTCAGGGAGCAACCGCTCTACTACTTACTCTACCAGGCATACGTGTTTGGTGTAGGCATTGCGTCAGCCTTAGTAATCAGACAGTTTAACGTGAGCTGTCCATGATGGAGCTTGTTTTATGACAAGGGAAAAATATAGCTAGCCCTGTTAAATTAATGATGGCAATTTAAGTGTAAAAATTTGCTAGTCTCTGGGCACCTGGGTGGCTCAGTCGGTTAAGCACCTGTCTCTTGGTTTCGACTCAGGTCCTGATCTCAGGGTCCCACCTTGGGCTCCACACTCAGCCCGGAGTCCGCTTCTCCCTCTCCCTGCTGCTTCCCCTGCTTGTGCAGGTGTGCACACTTGCTTGCTCACGCGCATGCCCTCTCCCTGTAAAATAAATAAATAAAATCTTAGAAAAAATTTGCTAGTCTCCCATGTAAAATTTTTTAGTTTCTAATTTTGCTTCTGATTAACTTTTTTCTTTAGGCTCTGCTTATTCTGTTACTGGGTCATCCTTACATTACTATTCTTTTTCTGCTCATTTATATTTTTAGATGTAGTTGAAAGAGCCATGCCAGAAAACTTGACCAGTGCCGTCTGTTGCTACCTTTATGTGAATTTCAGAATTATATTTAGATCATTTCTCCACAGTGGACTAAAGAAAGGTAGAAACTAGCTTTCAAAGTTACCTGTTTAGGGGTAGGCCAGCTTACAAATCAAAATTCACTAGAGAATTTCTTCATATTTCCAGAAGCTGTGATTTTCATTACACTGGGGAATCTTTAAATAATCTGTGCTGTTTGGGAGATCAGATGAGTTGGTGCCCAGTCACAGGACTTGTCACACCGTCCATGTTCATTATTCCTGGTTTCTATTTGGTGCATAGCTGAGTAGCCCTGTAAATAATCTTGATAGTAGGTGCTTAGTAAGTAAGTGGTGGCTATTATATGCTAGGTACTCTACAGTACTGCCTGTTGTAACAGGAAACACATAAGTGAGGGGACTGGGGTTTAAAGAGTATGTGAGGCAGTGTTTTCCCAGATTTTCCTGAGAGTAGTTAATAGTGTATTTTTAATAATCTTAAGCATTTGATAATGTCTCCCTATTTTAGAGGTTAATATCTTCCTTCCCAGGATTTGTTAGGATTAGATAAGAATAGTGCATGCAATTGTCTGGTTCAGTGGTCAGTAGATAGAAGGCATTCAGTAGATGTTTTATTTTGTTGTGTTTTTCTGTCTGGAAGTGAAAGTATAGTGTAAGGATAAAGCAGGCTGTAGTAGAATTGACTTAGTCAAGGACATTGTATCTTAACTATGTATTTAGCAAGCTCCATTCTTAGCTCCCTGTGATTTTTGCTTTCCTCAGCAAGAATTATTTGCCTATTTGAAGGAAATTATGGAAAATACTGACTTCTTCTCTAACTATATTCCCCAGACTGTAATTATTTGCAGTAGGACTGAATTTACTCTAAAGGGAAGGTATGTGACTTTCATACCAGTTTCAGTAATAGAAAGTGACATGGGAGGGGGGCACCTGAGCAGCTCAGTTGTTTAGGCCTCTGCCTTTGGCTCAGGTCATGATCCCAGCGTCCTGGGATTGAGGCCCACATCTGGCTCCCTGCTCAACCGGGGATCCTGCTTCTCCCTCTCCCTCTGCTGTCCCCATCCCTTACTGCTGCTCACTCTTCTCTCTCTCTCATGCTTTCTGTCTTTGTCTCTCTCTTTCAAATAAATAAATAAAATCTTTAAAAAAAAAAAAGTGACAGCATAATTGTGAGGAAATAAAGGTCAAAGGTCAGAGCAGTATTTTGAAACTTTTAGCTGGTGATCTTCTTTATTTTCTTTTGTCCAGGGACATAGGAGTTCTAATTGAAAAAGAGAAAGAGGTGTTTGCCTGAGCTGCCTTACAGTAATGGGTGTGTAGGGATTGCTACTGTCCTATTGGCAGAACATGCAGGAAATGTGAAAGCTTGGTTTGCCAGTTTTCCTGGAGGTGGTTGAAGTGTTGTAAAACATTACTATACCTGTGCCACTTTTCTGTACACCTGTGAGTCAGAAAACCAGATTGAGGAAAATGTTTATATTTGAAAAGCTAACATTCTTTAAAATATTAGTTCATTCCATATCCAGATATTTTGAACTTTTAACAGAAATTGACCACAGTACATTTGCATAGATGTAAAACCTTTTTAAAAAATACATGGCATAGTACAAACATCATTCGATATTTAAAGTAGAAAATCAAATTGTTCTAGCAATCTTGGAGAAATTTTTTTAATCTATTTCCTGAGACCTTAAAAAAATTAGGCAACATAACTCTTTCTCTCTCCTCACTGGATAGGAGATAATAAAAGACAAAAACTAGGTGACAGTTGTATCCCTCTAAATAGGGGTATTTAGTTAGAGTATATAAGGCTGTGGAGCACTGTGTACCTAAAACAGCCCTGTAAGATAAGTGAACTTTATTGAACTTGTGCCAACTTTCTTTTTTCATGTTGTAACCAGCTTTATTGAAGTAATTTATGTACAGTGAAATTCACCAGTTTTAAGTACTTTGATTAGGGGGCACCTGGGTGGCTCAGTCGTTAAGCGTCTGCCTTCGGCTCAGGTCATGATCCCAGAGTCCTGGGATCGAGCCCCGCCTCGGGCTCTTTGCTCGGCAGGGAGCCTGCTTTTCCCGCTATCATTCCCTCTGCTTGTGTTCCCTCTCCAGCTGTGTTTCTCTCTGTCAAATAAATAAAAAAATCCTTAAAAAAAAAAAAAAAGTACTTTGATTAGTTTCACAAAAATACCCAACTAAGAAACCACCACCATTGTAATACAGGACACTTTGATCATCTCAAAACGTTCCCTTGTGCCTCTTTGCAGTCAATGCCTTCCTCTCGTTACTGGCCCCAGGCAGCCACGATTTGCTTTTTGTCACCATAGTTTTGCCTTTTATAGAATTCAAAATAAACGGAATCCTACTGGAATCGTACTGCAGTTGTTCGCTTGACTTATTTGACTTTGCGTAATGATTATGAGATTCGTTCATGTTGTACATATATAGCAGTTCACTTCTTTTTATTGCCAAGATATACTACAACTTATTTATTCACCTATTAACTGACATTTTGGTCCAGTATGATTAAAGTTCTCATGAACATCCAACTAAAAAAAATTTTTTTTTTTTTTTAACATTTTACCTTTATAGGAAGCAGCCAAACCACCATCATCAGTAGTGCATGAGGTTTCCAGCTGTTCTTGCTGTTCGTCCTTGCCCACTTGGTGGTGTCAGTCATTTTAGTAAATGTGTAGCAGTATTTCACTATGGCTTTAATTAGCTTTTGCTTCAGAGCTAATGATATGAGCATCTTTTTATGTGGTTCGAGGTTATTTATGGATCCGCCTTTTATAAAGTTTCTAGTTAAATCTTTTGCCTCATTTTTGAGTGGTCTTACTAGTTTTTATAAATGCTTTAATATTCTGTGATTCTTTTATCAGATATATAGCTAATATTTATTGATTATTTATTGTCATATGTATAATTTCTTCCTGAGTATATTACTTGCCTTTCCATTTTTTAAGTTTTTGGAGAGCAAATATTTTAAGCTAAGCGAAGTCTTATTTTTCACCTTTTTCATGCAAGGTTCTGTGCTTTTTGAGACCTATAACAATTTTTGCCACAATTTTACGACAAAGTCACAAAGATTTACTGCTATGTGTATCTCCAGAATATTATTGTTGTATTTAGGTGTATAGTCCATTCTGAGTTAATTTTTGTGTCTGAGATAGGAGTAAATATTCATTATTTGCATATGGGTATTCAGCTGTTCCTGTACCATTTATGAGGAACTTCCTTTCTCTTACTTAATTGGGGGAAATTAATTTTTGTGAATTAATCTTTCTCACAATCAGTTAACCTTGTATGTGTTTGTAGGGGTGTGTGTGTGTGTGTGTATACACATATATATGTATATATGTCTGTTTTGAGGTTTTTTTTTTTTTAAAGATTTTATTTATTTACTTGACAGAGAGAGATCACAAGTAGGCAGAGAGGCAGGCAGAGAGAGGAGGAAGCAGGCTCCCTGCAGAGCAGAGAGCCCGAGGTGGGGCTCAATCCCAGGACCCCTGAGATCATGACATGAGCCGAAGGCAGAGGCTTTAACCCACTGAGCCACCCAGACGCCTCCTGTTTTGGGTTTCTTAATTCTATTCCATTGATTTAGTCATTTTGTCAGTATCACATAGTCTTAATTACTGAGATTTTTTAATAAGTCTTTTTTTTTTAAGGTTTTTTATTTATTTATTTGGCCGAGAGAGAGAGATCACAATTAGGCAGAGAGGCAGGCAGAAAGAAAGAAGGAAGCAGGCTCCCCGCGGAGCAGAGAGCCCGATGAGGGGCTCAATCCCAGGACCCTGAGATCATGACCTGAGCTGAAGGCAGAGGTTTTAACCCACTGAGCCACCCAGGCACCCTAGTCAGTCTTTTAAAAGAGGTAGTGAAAGTTCTCCAACTTTGTTATTTTACAAAATTACGTTAGCTGTTTTAATTTATTTGCATTTCTATATATATATTTCAGACTTTAGTTGTCAATTTCCTAAAAAAAAAAAGACAATTTGGACTTTGAATCTTTGTGTCAGTTTGGAGAGAAACTGACATTATAACTAGTTCAATCTTCAGTCCTTGAACATGGTGCATCTCTGTTTAAGTCTTTAATTAAGTGGTATTTTATAGTTTTCAGTGTACAAGTATTACATGTATTCTGTTAAATTTATTCCTCTTTTATGTATTTAATGCTATTGTAAATAGAATTGTATTTTTTATTTTTCATTTGTTCATTGTTAGTGTATAGAGAAGTAATTCATTTGTGTGTGTTGACTTTGTATCCTATAGCCTTAATTAATTTTCTTATTAATTCTAATAATGCCTTTCCTAGGGCAGATTCATATGTGGATTCATCTGCTTTGGATAGATTTATACCTGATCATGTCTGTGACTAAGAACAGTTTTGCAGCTTCCTTTCCAATCTGTATGCCTTTTTCTTTTCTTTTTTCTTTCTTTTTTTTTTTTTTTTCTTTTTTCTTTCTTATTTTAAGGAGGCTCCATGCTAGGCATAGGCTTGAACTTGTGACCCTGATATCAAGACCTGAGCTGAGACCAAGAATCAGATGCTTAACTGACTGAGCCACCCAGTTGCCCCAAATATGTATTTTGCACTCCCCTCCACACTTTTTTGCTGCTTTTTCTTGCCTCAGTGCAATGGCTAAGACTTCCAGAACACTGTTGGATAAAAGTGGCAAGAACAAACATCCTTGCCTTGTTCTCAGTTTTAAGGGGAAGGTGTTCAGTCTTTCACCATTGTGTATAATAGCAGGTTTTTCATAGATACTCATAATCAGGTTGGAGAAGTTCCTTTCTATTATTAGTTCATTGATAGTTTTCATTACAACCTGGTGAATTTGTCAGATGCCTTTTCCTTATCTGTTGAGATGGTTGTAGATAGGTCTTTTTTTAAGTATGTTAGAATGTGGTAACATTTTCTTAAAATGTTAAACCAACATTGCTTTCTTGGTATTATCCTCATTTGGTCATTATGTTACTTATTTTTTAAATATTGCTGGACTTAACATGGGAAAACATTTTTAAGCGTTTTTGTATCAGTGTTGTGTTCATGGGGGATATTGGTTTTAGTTTTTTGAAATATTGTCTGTTTCTGGGGCAGAATGATGTTGACCTCATAAAATTAATTAGGACGCATTTCCCCTCTAATGTTGAAATATTTATATAGAATTGGTCGGTTTTTGTTTTTTTGTTTTTTGGGGTTTTTTTGGTAAACCTGTTTCAGGAAGCCATCTAGAGCTCAGACAGGAAAACTACAAGGTGATCCTGGAACACTTTTTTGTGTGTGTGCCAGCAAAGATGTGCTCAAGGACATCTTTTCATTCGAAGGACGAATGGAAACACATCATAAGGACACAAGAGCTGGCTTGAAGGGACTCTGCTTGACCAAATTTGGGACATTTTGAGCATCCCAAAAGAATAATAATTGTAATCAATTATATTGGGAGAAAAATCCATGATTGTGTATAGTGATACTCAGAAATGAAAAGGGTAGAGGGAAATGAAAATGGCATTACCAAAAAATGTCATGTAGCAAATGTACAAGAAATGATTGAATTAGAAAATCACCATTTTATAACCACCAGGGTAATAATTGATTCAGGCAAGAATCATCAGAGGATGCTAAAATAATTGATGAAAGGTTGTTGGTTAGATACATGCCTACTAGCTCAATGTTCTCCATGTGAATTACTTGCTTTTTACAAAAAGAAAACCTCTTTCTGATGGAAAGTTCTGGTAGATACTATATTAATGAAATCCAATTTAGTATCACCAGTAATATCAGACAAATCAACATATCTGCCTAACGATGAGATGCACAGTGTCATCTATATATTGTTCAATCTGAATCTAATCATGAGGCAGTAGTAAAATAAGTCAAGATTGTGGGATATTTTGTAAAACAATAGGTCTGGATTCTTTAAAAATATGTTGCCAAACACACAAAATATTTGATACTGTTCTGATTGAAAGGAGACTAGAGAAACATTACAACCATTTGTAATGCCTGATCCTTGATTGGATTCTGAACTGCAAAAATATCAAACACTTGGGTGGGCAACTGAGGTAAACTTAAATGTGTACTACATATTTTTTAAATATTATTGGATCAACATACTAGTTGTCCTCCTCTGCCACTCAGAAGCCTGTCTCAAGACTTATTAGTGACTTCCAGTTGGCCAAATCTGGTGGCTTATTTTAGTCTTTGCTTCCCTTTCCTTCCATCCTCTCTGTGTGATAGCTTTTGACATTGTCAGACCTTCCTCCCTCGGCCTCCATGAACGTGCTCTGCTCTTCTCTTCCTCTTTCTCAGACACCTCTACTCTCAGTAACTCCATTGCTCCCTGCGGGACATTCTGCCCTGAACTGAACTATATATGCTTGTCTATAATTACTCTATACATAAACTGTATAGACTAGCATTCTCTACCATTTCTTCCTTGGTGACTTTTTAAAGCTCGGGAGCTTCAGTTTTCATCTCTGTTTTTGGAGTGTCTCCAGTTCTGACCTCTTTCCCCGAGTTCAAACTCTGCCCTGGGACTGCCTGCATCAGCACGTTCACTTGCATATTCCATTGTTATCTCAAATCCTGTAGTCTGAGGTTGAATTAAGCCTTTTCCTTTCTTCTTACTCCCCTTCAAATCTGGTCAGCCACCTAGCTTCAGTTGAAAAGGCCTTTAAAATCACCAATCTCCAAAAGTTGTATCACTATAAATGCAGAGTCTTAGGCGGAGTCCCAGGGAGTAGGATCCAGTGTGTTTAGAAGTAGACCCGGAATCTCTATTTTACTGAGGGGTGAATCTCCATTTACCAAGGGGATTAGATGTAGGGATCCAAGGACCCTACCTTTGAGAACTGCTGTTTTAATGATCAACTTAAGGGTTATTATACTGGTTCACCATGAGATTCTTCTACCTTTGGAAGCCAATGTTGAGAGGACCCCTTGTCCCCCTTAGTGTGGAATATTGTCAAAAAACAGACCTGAGCGCTCATCCTGACCTTGCTGTTTACATGCTGTTTGGCTTTGGCCAAGTTACTAGAAAAATGGGAAAGATAACACATAACTTCCGGGGCTTAGCATGGGGTGTGACTTAGCCTCTGCTTCCCTAGCCAGCTTTTTCTCTAATTCCTCCAGTACTTCTTAAATTTCAGAAGTTATTAAAACGTTATTTTCTGAGAGTACCATATTTTCTCATACCTCTAATTCCTTTGGCCTATTTTGTTTTTTGGAAGGAAAGCACACTTGTCTGACTCTCACTTATGTTTCACATTTAATCACTACTTGGAGGCATCTGAAGACCTGTGGCTTAACTGGGTGATGGTGCACCTGGAGCCCCCAGTAATTGATTTGTTTTTGTTTATCCTTCTTAGTTTGTGAGCTCCTTGAAGACAGGCAGTGTCTAGCTGTAGCTCCTAGTCTGTGTGTAGTATCTTCCTGTCAAAAGTTTTCTTGTTTGCTTTTTAAAAATAAATTATCAGAGTACCTGCTATGGCACTAGCTAATTGTATCTTGGAGGCCTAATTATGAAATTTTCTTCCTTACTTGTTTGTCAATATACTTGGCAGCTGTGACAACAGATAGGAAACTTTCCAGCACGTTTTCAAAACAGAACATCTGTGTCCCTTTGGAATAGAAATTTTAGCTTGAACACATTTTCCCCCCCAGTGTCTGAAGAGGTAACTTGTTTCTTTTTTTAAGTTTAGGTTTGTAATTGACCCAACCCACAGTGAGATCATAAAGTAACCCTGCCCCTTCCTATCCTGTGGGTTAGTTGGTACCTTCTGTTTATAACCAGTGGTTAATGCCAGAAATGGTATCCCTAGAATTTTGAAGCAAACCAGGACACACTAGAGGTAAATTAAGATTTGTGCCTCGTTGCTGGAGGGGAAAAAAAAAGTATTTTTGTATTTGTATAATCATATATAACATGAAAATATATGAGTAAATTTTAAAAGCAAGTAACAAAATTAGAATTCATAGTATTAAAATTTATATTTAAGTAAAACATTAAGTACTTGAGGATAGGATTTTTATTTTTTGTTGGTTTGGAACTACTAAATTGGTGTCTTCAACTTTTTTTTCCTCTTTGTAAAACATCTCACACTTGTTTGGACATCTAATTTCATTTTTAAGTTAATGTGTTGAATAATTTTTTAAACTTAAAATTTATGTCAGAGGTAGGGAATAAGCTATTAAAGAAGCTATTAAAGATTGATAGTGAATAAAAATACTGAATCATGCATTTACAAAAATCACGTATAATAAAAATGCCTAGTTTCCATTGCTTAAAAAGTTTCCACTTCCTTAAAAAGGAAATGTTCTTTAACTCTTTATTTCTAATTATAACACATTCTAATTTTGACATGTATCTGTTTTCCCCCCAATTACTACTGTGCCCAAGAAAATTTTCCTAACTTTAAGTCTTTTATTCTTTTACCCCTTGTGGAGTATGACCTGTCATTTATAAGAATTCCTTGAAAGAAACTTGAATTTAATTTGCTCCTGAAACTGATCAGAGTATAGGAGATTTGCACCACATGAATTAAAACAAAGAATGCAATTTAAAAAAAAGAAAGCGAGTGTTATCTGTATAATCAACAAGTTATCTGACGGGACGTTGTAACTATAATTTTCACATTTCTGCTTAGCACAAGCAAAATAAATTGGTTCTAAGATACAAATATGTATTTCCTGTAAGTGTCCCAGTTGCTGTAGCACCATTAGTTGAAAAGGCTATCCTTCCTGTGAATTACTTCTACACCTTTGTGAGAATCAGTTAAGGATTTGTGTGGGTCTGTTACTGGGTTCTGTGTGGGATCCCATTGATCTCTGTGTATATCCCTTCAGTTACACTCTGCCTTTTGAGTGCTTTTAGCTTTATTAATAAGCCTTTATGTTGGGTAGAGTAATTCCTCCCACTTTATTCTTATATCTCAAGATTATTTTAGCTACTTCAGGGAATGTGCCTTTCTATATATTTTAGAATAAGGTTGTCTGTGTCTATAAAATACCTTGCCGAGATATTGGTAGGAATTGCATTAAATCTGTATACTAATTTGGGAGAATTGACATTTATACTACATTGAAAACTCCAATCCATCAATGCAGTGTGTATGTTCATTTACCTAAGTCTTTAAAAAAAAAAAAAATTTTTATAATTTACAGATCCTATATATATTTTCTTAAGTGTATAAAATATTTATTTGGGGGGCGCCTGAGTGGCTCAGTCGTTAAGCGTCTGCCTTCGGCCCAGGTCAGATCCCAGGGGTCTGGGATTGAGCCCCGCATCGGGCTCCCTGCTCCGCGGGAAGCCTGCTTCTCCCGCTACCATTCCCTCTGCTTGTGCTCCCTCTCTCGCTGTGTTTCTCTCTGTCAAATAAATAAAATCTTTAAGAAAAAAAAAATTTATTTGGGGGCGTTGATTTTAAATGGTATTTTGTGTTTAATTTTGGTTTCCACATGATCATTGTTAGTATATAGAAATATTACTGATTTTTGGGTGTTATATCTTACTACCTTACTGTACTGAACTCACTTACGCTAGGAGTTTTGGTGTTTTTTATAAAGAGTCCTTTGAGTTTTCTACATAAACCATCGTGCTGTCAGCAAATAGAGACAGTTTTTTTTTCCTTCCTTCTCTGTACATTTTGTTTATTTTTCTTACTGCAGCAGTTAAAATTTCTAATACTGTGCTCAATAAAGTTGTGAAAGCAATATCCTCAGGTTTTCCACTGTTTTGGGGGGATATCATTCATTCACTATTAATGACGATGTTAGTAGATGCTCTTATAGAGTGAAGGAAAGTCCATTTTGTTCTTTGTTGAGAATTTGTGTTGTGAATGGGTGTTGGATTTTGTCAAAAGCTTTTTCTGCATCATTTGTTTAGATCATGCAGTTTTTTTTGTTTATAGTAGATTCCATTGATTGATTTTCAGATATTTGAGTCAGTCTTTCGTATGCTGAATAAATCCTAATCAGTCATGTCATGGTTTATAGTTCCTTTTATATATTACTAGATTCAGTTGGCTAGTTTTTTGTTGAGAGTTTTTGTATCTAAGTTAATGAGGCATATTGGCCTGCAGTTGGTTTTTTTTTTTTCCTTTTCTAAGTGATTACTTTTTTTTCCAATTTATTTTATTTTTTCAGTGTTCCAAGATTCACTGTTCATGTACCACACACCCAGTGCTCCATGCAGTACAAGCCCTCCTCAATACCCACCATCAGGCTCACCCAACCCCCCACCCGTCTCCCCCTCCGAAATCCTCAGTTTGTTGCTCAGAGTCCACAGTCTCTCATAGTTCATCTCCCCCTCCGATTTCCCCCAATTCACCCTACCTTTCCCTCTCACAATGTCCTCCCTGTTTTTCCTTATGCTCCACATGTAAGTGAAACCATATGATAATTGACTCTCTCCACTTGACTTATTTCATTCAGCATAATCTTTTCCAGTCCCATCCACATTGATACAAAAGTTGAGTATTCATCCTTTCTGACGGAGGCATAATATTCCATTGTATATATGGAACATATCTTCTTTATCCTGTAGTTCTAAAAAAACCAAAATTTATCATGTTTTTGTCTGGCTTTAGGATCAGGATAGTATTAGCTTCATAGAGTTGGGAAGTATTCCCATCTTCTGATTTCTAGAATGGCATAAATAAAATTGGTGCTGTTTATTCTTCAAATGTTTGATAAAGATCTTCAGTAAAGTCATTTGTGCCTAAGGATTTCTTTTGAGGGGAATCTTCCAAATTCAGTGTTTTTAATGACTATAAATGTATGCTGGCCATCTACTACTTCTTGGTTGAGCTTTGGTATTTTGTGGTTTTCAGGAAGTGGTCCATTTTTTTAAGTTGTCAGGTCTATGAAGGTGAAGTTGTTCATTGTATTCTCTTATTAATCTTTTAATGGCTGTAGACATTATAGTGCCATCCCCTGCTTCATTCCCGGTATTGGTGATTTTTCTTTTTAGTGTGTTGGTCTTGTTGGAGGCTTGTCAATTTTGTTGATTTTTTTTTCCTCAAAGAACTCGCTTTTGGTGTTACCTTTCTGTTATTTTCCTGTTTTCAGTTGCATTGATTTTTGCTCTTATTTATAATATTTCCTTCCTTCTACTTTGGTTTTATTTTGCTCTTCTTTTTTAAAAGAATCCTTTTGTTATCGTTGTTAATACAGTTATAATCCTTTTATTTTTAAAAGATTTTTTATTCATTTGAGAGAAAGAACGAGAGCACGAGGGAGGGTTAGAGGGAGAGGAAGAAGCAGACTCCCTGACGAGCCCAATGCAGGGTTTGATCCTGGACCCTGGGATCATGACCTGAGCTGAAGGCAGATGCTTGACCAACTGAGGCACTCAGATACTCCTAAAAGAATCCTTTTTTGAAGGATTCCATCTTGTTTTATTTATATTGTTTTTAAGTGTATTGCTTTTATTTTTCTTAGTAGTCAGTACATTACACTACCATTTGTAACTCATTACAGCCTACTTGTATCAAAGTTTTACCACTTTGTAGTATTAAAACCTTGGCCTTTTTTTTTTTATTTTTTTTTTAAATAGGCCATGCTCAGTGTGGGGCTTGAACTCATGACCCTGAGGTCAACAGTTGCACACTGTATGACCAAGCCAGCCAGGTGCTCCAAAACCTTTCATTAAGAATTCATTGCCCTCCTCACCTTTTTTTTTTTCCTCCTCACCTTTTAAAATGTAATTTCTGCTGGCACCAGGGTGGCTTAGTCCATTAAGCAATCTGACTCTTGATCTCAGCTCAAGTCTTGATCTCAGGGTCATGAGTTCAAACCCCACATTGGGCTCCATGCTGGGCCTGAAGCCTACTTAAAATAGATAGATAGATGATAGATAGATAGATGATAGATAGATAGATAGATAGATAGATAGATAGATAGATAGATAGATGAAAGAAAGGAAGAAAGGAAGGAAGGAAGGAAGGAAGAAAGAAAGAAAATAGTTTCTGAAGTATTTCCTGTCCATACATTGAACACAACAGATGTTATAATTTTGTCTCATCCATCAAGTATGAGTTAAGAAACTCATGAGGAAGGATAGTCTATATTTATCCCAGTTTTTAAAATCTCTTTCTTTATTCTTATTTCCAAATCTGCTTTTATCATTTCCTTTCTTTTGGGGGAGCTTTCCTTAGCCATTCTTTAGGGGTAGGCATGGTAGTGATGAAGTTTTTAGGTTCCTTTCATCTGATAATATTTTAATTTTTCTGCCTTTCCTGAAGGATGGTTTGCTGGATGTAGAACTCACAATTGACAGTTCTTGTATTTCAGCACTTACAAAATGTACTTCCTTCAGGCCTTTGTGGTTTCAAATGAGAAATCCACTGCCCTAAGAATTGCTGTTCTGCTGTAGGTAATATGTCATGTCTCTTAGGTTGCTTTTAAGACATTTTGTCTAGTTTTTGGCAGTTTACTTGTGACATCTCCTGGCATGAAGTTTGGGTTTATCCTGCCTGGGATTTGTTTTGTAGGTTTATATCTTTCACTAAATTTGGGGAGTTTTTTATTTTATAGAATCTTATTTTTAATTCCTTATTCTTCAGTTAAGAACCTTCAGTTCTGTAATCGACATTTCTTATAACTTATGTTTCTTTTTAAATTATTAGTGTTCAGTAATTCATCACACCCAGTGCTCATCACATCACGTGCCCTCCTTAATGCCCATTACCCAATTACCTCATCCCCCCACCCAGAACTTATATTTCTTTACTGAGGTTTGTGTTTTTCATTTTTCTCAAAGGAATTTGTAACTCCTTATTGAAACAATATTATGCATCTTTATTTACTTTTTAAATATTATGCAGCTTTAAAATCTTTATCAATTTCAACATTGGATTTATCTTAGTTTTGGCTTCAGTTGATTGTTTTTTCTCATTTACATTGTGTGGTCTTGTGTTATAATGAGTGATTTCCTATTGTATTTGAACATGTTGTCTGTTAGGAGACTCTGGGTCAATTTAAATCTTTATTTTAGCAAGCATTTACTTTTTTTGGTTTAGTGGGAGGGCATAGGCTTACTTTTCCCTCTACCTCATCTCTAAATAAAACTAAATACCTTGGAAACAACTTAATAGACAAACATTACAAGATTATGAAAGGTAGAAGGTGGACTGGCTAAGGACTTTAGGACTTGAAGAATGACACTATGGTAAATTCCCTGTATTTTCTTTTTATTTCCCATATATCCCACACTGGAGGGGCCTAAAACTTGGAATTGTTAACAGACATAGACAAACAGAAAAACCTGCTGTCTCTGGCCAGGAGAGGGGGACCTAGCAATGAGATATTTACCCCGCGGCATTGATGGGCCTGGTCTACTCACAGCAATAGAGAGTGGGAAGCTCACTCACCAGTGGGGTGACCAAGAGAACAGGCTACAATAAATGCTTTCCACCCGTGGGCCTGGCATTCCTCCACCCAGTCATGTAATCATATCATGGGGCCAAAGGAAGTGACTTCCACCCCTTTGTGTGGTCCCAGAAGGTACCCACTGGGAGCTCAGGCAGGGCTAGAAGAATGAAACAGTTAAACATAGCATTACAAAGGCTTGTTGCAAAACTAAATTGTCTTTGGAACTATAGGCCACAAAAGTAGACCAGAACCTACATGCCAAATTTAAATGAGACCATATTTTTCAAACCACCCTAGATCAATTTCAAGTAATCAAAGGGAATTTTGCCATTTAAAATATGTCAGATGGTGTTTAATGTGAGTCTCCACCATCACTTTTGTGTTGTTGGTTTATTTGGATCTTTTTGGTTCCATTTTTTTTTTTAACCTAAAGATTTTATTTATTTATTTGAGGGAGAAAGAGCGAGGATAGGGTGAGGGCCAGAGGGAGAAGCACACTCCCCGCTGAGTAGGGAGCCAGATGATGCTACTCCAGGATCATGAACTGAGCCGACGGCAGACGCTTAGCTGACCTAGCCACGCAGGTGTCCCTCTTTGGTTCCATTCTTATTGGTCAGTCACTTCAATTTTAAAATGGGCGACTCTGGTAAATCCTAAAACAATATTCTCTAAGAAATGAGTTCCTTTTGGTTTGTTGGCTGTGTCCAGCTTCACTGTACTTCCTCTACTGCAAATTTAAGCTGTTAGGATAACATTCGTGTCTCATAAAAAAAGTTAACTCCCTTTTTTTAATTTATTGGCTCAAATTTTAGTTATCTTTGGTTACAAGTTTACAACTGAGTAGTTTTTAATTGCATTGTGTAAAAGACTAGTTTGGAATCTTGAGCTAATAAATTAGGATGTAGATGTGTGAATACTGGACTCTAGGAATCAGCGAACTGATGTCCTAGTACTGGCTCTGAACTCGTTAGGCTTCTGTGTGATTTCTGAGTACCCTTAACGTTTAAAAAAAAAAATAGTCAAAACAGTATTTCTGCTAGGTTGCTGAGATTTACTGCTTCCCCAGTCTGTTACCACCTGAGGGAGAATATCCTGTAGAGAGGCCCTTCCCTGATGGTCTTTGAGTCTGGAGGGGTACCGAGAGGGATAGGAGGTTTAGGGGCTTGTGCTCAGAGCATATTGGACAGAGGACTGGGGCTACAAAGCCACAGAAACATGTCTGGGATAAGGTAGGAATGTCTATGAAATATAGAACTGGTACCCTCAAATGTTGACTAATTTTTTTTTATTGAAGCATAACTTATATTCATTAAAGAATATACATCCTTAAATATGGCTTTTTACATTTTTATGTATGTATACACTTTATAATTGCCATCCAGATGAAAATGTAGAATATAAAGCTTTGCCAGTATTTTTCACTGGGAAATTCTTTTTCCCATTTACTGCTTTTTTTTTTAAGGTCTATTTATTAGAGCTCATATGCACATGCAAGCTGGGGGAGAATTGGCGCTTTAAGAATATTGAGTCTTGGGGCGCCTGGGTGGCTCAGTCGTTAAGCATCTGCCTTCCACGGGTCATGATCCCAGGGTACTGGGATTGAGCCCTGCATCAGGCTCCCTGCTTGGCAGGAAGCCTGCTTCTCCTGCTACCATTCCCTCTGCTTGTGTTCCCTCTCTCGCTGTGTTTCTTGCTGTCAAATAAATAAAATCTTTAAAAAAAAAAAAAAAAGAATATTGAGTCTTTCGGGGCACCTGAGTGGCGATCAGTTGAGCATCTGACTATTGGTTGCAGCTCAGGTTGTGTGACCTTAGAGTTGTAAGATCAAGCCCCACATCAGACTCTGCACTCAAGGCAGTCAGCTTGGAATTTTCTCTCCTTCTCTCTCTGTCCCACTTGTGTGCTCTCTCTCTAAAATAAATAAATCTTAAAAAAAAAAAATACTGAGTCTTTTGGTTCACAAACATGGTACATTTTTCCATTTATTTAGGTATTCTTTTCTTTCTCCCAGCCATGTTTTGTCAGATATATCCCTTAGTATTTCGTGTATTTTGGTGATATTGTAAGTGGTTTTAATTTTGGCTTCTAATTGTTTCTTGCTAGTATTAGAAATATAGTTGGTTTTTGTATGTTGCCATCGTATCCCACCACTTTGCTAATCTTATTCTGGCAGAATTTTTGTGGATTTCTGAGATTTTCTGCTTTGAATATAATTATACCTTATGTAAAAACAGTTTCATTTTTTTCTTTTTTGCTCTACATTTATTTCTTTGTCTTCTTGGATTGGCTAAACTTTCAGTATGTTGAATGGGAGTAGTGAGATGTTCAAAGTGAACATCCTTACTTTGTTCTGATCTTAGAGGGAAAGTATTTTGTCTTTCACCATTTAGTATGGTGTTAGCTTTGACTTTAATGCATAACATTTATTAGTGTAAGAAAGTTCTTTTTGTTTCCTATGTTCCTAAGATCTTTTTGTCATGGAAGTATGACAGATTTTAATCATATGCCTTTCTTGCATCTTTTGACATGCCTGTTTGTTTTTTTAGTCTTACAGGTTGGATTACATTACTACTTTTATCATTATTATTATTATTTTGGATGTTAAACCAACATGGCATTTCGGGGATAAATTGTACATAGTCATGATGTATTTATCTTCTTTGTATAATAATGGATTACATTTGCTGAAATTTTTTTTTTTTTAAAGATTTTATTTATTTGTCAGAGAGAGAGCACAAGCAGGCAAAGAGGCAGGCAGAGGTAGAAGCAGGCTCCCCGCTGAGCAAGGAGCCTGATATGGGACTCGATCCTAGGACCCTGGGATCATGACCTGAGCCAAAGGCAGCTGCTTAACTGAGCCACTCAGGCGTCCCCATTTGCTGAAATTTTGATAAGAATTTTTGCATATATAATAAAGATATTGTCTGTAATTTTTCCATTAAAGTGTATGTTTTGGTGTTAGTAATTCTGGCTTCATAAAATGAGTTAGAAGTTTCTCCTTTTCTATATTCTGGAGAGTTGGTGTTGAATTGGTATTTTTTTTCTTAAATATTTGGGAGAATTCATCAGTTAATCTATCTGGGCCTACAGATTTCTTTGTGAGATTTTTAACTGCAGAATAAGTCGTTTAATACATAGAGGGCTATTCAAATTAACTATTTTTTCTTGACTGATCTTTGGCATTTGGAATTTTTGAAAGTTTGTCTATCTCATCTGAATTATTGACTAAATTGACAAAATACTCCCTTATAGCCTTCTTTTGTTTATAGAAGATATAGTTGTGATTATCATATGGTAATCATGTGGAGCATAAGGAAAATCAAGGAGGATGTTGGGAGAAAGAAAGGAAGGGTGAATTGGGGGATATTGGAGGGGAAGACGAAACATGAGAGACTGTGGACTCTGAGAAACAAACTGAGGGTTTTGGAGAGGGCAGGGGTGGGGGATTGGGTGAGCCTGGTGGTGGGTATTAAGGAGGGCATGTATTGCAAAGGAGCACTGGGTGTGGTGCATGAACAGTGAATCTTGGGACACTGAAAAAAAATAATAGAATAGAATAAAATAAAAATAAAAGATGCAGTTGTGTCCAGTCTCTCATTTCTTTTTTTTTTTTTTTTATTAATTTTTATTAACATATAATGTATTATTTGCCCCAGGGTACATGTCTGTGAATCTTCGGGCTTACACATTTCACAGCACTTAATAGCACATACCCTCCCCATTGTCCACAACCCAGCCACCCTATCCCTACCCCACCACCCCCCCCCCGGCCACCCTTAGTTCATTTCTTGAGTCT
>CM053610.1:51070525-51093030 GCA_028646535.1 Procyon lotor
GTCTCTCATTTCTTTTGTTTCTAATGTGTGACTTCCACTGATTAGTCTGGCTAGAGGTTTATCAATTTTATTCATCTTTTCAAACATTTTAAAAAGCTTTTGATTTCTTTGATTTTTCTTTATTTTCTACTATTTCATTGATTTGTATTCTTTATTATTTTCTTCTATTTTAGGCTTAACTTGCTTTTCATTTTCTATTGGTCATTTATTGGTCATTTCTTTGGGCATGTGCAATAAAAACTATATTGATAAGATATGGATGATTACTTATCTAATAGTTAAAATGTAATGTTATGTATTGTGTATGTATGGATACAGTGTAGATGTTATCTGCATATGCTCTGTCTTATAATAGGTGATTGCATATTGGAAATACAAGATAAAATCCCTGCACAGTAGCTGAGTTGGCCTATTATTTTAACAGATAGTTTTAAGATGGCTGTAATGCCACATGTAGTCACAGACACTTGAGCGGTTTATTATTGGCCAAAGTTAATCTGTGCCAACAGTAAACATACCAAACACCTCTGTAACCCTGTTTCCAACTGGACATTTACCATAGCATGATACGTGGTTTTTTAAAAGAGTAAAGGTGTTTAAACATTACAAATTTTATAAGTCTGGGGGATCCTGGGTGTCTCTGTCTTTAAGTGTCTGCCTTTGGCTCAGGTCGTGGTCCTGGAGTCCTGGGATTGAGTTCCGCATGGACTCCCTGCTCATTGAGGAGTCTGCTGCTCCCTTTCCCACTCCCCCGCTTGTGTTCCCTCTCACTGTTTCTGTCAAATAAAAAAAAAAAAACTTTAAAAAATTTTATAAGTCTTGCATAAATATTTGTTTCAAACTTCTAATTTGGAATATTTTCAAACTTCCAGAAAATTTCTAAGAATCAAAATAGAATGAAAAATACTCACCTGCTTTTACCCAGATTCACCTATTGTTTGAATACCTGTCAAACTGTTTTTAAAAGTAGCTGCTCCATTTTTTTACTCCCACCAGCAGCTTACTGGTTTCCAGTTTCTCTACATCTTCGCCACTGCCTGTTATTGTATACCTTTTTGACTATAGCCATCCTAGAGTGTGTGAAGTGGTATCTACTTTGGTTTTGATTTGTATTTCTCTGAGGACTGTTCTTGAGTGTCTTTTCATGTGTTTATTGGCTATTACCTTTTTTTTGAAGAAATGTTTATTCAGATTCCTTGTCCATTTTTATTTATTTTTTTCCTTGTCCATTTTTAAAAATTGGGATACTTGTCTTCCTTTTTTTAATTGAGTTGTGGGTGTTCTCTGTATGTAGTCTGTGTATATATCATTAACAGATATATCATTTGCAAAAATCTCCCATTCTGTGGGTTATCTTTTTCTTTTTCTTTTTTTAAAAGACTTTATTTATTTATTTGACAGCTAGGGGAGAGATCACAAGTAGGCAGAGAGAGGGGGGGAAGCAGGTCCCCTGCCGAGCAGAGAGCCCGTCTCAGGGCTCCATCCCAGGACTCTGGGATCATGACCTGAACCGAAGGCAGAGGCTTTAACTCACTGAGCCACCGAGGCACTCCTCTTTTTATTTTCTTGAGGATGCCCTTTGAAGCACAAAGGTTTTTATTCTGATGAGGTCCAGTGTATCTGTATTTGTCTTTGATTGCTTAGCTATCTTAGATGAAAAATATTGCCTAATCCAAGGTTGGGAAGATATCACCTGTTATCTTCTAAGGGTTCTATAGCACTTACACTCAGGTCTTTGATCCATTTAGAGTTAATTTTTGCATGTGGTGTGAGGTAGAGTCCAGCTTCATTTTTTGGCATGCAGTTAGTCAGTTTTCCCAACATCATTTGTTGAAAAGACTATCCTTTCCTCCTTTGAATTTCTTGGCACTCCTTCATAAATCATTTGATCATAAATGTGATTAATCTTTCTGGACTCTCAGTTCTATTCAATTAATCTATACATTTATCTTTATTCCTACTATCACACTGTCTTGGTTAGGGTAGCTTTGCAGTAAGTTTTGAAATCAAGAAATGTGAGTCCTCCACTATGTTCTTTTTCAAGATGGTTTTGGCTCTTTTGGGTCCCTTGCATTTTCTTAAGAATTTTAAGGTCAAATTACTAATTTGGAAAAAAGCAAGCAGTTGGAGGAGTATAGCAATCTCAACATTAAGTTTTACAAACTATGAACACCAAATGTCTTCCCATTTATTTAGATTATCTTCTGTATATGTTGCTGGGTGTGGTTTGCTGCATTTTAATAAGAACTCAATATCCATATTCATAAGGGATATTGGTCTGTAGTTTCTTTTCTTGTGATAACTTTATCTGATTTTTGGTTTCAGGGTATTAAGGCCTCATAGAATAAGTTGGGAACTGTTTCCTTCTCTGTTATAATTTGGAGGAGTTTGTGAAACATTGTTCTTAAGTCTTTAAACATTTGTTAAAATTCATCAATGAAACTATATGTCCCTAAGCTTTTCTTTGTAGGAAGATGTTTTGATTACTAATTCAACCTCTTGTTATAGGTCCATTCAGATTTTCTGTTTATTCTTTAGTTAATTTCAGTAGTTTGTGTCTTTCTAGGTATTTGTTCATTTCTTTTGGGCTAAATTGTTAATGTGTAGTTGTTCCTAGTTACTCTTTTATAATCACTTCTCTGTAAGGTTCTTTTTTATTTCTGTTAGGTCAGCAGTCATATTCCCTGTTTCATTCATGAATTTTTTTGTTCGTCAGCCTGAGCTAAAGATTTGTCAATTTTGTTGATGTTTTCAAAAGAACTATATTTTTGTTCCATTAATTTCTCTGTTCTCAATTTTATTTATTTTTGCTCTAACTTGTATTATTTCCCTCTTTCTACTCAGGTTGGGTTTGGTTTGCTCTTTTTCTAGTTTCTTAAGATGGTAGGTTAGGCTATTTGAGATCTTTGTTTTATTTTAATATAGACACGTAACAGCTATAAATTTTCTTCTAAGCAATGTTTTCCCTGCATTT
Source organism: Procyon lotor (assembly GCA_028646535.1). NCBI lineage: Eukaryota > Metazoa > Chordata > Mammalia > Carnivora > Procyonidae > Procyon > Procyon lotor. The sequence continues at coordinate 51,073,500 of CM053610.1, forward strand.
CATAAGCTTTGGTATTTTGTGCCTTAGTTTTTGTTTCTTTCAAAATATTTTCTAATTTTTCTTCTGATTTCTTATTTGGCACATTGATTATTTAGGATTTTTTTCTTCCAAGTATTTATTTAAATTCCAGCTAGTTAACATACAGTGCAAAATTAGTTTCATTTGTAGAAATTAGTGATTTATCATTTACATGCAACACCTAGTGCTCATCACAAGTGCCCTCTTTAATACCTATCACCTATTTAATCCATCCCCCTACCACCTCCCTTCTGCTAATCACTTCATTCTCTGTAGCTAAGAGTGTGTTTCTTGGTTTGCCTCTCTCTCTTTTTTCCTCTTTGTTCATTTGTTTTGTTTCTTACATTCTACATATGAGTGAAATCGTAGGGTATTTGTCTTTCTGTGAAGTATTTTGTATAGCACAATACTCTCTATCTCTATCCATATTGTTGCAAAAGGCAAGATTTCATTGTTTTTTATGGCTGAGTAATTCCATTGCGCGCACGCACGCGCGCGTGTGCGTGTGTGTGTATGTATCACATCTTCTTTATACATTCATAGGATTGTTTTTTTATTTCCAGGTACTTTCTGAGTTTCCTAAATGATACCGCGTATTGATTTCTAATTTTATTCCATATTTTCTATTTGGTGAGACAACATTCTCATATTTTCCTTTAGTTTTTTGTTTTTGTTTTTTGCATATGGTTTCTTTTATTTTTAACATTCTTATGGTAGTTTATGTAACATTTTTGCCTAGTAAGTCCTATGTCTGGACTTCCTCAGGGACGGTTTCTATCTACTGTATTTTTCCCCTGAGTATAGGCCAGATTTTGCCCCTTGTTTGTTTTTTTAATATTGCTTATTTCACTAAAAACTAGGGAATTTCAATTACTGTACTTTTTAGTTTGATTTTCTTACAAATTCTTTTTCCTTGTTAATATTCTCTACGTTGTGGGACATCATTTTCACACTTTCTTTTAGTTCTTTAGCCATAGTTTCCTTTTTTTTTTTTTTCATAGTTTCCTTTAATTCTTTGAATATTTTTAATACAGCTAATTTAAAGTATTTAATAATTTCTACATCTGGGCTTTTTCAGCATCACTTTCTATTGAATATTCCTTCTTTGTATGGGCCATACATTTGCCTGTCTTTCAACTTTATGTTGAGAACTGGACATTTAAAGTAATATGTCATGTGGCAACTGACAATGAGATTTTTTCCCCTCCTATTGTTGTTGCTATTTGTTTCTTTCATCTTTTCTGAATTCTTTTAAGTCTATTATTTGTCATAAATGGTCTCTAAAGTTGGCTTGGTTAGTCTTATAGTAAATTGAACAGAGATTACCTTAAATGCCTGGAACGAGTAATTCTGTCTTTGCTGAGAGTCTCTTGCAGCACACCTTCAATACTCAGGCAGTTGACCATTAGACCTTAGCCTTCACAACCTGAGAGCATTCAGGCCTTCAGGTCTATATCTCTATGAATAGAGATATAGCCCCCTTGCACATGGCCTTCTAGGTTGCCTAGAAGATGTCATAGCTTTTTGTTTTCTGTTTTTTAAAAGAATTTAATTATTTGAGTGAGAGAGAGAGAGAGAGTGCACACAAGTAAGGGGTAGGGGCAGAGGCAGAGGGAGAAGCAGGCTCTCTGCTGAGCAAGAAGCCCTGTGCTGGACTTGATCCCAGGACCTTGGGGTCACCACCCAAGGGGAAGGCAGACAACCAACTGAGCCACTCAGGCAACCCCAAGATGCCATAGCTTTTTTTTTTTTTTTTTTTTTTTTGATGCCATAGCTTTTTAAAGCCCATGTGGACATCTCATTCCCAACTTTTCCTTTTAAAAAGCTCTTGAGTTAAGTTATTGTTTGGCCTTTTATCCATCACCTCAGGCTACCTAGATTCTCCCAATGGCAAAATCTTGTCAAAGAATACTACACTAACATGACTTGGATATTGACATTCTGATAGATGAGTTTAATTTTTGCCGTTCTGATATTGTGGTTTTAGTTTGCATTTCCCTGATGGCTAATGATGTTGAATGCTTGCCATCTGAATACTTACTTTGGTGAAATGTTTGTTTCTCTCTTTTGCCTGTTTTTTTTTTTTTTTTAAAGATTTCATTTTATTTATTCGACAGAGAGAGATCACAAGTAGGCAAAGAGAGGGGGAAGCAGGCTCCCTGCTGAGCAGAGAGCCCGATGCGGGGCTCAATCCCAGGGCCCTGGGATCATGACCTGAGCCAAAGGCAGAGGCTTTAAACCCACTGAGCCACCCAGGCATCCCTCTTTTGTCTATTTTCTAATTGGATTATTTCTTCAGTTTTGGGAGTTGTTTGTATATTATAGATCTAGCCCTTTGTTGAATATATGTTTAATTTTCACCTTCTGTAGTTTTTGCCCTTGTCTTAATAGGAGTGTAAAAGTCCTGGATTTTGATGAGATACAGTTTTTCAGTTTTATCTTTCTTGAATTGTGGTTCTGCTGTCAATTCTAACAACTCTTTGCCTAGCCTTGGGTCTTGAAGATTTTCTCCTCAATTATTTTTTTTAAAGTGTTACAGTTTTGCATTTTAGATCCGTGATCCATTTTGAGTTAGTTTTTATAAAGAAGTGGGATTAAGGTTCTTTTGGTTTTTGTGTATGGATGTCTAGTTGGTTTTTTGTTTGTTTCTTTTGGAAAGGTTGTACTTTGTCCAGTGAATTGCTTTTGTAGTTTTGTCAAAATCAGGTGGGCATATTTATTTGGGTCTACTTCTAGGTTTTCTATTTCATCTGAGTGATTTATATGTCTTATTTGTCCACAATAGCATGCTCTAATGATATAGATATAGTAAGATATATTATCTATTGGAGTGATTCCTCCTACTTCATTCTTATTTTTGAAGATTTGTTTTAGCAATTCTTGGGTTTATGCCTTTCCATCTAATTTTTAAAATAAGCTGTGTTAGTCTACAAATAACCATCCTGGTATTTTCATAGGATTTGTGTTAAATCTATAGGTTGGTGTGGGAAGAATTGGTATCTATACTATTTTGAGTCTTCTAATCCATGAATATGGTATATTTCCCCATTTATTTTGGTCTTTTTAAGATTTTTTTAAATTAGCATTTACTATATTTAGGTATATTATTTTGTACATGTTATCTTAGATTTAATTATCTAATTATTTCATGTATTTATAAATAGTATGGTGGTTTTAATTTCGTTCATTGTTAATATAAAGAAATGCAGTTGATTTTTGGAGTTTGACCTTATATTCTGCAACTTTGCTAAATTTGCTTGTTAGATATAAGAGGTTTTTTATTTGTTTACTTTTGAGTCATTGGGATTTTTATATAAACAGTTGTGTAACCTGCAAATAGAGATAGTGTTATTTCTTTTCCAGTGTATAGGTTTTTCTTTTAATTGCTTTGTTGTAGTGACTAGAATTTCTGGTACTGTGTTAAGAATGGCAAGAGCCACATCCTTGATGTTCCCAGTCTGATTCTTTAACCATTAAGTAAGGTATTACCTGAAGGTTGAGGTAGTTCTACTTTTCTCCAATCTTGTTGAGAGTTTTGTTATGAGTGGGTGTTGGGTTTTATCAAATACACTTTGTTTCAGTCAATATGATCAAGTATTTTTCTTCTTTAGCCTGTTGATAGTGGTGAATTACACTGATTGTTTTTAAATTTTAAGCCTCAGTCTTGTGCAACTTAAATAAATCTCAATGTGTAAATCAATTACACATTACAATGTGTAATTTTTTGTACATTACTGGATTTAATTTGTTAATAGTTTGTTGTGCTTTTTTTTTTGGTCCAAGTTAATGAGATGTAGTATGTAGTTTTTTGGGTTTTTTTTTTAATTGTCTGCAGGAATTTTTTTTTTAAAAAAGTAAAATATATGTAAACACAAAATTAACTATTATTTTTAAGTGTACAATAGAGTAGCATTAATTATATTCACTGTTGTACCACCATTACCATTATCTATTTCAAAACTTTTTCATCATCCCAGACAGAGACTCAGTAATCATTAAGTAATAATTCCCACTCCCCCTTACTTCATCCCCTGGTAACCTCTGATGTACCTCCTGTCTCAATGAATTTGCCTATATTAAATATTTCATTTAAGTGGAATCACAATATTAGTCCTTTTGTGTCTGATGTATTTCACTTAGCATAATGTTTTCAAGGTCCATCGTATTTGTAGCATGTATGAGAACTTCATTTTTATTGCTGAATAATATTCCATTGTATTTATATATCTTGATGGTACACTCATCTGTTGATGGACACTTGGGTTGATTCTATTATGTTTGGATACTATTTAAATTTTTTACTTTAGCAGGTGTCAGCCTGTTTAGGTTTATCACAAAGATTCTTTTGTGATCTATGGTTGCAGAATAGTTTAATTTTCAGAGCCTTTATGTTGTTATTTTGATCTGCTTGTTTTTTATAGTGCCTCTAGTGCCCCCCCTAATTCCCTGCTTGTGCTGGGAAGGGGGAACATAGTAGGATATGCTTCAGTGTATTAGTGATTTTCTCTTGCTTATTTAGAGTAGTTCGTGGTTCTTAGACAATTCATTTTAAAACTTAAGTTTACTGATCTTATATAAATTAAGCACTTTGGGATAAAATGAAAATTGTGGTATTTTATCATAATGATAAAATTTAATTTTTTTAAAAGATTTTTATTTATTTATTTATTTGAGAGAGAGAGAGAGTGAGCATGAGAGGGGAGAAGGTCAGAGGGAGAAGCAGACTCCCCGTGGAGCTGGGAGCCCAATGTGGGACTCGATCCCAGGACTCCAAGATCATGACCTGAGCTGAAGGCAGTCGCTTAACCAACTGAGCCACCCAAGTGCCCACGATAAAATTAAATTTGAAAATATATGTGCCTCACCTCTTTGGATGCATAGTGTGTATCTGGCACATCTGAGTTGCATAACTCTTGATTTCAATTTGGAGTAAATGAACACAGCCTTTTTAAGGGGTTGATAATACTGAATGATCTTGGTACAATTAGAATTTGATATATATGAATTTTTTTGGAGTTTTAATATGGGAAGAAGGTAACTTAGGTGAATAATATATCTTTCAAATAAGAAAATTAATGAGGGGAAAAACAAGGTTTCAGTTAGGGTATCTTTACACATAGAAGGGACTCACACAAATCTAGTCCAGAATGTTTAAAAGTTTTTGATAGTGATTGTTGAAGTAAAATCCTGAACAAGTGTAACTCTAAAAGATAATATTAATAATGATGAATTCTGGGGCGCCTGGGTAGCTCAGTCGTTAAGTGTCTGCCTTCGACTCAGGTCCTGATCCCAGGGTCCTGGGTACTGGGATCGAGCCCCACATCGGGCTCCCTGCTCAGCAGGAAGCCTGCTTCTCCCGCTACCATTCCCTCTGCTTGTGTTCCTTCTCTCACTGTGTTTCTCTCTGTCAAATAAATTAAATCTTTAAAAAAAAAAATGATGAATTCTGAAACAGTAATGCCATTATTTTAACCAGTTTTTTAATTTACCATTTTTCAGACTTTGTGCTAGATGACAAGCAAACCAGGAACAAGTGATGAGTTAGAATAGGGCAGGTGATAGAGGATGACTGAGAGCTGCCTAGAACAGTCATGGGAAACTTGGCTGAGGGATGGTGTTTGGGGTAAGACTTGAAGGAGGAGAAGACACTAGCCAGGAGAAGAATATTCCAGGCAGGGTGGTGGTTTTACACAGGATTTGAGTGCCCTTCCAAGTCCTGCCTGTGTGGCCCTTTCTTTGCTTCCTGGTTATTAAAAAAGTCACTTATTTAACTAGCCCAACCTCCTTCCTTTATGGGTAAGGAGACCATGAAGTCTAGAAAGTAGAGAATCAGTGCTGACAGCCTAGGATCCTAATGCCTGTTATACATACACACAAACACACACAGACACAGACACACACACACACACCCATATGACACATATTTCTACTGCTTATTTACATTCATTGTTTTCGAAGATGTGTGAGAACAGGCAGATTGTAACATTCAGGAAAAGAAATCTCTAGCTGAAAGAAAAAAATTATAGTAGAGAAAAATTTGCCTTTAAAGCAAAGGTATTTTTCTTGTGAAATACCCTACTAAATGAAATAGGGAAGTAAACAAACTCCGTTTCTCAACTTCTGGTTTAAAAGTGAGTGATTAAAGACTGACACATGGAGATTTTTACACTGTATGGGAATGTCTTTGTTCCTCTCAGACATCATGGGGATGAGGGTGGATACAGGGACCTTAAAGTACATCTTATGGAGCCCAGCTTCACAGAGTTAATGCCTGCAGTATCATAAAAGCCAGAAATATAAATCCCTTCCTTCTTTCCTCACTTGTTATTGGAAATATATGCCTAATTTTAGAAATTAGGTTGCTTCAAGGTGCCATTAAGTCATAACGTCAAATTTACCTTGTAAGTAAATAGTGATGGATTTAGAACCATAGATTCTGGGGTCCTTTTGCTGAAATTTATAGTCTATCTCTAGCCACTTTTCTCGCTGAGTGACCTCAAGCATAGCCTCACTGTGCCTACTTATTTTAAAATGGAACCTCTAATGTCTGTGTCATAGGATTAGTTTGAAGGTTAGTTATAATATAGTGATGATTTATTGGGTTATTCTCATTTCTATTACATCTGGTTGCTGTTTGAACTAGGGAACATTGGGACAATTTAGGGTTCACTTAAAATATAAAATTAGGGGAAAAACTTCTTGGGAGAGGAAATAGCTATAAGATGTGGTTTTGCATCCAGAAACAGGGGAATTTGCTTTGGTTACTTTTTGTATTTTACACATTAAATGATTTGGTTACTTTTTTTATTTTACACATTAAATGATCAAGTACTTATCTAGTGTCAGTTGTATTTTTCTAGGCATAAAACTTGAAGTTCTTATAACTGGCCATTTAAAGTGAAATATCTTAACTTTATTTCATGCCTGAGTTGCATCCTATTCATTTCTATATCTTTTAAGGGAAACTGATGATATATGACACAATATTTTCCTTGTAGGGCTTTATAAAACAGCTGCTGTTACTAATTTTTTTCAACTAAGGTAATTCACGTTTTTTAAAAAACTCCTAATTAAAAATACAATACAACCAAAGTATGTTGTTGTCATTATCTTTATACAGAAAAGTTCTCCTCAGCTGAAGGTCTGATCTAGCTTGCTGATGGGAAGTTAGGTGATAGTCATTATATCATAACTCTAATAGCAACCTCTAAGTAGATCATATTTCTGGTACTTTCTTACTGAAAGCTTCCAACTGCGAGCTCCTACTTTTTGTCTCTTCCATTGTGAGCATCTGGCTCTTCAGCTAATTCTTGTTTGTTCATTTTGTTTTTACATCAATAAATCTGTCTTCAAGAGGAGTATGACAGAAGATATTTTCTGGATTATCTAAATAGCTGGGTGAACTAGGCAGAGTCTTTTACCTTCACAGTATGAATCTGAAACTAACTACAAGTTAAGACTAGATAACAAACCAGAAAGAGATAATTTGCATCAACAAATGAAAATACTAGTGCTTGCATCTGAGCAAAAAAGGTGGGATTTCCCTCATGCACTCAGTATTTATTTATGGAGTGTTCTCTACATTGAGAACTGATGGGGAGTGAGCAGTGGAGCAGACTGACATAGGACTTCCCCCAAATAAAATCGGGATGTGATTACTAAAACAAGGGAAAAGTGATGCTTGCTAGGCAGGAAATACCATTCAGTTAGGTAACGTGATCTAATTAGCTGGTATCTTACCTTGCTGCTTGACTTTCAGCTTTAGTCAGACTGGAAAAGCCAGGTATGTGGGATGAAATAGTAAGCTGCTTCCCTGACGATCACTCAAAGACCAACAAAGAGGAGTCAGTGAATGTTGTATGAAGCCAAATGAAATACCATTGCTTCATGTTTTTTAAAAGTCAGCTTTTTGTTTCATTTTTTTAAGTTTATTTATTTTTTATTATTTTTTAGTTTATTTATTTTTTATTATATGTATAATATATTTTTATAATTTATAATAAATTTATTTTATTTAATTTGTAAATATTTTAGAAATATATTTATATATAATATAAATTTATAAATATATATTCTATAAATATGTATTTATAAATATAATTTATAAATATTTATAAATAAAGTGTTATAATAAATTTATAATATTTATATTATTTATGTATTATTTATTATTAAAAGTTTATTTATTATTATTTTTTAGTAATCTCTATACCTGCCATGGGGCTCAAACTCATAGCCATGAGATCAGGAGTAACATGCTCTTCTGACTGAGCTAAACAAGCAACCCCCCCAAAGTAAACTTCTTATTTTAAAACAGCTTTAGATTTATATAAACATTTTAAAGATAGCATAGGGTTTCCATCCTCCCACCCTTTCCCCTATTATATTCCTCTATTATTTCCCGTTATTAACATACCAATAATATGGTACCTTTTTTTTTTTTTTTTTTACAAGTAATGAACCAGCATTAATGCATGATTTTTAACTAAAGTCCATATTCAGATTTCCTTAGTTTTTACTTAATTTCCTTTTTCTTTTCTAGGACCCACCCCCAGATAACACATTACATCCAGTAGTACTGTTTAGGCTGCACACGTCTGTAACAGCTCTTAGACTTTACTTCTTTTTGATGACCTTGACAGTTTTCAGGAGTACTGCTCAGATATTTTGTAGAATGTTTCTTGGTTGGGATTTGTCTGATGTTTTTATCATAATAAGACTGGGGTTAATGTGATTTGGGGAGGAAGACCACAAAGATAAAATACCATTTTTATTATGTCATATGAAAGGTACATATTGTCAGCATGACATTTCACTTAGGATGTTGACCTAGATCCTCTGACTGAGGTCACATTTGTCAGATTTCTTCACTGTAAAATTACTTTTTTCCTCTCCTTTCCATACTGTTTTTGGAAAGAAGTCCCCATGTGCATCCCATACTTATTAAAAGATGGGGAGTTATCATCCCTCTTCTAGATCCATAAATTACTTAGAATTCTTCTGTGGAGTCTTTTATCTTCTCCCCCATTTATTTATTTATTCAATCATTTATTTATATCAGTATGGACTCATGGCTATTTATTTTATATTTTGGGTTGTGATCCAACACTGTTGTGTTGCTCAAGTTGTTCCAGGTTTGGCTTGGAAAAGAAACTTATCTACAGTTTCTTTTTCTTTTAGTCTTTTACGTTTAGTCTTACAGATTCCACTCACTTTCACATTACTTATGCCAGCACCTCTCTACACTCTAACCCACACTTTAGTAAGGTGGTTTCATACATTTGTAATACAGTTAAATTATTTTGTCATATTCTGCATTTCATCCCAGGACCTCCTGGTTTCCTAAATGATTTTTTAAATTGCATACGTTAGGTTCTCTCTAAAGTTCTGTTTTGATGAATGCATAGTGCTGTGTAGTTTCCATTCTAGTGTCATACAGAATAGTTTCACTGCTCTGAAAGATTTCCTTTGCTTCACTTACATCTTCTTTCCTCTACCCAAACTTCTATCAACCACTGGTCTTTTTACCATCTCTGTAGTGTAACCTTTTCCAGAATGTCATATACTTGGAATCACACAGTATGTAGCTTTTTGTTTTACTTTTTAATCAGTGAATAATATTTCATTGTGTGGAGAGTATTGTAGTTTGTCTATCTACTCATCTATTGAAGAACATCATCTTGATTGTATCCAGTTTGGAGTGATTAGGAATAGAGCTGTTACACAGAATTGCTTGCAGATTTTTGTATGGACATAAGTGTTCGTATCAGTTGGGTAAATACCTATGAGTACAATCACCAGATCAGATGGTAAAAGTATGTGAGCTTTTTAGTTTCTTGGAATGGAATAATCTCCCCTTCCCATTTTCTTTTTTTTTTTTTTCCCTCCCCTTCCCATTTTCTTTGCATATTCTCCTTCCAAGTTTCTTTTGACTCTCGATTCCAGGTCCTATTATCACTATAAAAGAGCCTATCTTTTTTTTTTCTTTTTCTTGGAAATAAAACCCTCTGATGATCTTTTCCATGTGCTTTTGATATTTTCAGTTATCTGTCCGTGAAAATAATCACCTGCATCTAGTTGAATTTGTTTTGTGTTTTCTGGAAGTATAGCAGGAATATATTTTGCAGGTGGCTTACACAGCCTATAGGTTGTTACAACTACTTTCAAAATAGGTTGTATTGTTTTATTTAACACATTTTTTTTAAGGCTTTTATTTATTTATTTGACAGAGAGGAGAGAGATCACAAGTAGGCAGAGAGGCAGGCAGAGAGAGAGGGGGAAGCAGGCTCAGCAAGGAGGGGCGGGGCTCGATCCCAGGACCCTGAGATCATGACCTGAGCCGAAGGCAGAGGCTTAACACACTGAGCCACTCAGGTGCCCCAGGTTGTATTGTTTTATTTTAAAGTATTTTATAGTTGCTAAAATCCTGAAGGATTGCACTTTCCTCTTTAACTATCACCCTCAACCAGTATGTTTTTTGTAAAATATATAATTGTATATATTAACCTTAAGGTAAAAGATATTTATTTAAATCAGATTTGTGTTTCTGTAAAGTGATAGTATGTTTTGTTTCCTTCACAGCATTTATTCAGTCGGAGAGCATAATAGAAGTACTGCGTTTTGATGATGGAGGGTTACTACAGGTAATTTTCTTTTAAGTTGAAAAATTATCTGAGTGTCAAGCCTTGAGTTTAATTGGATTGTTATTTATCTTTAAAAAGTGTAACTGGTTTCTGTGAAATATATTTTATGAGTGTTATATGCAGACAATTTTGTAATAAAAACCTCCTTAGCTGTATGAATTATCTTTTAAATATTTCTGAGGGGTTTGGGAGGTTAGGTGGGGAGAGTCAGATCAGAGACAGTGGAACTTGTGGTTAGCTCTGTGAGTATGGAACCAGTGAGGGAAGCATTCAGTTCAGATATCAGACCTCAGAATATTTATCTGAAAGAAGACTCCTCTAGAATATGAGTTCTGTAGATAGACATCTGTATCATCTTTCCACTTGCCATTCTAAGCTACATCTTTAAATATGTTATACATAAGATTGGAAGGTATAATCTGGTGTCCTGCCTATCAGACCCAGCACAGATATCCCTTGAAGCCCATTTTAGTCTTCCTAGCTAAAAATCATTCCTAGAATTTCAGGGCTGAAAGAGAGTAAAGGCATCTTAACCACTCCTCTGATTTTTATGACTGAAGTGTTTTCTTCAAGGAAGCTTCAGGGAAGAAGCTTCCAAACTTTTATCATATTCTATGTTTATTTTATAGTACCTCTACTTTTGAAATTATAACACGTGTCTTCAAGTACCATCTATTTGGTAACCTGACTCACATTTTTTCCAAGGTTTAGTTTAAGAAAGGTGCCAAAGATCTCATGACTTTGTGGTAATGGCTAGTATTAGAATTCTCATCTTCTCACTCCAAGTGTGATTGTTTGTCTTTCTCTTATGTGATGCTGCCTATAATGTATTTATTTACTTAATTAAAACTAAATACATGATTTATACAGTTCTGAAAAACTATTCCCATTATTGTAATAATGGCGGGAAACTAAAAGTCAGATCAAGGCAATAGAGAACAAATAATTGTGTTAGAGACCTGAAATAAGATTTGTTTGCATTTTATGATAAATTTAGATTTCAGACCATAAGCCAAAGAGAACAAGAAAAAAAAAAAAAGTGATGGGCTTTAAGGTTCTTGTTCTCTGACAATAAAGCAAGTAAGTGTTCTGAATAACTTTTCTCCTGCTTCCAAATTTTTAAATAAGCATATCATTCATACCTTTATATAAGAGATGTTGAGAAACACAGCAGGCAGTGTCTACATGGTACTTGTAGAAAAGTCTTTGTACAGCTTTTTATATTGAAAAAATTGAATAAAAACTAAAGATATAGAATAATCTCATACTTTTAAAGCCATCTTACTAGAAAATGAGCTTAGTCTGTTTTTTCTGGTCCTTTAATCTGTTGCAAGCTGAGAATTTAGAGAACCAATAGAAACGGCTATTATAAATATCTCCCGTTAGGGGTTTTGCAATATCGTGATAACAGGCAAATCAGGACTGAATTTCTGGAAAAATTCTCCTTTCTTTATTGATTGAAGAAGGATCCATGTCCTTTATGAACTAGACATCTAGGTTGAATTTTGAAAACTCTGGAGCTTGATTTGTGTTTTTGTCGGGGGAGGCTGTCAGTCCCTGTCTACATGGACTTGCCTGGGGAAGAGCTCGTCAACTGGGATGTGACTTGCCATCTTTTTTGAGTTTTGCTGAAATGATTGGACAGGAGCTTGGTTGGGACCTCGGTTAAGACCTCAGAATTCTCTGGCAAAGGTACTTTTAGACAGGAACAATGCTGGGGGCAGGTGGTACCAGTTGGTTGCCTTAGCCACAATGTAACCTCAGTAAGGATCTTGCAGTATGCCTGATGTCAAGATGCTATCTATATATAGTGTATTATTTATCCCCAAGCAGCAGAATATGAGAGCCTTTTGAATAGATACATGTAAATTGTTCATTTTAATATTGAAAAACATTTCCTGGGAACAACAGTTTTGATGTTGACATAAGGTCATTCTTTCTAATGATAATTTGCCAGTGGGTTAAACCATTTCTTAAACAACTCCTGGGTTTCTAATGGTATGATTAGAACAGAAGAAGTATGTACATGTAGCATTCCTTTGGCAGAATATATATCAAGTTTTTTCAAATTAAAACTAAATCAGGGAGAGGGTCAAAGCAACAGCCTTGTATTGCATTATTTAAAAGGAGAATTTTGCCTGAGACCATTCCTACTCAGATCCCGAATTTTATGTTACATTTGTACAGCTTGGCTCATAGTAACTTCTTAAGCCCGAAAATTAATTGATGATAAGTCCATAAAAATTGCCAAAGCTCATAAAAAATTTGCTAGAAACTTTGGATTTGCCTTCCTTGTTTTTTAAAGATAAGGAAAATGAGGCTCATAGACATTAAATAATTTGCTCAGTATTCAATTACTAGAGCAGGAATCCAACATTCAGTAAGTAGTCAGCCTTTCTGATTTCAGAGCTCTTTCCACAGCACCACTCATGTGCATTTCCTCCCAGTGCATTGCCTGGGTTACCGCTAATAATATTAGGTTGTAATTAGAAATCACAGTAATCCTCTTAGCGCATGTTTTCTGTAGTTGGTGCTTTGGCCATTGCCATTCCTGTTTGGCAAGGCTACTAAGATTTGGTATATAGAATATGAAAGGTAAATATTTCCTAAGAGGAACACAGACACTGAAGGTTGCTTGTCAATAGAAGACTCATCACCATAGGGGGTGCAGGTCAGCAAGTATCTCAAACTACCAACTACCGTTCCAACCCTAACTGATGTTGAGTGGTTGGCTCTTCTTGACCCATTCCTTTGATAGATTATAAAATTGAATAACAAAAGATATACTTAAAAGCCTTAATCTGTTTCCTAATCTAACTTTCTTATAAACAAATGAAGATAAAGCCCAAGGAAAGGGTAGCTCTGTATTTTCCTTTTTCTTTCTTCTCTTTTCCTTTCCTTCCCTTCCCTCCCCTCTCTTTCCCACCTCTCTCCTCCCTTCTTCTCCCCTTCCCTCCCTTACCTTTTCTTCTCCCGCTCTCTCCTACCCTCTTTTCCCCTCTCCTCTCCTTCCCTCTCACTGGTCAAGAAACAGAAATATTCTTTTCGTTGTACGCTCCTTAGTCTTTCTTATAACCTATAGGCGTCTGTTATTTCTACTGACTACTTGGCTTTCAGGTACCTAAGGCAGGGTTAGCTAGAACTTGTATTTTTTTAACTACTTGCTGGAGTCTCAGCTAGTTCATTAATTGGCCTCAAATTTCAGTACTAATAAGGGGTACAAGAAGAATAAGAAGCAGTTTTTATTCCAAAGCTCTTAACACTTAATGCTTTCCATTGCTCTATTGCCTGAAGGTTAAGTAACAAAGTTACCTTAGAGGAAAGAGATAAATTCCTAATTGCTGTGCTTTAGAAGACAGTTCAGGTCTAAGAGATCTTTTCATGCATACAAAATAGATAGATTCCACTTCTTTTGAGCCCCCAGTATTTCAACTGCAGGACTATACGGTTAGTCAGCCAAAGTTGCTCATTTATAGAAATCACTCTTTGCCCAGTCCTCTCAGAGGAAGGTTGGGGAAAAGATGGTGGAAAGTTTGTCTACTATTCTGTGTCAGGTTGGTTGGGAAAGGACTATGGAGACCTTCCTTAACTAGAGAATTATTTGCAACACACCAAAACACTCAATAGAATAAGCAAGTGAGCATGTAGTTTGGTTGCCTAGTAGTTCTCTTGTTCTTGGGTGAGCTTACATTTAAAAGATAATCATTTTTAAAGATAGCCATAGTAAAACTTAACAGGAGTTATAAAGAGGTTATTGGGGATAAGTTGAGCTCCTAGACAAGTTTTTCTAGTTTCTGTAACTAAAAGGAGTTGGAGCCATTGGAACACATTTTCTATGTGTTCTAGAAAATGAATCAGGTTTATTCTAGACACAGGCAAGTATAAATGATTCTAACTACTCAGTTAGGATCCTGTATTGAGTCTTCCTCCAAGATGTGTAAAGACATCTAAGAAATTGCCTAACTTTTTTCTTTAATTAAGGTGTTGTGAGATATAATTCATATATACATGTATAAAATATGGGATTTTTTTTTTTTGCAAAGCAAACACCTATTAACAACCATCACCCCAGTTATAAACTAAAAACATGCCAGCACTCTCATAAGTTCCCCCCTGAAGCTCTCTCAGCCACTATCCCTAAGATCTGGCCATAATCCTGAAGTGTATGATAAATTCTTTCCCTAGAAGTCTTACTGTCTTGAGTGTATGTCTCTAAACACTATAGTTCGTTTTTTGAAGTTCATACTGTTTGTATTCTTTTTTTTTCCAGCTTTTTCTTAGTGTTAAGTTTCTAAGATTCTCTGTGCTGTTGAGTGTGACCGTGGTTATTCATTTTCCTTGCTGAATAGTATGGCATTATATGAATATGCCCCAATTTATATATATATATGATTTATGCTGTTAATGGACATTTCACTTGTTTCCAGTTTTGACTGTTATAAATAAATGTCGTCTTTTGGTGAACATATGCATTTCTGGTAGAGTTTGGTAGAGTTAAGTGCAACTGCTGGGATATAGGTTATGAATCTTCTATTTTAGTACGTAATGCCATATGGTTTTCCAAAGTGCTTGTTCCAGCTTATAGTTTCATCATCAGGAATTGCTCTGCAGTACTTCATTTTTTTTTTTTTTTTAAGCACTCTGTACTTTTAATTTGCGTTTCTCTGATTCCTAATACGGTAGAGTAACTTTTCGTGTTTGGATATCTTTTGCGAAATCTGAGTTAATTCTTTTGCCCTGTTTAACTGTTGGGTTGCATATCTTTTTCTCTCTAGTGTGATAGGCGTTCTTTATAAATCTGGTACAATTCTGGTTATATATATTAGAAGTATCTTCTGCTTGGTGGATTACCCTTTTCACACATAATGGTGGTGAACAGAAATTCTTACTTTTATTAAATTTTAATTTTAATGTAGTTTAGGCTGTATTTTCCATTAGTTTATACTTTTTGTGTGCTGCTAAGAAAATATTTTTCTATCCAAGGTCATAAAAATATTCTCCTGTATAACTGTATAAAATATAGAAATTTTTTCATTTTGCCTTTCATAATTACAGCTGTAATTCTAACTGAAATTGCCTTTGTTATTGGTGTGAGGCCATAGTTTTATTTCTCATATATATATTCACTTGTTCCAGTACCCTTTATTGACTGTTCCCCAATATTTTCTTTCCCCAGTATTCTTCAGTGACACTTTATTCATAAGTCAAGGATCCATGTATGCATGAACCTATTTCTGACTCTATTGCTTTTTCTGTTCTATAAAAGTGGAGATTCATATGGTTCAACATAAAACGTAGAAATGCAGTTGTTTTTTATATATTGACTGTTACTGCAAACTAGCTAAATTGCTTGTTGTTTCTATCTGTAGATGCTCTGGACCAGGTCCATAAACTGTCATAATCTAAGGTTAACAATATTGTATTTCTAACCTCCCAGTCCTTTTAGTTTTTAATTCTTTTTCTTACTTCACTTCACTGGCTACAACCAGTATAATGTTGAATATAAATGGTATTTAGTGGGTATCTTTGACCCTACTTTGATACCTTGTCTCAGGGATAAAACCTTCAGCGTTTCACTGTTAACTGTGTTGTTTAGTATAGTTTTTCTCCGTGCCCCCCAATAGATACCCTTTATCATATGTCAGTTGGGCTTCTCAGCAAGATCTTGAGGTAGAGTTAAAGGAGTACTAGGGATTTATTTGAGGGCTACTGCCTGTGGAAAATAAAGGGAAGGAAACAAGATTGGGCAGGGAGAGCCTGAGACAGTGATGCAGAATCTTGACCAACCCAGAGCAGAGAACTCTGGAGGAAAGACTGCTTTTTGGAAGTAGCCCACATTGGACAGAGGTAGCCAGGCCCTGCTACACCTGCTGGGCCCATTCATTGGCTGGGAGTTGCTCAGAAAGAACTTGGCCTTACCTTAGTAACTACCGTTGATCCCAGCATTAATATAGTCAGGGACAGATAGCTAGCAGCATTTTTTCATAGCTGGATGGCAAGTCCTTCCTTTCAGGGAGATGTGAACAGTGTACAGTAAAACTATTGAAAATCAAAGGCAAACAGATACATTCTAAAAGCAACCAGAGAAAAAAGAGAGAAGACCAGGGGCGCCTGGGTGGCTTAGTCATTAGGCGTCTGCCTTTGGCTCAGGTCATGATCCCAGCGTCATGGGATCGAGCCCCACATCGGGCTCCTTGCTCGGCAGGAAGCCTGCTTCTCCCGCTACCATTCCCTCTGCTTGTGTTCCCTCTCTTGCTGTGTTTCTCTCTGTCAAATAAATAAAATCTTTAAAAAAAAAAAAAAAAGAGAGAGAGAAGACCTTCAAAGAAGCTAGAATTATCTGACAGCTGACATAAACTGAAACGGTAGGAGGCAAAAAATAATAAAATTTACTGAAAACAAATTAGAACTAGAGTTTTATACCCAGTGAAAATATCCTTTACGTGTAAAGAAAAAATGGACATTTTCAAACAGACAAGAATGTAGAGAATTTGTCACCAAACGATTTGCACCAAAGGAAATAATGGAGGATAATATTCTTCAGTCTGAACATAAATGATTTCAGAAGCTCAAACATACAAAGGCTAAAGAGCATTAAAAATAAAAATATATAGGGGCACCTGGGTGGCTCACTTGATTAAGCATCCGACTCTTAATTTCGGCTCACGTCATGATCTCAGAGTCATGGGATCCAGCCCTGCATCAGGCTCCTTGCTCAGCAGGAAGTCCCTTGGAGATTCTCTTTCTCTCTTTCCCTCTAGCATGTGTGCTTGTGCACATGCTCTCTCTCTCTAAAATAAATAAATCTTTAAGAAAATACATTAAAAAATAAAAGATATTTGGATAACTAAATAAATATATACTGAGTATAGCAATAATAATAGTATCTTGATGAATACAGCATCACAGCATTCTGATACTATTAATGCTAGATCATAGGAAGCTTGGCAGCTTTAACCTGGGTCTCTTTAGCCTCTAGAAATTAAGACATTTATTTTGGGAACCCAGTTGACATGATGTGAGGATCCTAAGACACATGGAGAGCCCCCATATAGTCCTACAGTTAGTGGTCCCAGCTGAGTGCCCACCTACCAGCCATTGTCACTTTCCTGCCACTGTGGGTGAGCAGCACCTTTAAACCTTCAGATGAATCAGCCACAGCTCACATCTGACTGCAACCATTTGAGAAACATCAAGTGAGATCTAACCCGCTGAGTCCGGTCAGCCCAAAAGAACATAAAGGATAATAATAAAATGCTGTTTTAAGCTGTTAAACTTTGAAGTGAGTTATTGTGCACCACTAGATAGCCAGAACATTTAATATCATCTAATATCCCAATTGGTCTGTATCAGTTTTCTTCCACCATTTCAAAAATTCTTTTTCACATTTGGTTTATTTAAATCAAGATCCAGGCAAGATCTGTTCCTTGCATTTCATTGATAGTCTCTTTTAAGCCACCTCCCCTTGCCATTTTTTGTTGTTGTTGTTGAAGAAATTGGATCATTTGTCTATAGGATTTCCTACAACGTAGGCTGACCTAATATTGTCCTCTTTGTGTAATTTAACATACCTCTGTCACGTGGATTTTCTATGAACTGTTAGCTAAATATAGAGTTTTGATCAGATTTAGATTACATTTTCTTTTTTGGCAATAATATTTCAAGGTAGTTTTTGTATAATAATATGGCTAGTCTTTATATCTAGGGAGACTTCAAATCTTGGAATATCCTTAGTAATGAAAGTGTCTTTGTTATGCATGAGCCCTTGTATCACACCTGAGTTAATGTCTAATAAGATGACTCAAGATGGGGCTGGTCACCAGAAAAACCAATAATGTGGTTAGAGGGTTTGGATTTAAGCCATCCCAAATGCCTCCAAAAAGGAGAAGGGGGCCAGAAATTGAATTCAGTCACATAGCTGGCCAATGCTATAGTAAATCATACCTTTGTGATGAAATGCCAATAAAAATTCTGGACACTGAAGCTGTACAGAGCTTCCTGGTTAGTAAGCACACCTATGTGCCAGGAGAGTGATATGTCTCGATTCCATGGAGAGAGGGCACAGATGTTCTGTGTTTGGGGGCCTCCAAGACCTCACCCTTTGTGTTTCTTTAGAAGAAAACTAATTTGACTATAGTTTTGAGTTCTGAGCTTGTAGGGGAGGAATCATGGAAATCCCCCAGATTTGTAGTTAGTTGGTCAGAGTGCACATGGCCTAATACCCCTAGCTTGTGATTGGTATATGAAGTAAGGACTGTCTTGTTAGGTACTGTGCCCTTTAATCTGTAGATTCTTTTTTTTTTTTTTTTTTTTTCTTTTTCAGCATTGACCAATTTTTTTTTTGTTTTTATTTTTTTTTCCCCCAAATATGTTTATTTTTTCAGTGTTACAAGATTGTTCATGCAACACACCCAGAGCTCCATGCAATACATGCCTTCCTCAATACCCACCACCAGGCTCGGCCAACCCTCTCCCCTCCAAAACCCTCGTTTGTTGCTCTGAGTCCACAGTCTCTCATGGTTCATCTCCCCCTCTGATTTCCCACCATTCCCCCTTCCCTTCCTTCTCACAATGCCCTCCATGTTTTTATTTGTGCTCAGCATGTAAGTGAGACCATAAGGTAATTGCCTCTCTCCACTTGACTTATTTCACTCCGCATAATCTCTTCCAGTCCCGTCCATGTTGATACAAAAGTTGGATATCCGTCCTTTCTAATGGAGGCATAATATTCCATTGTATATATGTACCATATCTTCTTTATCCATTCATCTGTTGAAAAGCATCTTGTTTCTTTCCACAGTTTGGCATTTGTGGCCATTGCTGCTGTGAACATTGGGGTACATGTGGCCCTTCTTTGTAATGCATCTGCT
>CM053610.1:51093530-51116244 GCA_028646535.1 Procyon lotor
CTTTCCAACTTTCCTCTTGTGATTGAGTTCTAGTTTCATGGCATTGTGGTCTGAAAATATGCAGGGAATGATCCCAATCTTTTGGTACCGATTAAGACCTGATTTGTGTCCCAGGATGTGATCTATTCTGGAGAATGTTCCATGTGCGGAAAGGAGAAATTTAATATCTAAATAATTTATTTAATTTTAGCTGCTTAAAAAAAGATCCTTTTTATCTGGTCATATCTCTTCAAAGGAGTCAGTGGAAACTTTGGAAAGATGAAATTAAGTTCCACTCACTTTTCTCCCTCTGATCCTTGTTATTTAGCTTTTTTGGAAGCTCATTTATTAGTTATTTTAGCAGCCTATGAAAGTTTAATGGGTGCATTGTCTCAAATTCAAAATTTTTAAAGACCCAAGTTTTTGGTCAGATAATCTTTTTTTAAATTACAAATTTGCATACTATCTACAAAAATGATTATAAAGTTAAATTTTAAAGGATACTTGTGGTAGACAGAACTCTAAAACAGCCCCCCAAATTTCCTGCCCTAATCTCTGAGATTGTGACAATTAGGAGATAACACACCCGTGGTTATTTATATTACACAATAAAGGGGATTTTGCAAATGTAACTGAGGTCATTAGTTAGCTGACGCAGTTTGTCAAAAAGGAGACTATCCAGGTAGTCCTGACCTGATGACATGATTAAGGCAGAATTTTCTCCACTGGTGGCAGAAGAGGAAGCCAAAGAGACCTGAAGCATGAGGGAGATATGACGCATTACTGCTGGCCTGAAGAGGGTGACAAGAAATGTGGGCGTCATAGGGAACTGAGAGAGGTCCCTAGCCAAGAGCCAGCAATGAAATGGGGACCTCAATTCTATAAGCATAGGGAACTGAATTCAGCTGACAATTTGAATGAGGTGCGAAGTGGATTTTCCCTGAGTCTCCAGTCAAGGACTCATCCTGGTTGACCTATTACAGCTTTATGATACTCAGAGCAGAGAGCCCACTGGACTTAACTATGTGCTAATAAGTGGGTGTTGGTTTAAGCTATCATGTTTGTAGTAGTTTATTACAGAACAAGAGAAGACTAACCCAGTGCTGAGGAATTACTTATTATTATTATTAAAAAGGAAAAAAAGTCAACTAAATATCTGACTGCTACATTTTTCAGAGTGTCTAGGTTCAAACTGGAATTGTTTCATGTTGAGAAAAACAATGTGTGTTTAAGAGTAGAAGTGATAGGGGCACCTGGGTGGCTCAGTGGGTTAAAGCCTCTGCCTTCGGCTCAGGTCATGATCTCAGGGTCCTGGGATCCAGCCCCGCACCGGGCTCTCTGCTCAGCGGGAAGCCTGTTTCCCCCTCTCTCTCTGCCTGCCTCTCTGCCTGCTTGTGATCTCCCTCTCTCTGTGTCAAATAAAGAAATAAAATCTTTAAAAAAAGAGTAGAAGTGATAATTCTTAGGAAATGGGGCAAAATGAAACCCAGAACAAATACAAAACACTCACATTGGATTTTAATTAAAACAAAAGGAAATTATATATAAAAAAATCTAGATATTTCAATTTCAAACTCAAGGGAAACATTTATTGTAGAAATACTTACCCTATTTTGAAAAAATGACGCATGAAAATGTGATGTTGTAGCAGATATTGATACTAAAGTAATAGTTTCTTCAGAACTAGGATTATGTAAGTAAACTTTTTCCATTTTTGGCATTCCAACTGGCCTGTAAAAAGCAAAAATAAATAAATAAATAAAAACCTATCACAAATACTTTGTAGATTATTTCTGGTTGTTAAAAAATTAAATATCAAATCTATTGGACAAACACATATCCAAACATATAAAACTACTTATTAAGTTGTTTTATTTAAAATTACACATGAAAATGCATTCATGTATATTTATACAGTGAGTGCCAATTTTACATCACACACCGAGACAGGGGCTGGGATATGATGAAGCAAATCTCTGCCTGAAGGAAGCTTACAGTCTAGTGAGGAAGCAGGCAGGGAACAAAACGGTCAGATCCTTTCACTGCTTTCTCTAATACCACTCTGCTTTCCTACTAATTCTGAACCATGTCCTCCTCTCCCCAAATTCCACTGATACATGCTCTTCAGTTTAGGAGAAACTGAGAGGCGAAGTTATGGCAGAGCTGATTTGCCTTATGAGTTAGGGGGTATAATTGTCCTCATTTTATAGATGAGGATACTGAGGCACAGAAAAGTTACTTAACTTATCCAAAGCCACACTTGGAATCTAAGTTTGAATCCAGGCTACCTGTCTTTGGTCCATGTTCTAACCCATTATACTAAATTCTTCTCCTCTCAAAGGAACAACATAAAACACAAACTCAGTGGTCTGATATCCACAGATGCCTATTTATGTTCTCCTTGGCGTCCACATTATAGTTTGTCTCAAAAGTGCAATCTCCTCAGTTATGTAGTCCATTGAGTACATACAAAGCTAATCTTAGTTGTACAGGCCTCCTGACCCCTAGAGCATCAGAGAATTCTGCATATAAATTACATTTCTTCTTAATGCTTTCTAATCATTTAATAGGCACCAGTCTTACTTCCTCAACAAGATTACCAGCACTATTTCAGACAAAGGTTACATTATATATGCACTGTGTAGTCTCCATGTTATCTAGCACAGGCACTTGGTAAGAGTGTGCACGGGTGAGCTGCTCCCCCCCCACAGAGCCCTCCCCAGTGGAAATTAAGGTCCTCCCTAACCTGACATCAATCAACCTAAACAAGTAACTAAGGCCTTATGTTTTCAGCTTTCCAACCTGGCTCAGGCTGGTTTCATGTATACAGGCCTCATGCCTTTTGTTCTGTGTTTTCCTCTCTATCCTCTGTGCCAACCCGAATCCTCATTTTCTAATTCAAATACAATTTCTTTCACAAGGTCCTCTCCTCAGGCAACCATTCTGGTCCACATTTTTATTTTATTCATGCTACTGCTCTCCTTGAACACCCTGCCCACATATGTACACAAACAACAATGCTAGAAAAATGTAGATGCTACAGAAGGGTACTGATCCCAAGGATTAACTAAAAAAGAGCAAGAAACCCTTGGGGGAACAGAAGGTTGCCTTGAACTGTAAGATGGGAAAAAGTGAGGGACAAAAAAATAGCCTAAGCTGACAATGAGAGGCTAGGGTAGAGGAAGTCTTCAAAACTTTATTCTTCTCCATTTCCTTCCCTGCTTGCCTTGGGACAATCAGAGCCTGCCCCCTCAAACTAGAATAGCAGAGGGGCTTACAGAGGTAAGAAGCTGATGATCAACTACCTGGAGCATACCTACCTCTAACTCCTCTCTTTGGTCTTCCAAAGACCAAGAGCTGTTTGATTACAGTTTAGGAAGACACCTCCAACCAGATGATTCTGCCTAAGCACTATCAGATAGAGTGGTGGCCAACATAGGACAATTAACAGTTTTTACACATATGTGAGTGTGGAACTGGATCTTTCTTCCTTGGGGATTATCTTCCTTCTTAAATTCACAAGAGACAAGAACCAAAAGGCATGGTATTCTGTCTTTCCTCAATACGCATTACAAGAGGAATGCAAGAGGAACTCTTAAGTTCACACATCAAAATAACATGATCTGTGAGGAGTATAATCCTTAGAAAATATACCATGTTGGGGTAAACCATAGTGTTCCCAATCTGCTGACAGAACCTGTGAGAGGGTTATACTTCTCCACTTTAACATTAGGCTTGGCCATAAGATTATCTTTGGCCAATGAAATGTGAGCAAAAGTGACATATAATGTTAAGTTTTAAAAGTCATCTTTTACTCTTTCCTCTTGTACATTGTTCTAAGAAATGGCATTTCTCACATAGGAGTGCTGATTTCAGTCTATATCCCACTAAGACTTTGGGGCTGGTTGTGGTCATAGTATATATAACTTGGTAAGTTCTGAATAATACACACTTGAAGTTGGAAAAGTTGAACCAAGAACTAAAAATAAGCACAATGTGATATATTTAAGGATATATGGCAAGACATTAGTAAAATGAAGAAATCATATAGAAAAAAGAAAATATTAGTATAAAAATACAATGTATAAAGGTGGATAAAAATCTGTTAGTCGGAAGATCAGACTGACAATTTAGTTCAGAATTCAGCAGGAAAAAATATATATTTAGAATATTTTAAAAGAGCTAAAAATAAAATGAGAAGGAGATATAGAGGGCATAGCTAGAAATGGTAATATTTAAAAGATAGACAATAGGAATATTTAAAGAGTATGGACAAAATGAATGGGTAATATCCAAACTTCAAAAATGACAAACTAATTCTTTTTCTTTAAAGATTTGAGAGAGTACATAAATACATAAAAATTTAAGTACATAAGTAAATACATAAAAATTCCAAATTTTTATGTAATTCAATTTGTGTATTTTGTCTTTTATCACTGGTATTTCTGGAGTCATATCTAAGAAACCACTGCATAAACCACTGCATAAGGGACAAAAACAAATTGGGTAAAACCCAATATATAAGGGAGATATATTCCAATGTTTTGGAATGTTTTCTTCTAAAGGTTTTATAGTTTAGCTTTATTACATTTACATGTAGCTCTATGGTACACTTTGAAGTAATTTTGTGTGAGGAAGGGATCCAACTTAATTCTTTTGCATGTGGATCCCCAGTTGTCCCAGCACCATTTGTTGCAAAGACTATATCTATTTAATTGTTTTGGCACCCTTGTCAAAATCAACTGGCAATAAATGTAAAGTTCCATTTTTGGGATCTAAATTTTCTTCCATTATTTTATGTCTTTCCTTATGGCAGTGCCACGGTGTCTTGACTTATGGAAAATTTGTGATATTGGGCACTGAAATTTCTCTCCTGTTGGTCTCCTTTAAAAACAATGGCTGTTGTGGTTCCTTCTTATTTCATGTGAATTTTAAGGTCAGCTTGTCCATTTCTACAAAAATGTCAGTTGGGATTTTGATGAGAATTGTGCTGAATTCATAGATCACTTTATGTAGTATTGCCATCTTTGTGTCTTCTGACCTATGAATAAGAAATGTCTTCCATTTATTTAGTTCTTTAATTTCTTTTGACAATAGTTTGTTTTTAGTATATAGGTCTTAAATTACTTCTGTTAAATTTATATCTAAGTATTTTACTCTTTTTGAGTTATAAATGGAATTGTTTTCCTAATTTTTAATTGCTCATTACTAGTGTATAGAAATATAATTTATTTTGCATACTGATCTTATATCCTATAACCTTGCAAAACTCACTTGCTCTATTTTTTTTTAAGTGGATTGCTTATGATTTTCCATATACAAGAATATAACATCCAAAAATAAAGATGGTCTTTCTTTTTCTTTTTCTTTTTTCTTTTCTTTTTCTTTTCCAATCTGGGTGCCTTTTGTTTCTTTTTCTTGAGTAACTGCCCTCTTCTTGATGTGGAGGAATCTTTCAGTCTTTCATCATTAAATATGATGTTAGCTGTGGGACTTTCATAGGTGTTCTTTATCAGGTTAGGGAAATTCTCTTCTATTCTTAGTTTTTTGAGTGCTATTACCCTGAAAGGATGTATTTTCTTTTTCTTTTCTTTTTAATTTTTTTAAAAGGTTTTATTTATTTATTTGACAGACAGAGAGAGAGAGAGAGAGAGAGAGAGAGAACAAGCAGGGGAGCAGCAGGCAGAGGGAGAGGGAGAAATGAAGAGTCTTCCTTGCTGAGTAGGGAACCCGAAGCGAAACTCAATCCCAGGACTCTGAGATCATGATCGGAGCTAAAGGCAGCTGCTTATCCAGCTGAGCCACTCAGGCATCTTGAAAGGATGTATGTTCAAGTCCTTTGTGAGTGTGTGTGTGTGTTTACTGACATGATCATATGTTTTTCTCCCCTTTATTCTATTAACATAGGGTATTAATTGAATTTCAGATGTGGGGCTTGAATTCACGATCCTGAGATTAAGACCTAAACTGAGATCAAGAGTCGGTTGCTTAACTGACTGAGCCACCCAGGCACCTTGATATATAATCATTTTTATGTGTTGCTGATTTTGGTTTTTATTATTTTGTGGAGGAATTTTAACAAAAGGGGTATTGGTCTGTAGTTTTCTTATACTGGGTTTGTGAGATTTTGGTATAATGGTAATGCAGGCCTAACATTCTGAGTTGGGAAATGTTCCCTCTTTTATTGTTTGGATTGGTATTAATTCTTCTTTGAATTTTTGGATTAATTAATAAGGCTTTCTGTGCATCAGAACTTTCATTCTGGAAAGTTTTTTGATTACTAATTCAAACTCTTTACTTGTTATGTCTATTCAGATTTTGTTTCTTCTTAGGTCAGTTTCGGTAATTTCTGTCTTTTTAGGAATTTGTCCATTTCAAGTAAGTTAATGAATTTGTTGGCATATAGTTGTTCATGGTATTCTCTTATAATTCTTTTTTAAATTTCATGGGGTGCCTGGGTGGCTCAGTCGTTAGGCGTCTGCCTTCGGCTCAGGTCATGATCCCAGAGTCCTGGGATCAAGCCCCGCATCGGGCTCTCTGCTCGGCAGGAAGCCTGCTTCTCCCGCTACCATTCCCTCTGCTTGTGTTCCCTCTCTCGCTGTGTTTCTCTCTGTCAAATAAATAAAATCTTTAAAAAAAAAAAAAAAAAATTTCTATAAGGTTGATAGTAATGTCACCTCTTTCATTTCATTCCTGATTTTAGTAATTTGAGTGTCTTTTCTCTTTATTGCTTGGTCAGTGTAGCTAAGGGTTTGTCCATTTTGTTGCTCTTTTCAAAGAACCAATTTCTCTTAATTTTCTCTATTTTATTTATTTCTACTCTAGCCTTCATTTTTTTTTTTTTTTTTTAAAGATTTTATTTATTTTCTTGACAGAAAGAGAGATAGCGGGAGAGGGAATTTAAGCAGGGGGAGTGGGAAAGGGAGAAGCAGGCTTCCTGCTGAGCAGGGAGCGTGATGCAGGGCTTGATCCCAAGACCCTAGGATCATGACCTGAGTCGAAGGCAGATGCTTAATGACTGAGCCACCCAGGCATCCCTACTCTAGTCTTATTTCCGTCTTTCTAATTTTTTTTAAAACTTGCTTTTCTAGTTTTTTAAGGTGCAAGATTAGGTTTCTGATTTGAGATTTGTTTTCTTTACTGATTAAGACATTTACAGCTCGAAGTTTCTTCCTGGGCTTTGGCTGCATCCCATAAGTTCTGGTATGTTACACTGTCATTTCATTCATTGGAAAGCATTTTCTAATTCCTCTCTTGACTTTCTTCTTTGATTCATTTGTTATTAAATAATATGTTGCTTAATATCTCAAGATTCTTTTTTTCTGTATTACTTTCCAGTTTATTTAATTAGAGAAGGAAGTTACCAGAAAACATACTTTGTATGACTTCAAAACTTACTGGGGCTTGAATTATGGTCTACCATAATGTTTATATCCTGGAGAACATTCGAGGTGTGTGTGAGTAGTGTAAGTACTTTGTTGTTGAGTAGAATGTTCTACAGATATCTACTAGGCATAGCAGCTCTGTACTGTTTCCAGGACTTCTGTTTCTTTTGTTATCTCTTGCTTAGTCTATCCATTATTGAAAGTGGAGTACTAAAGTCTCAATGCTGAATTGTCTATTTTTCCCTTCAGTTCTGTCAGTTTTGCTTCTTATTCTTTGGGTTTCTGTTGTTAGTTGAGTCTTGCTTTTTTAATCTGAAAATCTTGGTCTCTCAACTGCTGTGTTTAGACTATTTATATTTAATATAATTATTGATATGGTTAAAGTACCATCTTGCTAGTTATTTTCTATTCTATAACTTTCTAGTCCTGGCCCAATTAAGCTAGAAATGAGTAACAAAATGGGGTAACTTGATTCCCTATAAATATGTAAATAAATCAATGCATGTGTAAATAACCCATGGATCAAAGAACTGAATGAAAATGAAAATCTGAACTCATTAAAGCTTATATAACACAGTTCATTCTGTGATTACAGAAAAATTCATGAACTTAAATCTACATATTTGAAAAGAAAAAAAAACAACCCTAAAAGTTATTGAATTAAGCATTCATGTCATTAGAAAGAGAATAGCAAATTAAATCTAAACAAAGTCCAAAGAAAGAAATGTTAAAATAAGAGTGGAAATCAATGGAGTAAAACATGTAAAATAGAGATGATCTATGAAGTCCTAGGTTCACACGTCTTAAGAGTAAAAAACTAGTAAGTTGATAACTACCTGACAAAACAGAAAAGAAAAAAAGAGATGGCACAAAATACAAGTATCAGCAATAACAGAAGGAGTTATAGCTACAGATGCTGCAGACATTAAAATGATCACAGAATATTAGCAACTTTACATTAGTAAATTTGAAAATTATCCTGAAATTGCCAAACTCCTAGAAAAACATAGCTTACCAAAGCTGATAAATTAAAAAAAAAAATATGTAAGCATTACAAAAAAATAAAACTATTAAAGGGGCACATGGGTGGCTCAATTGATTAAGTGTCCAACTCTTGATCTCAGCGCAGGTCTTGATCTCAGAGTTCTAAGTTGAAGTCCCCATACTGGGCTTCACGCTTAAAACAAAACAAAAAACTATTAAAGAAATTAGATTCATAACTTAAAACCTTACCACAAACAAAATTCCAGCCCAGGAGTACTCTCTACTGGCAAATTTCACCAAATATTTAAAGGTAATATTCTACCAATTATTTGGGGGTGGGGAGTGAAATACAGATACAAAATGGGGAAAAATGAGGAAGAACTCTATGACCCTGGATCTGAGTTGGGAAAATATGAATGAGAATTATCAGTATGAGACATGATTTACATATATGCATTTATTTTTTAATTAAAATTTTTTTGAGAGAGTGTGTGTGTGACTAGGGTGGGAGATAGAGGGAGAGGGGGAGAGGTAGAGAGAATCTTAAGCAGAATCCATGCCCAGCATGGAGCCCAACTTGGGGCTTGATCTCATGAGTCGGATGCTTAACTGACTGACTTACCCAGGTGCCTCTACAGATACACATTTATATATATGCATATGTTTCTCCATAGATCTGTTTACACCAGCCTAGAAGCAATGACATCCAGGGCAATAAGCATACATGGCATGCAGATATGGGTTTGAAATGTCATTCCCCACTAAAAGAAACCAAGACTTCTTGTACTCTTGGATAATTCCAGGTCTAGGACAAGGAAGAGAAGGAAGTCTAGAATGTCTTACTGAATCAGAAAGCAAGGAAATGTTCAAAGGTTAATGGGACATATCAAAAAAAGATAGGGATCAGCTTACCCCAGCTGCCACTGGGAAAATATAAAGAGATGGATACTCTAACTTAATAGCAATCAGAGAAATACAACATTAACAATGAAGCATCATCACATTATCCCTGCAAAATTAGAAAGCTAGGTAATGTTCAGTGTTAGTGCAGATACAGGGGATGTGGAACTACAGGATGTACATGCACTGCTCTTAGGAGTATAAAGTGGCACAGATACAAAAGTAACAGCCAATATCTAGATAGCGAAGTGTACTCACACTCTATGACCTATGCATTCCACACCTGGCTTTATATTCCAAAGAAATTCTCATGATAGGCCATAAGTGAACCTGTAAGAGGATTTCATTGCAGGGCTGTTTGTGGTGGTGGTGGTGTTATTAGAGGCAATACGTAGAGCCACTGAAGAAAGAGTTATGGGTAAAATGTGGATACATTACTATAGTTAGAAATAAGAGAACAGATGCACATCTAACAAAAATGGACCTTTAAAAAGGTAAGAAATAGAATGAACTATGCAGTCACTCAGGAAAAAGGTATGGAGGTTCCTCAAAAATTAAAAATATAACTACCATATGATCCAGCGATCTCACTTCTTCCCATATCCAAAGGAAATGAAAACAGGATCTCAAAGAGATATCTGCACCCTCGTGTTCACTGCAGCATTATTCACAATAGCCAGAATATTTAAATAACCGAAGTGTCTGCCAGTGGATGAATAGATAAAGGTATGGTATGTATATATAGAATGGAATATCATTCAGCTATGAGAAAGGACATCTTGCCACTTGCAACAACATGGTGGTCCTTGAGGGCATGATGCTAATGAAGTCAGACAGAGAAAGACAAACACTGTTAATCACTTATATGTATAATCTAAAAAGGCTGAACTCATAGAAACAGAGACTTAGAATAGTGGTTATGAGGGGCTGAGGAGTGCAGGAAGGGGGAGATATTGGTCAAAGAGTACAAACTCTCAAAGATGAGTAAGTTCCAGGGATTTAATGTCCAGCATAGCAATTACAGTTGTTAATACTGTATTATATAGTTGAAAGTTGCTAAAACTTCCAATGTTCTCACCACAAAAGAGAAGTGGTAAGTATGCGATGTGATGAAGTTGTTAGCTAACCCTACAGTAGCAATCATTTTGCAATATATAAGTATATCAGATCAACATGCTGTATACCTTAAACTTATACAATGTCCCATGTCAATTATATCTCAAATAAAAAAATGAGCTCTATCACAATATTTGTATACTAAATATATATACACTAAAATATACATATTAAAAATATGTATACTAAAACATAACTACATAAATTAAAAGTATATAATAATACCTATGTGGGTGGCAGATGTAAAACTACATATGTATCTTATGCATTTTTTTCTGTGCGTATATTTTATGAAAAAAGGTAAAGACAGTGTTAACGGTAAAGTAATGAGAATACTCTGAAAAGTACACTATTCTACAACTGTTAAGCATCATCATATAAAACAAGAATAAAGCATTTAGAGGTTTTTTGGTTTGTTTGTTTAGAGTGACCTCATCAGTCAAGATGGTTTTGCTATGTGAATTGTTTACTTGAGGTGAATGAATCAAAAGGTATTTGCTGATGGCCTATATTTGAGCCAGCTTTATAATGACGCTGGCTTATTTTTATAGTTGATTTTTTTTTTTTTCCTTTTCACTGTGCGACCCGCTTCAGTACCTGCATGCTATGGCACAGAGGCCAGCAATGGTTCAAGGCCACCGTGTGCTCTGGTATGGGGCACTATGAGAGGCCCAGGGGGACGAGCCTGCCGTAAATCCAAACCCATGCATTAGAGCTGCTTCATTATAACTGTATAATGCTCAACCCTATTTAGTGAGAGTGAGCCCTATATAGTAAATATGATCCCTCAAGAATTCATTTTTGAAAGTACTTAAAGTACTTTAATAAATGCTACATAAAATAGAGTATTACAGAACTCAGGGTGGGAAGTTATAATTAAACATTACAAAAAATAAACTCAAAGCTCATTTTATTGTCCAAGTAGAAATTTTAGTCTGCTTCCTTATAGGTTTTTGTCTAACTT
This sequence comes from Procyon lotor, assembly GCA_028646535.1. Taxonomy (NCBI): domain Eukaryota; kingdom Metazoa; phylum Chordata; class Mammalia; order Carnivora; family Procyonidae; genus Procyon; species Procyon lotor. The sequence goes on from CM053610.1 coordinate 51,104,859, forward strand.
CATTAGGACTCCATAGTCTTTTTTGTTTTGTTTTAAGTCAGAAGTTGGTCAGAATTTTATATATTCAAACTGACTTAATATAGTCACATTATCTCACTTGATTTTCATATTCTGTATTATCTAAATCGACATCAAAATCTAATCTACCACCACTTTACTCAGTTCTTCTGCAGCTTTATCTACAGTTTGATCTTGGATTATTTTAAAAACTTTGTCACTTCTAGAATGGAATAACAGTCTCTTCTTCCACACCACACAGAAAAGTCAGGTTCACCTGTGTAAGGTTCACCAGTTACATAAGTAAGAAATATTCACTGTCTTTTGAACTTTAACATATTTTAATGGTTTTGATAATTGTCTTTGCTATGGTTCATTTTACATCATTTGACAATTTCTTTATAATGATGACATGAAGTTTTGTTGTTGTGGTTAATGTTTTCTGGTGCCTCTAAGGCAACACCAAGTCTTATTCCCCTTCTGAGAGCTCATCAATGCAGATGCTAACCTCCTCTTGCCACAAGCTGGAAGGATGTGGAACCAAAAACCTGGTCCAAAATCATTCCATGGCTTACAGCCCAGCCACCATGAGGTCCAAAATCTTTCTGTGACTTAATAGTCCAACCATGAGGAAAAAACCCAAAGGTGGAACAAGGACTTGGTCCTGAGGCAGGGACAGAGGGGTATCCAGAGAGAGACTTATAACAACACATTTAGGGTTAGGAAGTAGGAAGCTGAGTGCCCTCATAAGCCCTTCAAACTTAGTGGAATTCCTCTTGCCTCTAAGAGGATAAAAGGAGCTAGACCCCTTAACTAACAGGCTCATCAATCCCAGGCTGGGGCAGTCACAGGACCATGAAAGTAGGGAAGCAGGTGTAGATCTGCTGGGGCCTCAAATCTGGGGCATGATGCTGCAGAAAGAAACTATATAAAGACAGCATGGAAGGGAAAATTCTTTTTCCTCAAGCTTTATATAGACATAGAATAACAGTACACAGGGAATAAAAATGGCTTTACACCCTAAAAGTTTAACGCTAACACGCTTTCATCAATAAATATGCTCTTTCACAATTCAAGTGTTCTATAAGCTAACTGGCAACCATCGTTCACCTCCCTATAAATTTGACTTAATGGTTTCCCTCCTGTGGCCTTAGTGATAATCAATCTCCGTTAAGATAAAGAAAACAGAGTATAAGATGGACAGGTAGTCTGGGGGATCCTTCAAGAAGACAGGACTGAAGACGGCCTGCTGCAGGAGCTGACTATGGGGTAAGGAAGCAAGCCTGGTGAAACTTGGAGCCTGGAAGCGGGGAGTGGATCAGAATGCTCGGTGTGCAGTGCTGCTGAGGCTGGCCTTGCCCTTTTCCCCAGAGATCAAAGAGGAAAGGCCCTGGTCACACCCTAGAGAAATGAACCTTTGCTCAGAGGAGAAGGGTCATCTATTTATGTTGTCCAAAGAGGTCTGGAGTTAAGAGGAACAGAGGAAAGATCTCAGGAAGGGTGTCGGGAGGCTACTCTAGCTATGGAGGCTCAGACAGAGCAGGCTTCCTGCACCTCTGGGCAGTCCACACCACAGGAAGCAGAGGGAGGCCTCCTTGAGCAGACCTCATATGAACAGCTTCGCCAGCCCCCTCCCTCTCCTCAGTTCCCTTGAGGATGTGAACAGAATCCATGATAAAGTGGGAGGCTTGAAAGAGAAGTCACACTAAACCACGGAAAACTCTGGCCAAGTACTAATGCCTGCTTACTTGTAAATAAATAAGCAGTGTGTTAGTTTTCTGCAACATAACAAATTACCACAAACTTCGAGACTTAAAGTGATACCCATTTATTACCTTACAAGCCTGTAAGTTCAAAGTCCAGGCCCAGCATGACTGGGTAATGTGCTCAGAGTCTCACTCACTCAAGCGCGAAGTCCTCTTCTAAGCTCATGCAGGTTATCGGTGATACTGAGGTTGCTCTCAGTCTCTTGCCATATGGCCCTCTTCATTTCCGAAAGTGGAACAAGAAACTCCCTTGCATCAAACACCTCTCATGCTTGAAATCACTGCACTTCTGTCCATGACTGCTACGGACAAATGCTGAGGGCTCATGACATCAGCTCAGGGCCCCAGATTGTCTCCCTATCTCAAGGGTCAACTGATTTAGGACCTTAATTACATTTCCAAAATCCTTTATAGCAACATCTAGCTTCGTGTTTGATTGGGAGGTGTGTGTGCATCTTGGAGGCCAGGAATCTGGGGGATCATCTTAGAATCCTGCTTGCCATAAGCAGCATGTGTGACTGCCTAGCTAGACAGGTAAGATTTAAAAATAAAACACAGATTTTCAAATGGCCTGCAGTACGGGTTCTGTTTGTTTCCACTGTCGGCTCCTCCAAAGACAGAAGGAGGGTCAAAGGGGAGAGTGTGAATTATTTATAGATAAACCAAGCAGAATCAAATATATGGCTGTCCTCAGTGCCGTTGGAGCACAGCTACTGACTGTCCATATTCCGGAAGAGTCTGAGGTTCAAAAGAATTAGGAAGCAGCAGCTATGAACTAGAGACCAGCATGGAAAGTAAGCTGCAATTTTGTGGTCAGTGGCAAGTTTCCCATGCCACAGAAAGACAATGCAATGCCAGGAAACAGCTGAAGAAATGGCTGAGCAACTATCCTCAGACAAACCTTATGAATGGCAGTGACACAGCACTCTACTAAACACAACTTTTGGCAGGAAACTGGGCCAAATCAATATGCAGTACTTTGTACCACTCAATTACCACAAAATTTGAGCATCTTCTTATATACATCTGAGACTGAGGGCTGAGGGGACGGCCTTGAGATTGGGGGTAGAACCGAAATAGCAAAAAGGAACCAAACATCCCTTTAGTAAAGAGAACTTACTTGATTTTATCCGAATATGAAAAAATGATTAGAAGAAACACCTTTCATGAACTGAATTGAACTTGAAAATTGAAACCTCCGTTTTTAGCAACAGACTATTCAATAACTTCCCTTTTTTAAGCCATTACTTAGGTCTTCAATTTAAGCTTTAGATTTGAAATCAAGATTTTGTGCACTTAATAATTACATAAACCAAAGAACTCAGTAAACCAAGTTTCCACCCAAAGCATCCTTCACAGTCTGCAATAAATGTCTGAAAAAAAGGAGTTGTTATGGAAACAGAAAAATATTTCACAGCATTGGCATAAATAACTAAGAGGGGTGCAGAGGGATGGGGGAGGTGGTCATGCCCAGACTGTTCCAACTAATTGTAACTTAGAGAGCAGGGAAGGGAGGGAGAGGGGGAAAGAAGTAGAATTAAAAAATAAATTTAAGTGTAACGGATGAAAACAAAGAAAGTTTTGTGGTTTTGTTTTTTTTTTAGTTTTTGTTTTTTGCTATTTTTGAAGAAAGTTAACTTGATTTACTGTGAAAGAAGCTCTAGACAGCAGTAGGGATGTTCGGAGTAGTGACAGGAGTCAGTACAGAAGGGTCCAGAAGAGGGCCAAGGTACGTCCTAGAGCCGCATCCTCGCTAAAGGGCCTGAAGCTCTCCCGGAAGCCGTGGGCGACCATCAGATGCAACTTAGAATGGTAAATTCCATCCAACTTAAAGTTTTTCGAGATACTGCAAAGGGTGTTTTAAAATTATGAGTGACTTCTGGTTTAGCAAAAAGACCACAGGCAGTGTGGAAATAGTTCACAGAAAACATAAGGCAAAACTTTAGTGCATGAGTCAAGGCAGTAAGCAACGAAAACTGTACTTACAATTTTTGGAAAAAATATTATGAAGTGTTCTGTTAAGGATACTCTTCTTCTCAAGTCCTAAAATTACTGCTATACATATCAAGTCAATGGAACATTTATAGCATCGGTTATTAAGTCAGTACACTGCCAGATCAAGTAGAAAAGGTAAAGCAAATGTTCAATACAGTCTGGCATAAACACTTGAGAATGTAAAGTTAATTTAATAGAGATGAAGAAATCAACAGGCAATCTCATTGGACTTAACGATAATGTACTGTATGTGTTAACTGTGAAATATGTGCCAGAGAGATAAAGATAAATAAATTCTCTTCACAGCCTGGTCTAGTAGGGAAGCAGACATCTAAACAGACAGTCAGAGCAATAACCAGCGTGCTGACAGAACTTAGATGTCATGAGTAATGAAGACTGATTCCATTTTTGACGTTTCATTACTGACAGGTTTCAAGCCCCATAACATACCCTCACCTTACGTTCTTCAGCTGGGCAAGCTGATAAGAAAGCCTGTACCCTCGCTCTTAGATGCTGTGAGTTCAAACTTTACAAGTCGGTCCCAGCCTCACCCCCAACCACAATAAAAGTCAAGCCGGTCTCCTTTCTCTCTCTCAGGCCATTTTTCAGACTTGCTTGGGAGCCCATCCTGCTCTCCTCAGAGTGCTTTATTATGTGAGTATAATAAACCTTTTTATGTGTGTGCATGTGATGTCATCAGTCTTGATTCAGTATTCCTTCCAATATACGTTCAATTTTTGCCTCATCTAGTTTCAGATTTTTTTTTAAAGATTTTATTTATTTATTTGACACAGAGAGGTCACAAGCAGGCAGAGAGGCAGGTGGAGGGGGGGGAAGCAGGCTCCCCGTTGAGCAGAGAGCCTGATATGGGGCTCGATCCCAGGACCCTGAGATCAAGACCTGAGTCGAAGGCAGAGGCTTTAACCCAGTGAGCCACCCAGATGCCCCTTCAGTCAGATTTCTATCGCTTAGAACCAAATAATTGAAGCACTGACCAAAACGGAGGGAATAAACGCACTCTGTAATTACTGTTAATTTTCTTACAACATGAATAGCAGTAGTGTAGTTATGCAGAATGTCCTTACATACAGAAATGTGTGCTGCAGAGTATAGGAATAAAATGTTAGCGTGTCTGCCACTTTCAAATGATTTAAATTGACAAAAATATGAACATTGCAAAAATCTCAATTATTGAATTTAGGTTAAGAGTACATTCATTGCCTGTTCTTTCTTCTTTGTTTGTTTTGATTATATGAAAGCATCCATTCAATTCTTTTTGGAGGAGAGACTCAAAATATGTACAACAGGCTAGAGCTTAGAAAGACCACTTATTGTGGTCTGGCATAAACACTTGAGAATGTAAAGTTAATTTAACAGAGATGAAGAAATCCACAGGCAATCTCATTGGACTTAACGATAATGTACTGTATGTGTTAACTGTGAAATATGTGCCAGAGAGATAAAGATAAATAAATTCTCTTCATAGCCTGGTCTAGTAGGGAAGAGGCATTATTGTGACTTCAGGAAGTGATTTTCTTTGGCAATCCATTACTTCCTAACCTACCAATAATTTTTACCTTCTGCAGTGAAAATGCACAATCTCACTTTCTTTCAACTAGAATTTCTACTTTCAACTTTCATAAAAAGAAACTTAGCTCTAAAATGGCTAGGCAAATTCTTCTAATCTCATTGCCTGTGATCTTCTAGGGTCGAAGTTCTAAATTTAGGAAACTCTCTGTTTACATCCATGTGGCAGCTCTGTGGTCTTATGAACTTGAGTGGGCTGAGCTAGTCCCCAGAAATCCCTCACGCATTTCTGCTTCGGGTGGGTTACGTGTGATGCTCCCTCCTGAGTGCTGGAACATGGAAGGGAGGCGGCCGCCATTCCGGGGCATACAGTAACTTCTCTCAGTTACTCATTAAGACGCCAATGTAGGTGTCGCTGGCAAGGGATTCTGCAGATGTAATTCAAGTCCCCAATCAGTTGACTTTAAATTAATTAAAAGAGAGATTAGGTAGGCTTGTCTTAACTAGTTGGAAGCCCTTTCAAAGAGAACTTAGCCCTTGCCTGAGCGAGGAGACTCGAAACAACAGATGGATCTGCAACTGCTCTGCTTCCTCGGGATCTTCCCTGAGAGCCTGACTGTGGACATCAAGCTTCAGCACTTGCTCACGATTCTCCCTTCCTGTGGTGTAACTAAGAGCTCATGCTATGCTTCAAATAATTTTCCTCACCGTATTATCCAGCCCAGCTTGCACTGGAGTTCACGTGTCCATTCGCACACCTTCAATAAACTTCCAGTTTCTCACATGAGATCTCAGGTCCAGTCTCCTACGGAAATCCCATTTATTTCCTCTCTAGTCATACATTAATTCATTTATTCCTGCCAGTTCTCTTTGTTCCTGACACCAAATTATTCTCTAGCCTAAATATTAACTGAAAACCTTTAAATGCTGCATATCGTTTCATCCCACAACTCCATTCTTAGGACTCTCTCCTGAGGATAAGTCAGGCTGTGTTTAAATCATTAGTTTCAGCACTAATTATAAGAACAAAAAGTTTAAAGCAGCACAAAACAATAAATGAATATATCCATATAATTTGATGTTCTTTAGTACCATAAAAGAAAGAAACAGATAATTCAACGGAATAAAGAAAAAAATGCAAAAGGTACTATGTTTTTCTAACATAGCAGCAGGTTATACAATAGTTTGTGTTCAGAAAATATGGTTATGTTTTTGGCGACTCAATAAATAAATACAGATGCACAGAAGAAGGACTTGAGGGATAAAAGCTCAATGTTAATGTTTCTGCATAGTTGAACAGTAATTTCTTACTTTTTTCTTTCTTCTGATAAGTAATTTCTAAGTTTACTACAGTGGACAGGCAATGCTAGTGTAATGAGCAAAATCCCCATAAGTTCTGTAGTGGTGACTTAATAACCTGTGGCCTAGAACAGGAATTCTTCACTACCTCTGAAGAATCCAGTATGGACTTTGAGAGGGATGTCCAGAAAATCCCTTAACCAGTGTGCACAATGCTGTCTGTCTGTGCAATGCTATGTGCCTTTGTGTGCATCTGGAAAGGTGAAGAAAGAGGTTCACGGCTTTCATCTAGTCCTCAAGAGATCCATGATCAAAAAAAGGTTAAAACCACCAGTCCAGAATCTTGCATGAGCTTACTTCAATTTCTCCTATTTCTGGGGTGGGGTATTATTTAAAGAGTCCAGGGAGAGGTAATTTGGAACAGAAATTCCCAATTCCTATTCAGGCATTTTATATAGCTGAAAATGTCTTTATCTAAAGTGATATATAAAAATCTGTAAATGTCTCTCGAAAAACAAATTATAAAGTAAAAAACAGCTGGGTATAACTTTTGACAAGCTCTCTCTAGAATGGCCACTGCTAAGTTTTCCAAGTAAGAATACTCTGTGTTTGAGACTAATGATTTTGGTGTTGTATGCCAACCTCCTCTCTAGCCCTCAAGCAGCCCCAGAAATAGGGTTCATGCCCTAATCTCAGAATGGAGTTCATTAATCTCTGTCCTGGGCCACTCTAGGGGGAGCAAACATATTCCAAAAGAATTTTACTGTAGAGAGAAAACTCACTAGTAGTTAGAAAATGATGAACTGTTTTTATAGAGATCAAAATATATGCCATGTTTCATTAAATATCTTGCATTTAACAGGAGACTGTGGGCGACACATTATTGTGACTGGCTTAAGGCCTCTATTTTATGTTCCTTGCAATGTTTTTTTTTTGTTGTTGTTCCTTGCAATCTTGACCCTGTATACCTAAGCTGTTTTTGTAAGACGGAAATGATAAGTGATATGTTTCCCATATAAATATTATGGTCTTTAAATCTAACACCTGGAAGTCAATTTTACTTACTTACAAAATTACTTACATAATGACTTCCAAAATACTGATCCCATCTTGAAGTATACAAAGAACCAGACTTCTCTCTATACTCTACCCCTAACATTGATGATCTCTGTAGGAATATAGTCTTAAAAGATGGGAGTTGCTATCAGATATCTTGCTTTTTACGCTAGCTACTCTACCATGGCTCTGTACAAATATAATTAGTGTATTTGATTATTCCAGGTCTGAGATTATAAACAAATTATTTAAACTTAATGTGTTTACTAGTAAAAAATTAATTACAACTTTGACAACATTAAATAAAATTATAATTTTCAGTTATTGAACCAAATAGATCTAGATATAGTTTCCCCACCACTTCCCTTTTGAATTCTTTTTTTTCTGCTAGTTTACCAGAGTGCCACTGCTCCAGCAGTTATGTCATTTAAGAAGTTTTCTTTATCTACTTGCTGAATTAGAATGGAGCCAAATGCAGGTGAAGACTTGTCTTTTCCTTAGTATATCTGAGATGTGCAAAACCTGAGACTTAGAGGTAGAAGGGAAGCCAGAAATATGGTTTGAGGAAGCAATTCTGCGGTTGAACCACATCTTTCTGCAGGATTTTCTTTTGTCTGCTCTTTTGGGTTAGTGATGATAATATTTATTTGATGATGTATAAGAGTCTGTACTTTAAAAGCACATGTAAATAAATAAAGAATATATATCCACATGGAAAGTCTTAAATAGTAGAACTGGAAATGAATTACTAATCACAAAAGTAACCTAAAAGTTTTATGATGCTTTTGAAGATAAGATCCTTTGAACCTGGGACTTTATTAGGTGGGTATTATTCAAACTTTGAGAGTTAACATTATATGTTAGACTCGTAACAGATACTTGTTGCCCATTTTCAAACCGTATTCAACAACAACTGTTTTCTCGTTCTTAAAAATGTCACTTTCTCAGAGATGGTACAGATAAAAACCAAGACCAATGCATGCATAAAATACACATAATAATTTAATGGGAAACTACAGTCTGAAAATTTTAAACTTACTGTTCATGGAAATCCAGCATTGGTGGCTCAAATCGTATAGGTCTGCAATTACCCCGGTACAGAGATATACTGTAAGTAAAAAGAAAAGAGTCTAAGAAACAATTTTTTAAAAATATGTATATCCCCAAACTGAAGTCAGACACTTGAGTTTTGTCACAACAAAGTATCTTTAAGAAAAGCATAGTCTAATGTTCTGCTGGGAATATGCATTACTTTTCTTATTAGAGGAAATCAATAAATGTGTGTTTTTAAAAATGAAAAAAAAAAAGGAGAGTATTTTTCCTATTCAAAGGCATGTGAAAACAGAAAATGCTCAAGTAGACTTAATGTTCAAATTTGGTTGAAATATTTGATAATATATCTTAATATGTTCACTTAGCTTTTTTTTTGATACATGCACAATGAACAATAAACAGTCAACTACAACTACACGTACTTGGCAGACAATACAGTTTACAGACAAAAACCACAATCACATTTTAACTAGAGTGGCAAAGGAAATAAACAAAAATGAATTTGGGGATAGAAACTTTTAAGAACTGAAATATCTTTTCCATCTGAGAGGTTAGAACACATTGATCTATTTGAGTATCATTTCTCACCATCCCACTTGATACTAGAACTTCTCACTAAAACCAATTTCTGAACAGCAAGCCTCCTAGTCATCACCATGACCTGACAATGATGCGATACAGAAATGATGTGGGGGTCTGGGGGATGTCCACATACCTCAAGTCATTTGTTTAAGTGTCGAGAGAGTCAGAAATTCAGTAAGCCACTGAAGTTTCTAAATAGTAGACGTTTATCTTTCTGTTGTATTTTAAGAAATGATGTTAGAGCAAAACCATTCTGTAAAACTTTATTTCCATCAACACAATTGAGAAGAACACAAGCTTCAAACGATAAAGTAATTTTTATTCAGGAAATACAGGACATACATTAGAAATAGACAAGGACATTCAGAATAGGTAGGAAATTTAGCTTTTAACTTAGTTCTTTAAATAGTTTAGACTATTTAAGGATTAAACAGTCTGAATAGTAGAATCGAAACACTAAAATAATGAAATCTTAAGGAGCTTTTAGCTTGATGATCCCTCTACATATGCTGACAGAAAAAAAGAAAAACACAAGCAAAGAGGTAAACAGCAAATGTAAGACTCTAGTAAAGCACAAATCTCAAGACACTGGGACAAAGGCGGCACAGTCCCCTCAAGACGGGAGCCACATGCAGCAAGAGGAACAGAATCTACTCCCTCTTGATTTCTGCTCTCCTTAGGCACGATCTAACAGACACTCTCTGGCACCTTTAAAATACGAGATGCCCATCAGCTCATTAGTTTCAAGGGTGTGAAACCCAAACAATAAAATCTTAATCCAATCAAGGGGGAAAAGTATAAAGCATGATGTAAATACATATGTCATTAATTCATATATATAAACATTGACTCTGTTAGATGCTAGAAATAAAGAAGATTAAGATACAGTTGTTTTTTTTCTCTCGCACAGAAATGAGAATCTATTCCCAAAGTTGCACATGGAAATGTCTAAAGTGGCCAGGCAAGGTAAGAAAAAAAGCAAACCACATACGTTATGTTGATTCGCCACAAATACAATGAACTCAAGGAGGGCTGTCTAGTGGCTGGGGCTATGGAAACAAAGCAAAAAGACTGTTTTCATTGCATTAACATCCCAGTAGGGGAGACAAAAGTAGAACATACTAGGTAATACGGGGCAAATAAAGACGAACCAAGCACAGTAAGAACAGAGAAGGTCTCTCTGAGGAAGGACGTTGGAGCCAAGACCTGAATGGCAGAGATCTGGGGGAAGAAAGGAGATCTACTTGGCATGCTGAGGAACCAGAAGGCTGCAGTGGCCAGAGTGACCAGAGGGAGGGGTAAGGAAGGGGCTGAGATCAGAGAAGTAACAAAGGCCAAGTCTCCATGCAGGAATCGGGATTTTACTCTAACTGTAACAAAAAGCCTCTAAAGGATCTTCTGCAAGGGAGTAACATGATCTGACACATCTGAAAAGGTTAATTCCGGATGCTGCGTCAAGAACAGATTGCAGGAGCCCCAAAGTGGAAGCAGGAAGTCTGCAGAAGTCCAGACAAGAGGAGATGGCAGCAGTGGTCTAGGGCGGATTACAAGGCAGGATGGTGAGAAATGGCTCTTTTCTGAATATATTTGGGAAGCTAAAGGCAATAGGTCATGCTGATGGATTCATTTTGGAATGTGAGAGAAAGGAGGGAAATCAAGGATGACTTAATTCTAAAATTTTGGCCAGAAAAATTGGATACAGAGTCATGACATGGGAAGAGTGGGTTAGAGATAGGAAGGATAGATGGGTTAGATGTTCAAGCGTATTTATTGTTTTAGCCATTTAAATTTGAGCTGTCTTAAATTTGAGGTAAGATGTCAAGCAGGCAGCTGGATATACATTGGTATTGCTTTCTATTTAAAATGTTACTGATTTTTGGGCACCTGGGTGGCTCAGTTGTTAGGCGTCTGCCTTCGGCTCGGGTCATGATCCCAGGGTCCTGGGATTGAGCCCCGCATCGGGCTCCCCGCTCAGCAGGAAGCCTGCTTCTCCCTCTCCCACTCCCCTCATTAATATTCTCCCCTTCTCATTGTCTCTGTCTGCCAATTAAATAAATAAAATCTTAAAAAAAAAGTTACTGATTTTTGTGTACTGATCTTATACCCCAAGT
>CM053610.1:51116744-51188643 GCA_028646535.1 Procyon lotor
TGTGGAAAGAACCAAAATGCCCTTCAACAGATGAATGGATAAAGAAGATATGGTACATATACACAATGGAATATTATGCCTCCATTAGAAAGGACGAATATCCAACTTTTGTATCAACATGGATGGAACTGGAAGAGATTATGCGGAGTGGAATAAGTCAAGCAGAGAGAACCAATTACCTTATGGTCTCACTTACATGCTGAGCGTAAAGAAAAACATGAAAGGCATTGTGAGAAGGAAGGGAGCGGTGTATGGGGGGAAACTAGATGGGGAGATGAACCATGAGAGACTGTGGACTATGAGCAACAAACTGAGGGTTTGGGAGGGGAGGGGAGTGGGTGTTGGGCAAGCCTGGCGGTGGGTATTGAGGAGGGCATGTATTGCATGGAGCACTGGGTGTGGTGCAGGAACAATAAATCTTGTAACACTGAAAAAAAAAAAAGAAATATTTGCTAATTTTTAAATAAATATTTGAAATCTGAAAAAAAAAGAATTCTTTATATATTCTAGATATAAGTCCCTATCACATAAATGATTTGCACATCTTTTCTTCCTGTTTGCCACATGTCTTTTCATTCTCTTTACAGAGTGTTTCCAAAGACCAGTTTTTAATCTCCATGACGTCCATTTTGTCAAGTTTTCTTTTATGAGTCATGCTTTTTGGATTTGTAGTTAAGAACTCTTTGCTCAAACCAGGGTCACAAAAATTTTCTCCAGTCTTTTCCTCCAGAAGTTTAATAGTTTTAGATTTTACATTTAGGTCTGTGATCCATTTTGAGTTAATGTTTGTTTATGGTATGAGCTGTGACTCATGCTCATTTTGTATTGCATATGAATATACATTTTTTATTCCTACACCATTTGTTGAAAAGACTAGTCTTTCTCATTGAAATCCCTCTGCATTTTTGTTAAAAATTAGTTGACCTTGTAAGTGTGGGTCTGTTTCTTAGACTCTCCATTATGTCCTAGTATGTATCTAATAGACTCTAAAATGTCTACCCTTTCACCAATACCACACTTTCTTGTTTACTGTAGCTTTTTAATAATTGTTAGATATTGTGAGTCTTCCAGTTCTTTTTTCAAAATTGTTTTCTTTTTTTAAAAAAAAATATATTTTTTAAAGATTTATTTATTTGCAAGAGAGCATGAGCACAGGGAAGGGAGTAGAGGGAGAGGGAGAAGCAGACTCTCCACTCAGGGAATCCAACACGGGGCTTGATCCCAGGAATCTGAGATCATGACCTCAACCAAAGGCAGATGCTTAACCAGCTGGGTCACCCAGGCGCTCCTATTTTGCTCTTTTTTATTCCCTTTTCTTGCCATCTAAATTTTGGAATCAGCTTATCATTTTGTTTTGTTTTGAATCTTGCTGAGAAATTATTATGTTATATTAAAGTACTCTTAAATGTATAAAAAACTAAATACAGATAGTCTCCTTATATCCCTCACCCAGTTTCTCCTAGTGCTAACAAATCAGAGTACAATTATCGTAACAAGGAAATTAACATTAGTGCAGTATTACTAAAAAACTTAAAATGGGGGATGCCTGAGTGGTTCAGTCAGTTAAGCGTCTGCCTTCAGCTCAGTTCACAATCTCAGGGTCCTGGGATTGAGCCCTATGGCAGGTTTTCCACTCAGCAGGGAGTCTACTTCTCCCTCTTCCTGCCCCTCCACACACTGGTCTTGCTCGCTCTCTCACCTCTCTCTCAAATAAATAAATAAAATCTTTAAAAAAATGAATTTCATCAGTTTTCCTATCAGCAGTGTACTTTTTCTGCTATAGGATATTATCTCACATTGCATGCAACTTTTTCTCCTTAGACTGAAAGTTTTATTACAATTACATTAGATATGTAAATCAGTTTGGGAAGAATTAACATCTTAACAATATTGAGTCTTCTGATCCAAGAAGACATGTGTTTCCATTTTAAAGGCTTTTTTTAAAATTAACATTTAATGTATTATTAGCTTCCAGGGTACAAGTCTGTGAATCATCAGTCTTACACAATTCACAGCACTCACCATAGCACATACCCTCCCCAGTGTCCATAACCCAGCCACGATATCCCTCCCCACCAACCAGGAACCCTCAGTTTGTTTCCTGAGATTAAGAGTCTCTTATGGTTTGCCTCCCTCCCTAGTCCCATCTTGTTTCATTTCTCCCTCATGACCTCCTGCCCTGCCTCTCAAATTCCTCATATCAGAGAGATCATATACTTGTCTTTCTCTGACTGACTTATTCCACTTAGCATAATACCCTCTAGTTCCATCCATGTCATTGCAAATGGCAAGATTTTGTGGGTTTTGATGGCTGTGTGGTATTCCAGTGTGTGTGTGTGTGTGTGTGTGTGTGTGTGTGTGCGCACGCGCACGCACGCTCACACACTACATCTTCTTTATCCATTCATCTGTTGATGGACATCTAGGCTCTTTCCATAGTTTGGCTGTTGTGGACATTGCTGCTATAAACATTCAGGTGCATGTGCCCCTTCGGATCGCGACATTTGTATCTTTAGGGTAAATACCCAGTAGTGCGACTTGCGGGGTCATAGGGTAGCTCTATTTTCAACTTTTTGAGGAACCTCCATACTCTTTTCCAGAGTGGCTACACCAGCTTGCATTCCCATCAACAGCATAGGAGGGTTCCCCTTGCTCTCTGAATCCTCTCCAATATCTGTCATTTCCTGACTTGTTAATTTTAGCCATTCTGATGGATGTGAGGTTGTATCTCACTGTGGTTTTGATTTGTATTTCCCTGAGGTTAAAGACTTCTTTTGATTCCTTTCAGCAATATTTTGTAGGTTTCATCTTACAGAACTTGCACATTAATTGATTTATAGATTTAAACTTCAATATTTGTGTGTGATTGTTAATGATGCTTTTTTAAAAAAATTAGAATTCTAAAATTCATTGCTGGTACATGGAAATACAGTTGATCGCTATATATTGACCTTGATTCCTGTGACTTGGTTAAACTCTTTTATTTTGGGAGGATTTTTGAAGATATTTTTAGAGTTGTTTATATAGACTGCTGTGTTGTTTGTGAATTAAAGACAGATTGTTCTTACTTTCTAATGTGCATGCCTTGTGTTCCTTTTCCTTGTCTCATTGCGCTGACCAGTACTTCCAGTATAATGTTGATCAGCTATCATGAGAGGACATCCTTACCTTGTTCCACATTTTGGCATTCAGTCATTTACCATGAAATATGGTAGTTCTAGGGTTTTTTAGATGCTGTTTATCAGGTTGAGAAATTTCTCTAATACCAGTTTACTGAGATTTCTAATCATGAATGGATATTGAATTTTGCCAATTTTGTTTTATACACTTTTGAAATGACCATCTGACTTTTTTTCTTCAGTAAGTTAATATCAATTACATTGATTTGACTTTTGCATGTTCAACTAGGGTTGCATTGTTAAAATAAAAACCACTTATTCGTATGGTGTATTACCATTTTTTATATATTGACTGGATTTAATTTGCCAATATTTTGTAGTTGATTGTATGTCTACGTTCATGAGGCTTATTGACTTCTTTTCTCATCATGTCTTTGGTCTTGGTATCAAGGTAATACTGAGCCACTAAAATAAGTTGGGGAATGTTCTTTCCTTTTCTGTGTGCTGTAAAGTATGTAAGATAGGTATTAATTCCTTCTGAAATAGATAATAGAGACTTCTACCATTCTGCCAATGAAACCATCCGGGCTTGGATTTTTCTTTGTAGGAAGGTTTTAAACTACAAATTAAAGTACTTTAATGAATAGAGGTCTGTCCTTATCATCTGTTTCATTTTGAATGATCTTTGGCAGATTGTGTTTTTCAAAGAATATGTCCATTTCTTCTAGTTATTAAGTTTATGGTCATACAGTTGTTTGTAATGGTCTCTAATTATCCTTTTTATGTGTAAAGGTACATATTAATGTCCACATTTGAGTTTCTTATGTTTTTGTCTTCCTTTTTAATCTTGGTCATTTTGTCTAGGGTTTTATCAGTTGTATGGACCTTTTTGAAGCATTATCTTTGGTTTTATTGACTTTTTGCTATTTTCTGTTTTCTACTTTATTCCTTTCTGCTTTTGCCTTTTATCTTCTTCCTTTTGTTTATTTTGGGTTTAACATACTCTGATTTTAGTTTCTCAAGGTGGAAACAGATTTTTTTTTATTATGTTCAGTTAGCCACTGTATGGTACATGATTAGTTTTTGATGTAATGCTCAGTGATTCATTAGTTTAGTATAATACCCAGTGTTCCTCACAGTACGTGCCCTCCTCTCAATACCTATCACCCTGCCCTCACTCTTCTCCTCTCCGAAACTCCCAGATTGTTTCTCAGGGTCCATAGTCTCTCATGGTTCATCTCCTTCTCTGATTTCTCCCCCTTTTGGATTTCCCTCCCTTCCCCATGGTCCTCCATGCTATTGCTTGTGTTCCACATATGAGCGAAACCATATAGTAATTGTCTTTCTCCGCATGACTTATTTCATTTAACATAATCCCCTCCAGTTCCACCCATGTCAATGCAAATGGTGGGTATTCATCATTTTTGATGGCTGAATAATATTCCATTGTGTATATTTTTGCCTTTGTTTCCCTTGCCTTTGGAGATATGTATAGAAAGAAGTTGCTGTGGTCAATGTCAAAGAGGTTACTGCCTATGTTCTTCTCTAGGATTTTGATGGATTCCTGTCTCACATTGAGGTCTTTCATCCATTTAGACTTTATGTATGTTGTAAGAGAGTGGTCTAGCTTCATTCTTTATATAGCTGTCCAATTTCCCCCAGAATCACTTATTGAAGAGACTGTCTTTCTTCCATTGGATATTTTTCCCTGGTTTGTTAAAGATTAGTTGACCATAGAGTTGAGAGTCTATATCTGGGCTCTCTATTCTGTTCCATTGGTCTACGTGTCTGTTTTTGTGCTAGCGCCATGCTGTCTTGGTGATCACAGCTTTATAATAGAGCTTGAAATCAGGCAACGTGGTGTCCCCAGCTTTGTTTTTCTTTTTCAACATTTCCTTGGTGATTTGGGATCTTTTCTGGTTCCATACAAATTTTAGGATTGTTTGTTCCAACTCTTTGAAAAATGTCAATGGCATTTTAATAGGAATGGCATTGAAAGTGTAAAATGTTCTGGGCAAAATGGACATTTCAACAATGTTTATTCTTCCAGTCCTTGAGTATGAACTATTTTTCTCTTTGTGTCTTTCTCCATTTCTTCATAAGTGTTTTGTAGTTTTTAGCATCTAGATCCTTTAACCTCTTTAGTTAGGTTTATTCCTAGGTATCTTACGGTTTTTGTTGCTATTATGAATGAAATTGATTCCTTAATTTCTCTTTCTACCATTACATTGTTATTGTATAGAAAACCAGCTGATTTCTGTGCATTGATTTTTGTATCCTGCCACATTGCTGAATTGCTGTATGAGTTCTAGTAATTTCAGGGTGGAATCTTTTGGGTTTTCTGCATAATGTATCATGTCATCTGCAAAGAGGGTGAGTTTGAGTTCTTCTTTGCCAATTTAGATGCCTTTTATTTCTTTTTGTTGTCTGATTGCTGAGGCTAGGACTTCTAGTACTATGTTGAACAATTATGAGAGTGGGCATCCCTGTCGTGTTCCTGATCTTAAGGAAAAAGCTCTCCGCTTTCTCCATTAATAATTAATATTCACTGTGGGCTTTTCATGATGGTTTTTATGATATTGAGGAATGCTCCCTCTATCCCTATATTCTGAAGAGTTTTAATCAGGAACGGATATTGTATTTTGTCAGAAACTTTTTCTGCATCAATTGAGAGGATCATATGGTTCTTGTCTTTTCATATTACTGATGTGCTCTACTATGTTGATTGATTTGCGAATGTTGAACCACCCTGTATCCCAGGCATAAAACCCACTTAGTCATGGTGAATAATCCTTTTAATGCATTGTTGGGTGCTATTAGCTAGGATTTTGTTGAGTATTTTGGCATCCATGTTGATCAGGGTAATGCTGGCCTCAGAAGGAGTTTGGAGGTTTTCCTTCTGTTTATTTTTTGAAATGGCTTCAATAGAATAGGTATTATTTTCTTCTTTAAATGTTTAGTAGAATTCCCCTGGGAAGCCATCTGGCCTTGGACTCTTATTAGGAGGCTTTTGATTACTGTTTCAATTTTATTACTGATTATTAGTCTATTTAGATTGTCAATTCCTTCCTGTTTCAGTCTTGGTAGTTTGTAAGTTTCCAGGAAGGCATCCACTTCTTACAGGTTGCTTAATTTGTTGGCATGTTGTTGCTAGTAATAATTTACTAGTTGCTAGTAATAATTTCAAATAATTATTTCTATTTCCTTGGTGTTAGTCATGATCTCACCCTTTTCATTCATGATTTTATTAATTTGGGTCCTTTTTCTGGAAACTTGGATTATCGATTTGAAGCATTTCTTCTCAAAATAAGCACGTAATACCATACATTTCCCTCCAAGTATTGCTTTAGCTGTAGCCAACAAATTTTGATATGTTGTGTTTTAATTTTCAGTTGATTCAAAATATTTTAATTTCCCTGTGACTGTTTCTTTAATCAGCGGGTTATTTAGAAGTATGTTAATATCATGCTAGAGATTTACCAAGTGTCTTTCTGTTACTTGACTTTGGTTCAAGTGTGACCTCAATCTAGTGCGTGCAGCTTCCAGTGGTTGTATACTCTCCTTTTGGCCCACTATCAGCTTTTAGCAGAGTGTAAAAATTTTAGCCTAATGCATACCCTCTTATATGGTAGCCTCATCTTCCCATTCTCTGCCATGGTGGGCCACTATATTCCATCTCTCCTTGGAGGTACTTGTATTTCCTTCAATTTGGGGCTACTTGTTAACCAACTCTGTTGATAGGTTTAAGAAAAGTTACAATATTATAAATTATTGTTTTGGTTGTTGATAAGCAGGGAAACGTTCTTTCCAGCTTTCTTCATCCTTGGGTAAAGCCAGAAGTCTCAATGCCATGTATTTGAAGCTACAATCTGGGAAGTGTTTTAGAGTTCGAGCCACAGAGGCAGAAAGAAAGAGGTTGATAACTTGCATTGTAAGGCTTCATTGAAGACAGAACTGCAGTCACATTCTCTTGAAGTCCATGGAGTAGCCCAATTGTTTTGTTGTAATAAAGTTTTATTTCACTAACTACAGTGACATCTTCAATCTGCACAAAATAACGGGAGTGAGTTTCTGCACATAACTGCCACCCCTGCCTTCTTTCCTAATTTAAGCTGTGGGCCCATACAATGCCTTGTGTGAACGGGTGACAGAGGTCGAGGGGTTGAGGCCTGAGCTTTTTTTCTTCTTTGAAATAGTATAAATTGCTATTTAGTAGTAGAGTAATACAGCTATATAAAATAAACTCAGCTTTGGCTCAATCCCTGCCTGATTATGTGATGAGGGAACAGCCTATAATTATGTAATTCATTCCAGCCTAGTGATTATTGAATGAACAGAATCTAAGGAAACCATCTGCTATACAGGGTTTTAGGCTGGTAATTGACAAGGGTATATGACTGTAGACATCAATATGACGACATCTTTTTTATTATTTTCCATTGCAGAATAATTGAGCTAATTTAAAGCTTATACCTTCATGGGGGAGAACCTAGTTCATGGAAATAATTCTAGGATGATTGTTATAGAGAACTTGAGCTATTGTGGTCAGCATAGTTGGATTTTTTTTAGTTATTAATTTAACTTGATTTTTTGCTGTTCTTTTTCAGAAAATACTTCCAGGAGGAAATACATCATTTGATGTAGTTTTTCTTGCAAGAGTAGTGGGAAATGTAGAAAATACTTTATTTATTAACACATCCAATCATGGGGTATTTACTTACCAGGTAAGAACCAGGATTAAAACTTTCATTTATTTTATAAAATATGGTTCTAATCTCTGATGTATCATATGACAGCCTATCAAGAACCCAGGGATAGGGGTACCTGGGTGGCTGAATGGTTGAGCCTCCGCCTTCGGCTCAGGTCATGATCTCCGGGCCCTGGGATTGAGCCCCACATCGGGCTCTCTGCAATGGAGAGCCTGCTTCCCCCTCTCTCTCTACCTGCCCCTCTGCCTGCTTGTGATCTCTCTCTGTCAAATAAGTAAATAAAATCTTAAAAAAAAAAAAAAAACACCTCAGGGATAATAGGAAATGTAAGAGTTTAGCCTTAGAGCATTTTTACTCACAGCTGTGTCTGTGACTATCTCTATTCAGATCAGACTGAACAGTCTTTTAAAGCTACAGCTAAAGAATTAATGTAAGACTGGTTAGCAAAACAATAGTAAAAAATATCTTACACTGACTAAATTTTTTTAAATTTTATTTTGCACATTATACTTGATAGTAATTTCAAGATTAAAACATACATGTCTGGTTTTCTTAGTAAATGTTTAAAATTTGTTCTTTTTGTATGTAATTATTGTTTAGGTTATTAAAGTTAATATTTTATGAATCAAGATTTTTGTATATCAAGATTATCAAGATTATTAAGAAGAAATGCTTTTAGGCACTATACTACATACCTTATATTGCATTTCTGCCTGTGTTATAGATACCGTTATTCTCATTTTTTTAGATAGGGAAGGTGAATGAAGTTTAGAAAGATTGAATAATTGGTTCAGATTATGCTACTAGTAGATTATTGAGCAGGGATTCAAACCCATGTCTTTTTACCTACAATGACCATCCTATTAACCACTGTGTTATACTGTGCTGGAACACATTGGTTTAACTCCTTACTTAGCTAATGTCTTACTTGACAGTGTTTATGATTTTGTTTCCAACATTCTTCTTCAGGACCCAGAATATACCATGTATCTTGAAAATTAGTGTCACAGTAAACTGATTAGTAGGCACTTGTGTTTATGTATGGTGAGTAAGTCTTTAATGGTTGTTTAGTAGGCAGCCTGCATAGATGAGTAACTTTGAAGTACTGTATAGATGATACTCGTTTAACAAGCACCTGTTGAATAAGTGAAGGATATCGTAACAATATTAAGACCTTTGCTCCACAAAGGCACCCCCAGCTGCCTGGGTGGTTGTGGCCAAGCTGGACTACCTGAGGGTTGTGATCAGGTCATTCTCAAGGACAGCCTCAGTGGCCCACTGTCTTTCTTCACTTCTCCACATCTAATCTTACACAAAGTCCCCCTCCTAAATATATCTTGAGTCTGTCTACCTCTCTCCTCTTCACTGCCACTGCTGTCTTCTAAGCCACCATTGCTTCTCTCTGGATGACACATTAGGCCCTCCACAGGGCCTCCACACTTCTCCAGTCCCTACCATAGGCCATTATTCACTGTAATCAAAGTGACCTTCTATAAACATAAATTACATCTAGTCAACTTGCCCATGGAAATCCTAATGTCCTGTTGCTCTTAGAGCAAAATGTGAACTTCTGACCAAGGCCATCAAGTCTCTGAGCTTCTGACTCCATATAGCCCTCCTACCTCATCCCATTTGACCCTGCTTCTCATCTTATTCCTGCTCTTCAAACAAGTCAATCCCTTTCCTGCCTCATTCCCTTTGTATACTTCCCCTTGCCTGAATACTCTCTCAGTGCTGGCTTTTTCTCATCTTGCTGGTGACATCAGCTCACATCACTTCCCCAGAGAATATTGCCCTGACCGTGCTCTCTAAAAGAATATTCCCAGCCTCACCCTAGCCAGTTATTCTATATCACATTACCTGTTTTTTTAGAACTTTTTTATTGTTACCTAGTCTGTCCCTCATACTAGAATATAAGCTTTATGATAGCAGACATATTTTCTTTCTTATTCACTATTAAATCATTTTCTGTGTATATTTATGCCTAGCACATCATAGGCACTTAATTGATATTTGTAATTTGGATGACTGGCTCTCTTTAGTAAGTCAACCCAAGGCCTTGCCTTCCCATGTTGGTATGATCTGGAGCTGAGCTTGATATTTGAGAAATTCCTTGGGCCCAAATCCATCCTGATGATTAGAGTAAGGAAATCTTTTGATTCCCTGTTTTCTTCTTTTGTCCATTCTATGAACTCATGAAGGATTATCATTTTAATTTCTGATACATTACAGAAATAATTCCAAATACACATATATATGTAGTAAAGCAAATATGTAGCCAAATCAAGTGTAGAAACTACATGTGTGATCTTTTGAAAAGTGGTTAAGATTTTTCCATCTAAATAAGACTCACTAGTTTTCCCTGGATCTGTTAGTTATAACTATAAAAATGTTAGTCATCAAAGCAACTCAAAGTTTTTTCATCTTTGAAATAGGTATTTGGTGTTGGGGTTCCAAACCCATATCGATTGAGGCCATTCCTTGGGGCCAGAGTTCCTGTGAACAGCAGTTTCTCACCTATAATAAATATACACAATCCTCACAGTGAGCCTTTACAGGTGAGTTTATGATGGTGATTTTGACTGTTTTATTTTTGGCAAAAATTAATGCTTACCATGAAATCTCAGTTTGTTAGAGTTTTCAAGACTATTTAAAATAATGGGGTTGTATGGATGTATCAAAGTGGTGGGGGTGTTCTTTTAGTACAGCTTGCTGTGGTTAGAATTTTTTATTACAATAGTCCAGGTATTGAATTTTTGGAACTGCTTCTAAAACTGGTTTCTCTGGGAGTAGATTTTAACAGGTCTGCATTTAATTTAAGAGTTTTCAGCTACACAAGATCACTACTTTTCTAGTATAACATAAATTTTTTAAAACACTGTTCATACTTATTTTCAGTAATACTAAGTTTTTGGTGATGGTGGCCTGGAAATTGAAGTCCAAGGAAAGGGTAATACAGAATCATGATTAAAAGCAAACTTCTTTTTTTTTTTTATTTAAAAAGTTCAACTCCTGATCTTACTCAAACTGTTAGTACTGAGTGTGTTCAAGTTTGAAATCTCCTTACTAGTTCCTTGTCTCTTGCACAGTGGGAGTGGCTAATGTTGCTTCTTCATGTACTTCCTAAAATCTCCACCCTGCATCCCCAGTGACTTCCAACTAAGTGACATTTGCTGCCACTTGTGTCATCTGGTTGGAAGGAGATGTGGATACTTTCCAGAACAGTCCGTAATATCCACACCCAGAGTACTTTAGGACCAGTGCTGCAGGCCTTAACAGTAGTAGTTTGAACATAACCATTGGAGGGAAAACACTATATATTGTGGTGAACTACAGAGCTTTCATAACCAAAATGGGTCTTGTCATCCCAGAATCCCCTGGTAGAAATGTTCATAAACAGAGAGAAAGTGAGGAAGAGTATAGTGAGATTTTTAGAGCATGAATTGTGAAATTATATGCTGAATTAGCAGGAAAGGGGTTTCTCCCCAACACTTGGCTAAAATTTGGTTAGCTATTAATAAGAATATTCTGCCCAAATTTTAGTGATTTTTAGCTAGATATCTTCGTTACAAAAGAAGAAAATGCTTTTCTGTCCTGCTTTTACAAGTGAAAAGTGTTTCCTCCTCATCATCACTTGATCATTTATATCCTTTTGGGTAACTTTAGGTAATTGTGTATTTTCCCTGTTCTGACTAATTTTTATGACAAATTAGAAATCTCGTAAGTTCCTGCTGCTTTCTTTCCTTGTCCGTTTCCAGTCAACTGATTTTTGTTATTGTTATTAATCTAGGCTTTTTCCGGTTATTATATTTTAATGAAGAATATGTACCGTACTGGACTTTTCACCAGCAAACAGGAGAGCAAATGGAAAAGCCAAAGCTGCCCTCTTAGAACCAGTATAGATTATTTATCTCGAAGACACTTTAACCTGATAGGGTTCTGTGTTAGACTGTGTCATTAGTCTTATCCTTAAATTTAAGAAAATACTGTAAATCACAAGTTGCATCTGATTTGTTTATTATATATAAAACACAAAACATGAGTGTGTTCTCATTGCAAAAAAAAAAAAAAGTTAACAACTCAAACATGTGAAGCCTCTTGATTTCTACTTTTTAATCCAGTGCTATCCAATAGAACTTTCTTCGATGATATATGTGTATCTGCTCTGTCCAGTACAGCGGCCACCAGCCACATGTGGCTAATGAGCAGTTGAATTTGTGGCTAGGGTGGCTGAGAAACTGAACATTTCATTTTACTTTATTTCAATTATTTTAAATTTAAATAAGCACATGTAGCTGATAACTGTTGTATTAGCACAGCTCTAGTCCCAATCCCCTCTTCATATATACTATCCTGTATGATCTTGGTGTGTCTTGTTAGACCCTTTTCAGTGCACGTATATATGTGGACACAAAAATAAACATTCTTTGTGCAAATGTTTTTACATAAATTAGCCCACAGTGGGCTCTGCGCTCAGCACAAAGTCTGCTTATCCCTCTCCATCCACTCCTTCCCCCGCTTACGTGCGCTCTCTCTCTCTATATCTCTGTCTCTACAATAGAGCAATAAGATCTTTTTTTAATTTTTAAATAAAAAATTAAGTATATTCTTTCTTTTTAAGAGATTGGATTACCTGTCCTTAAAGGAAAGTATTCTGCCGTATGACCCATTCTATCCCTAGGTATTTATCAAAGAGCAAAGAAAGCAGATGTTCACACAAAGACTTACAGAAATGCAGTGTCATAGAAGCTTTATCCATAATGACCAAAAACTGGAGGCAATCCAAATGTCCGTCAGTAGATGAATGGATCAAAAATTGTGGCATAGCCATAAAATTGAAAAGAAATGAACTATTAATACATACAACAACATGATGGATCTCAGAATAATTACACTGAGTAAAAGCAGCCAGGACAAGTGTGCATACTATATGATTCCATTTATATAAAGCTCTAGAAAACACAAACTAATCTTGAGTGGCCAGGCACAGCTCATTGGTTGCCTAGAGGATGTCAGGGGCCAGAAAGAGAATTAGACTGCAAAGGGCATGAAGGAAATTTGGAGATAATGACTGTATTTAATGTCTTCATTGCAGCGGTAGTTTCACGCCTGTGTATGTATGTCAGAACTTACCAAGTTGTGCACTTGAAATATGAGTAGTTCACAGTACATCAGGTATAGCTCAGCAAGATCATGACTATAGATACAAGCCACAGAGGTGTTACTAAGAGTTCCTGTGATTTTTGCCAAGAGAAACCAAATACTGTCATACTGCATTAAGAATGTTACATATAGCTTTGCGCAGTGGCAGTATCGTAGCCAATGAGGTTTATCTGAGGCGCGATTATTGCTAATTGAAAGAATGTTACTTATATCTCAGAATGACCCATTCTTCACTATTTCACGATTATAGTAGCTGTTAGATCTGCTGCTAAATAATGTGTGACTGAAAAAGCACTGTGTTACTATAAGAAATGTAAAAATTCTATTTCCATAAACTATTTTTCCTTTGGAAAAAAATAAAAGATTTCTGTGGATGGCTTTTCTTTAATCCAGTATCTGATATAACTATACTCTAAGTTTAATATTTGAAAGTTACCTCGTTTTAATTAAAAATAACCACCATTGGTCACACACATGAAGCACCGACTCCAGTGATAAGACATGATACTTATACTACTTTTATATCTGCAAATGTTTTTAAATTTTTCTAAGACACAGCGTGTCAGACGTATTTCTGTTTAACATCAAATCACTTCCATTGAGAATATGATTTTGAACTCAACCTTCACATGCTCTTTTGTCACAGGTTGTAGAAATGTACTCTAGTGGAGGAGATCTTCACCTAGAACTTCCAACGGGTCAACAAGGGGGCACCAGAAAACTGTGGGTGAGTGCTGGTGTATTTTTCTCTCATGTGTGGTCACATGAAACTAATTACATTCTTAAGTACACCGGAAATCGTACACCACATTTATCAACTATGTAAATGTGGGTAACTTTCCCTTAATTATATCTTAATTTTAAATTTACATCAGATATATTTGAAAATTGGATGATACAGGGAGAGAAAAGTATTAAGTAGTAATTTTTGGAAAGAGCAATGAACAAAATTGGTGGGAGCTCTAACCCACTATGTGGAAAGGAAGAGATTTCAACTATTCTTTCACAGAATTATATTGGTAATGTTGTCTCTGAATATAATCATTTATAATGTGTTTTATACCAAGTTAAAAAAAAAAAAAAAAAAAAAACAACCCCGTGGGCAGGATCCATTATATGTTTGAGGTAGAGAATTGAACATGCAGACTTATTGTTGAAAGAGATGACGTTTTCAGAGGAAGTGTAGTCAAGCCCTCTTGACAACTTAGAAAATTTTAAATTCTTAGGTGATTTACATTCACTTTTAATATTGTTGAATATTTAACACTAGTTTGATAGTGTTAGTCACTAGTTGAATAATTGACACTAGTTTGTGTCAATTCTTAGAGAACCACTTTTTCTTAGAGAGTACTGGCAAATATTAGCCAAATCAATGAATACGTAACAACTACCTTCTTTGTCAAGTTTCCTTTCGTCAGAGGGTTTTTCTTTAAATGTTACTTACCATGCCTTAATCAAAGAGGGGAAAAGCATAGGAAGTGCAGTTCTGGTACGGAGGGCACTCAGCTCGCTCCTCGTCCATAATTGAAGACAGTAGACTTTACTGGTATGAGTAAGTTCTGAATATCAAATTTATTTATTAATTGCTCTATTAAACACACATAACCTCTTGTTCCGTCTTCTGACCAGTCTCAACCAAGGAACAGATGTGGAGGGGACATTTTTAGAATGTTGACTTGAGCGATTAGAAACAGATTTGTCAGGGATTTGGTTAACTCCTCAGATATAAGAGGAACACATTAGCAGGTAGAAATATGTAATGGATGGTTCATTTATATCCTTTCACAAAAAATATTTTATCTTGAAATTATGTTATTGTTTGAAAAGCCTTTGGGAGAAATAGTGTTTAAAACAGTGCTTCAGAGAATTAACTATAAGCTATTCAATTTGTATTCTAATTCTAGATAGAAGAACTAAGAATTTACTGTGAAATACAACTGGTAGCTAATAAACATCAGAGAATTGAGATTTCTCCTTATTTAAGAACTATGATGAACGGTAGCAGAGATGGCATAATGTTTTACGACTCCCAGTGGCTAAAGGAAAGATAAAGTTATTCTTATTCCTACAAACCTAGAATAAGAAAAAAAAGTCAGTTGGCCTTGACCTCACTCTCAGCCCGTTTACAGTGTACATAATAAGAAAAGCCCAGAGACCAAGTCAGCTCCCTAGAGATGGGGAAGTGGCTGGTGCATCTCTAGTGGCCCCAGGAGGGTTCCGATCCCTTCTTTCCTACTTTGAGGCTAAAAAGTTAAGAGAATAGAGGTAAGTGAAGACCAGTAAATTCTATATCACAGGGATCTCCTTAAATATGCCAAAAGGTGGGTGCAGAGAAATTCCAGTGGTCCCAAGGAAGCCAGATTGTTGTAAAACCAGGAAAAAATTACATCTCAAAAAAAATTTTTTCCCCTGATGAATCTTCTTCCTTCTAGTATATTTCTGAGTGTTCTCCCATTACAGGCCTAAAAATGTTTGCTGTCTTACTTGTTAAGAGCCTTACCAAAAGCAGTTGGTGAACTGTAGATTTGCCTGGAAGCTTTAAAAGAGCATTTAAAAAGCTCTCTAAGTTATTATTTGTTTTTCTAAGTCATTATCTAAAGAAATTCTTGTAGACTTCTGGAAAAGCATTTCCCTCCAATGGTGACATGTCTCTTTGTTAGAGAATTTTAGGACTGAATTATATACACAAGCAAAACATTAAAGAATAAATAATTTTATAGAATAATTCTGTCTTTTAATGATAATTTTGCAAATGACAGTTTGTTTCCAGATAATTTTTTTGTTTCATTTGCTCGATTTTATATACCATGCTTCATCGATTCTAAGATGCCCTCTTTTCTTTTTACATTTAATGTTCTTCAGATTTGGAGTGTGTTACAATCCATGGAATATATTCAAGTGGCAATGTATTTTTTTTCTTAGTAGGTATATAAAATAATAATGCATCTTTCAGTCACTCTCATCTTATTCACTAAACTGTGGTGGTTTGGGAACATTACAAAAACTGTGCTACATTATGGTCTCTTAACTTGTCAGGAGATTCCTCCTTATGAAACCAAGGGAGTGATGAGAGCCAGCTTTTCATCCAGAGAAGCAGATAATCACACAGCCTTCATCAGAATAAAAACGAATGCTTCAGACAGCACAGAGTTTATCATTCTTCCTGTTGAGGTAGAAGTTACAACAGGTTAGTGGAAAACCGGAGAAGCTGCAAATGTGTTTGTTTTGTTTTCAGTACATCTTACTCTGGACAAAGTAAAATCTAATGGTTTGCTTTTCTCTTTTCCAAGCTCCTGGAATTTATTCCTCAACCGAGATGTTAGATTTTGGTACACTACGAACACAAGGTAAAGAAAAGAGATGGTATTTTTCTAAGTCTTTAACACACACACACACACACACACACACATCTCTCTCTCTCTGCTCAGAGCCCTCCTGAGTTCATACCCCATTCACACACACACACACACACACACACACACACACACACACACACACACATATATATATATATATCTCTCTGCTCAGAGCCCTCCTGAGTTCATACCCCATTCCTCTGAGGGACACCATTGCTTACCAGGTGGGAAAGGTAAGGTGAAATAAGTGAAGTCTTCTAAACAGAAGACTGAGGCAGAAGTTATAGTTTCTGAGTTTTGGAATCTAGTTTGTCATATATTCAGTTATGCTGAATCTTTTTTTAATAGTAAAATAAAGGAAATAAACTTTATTTCTGGATCCTTACTTAGAAATAGATTGTTCTGTTACATTATTAATTTTGTTAATATTTTATTATTAATATTATTCATTATTATAAGAACATAATGTTAAATTTGCCCCAGGTGTTCAAAGAAAGTATTTGAATTCTAAAATTAAAATCACTCAAGTTAAAGGATTTATTAAGGAAAAAATAGAAATACTTATAATTTGGGATTTCTTTGGGCCATGTATAATTAGAATTTGGTTGTTTAGGATTGAAGAACCCTTTTTGAAAATTGTATTTGATTTTAATGTGGTAATTTCACATTGCACATTATTAATTTGCTTCCTTATGCTTTCCTGGAAAACTAAAAGATTAGTAATAATGTCTAATTCCACCAAAAAATTATATTTTGTTTTTCTGGTTATTTAGGAGGGCGTGGTTCTTGTAATACACAGTATCCTCATGAGCTAGGTAGAATCACATTCTTTTTATTAATGTAATTATAGTTCTTTTTCATGTTCTAGAATAGGTTCAGTCTGATATCTAATAAGGTAAAAATTCTAGCTTGCTGTAAAGCACACATATTAAAGAAATATTTCTTTTCTTCAATTTTAACAGATCTACCAAAAGTTTTAAACCTTCATTTATTAAATTCAGGAACAAAAGATGTACCAATAACAGTAAGTTTTTACCTATTTTCTCTTAATTTACATATTCTTTGTTTTTAAACTTACAACAAAGTTAAAAATAATTAAACTCTTCTTCTAAAAGATTGTCTTTTATGGTGGCCTAGTGTTGTTGGGTTCTCCCTGTGAGAAACCTATTCTGCCTCTAACCACCAGATTTTAAAGATGAGAAGGGAAGTAGATGATCTTCCCCAAGCCAAGCCTGAACCAAAGTCCCTGAGGTTCTTCTTTAGGCGAAGTCATTTAAGAGGTTTGTGGATTCTGATAAATCCTAGGATGTGTGCCACGTGCAAAGAAAAATGGGTTATAATGATGCCGTCAGGTTTAGCTGTTAGACGTAAGGTATGGGTAAGTTAAAAGAGAGGGGGGAGAAAGGGTTCAGATGAGTTGGGAAGAGAAATAATAAAGCAAAGAGATATGGTGTACCTACCATATCTGAGGTAGGAGATGCTGAAAGAATGCTGTGAGAATGCTGTTAATACATGCTGTTAATACTTGTCCAAGGTATCCTTCTAACTGGCAGCTACTATAGCATGCTAGATAGACCACAAACCAGGCTCCTCTCTTCCCCTCACACAAGTACATAGAACAAGGGACTTTTAGGCCTTTCAGGGGAATTGGGGAGCCAGCACATGATTTTAGGGGGAAAAAAGAGAGAGACCCAAATTTTGCTTTGGTCCACAACTTTACCTCCTGGTGAAGTCCTGAAGATACATATATAGGGAATCATTGGAAAAGAAAGTAGTACATTTTTACTATAATCTATGCTAATGTCTGAAGCCTAAATTCGGAGAATTCTGATAAAATGAGATACATCAAATGGGCATGAGACTTAGGGACCTTTGTCCATCCATGGCCAAACCCAGAGTTGATAGTCAGCTGGTAGCACAGACCAAAGCAAGGAGAGTTTACAAACCCTAAATGAGGCAGCAAGAGACGGTCATCCCAGGTAGCCATATTTTAATGCACACTAACTATGCTCACTGATCATAGTCCAGGCAAAATGTCCTGCTGTCTGACCTAGTATTTTTTGCTGCTAAGTAGAAGAACTGGGGGATGGGGTCTGGTAGAGAGCTTCCCCCATTCTGCAGTGGGCTGAAACTACCCCACTTGGAGTTCCTGCCCATCCGGCAGGCTGACAGACCCGTTGCCTGGGTCTGCTGTGATTCACACCTGTCCTCCTCAGTGGTGCTTAAGGGTTGAGACCCCACCATAGATGACAAGGAATAGCTCTTTTGACCTGGCCACCCTGATACCAATGAAACAAAACACAAAAGTATGAAAGCAGCATTATATTTCTTGGTTTTGTTATTTTTCTTCTTAAATAGCAATCTTAGTGCAGTATTTTTATATGCTTGCTTTTAAAAATTTTTTTTTTTGATTCATATTTTGAAAAGATTGTCATCAAAGTCTCTGTGGAATGAACCTATCAGCACGTTCTCCAGTAATGACCTTTTACATAAAATATTACAATGAATATTTCTGTTGTATGATTTCTTTGTAATTCCTATTTTAGCAATAATTAATTACATTTTCCTAAATATATAATGCTGATTGTTACTATACTGAGGGGTTAGGGACTGGTTTTGTCTCTTTAACTATATTGACATTTTCACAAGTCTGTGGAAAAATAGCAAAATAAGAACAGTGTAAATGTTTATGAAGATGTGCGTTGTATGTATGTTAATATGAACACCCTTCTGGACAAGGACCATTCTGCAATAATATACTCATTTTCTTTGTTTGACATTGAAATAATCTGTTGTCTTACAAAGGTGGTGGATAGCTGTGTTGTTGTCGTCGTTTTCCAGTAGAATGAGTTGGGAAGTATTCGCTCCTCTCCTATTTTTGGATAGAGTTTGGAAGGACTGGTGTTAACTCTTCTTAAATGTTTGGTTGAATTCACCAGTGAAGTCCTCTGGGCCTGGGCTTCTCTTTGTGGGAAGTTTTAAAATTTAGTCTCTTTAGGCCTATTTAGATTTTCTGTTTCTTGCCTCACGTTCGTTGGCTTTTGTCTTCCTAGAGATTTTGTCATTGTGTCTCAAGTTTCTAATTGGTTGGTGTACCAGTGTTCATAGTATTCCCTTATGATTCGTTTGTCCCTGTGAAGTAGGTAGCAATGTCCCGTTTTTCATTCTTGATTTTAGTAATTTAGTCTTCTCTGTATTTAAAAATGGTTTTGGTCAGTCTAGCTAAAGGTTTGTCCCTTTTGTTGATCCTTTGAAAGAGGGCACCTGGGTGGCTCCATCGGTTAAGCCTCTGCCTTCAGCTCAGCTCACGATCCCACCATCCTGGGATCAAGTCCTCCATCAGGCTGCCTCTTTGGCAGGGTTGTCTGCTGCACACACACACACTCTCACTCTCTCTCTCTCTCTCTCTCTCTGTCAAATAAGTAAATAAAATCTTTAAAAGAACTAATATTTGATTTTTAAAATTTTCTCTGTTTTTCTTTGTCTGCCATTAAAACATCCCTCAGTTGATGAATAAAGATGGTAGAGAGTAGGAGATCCCCTTTTCTCCCTTGACACCATTATCCTCACATTTGCAAACTAAAAAAAATAGAAAACCTGTTATATTTCCCTCTCCAGCCATAAATGCACACACATTTTAGTTTTTACCAGTCAATGAAATGCAAAGGCCTCTGTATCACAACTCTGTTGACATTTTAAAATCTTTCTTTACCCAGAATTGTTATTCTTTTTGTTCAAAATTCTCTGAGTTAGTTTATCTGAGTTCTCTCCATAATAGAGTGTGATTTCGTCTGCTAGATTTGTTTAGATTGCTTTGGCTACAGCCTACTTATCTTCTTTGAACTTTTTGATACTGATTTCTTCTTTAGCCCAGTTGGCTCCATGGAGCACATTTACTGTATCCGTGGTACTATATCCACCACTCCGCCCAGCCCTTTTCCTCTCCGATAAGCTGGGAAAGGCTTTCCTCACACAGCTTCCTGGCAGCACACTGGGAGATCCCTCTTTCGCTGCAGACAGCAGCTCTTTGCCTGTAGGGCAGACACTGGCCATCATGGATGGATCACCCGGCTGTTACCCCGGTTCGAAAGATGTCAGATAATTTTTATTTTTTTGTGTTCTCCATGCTGTTTGTCCATGACTGGTTTCTTCTGTCTGTGGGACACCATTGCACAGGGCAGGATCGTTATGAGAACTTTCTTTTTGGGCACACTTCACGCCTACAGTCACTTCTCCAAATGTGAGGGTTTAGAGATTTAATGGGAAAATGACTTTACTTAGCCCAAGCAATCTTGTCTAACTTTTTAAATACAATGAACAGACCAAAACAAATGTCTTTTTTGGGACACCTGGGTGGCTCAGTCAGTTAAGCGTCTGCCTTCAGCTCAGGTCATGATCCTGGAGTCCTGAGATGGAGCCCCGCATCCAGCTCCTTGCTCAGTGAGGAGTCTGCTTCTCCCTCTGCCTGCCTCTCCCCTGCTTGTGCTCTTGCTCTCTCTCTGACAAATAAATAAGTAAAATCTTTTTTTAAAAATGTCTTTTTCAATAAATATTTTCTTAAAAATGAAACTATCAATTAATCATAAGGATATGAATGAAAAAATACCATAGTTATAAAAGAGAAGGAAAGAGGCTCATGTTCCTCCTTTTTCTTAGGGAGTTTTAGGATACATTATAAGTCAACATTTTTGTTCTTACTATAAGTCAGGCACTGTGCTAGTTCTTTACATGGATTACCTTATTTAATAACAGTCCTATGACATACACAGGTTCTAGTTTTCCAAATAAGGTAAATGATTCAGACTTTTTTTTAAAGTGACCGCTTCAACGAAAAAAACTCAAAAGTTACTTAAAAGTATGTTAGTATATAACGACACCAATCAAGTCTTTACAGATATATCATTTTAATTTCATATTTAACATTTCTACTAAAAACCTATTGATCTATAATACCTGTCTGTATGTCTGCCGCTGTAGCTACCCATGTATGTATTTTTTCTAATATCCAGAGCCTAAACTCTGCCAGTGTTTTGGTAGTTTTGTCTTATTTCCTCATTCATTCTTCCTTTATTCACCCAGTAACTATTTAATGAGTGTCAGCTATATGCCAGTCTCTGTGCGAGGTACTGAGAACAAGCAGTAAATCAGACAGCCAAGCTTTCTACCTCCTATTGGGCTCACTTTTTAGCTGGGAGACTGATGACAAGTACACAACATAATTGTAAATTGAACCAAGTTCTAACAAAAAAAGAAAATGGCATGTAAGTGGGGAGAGGGTTTGTCTCTGAGGGTTGTCTCTAGGGTTGTCTCTGAGGAGCTGCCATTTGAGGTAATAACTGAAGAGTAAGAAGTTGGCACCTGTAAGAGAAGCTGGCAAATGAAAGTTCCCATCAGAGGGAACAGCAAGTGCAAAAGCCTGAGGCAGGAACAGCTTTGGATGTCATGGGAAACAAGGAAGGGTTGAATGTATAAAGTGAGGGCCAGAGAGTTAATCGTGGCTTTCTGGGCTTTGGGAGATGTTTAGATTTTATTGTAAGTGCAGCAGCAAATTACAGAATTTTAAGCAAGGGAGTGACATCATCTGATTTATGTGTGGTAAAGGTCATAGTAGCTACTCTGTGGAGAATGCGCTGCAGAAAGTTAGGAGTCTGTTGCACCACCGGTCCCCTTGAGATGATCTTAGCTTGGACTTTTTACCTTATTGGCCAGGGGACGAGCCCATCCACCATGGAAACTGAGTTTTAAGAGAGCTTTCTAAGGTTTTTTTCCTCTTTCTGTTTAATATGCCAGACATACAGACTAACACATTCTTAAAAGTGTCCCTGCCTCTGTCCATGTCACAAATACATAACATCTTAACCAGAAGCTGGAGGATTATTTAATTCCCCTTCAAGGAATTCAGAGTCTCTTCATCTTCCTAGATATGGGACTCCTGAAGCAAGTGTCTCAAAATAAGTTTCTTACCTGCAAATGGACAAGATGCCTGGTTCAAGCCTACCTGACATTGGTTGTCTATAATGCAACTCTGAGAGTATGATTTTCCTCAATACTTAAAAAACATTAGTGTGGTATAAATGATGGAATAAATTTGCTTGAGATATCTTAAAAGGAACATTTGCATAAAGTTTCCTTACTGATAATAAGAAACACGGATATATTTTTCAGTTTTACCACTGTCAACTTGATAAGAGTTTTAGTGAATTTGTGTAACTATTGTTAAAAAATACAGTTGTTACTTTTTTTTTTTTTTAAGATTTTATTTATTTGACAGAAAGAGAGTTTACAAGTAGGCAGAAAAGCAGGCAGAGAGGCAGGCAGAGAGAGGGGGGAGGTAGGCTTCTTGCTGAGCAGAGAGCCCAATGTGGGGCTCGATCCCAGGACCCTGAGATCATGAGCTGGGCTGAAGTCAGAGGCTTTAACCCACTGAGCCACGCAGGCGCCCCAGTTGTTACATTCTGAAAAGTTATTTTCCTTACTTGCTCAAATGTTTTTGTAAGTAGTTTTAGTGTCCTGGGCCTTTGAATCTTACTTGAGAGTTACTGAACTTTAATTGGGTATGAATATCATGAGAAAAGGCTAGAACTATATTTAGAACATGTGCAAGCTGCCTTTCCTGGGAATCTTGCCATATTTTTTCCACTTCTCAATTATCTTTAGTAAGCAACAGTTAGTGACTGATACTGAAACAGATTGTTAGTGTAAATATGCTTAATACAAGATAATGATTATGTGTTATTTTTCCTTTAAAGCTACCAGAACGAGCCAACTATTTGTGTTTTGTTTGGCTGTGTTTTTGTTTCCTTGGAAAATGGATTTTAACTGGTTTAGGTTTGGGTTTCTTTTTTTTTTATGATAAGTGAACAGATCATTCATATAAAACACAAGTCAATTAAATACTATCAGTATAATATATATATTATATATACATGTATACATATATATGTAATATTACTGAATATAAAGATTTTCCTCTGGTAAGGAAAATCTTAAAGTAGTATGTTTCATGTGAGAAAAACACTTCATTAAGTATTCTAAGATCTTACTAGTGACAGTATATTTTTAATTTTTAATTTAAATTCAGTTTAATTAGCATATATTGTAATTAGTTTCAAAGGTAGAATTTAGTGATTCATCAGGTGCATATCACACCCAGTGCTCATTACATCAAGTGCCCTCCTTAATGCCCATCACCCAGTTACCTCATCCCCCGACCCACCTCTGCTCCAGCAACCCTCAGTTTGTTTCCTACAGTTGAGTCTCTTATGGTTTGCCTACCTTTCTGTTTTCATCTTATTTTTCCTTCCCTTCCCCTATGTTCCTCTGTTTTGTTTCTTAAGTTCCACATATGAGTAAAATCATATGGTATTTGTCTTTCTGTCACTGACTTACTTCGCTTAGCCTAATACCCTCTGGTTCCATCCATGTCATTGCAAATGGCAATATTTCATTTATTTTTATTTTTTTAAGATTTTATTTCTTTATTTGACAGAGAGAGAGAGCACAAGTAGGCTGAGTGGCAGGCAGAGGGAGAGGGAGGAGCAGGCTCTCTGCACAACACCACAGCAGAAATAGCTAAGGGGCTTGATGAGGGGCTTGATCCTAGGACCCTGGGATCACGACCTGAGCCGAAGGCAGCTGCTTAACCAAATGAACCACCCAGGTGCCCCAGGATTTCATTTATTTTTGATGGCTGAGTAATATTCCATTGTATATACATACAACCTCTTTATCCATTCATCTGTCAATGGACATCTGGGCTCTTTCCATATTTTGGCTATTATGAACATTGCCGCTATAAACATCAGGGTTCAGGTTCTCCTTCGAATCACTGTATCCTTTAGGGTAAATAGTAGTGCAGTTGCTGGGTCATAGGGCAGCTCTACTTTTAACTTTTTGAGGAACCTCCATACCGTTTTCCAGAGTGGCTACACCAGTTTGCCTTCCCACCAACAACTTAGAGTGACTCTATTTTAATAAATACCATTGCTTAGCTATTTCTGCTGTGGTGTTGTGCAGGCTGATAACACTCAAAAAATGTTGTAGTTGTTACTATTGAACTGCCACCTTGGGCGTGTTTGAAAATGGTCAAGATTTCATTGCTGCTCTGTCGCATTCATTAGAGCACATGGCAGTCCTCTGCAAACTACAGAGCTTTATCTGATCATCTCTAACAAATCTTGATCTCAGGATAAAAGTGGCTCATTTGAAAAAAGAACAAAATTAATAGAATCACAAAACTTTGTAGATAGATGGAATCTGAGAAAATACCTAATCCAGTCCTGGTGTTTTACAAGCAGGAAAAATAAGGCCCAGAATAGATGGGCCGCTTACTCAAACTGACACTTCTACTTAAATAGTTCATTTCTTCTTGTTGCATAAACCCATCACTATGAGACTATCACATATACTTCTGTAATGTTTTCCATTCTTTTGAAAGAAGTATTAGTGTAGTAGTATAGTATGTGAAACTTTTCCATTTTGTAGTTCATCTCACAGGTCAAACTGCATTATTTTATTAAAAATAACACACGTGCACACACACCTTCAAGGAAGGAGGAGATTTGTATTTTAAATGCTTGTTACTAACAGCAAGCTCATTGATAATAAATATTCAATATGAGCAAATCCACTTGCAACCCCAATTAGAGATTCAAACACAAATGAGAAATTCAGAAGAAAGATAAAATACTGAGAGAGCCTGAGGCCAAGAGCTCAGGTTATTAAGGTTTCCAGCACAGAGGACTGCAGAACCACCGTCAGGGCCATTAATTCAGGCCCAATAAAGACAGACCAGCAGTGAGAAGGGAAATGCCCCACCATTTGTAATTATTATGTGTATAACCAGCTTTGTTCCCTTATGATCACAGACACAATGCAAAAGGAGCAGTTTTTCTTCATCCTCTTCTCAGGTGCTTCTTGTGCCTTTCTGCAACTGCTTTTCATTCAGTTTAGTCACATTCCACTTCTACAGTTGGGATCAACTGAACCGGTCCTAAGGAGCCAGGGGGAAGAACTCCGTGACCTGCAGGGATCTGACCACGCCCATGTTTGCAGGCACACCTGGTGGGTGTCACAGAAGAGAACTCTGTTCTTTCTGTGGGAAGCATCAGGCTTTGACTACAAGTTTATAAAGCCTCTGAAAATTTAGCAAAAACTCTAGAAGGGTTTTGAGACCCAAGTAAGATTGGAATTGAATTCTAAAGGAAGATTATTGGTCAGGATTTGTGTATAGTACTGTGACTTCACTGACACATGTTTAGGCAGTAGGATGCCAAGTAAAGGGCCCAAACCCTGGACCAAGTCAGGACACCTGGTTTCCAACCCCACCTCTTGATGCCTACCTATTGAAACATCACTCCATATTGCAAGATTCTCTTCATCTGTAAAAGAGAAGCACATTGGGATCTTTAAGGTTCCTTCCAATGAAAAATGATTTGTTAAAAAAAAGAAAGCAAAATGCTTTGTGTCAGTAAGGATTAAAAAAAGTAACTGGGGCACCTGGGTGGCTCAGTCAGTTAAGCATCTGCCTTCAGCTCAGATCATGATCCCAGGTTCCTGAGATTGAGCCCCACATCAGGTACCCTGCTCAGCAGGGAGTCTGCTTCTCCCTCTGCCCATTCCCCTGCTTGTGTGCTCTCTCTCTTTCTCTCCCTCTCAAATAAAATATAATCTTAAAAAAAAAAAAAGTAACTGTACCTTAAAATGCATTTATTTTTCTAGCTTGCCCCAAAAGCGCAAACTTCTACTGTGTTTATTATTATAGGTTTAGTTGTTGAATAGAAAGATCTAATTTTTTAAATTTAAACTGTTCTGACCTCTCCAAACTACACAGCCCTTCAGTCTGCCCCACTGCTCAGGCCTGCAGCTGGGAGCGCAGCCCTGCCCAGTGACAGCCACATGCCTCCCTTTAGGCATGACAGCACAGTCATGCCCTAAAGACAGAGAAAGTACCACCAAAAGTGGGAAACTACTGGTAGAGGGGTACCAGCTCCCAAAGTCACGCTCATTCTTTATATAGTCAGGATATTACATTTGTTACTGTGGAGTTCTTTAAGAGGGACTCTATCATAAATCTTCACATCTCCTCTCTTGTATGAATTGGGCACTTGTTTAGACAATAAATACCTTTCTTTTCTGTTTTATGTATTCATACCTAGTGTATTAGTTTGTCTCTAGATTTTTACTCCTCTGGCCATCATTTTATCTCACGAAGATACTTTTTTTTTAATTGTGTTAGTCACCATAAAATACATCATTAGTTGTTGATGCAGTGTTCCCAGATTCATTGTTTATGTACAATACCCAGTGCTCATGAAGATATTCTAAGGAAATTAATGTGAGCTTGTGTCAGTTTGGCCTGTTCTATTTAAAGGGAGCACGTAAAGCTAAACTTTTCCTGTTTTGATTCTGCCTCACTTTTCAGTACACTCTCCAGTATGCTGTAACTGAGCCATTAGACTAAAATAATGCTATATATATTTTTTTCTGTTTGCAGAGTGTTCGACCTACACCACAAAATGACGCTATAACGGTACACTTTAAACCAATTACGTTGAAAGCTTCAGAAAGTAAATATACCAAGGTTGCAAGTATTAGTTTTGATGGTAAGTATTCAGCTTTTTCTTTCTAATGAAGTGATCTTGTTTTTGATAAACCAGAAGGCATGTGTCTTGATGTCTTAGTATAGAAACATTGACCATTTTACAGTCAGATTTTATATTACTGCTTAAGTTGGTTTATTTTATAAACCATCACAAACTCTTGATTGCTTCATGAAAGAAAATGCAAGTTCATAAACTGCAATTAGTATTAGCAAATACATTAGGATTAGAATTAAATTTCTGTAGTCTGGGTTTTCATAAGTATATATACATACATACCTAGTAAGGTTTGCCTTAACTATGAAGTCATTATTTTTTGCAATTGAGTGATAATGTATTTAGATTTCAGAAGCATGTTTGAATTTGAGACTAGAAATAACGTATTCTCCGTGACGGTTTCATATATTGGCTTTTTAAACAAGGCAGACAGTTCTGCCTAACATAAAATAATAGCCTTCGTGATAGCATTGTCAAATTAGAGAACTGTTATTTCAGACGTGTATATTATGTATTTTGACATTGGAAATGTTAACCCAGACTTTAACATATTTTAATAGCATGTTTTTATTCAGCTTTGCCCACTTTACTAGAACATTTATTAAGCTTACTGTCATCGAAATTTTTAAATAGTGATTTAACGGCTGCTTAACTGTACTTAATGAGAACTGACACTCAACTGGGACTCTTCTCATAAGGGCCTTTGCAAATGAGGAGCCCTGAAATAATGAGCCCAGTCATGGCTACACAGCAAACAGAAAGGAATGAGGATTAATGCAAGTTTTAAAAATCTGAAATCACTGTCTGTACATAGCCATATACTAGATGTCATACCATTTTTTTCTTTTACTTTTTTTGTGCTAACGTTGGATAACACACATCTGCAGAACTACAGAAGTTCTCCCAACTAGAAGTGCTCTTGAAGTACCTTAAACAGGATAGAGATAAACAGCTTCTTTATTTGCTGTGAAAGGAACATCTAATGGGTACCCAGAATGGATCCAACTGAATCTATTTCTGTAATTCCAGATGGAATTATTCATAAGGCTGCAAAATTTAAAGATTTTACTTCATCTCTGAGGATGCTGGCAGGGAGAGTCTTGCACTCTGAGTTGGGGTTAGCTACTACAGGAAGTCAGAGCTCGCAACTCCTGACACTTCTCGTTCCATGCTACTTCACTGATATCTATAATAAGACTCTGGCATTCAAGGAATGGTAGTTCTTAATCCAGCTATAAACGAGCGGTTCTCAATGGGAGCCGGTTTCGCCTCCCAGGCCAGGGGACATCTGGCAGTGTCCGCAGACACTGTTGCTTGTCTCATCTGGGGTCTGCTACTGCTGGATAGCAGGTAGAGGCCTGGGATGCTGCTGAGCATCCTCCAATGCACAGGACAGACGGCCCCTGCACCCCAGAAAGAACTAACAGGCCCAAAATGTTAGTAGTGCCCGGTGTGAGAAGCGCTGGTGTAAGGAAAGCCGCAGCTTCGGGCTCCAGGGAAGCAGCTCAAATACAGTGTTTTTCCTCCTCGATTGTGTTCACTTGCTAATTCCTTATCTGTTTAATCCCATTACACTTAAAATATTTTTCCCTTTTTTGGATGAAAAACGTGATATTTGATGTAAAATGTTGTTAAAGTCTCGTGTTTGCCAATCTGAAAGCTCAGCTTTGTTTTTAAAAGATTTTGTCAGTCTGCAGTCACTCGCAACCTCCTCTGTAGAAACTCTGGTAGCAAAAGGTGACAAAGATTATTTTTTATGTTTCCTTTTAGCATCAAAGGCAAAAAAACCATCTCAGTTTTCTGGGAAAATAACTGTTAAAGCAAAGGAAAAGAGTTATTCTAAACTCGAAATACCTTATCAGGCAGAAGTTTTAGATGGGTGAGTTTCTCTTTAAAATAAGCTTTTAACTTTTCACTAATCGGTAAATTCTGTTTTCCTACTAATTGACCTTAGCAAAAGTACTAACGAAATTCACATGAACCCCATGGAATTATTGTTGAAAAGAACAACTTTCACTTTATAGTTTTTACTTTTTTAGAAGAAAAAGGTAAATGAGATGATATGATTTGGGCTTAAATGAAGTCTCAGTGATTCAGTAATACCATAGAAAAAGGAATCTGTGATTTTTATTTTTTTTTTTTTATTTTTTTTTATTTTTTTTATTTTTATTTTTTATTTATTTTTTTTATTTATTTATTTTTTTTTTTTGGAATCTGTGATTTTTAAATAACATTTAAATCATTGGAGCTATTTCCTTACTGTAATTCCTTTTGTAACATACAAGTGGTTGTGGCTTGTTATGAGAGTATATTGTCACTTGAAACAAAATCATTTATAGTGCTTTATAAACTTGTATACAGCATTCTAGAATTACAACTTTATATAAGTGGGTGATAATATATGTAGTTCATCTTTCGATTATATTTGAAACAATAATAGTTTAATATCCAACATGGTAGGAACTCATTTTAACAAAGCTGGTTGCAATTAAATGATAAACATGATCTTTTTTAAACAGCTTAAAACTTTCTATTAATACATTCTTGATTTTAATTGTTCAATTGCATATAATTCAGTAGAGAATAATTCTTTATATTACATGTCAATGTTTTGCAACCTAAGGTTTGTTTTAAATCATGTGCTCAAGCTCTAAAATATTCATAGTTCTAATTCTCCAGTAACAGTCCTTAATGCTAAATGTAAAATTATTACAACAGAAGAACTTGGATTTTAAATTAACACATAGAGATAAAAATGATTTATTTTGTTTATGTTTTTCAAATAGTTATTTGGGATTTGATCATGCTGCCACATTATTTCACATCCGAGACAGTCCTGCCGACCCTGTGGAAAGGCCAATTTACCTGACTAACACTTTCAGCTTTGCAATTCTCATTCATGATGTGTTGCTACCAGAAGAAGCCAAAACAATGTTCAAAGTATGTCTGGGGACCCCCATAGTTTTCATTTTACTGATCTACCAACCAGATGATGCTGACCCATTGTTTGTTTTTTTTCTCTCCCTTCATTTCCTAGGTTCACAACTTCAGCAAACCAGTCTTAATTCTTCCAAACGAGTCAGGATACATTTTTACTCTGTTTTTTATGCCGTCCACATCATCCATGCACATAGATAACAATATTTTACTTATTACCAATGCTTCTAAATTTCATTTACCTGTGCGGGTATATACAGGCTTTTTAGATGTAAGTATGTTGTCTACCTTTAACATTTAAGCTCCCAACCATCTTTTGTGTGTTCCAGTATTATTAGGCAATCATTTTGTACATGCTTAAACTTTGCCATTTTCTAAGCTCTACAAGTTGCTCTAATCCCTCCTGTCAGTACTTTCAAGATAACTGGTTTTCACTCTTCCCAGTAGCCATCTCTTATCGTGACACAGTTCAATCCTTTTGTTACAGTTGACATTTAGATCTTTTCCACGTTGTGCTTTCTCTTGTTTTGCTTTTAAACTGTTACAATCACGGGGACACTGAAAACAAACTAAGTGGAAGAAAATAATAAGCAAGGAAAAAATAATACAAGGAAGGTGAAGAGGAAACTATTTAAGGAGGTGGTGACCAAAATCAAGAAATACAGCATGAAGAAAAGAACCAAATAATAAAGAAGATTCGAGTAAGGTGGTAAAGACGCATAGTTGGAATAGCAGGAAAGAATAAAGGAAAGGTCTTTCTAATACAGAAAAGAAGCCAGGAAAAAAAAAATCCAAACTAAGCTATCCTTAGGATAATCAATGAAAGAACTTTAGATAAGAAATAAAACTGGTAAAAAGATATGAAAGATAAAAAGAAAAATAGAACATATAGAGATGTAGTTCTCCAAAAACCCAACATCAGTAAGAATTTCAGAGCTAGGGGGACTTTTCAGTATTATCCCAC
Organism: Procyon lotor; assembly: GCA_028646535.1. Taxonomy (NCBI): domain Eukaryota; kingdom Metazoa; phylum Chordata; class Mammalia; order Carnivora; family Procyonidae; genus Procyon; species Procyon lotor. The sequence continues at coordinate 51,147,591 of CM053610.1, forward strand.
TCCTTCGTTTGTTTTGCTTGAATGATTACACATTTTTGGCTGCTCTCTTGAATATGTAATGTTTACTGAGGCCTTTTTGGCCTCAAAAAAAGGACTTTTTGCCTAAGCTCTGGGGCTTTACTTACCCTTCCCTAGTACTTTAGCTTCCAGCTTCTTTTTCAGGCCTTCAGAAGAGAAGTAGTTATTCTGTAGAAACTATGAATGTCTTCATTTCTAATTACTGAAAATACTTCATTGTACACAATTCTTAATTATATTTTATATATGTGTGTCTATGTATATAGTGACATAAAATATAGGAACCTTAGTATGTCCATATAGCTACTTTCTCTTGATAAGATGCTTTTATATAAGTGTAATTTAATGTTTAATTAGTTCTTTTATATCTTTCCAGTACTTTGTATTACCCCCGAAAATAGAGGAACGTTTCATAGATTTTGGCATATTGAGTGCTACAGAAGCAAGTAATATTTTATTTGCAATTATAAACAGCAATCCAATTGAGGTAAAAAAAAAAAATCTGTTTTTATTCTAAGTCACATTTAAGGATTTTATGCTAGTGCTACAGTAATCCCTTTCATATCCTTCTCTTTTTTTAAGTTGGCTATAAAAAGTTGGCACATCATAGGAGACGGTTTATCAATAGAACTGGTAGCTACTGAAAAAGGCAACAGAACTACAATAATTGCAAGCCTTCCAGAATTAGAAAAATCATCTTTGTCAGACCAGTCATCAGTAAGTAAACGTTCTTATTGTCTCCTTAGACATAGTTGTATGTCTAAACCGCAAATAAAAAACTATTCCTACAACACATACTTGAACTAATGTTTTTATGAGACTCATACTAGCATCAGTTATTTGATATTAAAAGGATCTTGTGAGTAATCTACTTCAACCCCCTTCTTTTATGATGAGGGCACTTGAAACGCAAAGGAGTTAAGTTCTACCTTGTCATAAAAAGTTCTGTAACAAAATTCAAATAATCTTTTTGTAACACTAATGTCATTATAAGAAATTCCCACTGGTACTACACTAACCCTGTATTCATTGAATTTACTTGGCAAGATAGCCCTGAGCATTGGTAGAAGGTGTTTTCAGTTATACGGACTATTGCTGGCCAGTTTTCTGTAAGAGAGACAAACCTTATTTGATCCCTTTGTAGATCCGTCCATGTACTTCTGGAAGTAGATAAGAAATAAAACTGGTAAAAAGATATGAAAGATAAAAAGAAAAATAGAACATATAGAGATGTAGTTCTCCAAAAACCCAAGACATCCTGTCTTAGAAATATGTACATTTGGTCATCAAAGAGCATGAAACAAGAGAAAACAGATCTGTTTTCTTCTTCTAAAAAAGGCATCTGTTTTCTTCTTTTACCACTTAACCTTACCAGTAGTTGTAAGGTAAAGGCCTTACCACTACTGAAAGTGAAACTTGGAGTTTATACCGATTCAGAACAGAACTAGTAGAATTACCTTATGTGAGAAGGAGCATAACATACCTCACCCATAAGTTAAGGATAGAACTCCTTGTGACAGTCTTGCAAAAGAAAGAGTTCTAGAATGTCCTTATGCACAGAGATGGTTGGCAGATAACGCTTCCGTGGAATGCCATCAGCTATAAAAATTTATTTAAATAGCTTGTTTCAGAAGGACCCTCCAAAATAACTATTTGGCATTATATGCCACTCCTGGGAATTCTCCCCATGGAAGTAATTTAAAGAGCTAAAACTCACAATATAAAACTGTGCTGCCCAGACAGTCGGAACTAAGTAATATGTGGCTCCTGAGCCCTTGAATTGTGGCTAGTCTCAGTTAAGATGTCTTGTGTCAAATACACACCAGATTTGAAGACTTAGTTTGGGATTGTAAGATGTTAATAATAATAGTAAACTATTGATAATGTTTTAATATCAATTACATGTTGAAATATTAATAATTTGGATATATTAGGATAATGGATATTAAAAATGTTTAAAAAGAGCTAAAAGCTGTGAAAATAAAGATGTTTGTAATAGTGTTATTAATAATTTCAAATACCTAGAAACAGTCAAATATATAAAGTAAATCGTTATTCTATGCTTGTATATGAAGCATATAAAAATTATAAATATGATTGTGTGTATAAACTTGGAAGATTTTTTTTATTGTGTTATGTTAGTTCACCATAAAATACATCATTAGTTTTTGATGCAGTGTTGGAAGATGATTTATGAGAAAATGGGAAACAGTACTAAATAAGGTATTTTCTAATTGCAGCTATGTAGCATTCAAGCTCCATAATCAGGTATTTGTGAACAGCGGTAATTTATGGCTGTTTATATTTTAATAATTTTATAATTTATACTGTTATTTTTATAATTTTAATAACTTATACTATTTTAAATTTGATTCAAAAATAAAACCTCTATATATGTCCATGAGATGTAATATTTGTCGCTCCAACTGAGGTCTTATTTTTAATAAAAATAGAATGCTGAAAAAGGGTAATAATTAAGTCAGCCATTAATGTATTCCTTTCAATAGTAAAGTTAGAGTAAAATCATATGTATATCTACTCCCAGCTGTTTGAATTTTACTGTTTCCTAGGAAGACATTATAAATCTAATAATTCTAAAAATCTGGATCATTTCCTAGCAATAAATAGCATATGTTAACACATGGTATTTAAATTTGAGAGGTCCATTTAAAAACATAAAGCCTGTTAGACAATTTAGGGTTTTAGAATTAGCTTTTATATAAAACTGTAAATTTAAAAACACGGGACAGAAAGATGAGATCATTGTTATGAACTCTTAAAATAGGAAGTTGTAGTGAGTTGCCAACTTCAAAATAGCAACTCCACAAAATGATTTTTCTTGAAGCTTATAATGCTTAAACTTCAACTGTTTTTCCAAAACCCAAAACTATGAACTAAATTATCATCCTGTTCCTTATGAAACACACGTTGCCAACAATTCTGTGTTCTTCAGACCTGTGTTCTGATTTGGGCAGTCTACACAGTAGAGTAGAAAGCGTTAGAATTGCACAAAACCAACACAGAAATGCTTCTTTAAAGGAGAAAGTGAGTATGTTTGGTGTATCAACATTTTTTATTTTAAGGGAACTATGAATTCTAGATAAAATATAACTAATAATTAAAGTACAACTTCACAAGATGAATTACTTTTCTTTGGGAATTTCACAATTGAAAAATGCTAACAGGAGGACAGTGGACAACTACTGTCTCACACCACACATAAAAATTGACTCAAATGGATGAAAAACTCAGATTTAAGACCTGATCCCATAAAACCCCCTAGAATAAGAGAATACGTCCCCTGACATCAGTATTGGTGATGATATTTTTGGATCTGACTCCCTTTGCTCCAGCGCTCACCCTCTCTGTTGGTGCAGGTACATGCATGATGTATGAGGACCATACCCCTTTCCACCTTGGCAGACGGGAATCTGTTCCTCAGCGAGCCAGTTTTCTTGGTGGCCCGTGGAATAAGTGTAGTAAATAAGCATCTAAGAATGGGCATTATTTTGAAATATTTGTACAAGATGGTATGGTAATTCAGTGTCAGACAGTACATGTTAGAATTTGGAGGTCAGGTCATCATAAACAATGTTCTTTACCATTTTTTGTTTTTTAAGATTGTATTCATTTATTTGACAGAGAGGAGAGAGATCACATGCAGGCAGAGAGGCAGGCAGGTGGGGGCAGGGGGTAGGGGGAAGCAGGCTCCCTGCTGAGCAGAGAGCCTGATTTGGGGCATGATCCCAGGGCCCTGAGATCATGACCTGAGCGGAAGACAGAGGCTTTAACCCACTGAGCCACCTAGGCACCCCAGTGTTTTTTACCATCTTAATAGGAAACTGCAGCTAGCAAGGCTAATGAATGATATCCTTTCTTCCACGTACAGGTAATATTAGCTTCAGGCTATTTTGCAGTGTTCAGAGTCAAACTGACCGCAAAAAAACTGGAAGGGATTCATGATGGAGCCATACAGATCACCACAGACTATGAGGTAAAGACTATCGAGATTCATGTCAATGAGGTTTTTCTGATAATTCAGTCTTTTTTTTTTTATAGAAACAACTAAGTTTACTGACAAAGTTATAGTTTACCTGTTTCATACGTTAAAAACTGAGCTTTTGAGAATAGTTTACAAAATCTTGGTGAGGATTAGTCCTAGTTTTCTGATATAACCCAAGCCTCTTAACTAAAAACAACTTCAGAAAAATGGCTTTGGCACATTTATAATTGCTCTCTTGGAAACCTGCTTACACATAGTTATAGCATTGCAAAAATCCTGACTGAAATTCCTGAATGAGATCACTGATTCTTCTGCAATCATTAATATACTCCTGTGTGATATTTCCAAAAAGGAAGATACAATCAAGAAATCACATCTTAATTTGAGTTCTTGTGATACTGTATTTACATGAGTCATTCTAAGTCAAGGGCAGAGTGAAGATCATTGAGCTTTTGAAAGACTCTTTGTGGTGTTTAACATGTTGCATTCGGTCATATTTTTGAATGGATATATTTCTGCTACACTTAAGTATTTTAGTTCAATATTTACAAGTTCTTCAGGAAGTTGAACACTGTTAATTCAACAAGTTGCTTCCACTAGTCTCCTGTTTTCAACACATACAGCCCCCACATAAAAGAAAGCTAATTCAGAATAAAGAGAACTGGTCATTTAATAATAATCGTATATGTAAGTAATATATGATTATAATAGATTTGTTGGGAGTGTGTCAAACTAATTACCTCCAAAAGTAAAATTCATGTTTATCACTCATGAGAGAAGTAAGTACATTTCATAGCTAAGACAAATTTTTGTTAGTATGGATAAAAGTGAGAATTAGGAAAAATTATCTTAAAGAAGTATTTTTATGAGTTACATACAGAGTCTAAGTTGATAGTCAATATCTATACTGTTAAACCCATTTTTTAAATTAAGTTGATGTTAATTTATTGCTGCATACAAAAAATACAAAACTATTTAACTCTAGAAAAGGCTAAGTGTTGCATACATTGTTTTAGGAGTACAATTTGAGTTTCCTTTTTAAATTAATCGTCCCCAAAATAACCTATATTATGAAAAATCTATTCATTTCTACCCCATTGTTTCATCTTATTTACCATGTTTTCAATGAATCACTGAGAAATACATGGAAATGTATTTCAGAGCATTTTATGGAGTACATTGGTCAAATTAAACAGTTTTCATGGATAATTTTAATACTGCTTTTGAGTTGGTTATTGCTAATATAAGTCACAAGATGACCTTTTTTATATCCTCAAGAATAATGCAATAATGGTCAAGATCAATCTCATACTTAAACACTTATTTCTTGATGGTTTGCTTCTTCACTCCACAGATCCTAACAATTCCTGTGAAGGCTGTAATTGCAGTGGGTTCGCTGACTTGTTTCCCAAAACATATGGTTCTTCCACCTTCCTTTCCAGTAAGAAATTTAATTTGTAGGGGTTTTTTTTAAATAATATATTTTCTTTGCCTTTATCTCTGTATTCCTAGAATCCAACAGTACAGTTATTCTTTATTAATAGCTTATTTTAAGGTAAAATATTGAACTAGGTTCCATAGGAGGTATAAAGAGGAATAAGAAATAGCCCCTTCTCTCAAAAAAAGTTTTCTATTTAGATTGGGAAATGGACCCATGATTCATAAATGTAAAGCAGGTTGTAGAAATTGCCCTAAAAGGTATAAAAATGAAGTGCTGTGGGTGAAATACACATGTAACTGATGAAGGTCCATGTGAGCTAGCTTAGAATTTCTCTTAGCAGGTTAGATAGGGTAGTAAGAACCTGCATTCACCTCCCTGGGATCAACCTGAAGGCACAGAGGCAGTAAAGTCTGAAATGGCTTTATGTAGTAGTGAGTTGCCTAGTTTGACAAGAATCGTGGGAAATTTTAAGAGAAGATGAAATTCTATGTTGGAGTGATAGCATGAAAAAAAATGCATTCAAGTCCACAAAAATCTGAAGTTTTTAAGCAGTTAGAGCTGAGCTTTAAACATTGTTTCTTTGGTAGAGGTAAATAACGGGTGCTTAAGGAAGTTAACAATAGAATGCCTGAGGCCAACCCAGGGACTCTGTTCGTAGTCCTTATGAAAAGTGTCAAGAGAGGGTTTGAGCTTAGGGCATTGGCAGAGGCAGTCAAGCCCTTTCATACCTCTAAGGCTTGGCTGTTAGTCTCTCTTGAATGCCCTTCCTCTTGCCCTACAGCCGAAGAACTACACATCTTCCAAGAGTCAATTCCGTGTCATCTCCTCTCTGAAGATTTCTTGACTCCACTAGACAGTTACTAAATGTTACATCTTGGAATGATTTTAAATTACTCTCTTGCAGCAGGCCTCACTTGTACTTTAAATATTGCTTTATTTGTTGGTCTTCCCCATGAGAGTCTGAGATCCTCTAGAAAAGGGGTAAGGGATCTTTTATCCCCAAAGCAGGCAGTTGGTAGGTAATGGGTGGATGAAAGAGCAAAGTAATGGAGAAAAGAGCTTAGGCAAGAGACATTTCAGATTTGAACTGTGCTTGAATATCCTGACAAGGTCCTACTAATTGAAGCAGGTATGGGTAGGGTAGATGGAGTCAAAAATATGACTTAGAATTCGAACCTAGAAAATAAAGAGAAAAGGGGAATCCAAGAGACAGCCCCAGCCTTTTGCAGAAAGGTGGTGCGGTCAGTTCAGGAGACATGGGGCAAATGTAGAATTGTCTCTTACCTTGTGGAAGGAGATGTGGTGGGTTATGAGAAAACAGTATGTTGTAAAAATCTTAATGCTATATATAATAAAACCTAAATTTGGAATTCAGCACCTTAAAAAGACAAATTTTGAGTTCATAGGTTCAACATATTTGATTCTTAGTTAAATCTTTGTCTTCTTATTTTGCACTTTGCACTTTATTATTTATCCAAAAACACCTTGTTCCTTTCTTCATCTGCCTTTTCAGTCAGTGATCTGCTTAAATACAGCATAAATCCTGGAAGGGAATAATTCAGTAGATGACACAGTTTAAGGCCCAGGGATGGAGTAAATGAGAAAGCATCTGTATAAAAACAAGGTGTTGATTTTGAACAAAGAAGAATCAAACTTTTAAATATCCTCAGATGGCTTACATTACCAGATATTTACTTGGAATCACAAATTAACTTGATGTTACTGCCTTCGACTGTTATAACAAATTACCATAGGTTGTGTGGCTTAAACAACAAGCATTTATTTTTCAGTTTTGAATGCTGGGAAGCCCAAGATCAAAGCACTGGGCAGATGCGGTATATGGTGAGGGCATCTGTCCTGCTCTTACAAAAGGCAGTCTTCTCACTGTATCCTCACAGAGCCAGAAGAGCAGGGAGGGAGGGCAAGCTCTTTTGTCTCTCCTTTTAAGGTCATTAATCCCATTCATTAGGACGGCACCCTTATGACCTAATCACCTCCCAAAAGCCCCACCTCTAATACTATCACGTTGAGGGTTAGAATTTCAACATATGAATGGGGGTGGGGGTGTCACATTCATTCCATAACAGTCATCAGGTTCTGTAAAATCCCTTGTCCCGTGGAGTGTACTAGCACCAATTGGTGAAAACAATGCATCCAGATTAGCATTTCAGGTACTTGTAGTTTAATACTTAGTATTTGAATACCATCATAAAATGAACTTTTGTGTCTGTTACCTCTTTTGATGCCCCCCCTCCCCCAACACACACACCCTCCTGAGAGACAAGACATGGACTTGAGCATATCACTAGTGTATGCCAGGAAGACACAGCTGGTTAGAGGCCAGGCTTGGGCTTCCTGCTCCTTTGTTCTCCTGTCCCAGCAGTATACCTGACCTCTGATACCTTTCTGCTGTTTCCCTCTGGAGTGCAAAGGATGAGTGTTAATTTTAACCTCACTCTCATTCAATTCTTTTTTTCTGTGTACTCTCTTAACTTCTGCGTCTTCTAATACCAGCTATTAGCCCAGTGGGTATGGTCATTTTTGAAATTTCTTCGAATGACTAGGAATCAGATTGTAAGATCAAATTCTGTATTCAAACGAAAGTAAAGATTATAATATAATTCTTATTGAAGGTTATTTAAATTATTTAATTTTTTACTTAAAATCTGATACCCTGTCATAGGGAGAAACATGCATCTGGTAAGAGCAGCCATTGGTTATCTGGTGATTTAATCTGTGTTAAGATACTTGATAACCTATATTTTCAAAATATGTCTGATTTGTTTTGGGCACGAATATTTTTTCTTTTAAAGAGAAAATACTTCTAAGTAAAATAAATCTGATTTTTTTGGTCTTGTTTGACTTTTGATTTTAGAATTAAATTATTTCATCCTAAATTTAGATACTTTGAGGGCACCCTGGCCTTGGTATAAACAAATCTTGCTTAACAAACTGACAATGACCATTTCCTTTTTTCAAAGCTATCTCTGTTTGTTACCTTTGTTGGCAGCCTCATTATTTTAACATCAGATATAAACGTTTTTCTTACTTTCTTATTTTATTTCATTTTCACAAGATTACAGAGATTTGTCCTGCAAATTTTTGTATAACAGGCCATGAAATCAACAAATACACACAGACACACACACACACGTTAGACACACAGACACATAGAGATAAGTATAGATATATTTGGGAGCGCTCTGATTACAAAATTAGAGATTATCAAGTGGTAAAAATTCTAAGTGTCTTTTGGGATTTGGTTTCTGAAAAACATATATCACCTCTAAATTGTGTGTTCTTAAGAAAAATCCAGCCATATGCTAATTAGTTTCTTTTTTGTTTTCTTCAGGGGAAAATAGTTCATCAAAGCTTAAATATTATGAATTCCTTCTCACAGAAGGTAAAGATACAACAAATACGATCTTTGTCAGAAGATGTGCGATTTTACTACAAACGATTACGGGGCAATAAGGAAGACTTGGAACCAGGAAAAAAGTCAAAGGTTTGAGAACATTGTATTTGAGGATTCCCATCTGTTAGTATTGTGTTACAGTGACCTTCTGTGGATTTGGGATTCACGGTTCTCCTGTGCCTCTTTGTAGATTGCAAACATTTATTTTGATCCTGGACTGCAGTGTGGGGATCATTGCTATGTTGGCTTGCCTTTTCTATCCAAATGTAAGTTATCTTGCTGTTCTCTCTCGTCCCCTCCACTCCACCCAAAATATTCTTTGATGAAAGGCTGCCACTTTCAAAGTCCTCTATCCCACGGTACTGTGGAAATCATTTGAAGGGAAACTGACAAGTGGATATAGATTGTAGGGCTGAATTTGTCATAACATATGTGTCCTTATTTTAGCCGAACCCAAAATACAGCCTGGTGTAGCCATGCAGGAGGACACATGGGATGCTGACTGGGATCTGCATCAAAGCCTGTTCAAAGGATGGATGGGAATAAAGGAAAATTCAGGTCATAGGTGAGTGGTTTGCTTTAAGTATGTTTAGCTATCTTTACAAGTTTGAAATGTCTCTATTAATACTAAATGTTACTCTTATATTAGGTTCTTTTACTTCTCTATAGCTAAGAAAATAATGGTTCATCTTCAGAAAATTATTAAAGAGGCTTCTTAAATTGCCATTTTAATTGCATGTTGCTTAGAAATATACACACTACCATTTTTCTCTTTTCTCTAGTGCTCTAGATACTCCCTTAAAATCAAAGAACTATTTGAAGTTGTCTTTATAGAGGATGCATACAGTGTTCACCTTAGATATAGCCATCTGCGTAAGGCCTACCACTGACCCCTGCTAAAGGCAGAGAAAACATTTCCTAGGTTCAATCCTGCAATGGAGACCAAGTGTCCATTTGTTCATTGTGAAAAGAACTGCCTCCTCCCTTTCCAAGTGCTGAGCCCTTAGGGGGCACCTAGAGCCCAGTTTGCTAAGGCTCCACCATATTCATTGGCAGACAGAAAATGTGCTAATGACAAATCACTACCACGTCTGGATTCAAAAGCAGAAACACACTTCCTCAGCAATGTAGAAGTACGATCTTTCTTCTGTTCCAGAAGAGCATTTGATTAGAATATTGATAACATGGTAATCAATAAAAACTGCTCTTCTTCATTTGGCTAATTTGAATGTATTTGTCAGTATCGAGATAATCTAATTTATAATACTATAAATTTTCAAACCATTAGTGATTATATCTGAGGGTTTCATTTATCTGAACTACCTAACATCAAAAATTTTCTTAAGGCAGAAGAGTTAAATTGCTACTTTAAAATGGTGAAAATAAGTAGAGAAAATCCTCTAATGAACTCACTAGTTCTTGGTCCCCTACATTTCCATTACAGACCTTACAGTATATAGATAGTCTCCAAACATTAACATTATGAATAGATAACTTGGAGTGCTGCTGAGGAGCCTCTTCACCTCTCACCCACCAAAACCTCTACCTTCCTCCTTGTGTGCCCAGCACTCCACAGCTAAGAAGCTGGGCTTCTTGTCTGCCCTATACCGTCATGTCCCAGGTGCACAGTGACTGCATTCTCCCTACTCCTGCCTTTGCGTTACCTTGTCACTGTGCATGTTACAGAGAGTTTCTGTTCCTAGCCTTATAAACCTGTACTCTTACCAATATTAGAGTGTCACAATTCAGTAGTATTGTGGGTTTAAGTGGGCTTCAGTCGGGGCGCCTGGGTGGCTCAGTCGTTAGGCATCTGCCTTCGGCTCAGGTCGTGGTCCCGGGGTCCTGGGATCAAGCCCCGCATCAGGCTCCCTGCTCAGCGGGAAGCCTGCTTCTCCCTCTATCAGTTCCCCTGCTTATGTTCCCTGTCTCTCTGTGTCTCTCTCTGTCCAAAAAATATAATCTTTATTTAAAAAAAAAGTGGACTTCAGTGTTTGGGTCCAGGGACATTAGCCCTCTGTGTAATATTGTTTCCTTAGGGAATATGTTCTTGAGTTCTAAACAGCTGGCTTATGAGTACTCATACGTAGAGAAATATTTAAATGAAGTCCTGAATATTGCTGATAACTTTACATATATCTGCGCAAAACCCTCATATGTATTACCACTTCAACTGACATCTTCATTGCATATCAAGATTTTCCTTCATTTTTTTTTTTTTTATCTCAGGGGGGAAAAGCCATATGCCAAGGAATGCACTGTTTTCTCATAAGTTCTACTGATGAATATTCATCAGCACTCTGCTGTTGGTGTCTAGATCTTTCCACTAGGCTGCAAGTTCCTTTAGGATCCGTTGACACCATATGTTATCTATATATGCCTGCCTTGTCCTTCACGTATTCAGTACGAAAACAACACGGGTGATCAGTGATAGAGACTTTGGCAATCCTTTGTGCCAGAACAGAGACATCTTCATATCTAATGAAAGTATAGTAAAATGTCAGAACAAATAAACCTATATTTATTCAGGGCCGGAATAAAATTTCTCAAGTATACAAGCCTAATAGAATTTCTTATATTCAGAAAACTCAAATATTCCATTTTGATATAATAACTAACAAATTTTATTTTCCCTAGATTGAGTGCTTTATTTGAAGTAAATACAGACCTTCAAAAAAATATACTATCAAAAATCACTGCTGAGCTCTCCTGGCCTTCTGTAATTAGCTCACCCCGGCACTTGAAATTTCCTCTTACTAACACAAACTGCTCCTCAGTAAGTATTCAGAGTGATACTGGTTTTTGGAAATTCAGAATAGCACTATAAAGTATCTACTCTTACTTTTAACTATGGAAACATTTCATTTACTGTTTTGTTACTTTGTTTAAGGAAGAAGAGATTTCTTTAGAAAATCCTGCGGATGTTCCTGTCTATATTCAGTTTATTCCCCTGGCTTTATATTCCAATCCTTCAGTCTTTGTAGATAAGTTAATATCAAGGTAAGCACTGCTTTAAATAATCAAAATGTCCTATATGAGCATTGAATTATTATTTCACACATTTAGAATTTTATCGCAGCTTATACAGTAATAGATTTGGCGTAGAGAAATTCCAAACCTGTAACTAAAATTGAGAGGAAGTTCTGGGGAGAGATATTGATAATGTGTTAAGTATCTAGAAGAGTTTTCAGTTGAAGACAAGAAAAAGTAATGTTGAACTCCTTTGTAAAAAAATATAAAAAAGTGAAAGATTATAAAGAGAAAGCAAGTGAAACCTTTTAAATATTTTAGTTTTAAAAAATGAACAAAATATTAACTATAAGTTGTAGCCTTTAATTTTTGGAAGGCTATTAATCTGGTAATATTGACCTCAGAATCTGCCAAAAGGTAATTTGCAAATAAAATACAAACTTGATAATTACTCTATCCTTTAATTATGATGCTGTTTATGAAGAAATATATGTACATTTTTTTATTTTAGGTTTAACTTGAGTAAAGTGGCAAAGATAGATTTAAGAACACTAGAATTCCAAGTCTTCAGAAACAGTGTAAGTATGCAAGCTTCATACTATCCCAAAGAAATAACTATGATATGATCAGTGCAAATGTGGAGGAAAATTACTGACTGTCCTTAAATTTGGCTTTAAGGGCAAGTTCCTGAAGAAGTCAGAGCAGTCCAGTAATTATTTTAGAGGCAAAAAAAACCCCAGGAGGAATGGATGGGATTTAGATCAACATGAGGCACACTGGGTAGAAGTTTCCTGTTTGTAGGCATCACTCCTTGAGTCCATGAAGGTTTACAATAATGGCTATCAGAAACTCTGAGAATATTTAAAGGAGGTATATACTAACATAATTTATGTTTATTAAGTTTCAAAATATTGAGCTTGGTCATTTAAATTTTTATTTTGGATACTTCCAAATAAAATTATAAGCTCCATTAATGCCAGACCCATAGTTGTTGAACAGATTAAACAAAGTCATGGGAAGCCCTTCAAATGGTTCCTTGGTGTGTAGGAAGACTGCTGAATGATGAAGTCATTCTGTGCCTAAGTAGGCCAGAAGAAAAGCAGTGGGAAGGTTTTCAGTATTTGGGGACTATCTTGAAGAATGCTTCCAAGTATTGCATGAGCATCTAGTGTGTGTCAGCATTATAGCAGGTACCTTCACATTTGTAATTTCATGTAATCATTACAAGCAGCCAGGCTGAGCAATTACTAACTACCCCAAAAGGTAAGTACTTCCTTGTTCTGTTGCTGGGGAAAAATAAAGCTCAGGAAAAGGAAGGAACTTGCCCAAGTTCATACCTATGATAACTGGCAGGGCCAAATTAAAGTCTGGTTCTCTCAGATCCTAGAGCCCTCGCCCATACTGTCATGCAACATGGTCAGAGTCCCTAATTAGCCTGTCAAACCAGATATTCTATAGTTCTTAAAATACTTGTCTTCTTTCCCATAGTTTTGTGTTTTAGTCTGTAAGACATATGTTAGCTAGATCTTTGTAGAATAGTAGGTTTTTTTACTGTCTGTAAGTCAATTTTGTAGAAGAAAGTAATTTTCAATATATCTTTTTTCTGCCAAATAATAGAACATGAGACTGGAATGTAGACAGTCATATATTCTAGTCTTGTGCCTTTTTCTTGGAACCTTTCCTGGTCAGTTTTTTCCATGCATAAAATGACAGCCTAATAAGCTTAAGGTTATCTAGATTCCAAATAATTAGAAAGCTCAATAATCAGAGATTCCTTTTGGTCTGCTTTTATAAGAGAGGAAATTAACATAAGTCAGTGAGCTAATATTTACCTTTTTTTATTATCAAATACAAGTTCTTTAGTGTTACTTATAAGGTATAAAACACTGAAGTATAAGCACTGTGAGAGGTAGGAAGATGAGTAAGAATACTCTAGATCTCACAGATTTTTTCTAAATATGAAATTCTAGGGGCATCTCGGTGGCCCAGTGGGTTAAGTAAGCCTCTGCCTTCGGCTCAGGTCATAATCTCAGGGTCCTGGGATCGAGCCCTGCATTGGGCTCTCTGTTCAGCAGGGAGCCTGCTTCCCTCTCTCTCTCTCTGCCTGCCTCTCTGCGTACTTATAATCTCTCTCTCTGTCAAATAAATAAATAAAATCTAAATAAATAAATAAATATGAAATTCTAAGTCTTAGGGTAAGGTTAGGATAAATTCTATCACAGTTCTCTATAGTGGTCATAAAACTTGTGGTTTTCAAAGTATTTGGTCTCAGGACTCCTTTACAGTCTTAAATTATTCATGACTCCAAAGAGGTTTTTTGTTCCTGTGGGTCACATCTATCAGTATTTACCATATTAAAAATTAAAACTGAGAGATCTTTTCTATAAAAGGCCAAAAGGTATATGATAAGATGCTCAACATCGCTAGTCATTAGGGAAATGGAAATTAAAACCACTGTAAGATACCATCTCATGCCTGTTAGAATGGCTATTATCAAAAAGACTGGATATAACAAATGCTGGTGTGGATGTGGAAAGAAGAGTAGGAATATAAATTGGTACAACCACTATGGAAAACTACCGTATGAGTCAGCAATTCCAATTCTGGGAATATGTCTAAAGGAAACAAAAACACTAACTCAGAAAGATATCTGCACCCCCATGCTCATTGCAGCATTATCTATAATAGCCAAGGCATGGAAACAGTCTAAGTGGTGAGTGAATGGGATAAAGAACTTATAGTATATATTTATACAGTAGAATATTACTCGGTTTGGCCAAAAAAAAAACACAAGGAAATCCTACCATTTTGCGACAACGTGGATGGACCTTGAAGGTATTATGCCAAGTAAAATAAGTCAGAGAAAGATAGTACTGTGTCCCACTTATATGTGGAATCTAAAAAAAAGAAAGAAAACCCAGACTCCTAGGAAAAAAGATCAGACTTGTGGTTACCAGAGGTAGAGAGGTGAGGGGAGAGGGAATTGGAGAGAAGTGGTCAAAAGATAGAAACTTCCAAGTATAGAACGAGTAAGTGCTAGAGATGTGATGTACATGTTGACTAGAGCCAACACTGCTGTATAATAGTCTCCTTTTATTCATCCTTTTTTTCATTCTTTTCTTTTCACTGTATCTGTATAAGAAGGTGGATGCTGGCTGAACCTGTTGCAGTAATCATTTTATAGTATATGTGGATGAGACCATCGTGTTTTAAAGTTACACAGTGATGTATGTCAGTTATTTCTCAAAACTGGGGAAAAAACTGTAACAGATCTTTAAAATTTTGATTTAATTCGTTTAAAAAAACAAATTCATTCCATTTAACATAGGTAACATAAAAATTAAAAATAGCTGTATTTCTTGCAAAAAAGACTTTTTGCAAGAAGAGCAGATTGTTTTACATTTTTACCGATCTCTTTAATGGCTCTCCGACCTAATACAGAGTCCCACTGCTTCTACATTTAGTCTCTCATGATATATTGTTTCGGTTGAAGTATATGACAAACATCTGACTTGACCTGGTACAGATACGTAGTTACAAAAAAAAAAAAAAAAAAGAGTATCTTAACTGCCTTTTTAATTAATTCTAACAGCATGCATCAGTCATTCAATAAATACTGGTTCACTGAGATATGCAGAGTTTCCAAATGTTGACATGATTCACTCTACAAAATCCAAAAAAAATCATATTCATTTATATAACTGCCAGTCTCATCAAGGAATTCTTTAACTATTGGAAAGCTGTGAAGTTCACAGGTAGAGATGCACGTTTTCCAAAATTCTAAATTTTCTCACTCAAATTTTATCATTGGCAACAAATACTTCAGTTGTTTTCCTTAATTGGACAGATGCACTTCATTTCTGTGAAAAAGTCTACCAAATACCCAAGTCTGAACAACCACAGATTGACCGTCAATCATTCTTTCAATTCTAAATGGTCTTCCATGGAAAAAGCAGCTAATTCAGTTTCTATCTCAATTGATAGCTTTTCAAGACAACATGGTGCTTCAGTAGGCAGCAGGCGTGCTCTATGCTTACTTCCATTTTATCAGTTGATACTAAAAGTGCATGTGCCCAAAGATTGAGTTTTATTAAAATTAATATTGTTAACTCCTTAATCAGTAAGGGGTTTTTTGTTTTTTGTTTTTTGTTTTTAACTACAAGTACATGGCAGTGAAGAAGACAGTAGCTATAGGGAAGTGAGATACCACTGCCTTACTTTAAGCTGAAGGGTCAGTTGTTTTACTTGCCAGTGATTTTGCTGACCACTGGTCCAAATGTCCAAATGTCGACACAGGGGAAAAGGCAGATAACATCTGTCAGTGTTATGAAAGTAATTTTGACACCGTGGATATCCTGAAAAGATTCTGAGAACCCTGGAGGTCCCATTGGTCACTCTCTAAAGAGCCACAACTGCAGAATTTTTGAGAATTAATTGAGGCCTTAATGATATCCCTGAGGCATTACATCCTCAAATGTTTGCCACGTCATCAGAGTTTAAATTAGCTAGTGTTTATTGGGACTACATGTATAGTATATAATGTGTCCATCAATTATTCAGAATAGTTTCTCTAAAAGAGACCTTACTGACGAACCATTTTGGAGCAGTCGGGGTATTCTGCTGTCCTAGTAGGCATTGACAGAGAAGAATGTTAGATGCAAAAGAAAATGAGTTTAAAAGTAGCGGCTTCAATAAGTCTGTTGATTGTAAGTTATATTTGTAGAATCATGCCAGCATAAGTTGGTAGATCTATATCTTTTAAACCTAACTATGCCAAGTGGGGCAGGAAGTCATGCAAACCTCACTCCCCTTCCACATGTTAGCAGATCCATGAAGAACCATGGACATTTGTAGCCAAGTGTTGCCAACCCTTTCCCTCCCAAAAAAAGCTTAAACTTAATGTTGCTTAAAAATCAGAACAGTGTGTCCGTGAGTGTGAACTATGATATTTTTAATAAAAAACGAATATTTAAATCTTATCTGTAATGGCTGTTAAGAAGCCATCTTTTGGTTATTAAACTAAGCTATTATTTAAACTTTCATCAAATGCTAAACAGTAATGATGGGCTGAGCTTTCAAAGTAAAATTCAAAGATAGATTGATATGAATTGGAAATATTTTTACAAATAAAAATAATCTGATCACCCTGAAGACCCTTCAGCTGATACCCATCAGAGGGGGAAGGAACAGGAAAATTGGCTGAAAGTGGGAATGGCAGCATAGGACTTCGGGATGCTGGTTGCACACCTCTTTGCTTTGTGCTAAAACTTTGAGCTGTGCCTCTTATGTTTGTGTCCTTTTTATATATGCGTATTACATTTCAAAATTTTTTAGTATTAAAATTAAAAAAATACGTATACAAAAGCAAATGCCTAGTACAAATATGGGGACTTTGGTGACAGGGGATCAAAGCCCTTTTGGGGACTTAATGCACAATGAGAAGGGTCATCACTGGTTGCTACTTCTGTCTGCAAGCTAACCAGTATCTAAATCATGAGAGGTAAAATTGTTCACACATTTAATCAATTCAAGAAACTAGTACTGGGCTGTGGATGGAGTAAAGGAAAAAACTTCTTTCCAGAGAATATAGTAGTGACTTCTGTTCTTTACCCAATGATTCAAGGCTCATCCACTGCAGAGTTCAACAGGATTTACAGAAGGCCTCTCTCGACATTCAATTTTAAACCTAATTTTAAAACCTGGAGAAAAGAAATCTGTCAAAGTAAAGTTTACTCCAATTCACAACAGAACTGTTTCTTCACTAATCATAATCAGGTATGTTCTATGATTTGAAGTGTGTGTTGGTTTTTAGTACTTAGAAGTCCTTACTTGATTTGTTTTACTATGAGTTTGTGTGTCTAATTTATTAAATAGGGTATTCACGGGCACCTGGGTGGCTCAGTTGGTTAAGCGACTGCCTTCGGCTCAGGTCATGATCCTGGAGTCCCAGGATCCAGTCCCACATCAGGCTCCCTGCTCGTCAGAGAGTCTGTTTCTCCCTCTGACCCTCCTCCCATGCTCCCTCACTCTCTCTCTCTCTCATTCTCTCTCAAGTAAATAAATAAAATCTTTAAAAAGAATAGAGTATTCACTTTGTCCAAAACACACATACGACATATCACACTTGATGAAATGTACCTCTGTGATTACATTTATAATTTGAAAACCTGAATAGTGTTCTTACTATACCATGTGTGACTCTTAAAAATGAAAAACTCAGGGCACCTGGGTGGCTCAGTCGGTTAAGCATCTGCCTTTGGCTCAGGTTGTGATCCCAGGGTCCTGGGATCGAGCCCCACATCGGGCTCCCTGCTCAGCAGAGAGCCTGCTTCTCCCGCTTCCTCTGTCTGCTGCTCTGCCTAGTTGTGCTCTCTCTCTCTGTCAAATAAATAAATAAAATCTTAAAAAAGAAAAACTCTTCTCTAAAGATTTTTAAATTTTTAAAGTGTAAATGTTTCATTCTGAAGTTTAGTATGTTCATTCCTACATGGTTTATTAAAAAGTAAGAGTTATAGATCAATTATCTATAATTTATGCAGACATAATTTGTTATGCAAATTTTAATGGGAGAGGATTCTGTGTTTCTTGCACAGAAATAATCTGACAGTGTTGGATGCCGTGATGGTCCAAGGACAAGGAACCACTGAGAACTTGAGGGTGGCAGGCAAGCTTCCAGGTCCAGGGAGTTCCTTACGCTTTAAAATCACAGAAGCATTATTGAAAGATTGTACAGATAGTAAGTATTCCTAACAGTTTGAATGGCACGACTTTCAGTGTTTGTTTCCAAAAATAAAGAATTCCCCAAAAGTGAACAGTATTTCTATACATGCACCTGTGTATATTAGTGATGAATGCTTAAGATTTTTAATGAAATAGCCTGACTTGCTTTCAGGGTTGTTTGATTTGAATCTTTAAAGATTTCAAAGTTCAGTTTCCATTGCATGTCTTAGCTGATTTACTCTGAGTATGAAAAATAAAGCATAATGAAACTTTTGCTCTCTCGAATGATACAGCAAAGTAGAGTACTTCCTGATGACGTCTAGGTACCAGCTAATCCCTTTGGCATGAGGAGGTGGTTCATAGTGTTTGGCATACATTTATAGTGAATGTGATAATCGTTTGGACCTGGAGCACATGCTAATAAGATTTATATTCACTCTTGATATTCCTTCCTTTAGGTTTGAAACTAAGAGAACCAAATTTCACATTGAAAAGAACATTTAAAGTAGAGAATACGGGGCAACTTCAGATTCATATAGAAACCATTGAAGTCAGTGGGTACTCATGTGAGGGATATGGCTTTAAAGTTGTTAATTGTCAAGAGTTTGCACTAAGCGCCAACGCCTCTAAAGACATAATCATATTGTAAGTATTTTCTTAGGCGGTGTAATGAATCACTGGCTTCCCATCAACCTCAAATACTACAGTTGTTCAAACTGTGCAAACATATGTCTTCATACTCACAAAAAAGACTTTTTCCCAAATATACTCATTTGATTTGTTTCCACTTAATCTTTAGTTATTTCTTCATATCTTTGTTTTCAAAACTGTGAAACTTCCTATGTATCCAAAGTGGATCAGATAATCTTAGAAACTGGTTTCACAGTTATTTCCAGGGTTGTGTTAAAGCATAAGGTGTTGGTAGGAAATTGATTATAAATTCAGTCTCAGTAACAGAGCCGTCTCTGCGTCACACATGTGCAGTTTTTCCATGTTGTGCACGGGAGGAGTGTGTAATGTTTTGGTCAGAAGACATTATTAATGCCTGTTTTGGGAAAAGCTGTAGCCTATTTTGACAATTAATTGGTAACTTGTTAGATTTATAGAGTTTATGTAATGTAACCTCTATCTCCTTAACTGAGTGATATATTCATGAGCTTCAATGGATATTCACTCAGGACGTAATGATAATACTCATGTAAGGCATAGTGCTTGGTACCTAACGGCACAGCCTTATTCAAGACACCTTTCCCCAAGGTGCCTATCATCTGGTTGGAGAGCATAGAGTTAACAAAAAATAAAAATAAAATAATTAAGGCAGAAATCAGTACTGCAAGAGATAAAGAGAAGGTCACCAGGACTAAGATGGTTTTGGGTTCTGTGTGTGTGTGTGTGTGTGTGTGTGTGTGTGTGTGTGTGTTTATCTATCTCTCAGGTTCTGTCTGTATATATTTAGCTTTCTTTCTCAGGATATGTTGGGAATATATCCTGAGAGAAAAGAGTGGATTCAGATAAAGGAGAAAAGAAGAAGGAGGGAGAGAAGCTCAGAGAGCACTTCCTGAATAAATAATTAAGCTCATTATTCTTCTTTTTCATGCAGTTTCTCTATCGACAGAATATAGTTGTATTTATTATTAACCTCATAGGATAATGCTTTCTCAGTCTTAAAATAAGACCTTAAAATGAGGTCTTAAAAGTTGACTAGAAGGACATTGGGGAGCGTATGTGCTATGGTGATGTGTAAGCCTGACAATTCACAGACATGTACCCTGGGGCAAATAATACATTATATGTTAAGAAAAAAATAAAAAAATAAAATAAGCAAACAAAAAAAAAGTTGAATAGAAGTACCAAACTCTAAAATTCTCTGTTAGGTTTCTAAGGTGCATGGGACTGGTATTATACGTAAGCTGCTGTGGTGTATTTTTAAAACTAGTCTAACTGCCGCTGTTCTGTTTCAGGTTTACTCCAGATTTCACAGCTTCTAGAGTTATTCGTGAGCTGAAGTTTATAACAACCAGTGGCTCTGAATTTGTATTTGTATTGAATGCATCCCTTCCATACCATATGTTAGCAACCTGTGCAGAAGCCCTGCCCAGACCCAACTGGGAGCTGGCTCTGTACATCATCATCTCAGGAATAATGAGGTACTTGTGTCTTCTTTTGAGGTTGGCATTCTTAACACTGTTGCTCTCATGCCCACTGTGTGCCAGGCTCTGTTCTGAGTGCTGGGACTATTATGTCAGCAAACACAACAGACCTTTTTGCCTTGATCGAGTCCGCATCTACTAGTGGGAGCGGTCAGAACTGAACCCCGCTTGAATGGCATGTACGATAAGCCAAAGTCTTCTATCTTTAAATTTTCTTACTCAAATTAAGTACATGTTGATCTCTTAAAGGAAAAAAACCACTCATAACTTGCCAGGTAAAGTTACTTGATTTGGGCATAGGTAACTTATTCAGCATTTTATAATATTTTTTTAAACAGACCTAACCAACACAAACATGAGAAATATTTCTTAAATCCTCAACAACAACCTTATCTTTTCTTCAGTATATCTATGTGTTTGGAGAATCTGATACACTTACCTCTAAATTTACATGGTTACCCCACACATCCTTTAAGGGAAAAGAATTGGTCTGGAAAGTTAAAACCACAAGGTAAAAGCTTCTTCTTAGTAAATGGAAAAGTATCCTCCAAGTGACTGTTCTGATACAAGTAATTATTTCTTCTGTATAAGCCTCCGTGTAAGTTGGCATTCTGTAAAAATGAACGTGCAGACTTTTATCTGTAACACTTGGGTTTTGTCTATTCCAGTAAAAATTGTCTCAGGCATCTCCGTTTTTCATATCCAGTTGTACTTTACCAAGAAGCTCTGCCTTTAATTAAAATTTTGTTACTCTTACGCTAACAAGTGAATCCCCACTCTCCACCTTCTGTGCCCCACAGTGCACTCTTTCTCTTGGTAATTGGAACAGCCTATTTAGAAGCTCAAGGAATTTGGGAGCCATTTCGAAGGCGACTATCTTTTGAGGCCTCGAACCCACCCTTTGATGTGGGAAGACCATTTGATCTCAGGAGAATCGTTGGTATTTCATCTGAAGGAAAGTATGTTCACATGCTGGAAATAAATTCTCTAGTATACATAGAAGTGGCTGATGTAATTAAAAGAAAAAATAAGTTTTTCTTTTCATCTTTGCTCAAAGGAGAAGAAATCTTAATTTTAATAAGTTCATAATCTCTTGTATATAGCTCTCTTCTCTACTAAGAACTACAGTATATCTCATGTTTTTATTATGTTAGTGGGGGTTAAAATATTCTTAGATCACTGACTTGATTCCTAAATTTTCGGACAGAACAGACCCTATAAAATTGTGGGAAGTATCCCTATTTCTTGCTGGGTTTTTTTTTTTTCTTTAGTTTATATTTCTCTTGTGGCTATCCTGAGGAGGTAACATTTTTTTAATATTAGGTTTTGTAAGTTGCTATTTACTGATCTGCAGTTGGTCCTTTTTTCAGCTTGAACACACTCAGCTGTGACCCCGGTCACAGTAGGGGATTCTGTGGAGCAGGCGGCTCGTCATCCCGACCCAGTGGAGGGAGTCACAAGCAGTGTGGCCCACCGGTCCACCCACACAGTGGTCAGAGCAATAGAAACTCAGCTGACGTGGAAAACGTCAGAGCAAAAAACAGCTCAAGTACCTCTAGCAGGACTTCTGCACAAGCTGCTAGCAAAGCAAGCCCCCTTGTCTTAGACTCCAGTGCAGCGGCCCAAAGTCATGCAGCAGGCAGAAAGTCCAAAGGAGCCAAACAGAGCCAGCACAGCAGTCAGCACCACGTCCACAGCACGCTGGAGCAGCACTCTCCACCTCCTCCGCCACCACCAGTGCCTCAGCACCAGGAGCCGCAGCTGGACAGGCTGTCACCCGCCCCCCTCTCGCACCCTGCCCACCCGGAACGTGCCGGCAGCACAAGGCACAGCTCAGAGGACTCAGACATCACCAGTCTCATAGAAGCCATGGACAAAGACTTCGACCACCACGATTCCCCACCCCTAGAAGTGTTTACAGAGCAGCCGCCATCACCATTGTCCAAAAGCAAAGGTAATCCTCTGTTCTCACTGACGGAAACGCGTGACGTATGAGGGGAAAGTGGGTGTGTGATTAAGGGGCTGTTGTGAGCGTAGTTGTGATACAAACAGCTGATGTAGTAAGTGTTCTTCTGACTCAGATTTACCTCCAGTTTGGACGTCAGCCTTTCCATATCTGATGCAGATAGAGAGGTATCCACTTATCATTAAAAAAATCTTTGAACTTCTTAGGTTATTTACCAAATTTAGAAATTTATTGGACATCTGTTTCCATATTCAATCGTCTGTGATTGTTGTGCTGTGATAGGTTGAACTTTTTTTTTTTTTTTTTAATTGTTAAACTAGTTTTTAATACAGTGGTAAAATGGAGACCATGCATTTTAACTCAGAAATCTTTCTGGGGTGCCTGGGTGGCTCAGTCAGTTGAGTGTCTGCCTTCAGCCCAGGTCGTGATCCCGGGATCCAGGGATCGAACCCCTCATCAGGCTCCCTGCTGAGCTGGGAAGTCTGCCTCTGCCTCTCCATTTGCCTCTCCCCCTGTTCGTGCTCTCTCTCACTATCTCCCTCAAATAAATAAAATCTTTTTAAAATAGTAATATTTCCACAGAATCTGTACTTTAGAGCAAGGGTTAGCAAACTACAACCAAGGGGCCAAATCACCACCTGTTTTTATAAAGTTTTATTGGAACGTAGCCATGCTCATTCATTTCCATATTGTCTATGGCTGCTTTCATGCTACAACAACAAAATTGAGTAGCTGCGAGAGACCATAAGGTCCACAAACCTGAAAATATTTACCATCTACCTCTGTACAGAAAGTTTGCTAATCCCTGCTTTGGAGTTCTTTTTTTTTTTTTTTTTTTTTTTTTAAAGGTTTTATTTATTTGACAGAGAGGGAACACAAGCAGAGGGAATGGTAGCGGGAGAAGCAGGCTTCCCGCCGAGCAGGGAGCCTGATGCAGGCCTCGATCCCAGGACCCTGGGACCATGACCTGAGCCGAAGGCAGATGCTTAACGACTGAGCCACCCAGACGCCCCCCTGCTTTGGAGTTCTCTATGCTATATTAGTTACCTGTTTCTCAGTAACAGATGACCACAAGTCTTTGTCACTTATAACGCCCACATTTTCTATCCCAGAGTTGCTGTGAGTCAGGCACCCTGGTGCAGCTTAGCTAGGTTCTCTGGCTCACAAGACTGCAGTCACGGTGCTGCCTGGGGCCGAAGGTGGATCTCCTTCCAAGCTCACTCAGGTGGTTCATGGCGGGATTCAGTTCTTCATAGACTTTTGGACTGAGGATCTCAGTTCCTTGCTGGCTGTGGCCACCAGCCTCATGGGTCCTCTCCATATGGCAATTTAAAGCAGTTGGCTTCACCAAAGCAAGAAGAAATCTTAGAAGGCAAGAGAGAGAACAAGCTAGCAGGACAGAAGTCATAGTCCTTTACAGCCTAATCTTGGAAGTGACATCACGTGACTTTTGCAGTGTTCTGCTCCTCAGAAATGTGCCCCTCCCCCTTACTTCAGGAGAGAGAATTCCACAGAATATAAACACGAGGAGGCAGGGGTGCACTGGGATCTTAGACGTGACATACCACACATACACAGAGGTAGGCTGTTTGGTAACTTCCAAAATCAAAATATGAAAACCAATAAGCGGCCTGTACCTCTATTTCAACTTAATCCCTTTACAACCCAAACTTTCTGCATTTTCCTTTCTCTCTCCCTTGGCAGCCCTGCCAGTACACATGATTCCAAGCCTGTTTCAGGACCTCCCTAACTGGTGTACCAGGGAGGTTTTTTGCCTTTTGTATGCACAGGGAACAGGGAACTTGGCTGTCCTGTGAGATCAGAAGAATCTCAATGTCCCAAAGTCCAGGACTTTTCTATTAGAGAATTTCCTAGTCCAGGATATGAAGACTAGTTACATAGAGTCTTCTTAGAATTACATGCATTTGGATTTGCAAAATAGTAAAATGTCTTGAATATTATTTAACTTTTTCCAAAGAAATGTATTTTTTGCTAACTCATTATTAACAGAGCTTATTTATTTTAAGGTAATTTTCATAGTAATAGTAAATGAATCCTTTAAGTTCTTTTTACTAGATCAAGTTACATAATGAGTTTTTCCCATATTGAGGGCATGAGTAAAATAAACATGTATTATCATTTCTTACCAGAAAGAATTTGGCAGTCAAACTGAATACCTCAGTGCCTATGTCTAAGACAGGCTGCTAACATCAGTGTGATAGGTCCATTTTTATTTTCAGGGCCATTCATCTGGAACATAAATATTAAAATTAAAAAATTTTAATGATCACAGTGGTCCTAGAGTCGACCTACTAAAAGATATTTAATGATGGAATATTTAATGATGGAATACGGGTGCCACCACATCGTTAGTGATTCTTGAGCCCATGAGGACACAGTGATTCCAGGCATCACACGAGTGGCCATTCTGTTTGTTATCCTTCCCACTGCTGCTGTTTGGAAAGAAGGAAGGAAACAGAAACTTTAATTTTTTCAGCAAGTATTTTTATTGAAGTGTAACATACATATGGAAAACTAGCCTCTTAAATGAACTTAAAAAGGTGGGCATTGATCTCCAGGTTGCAAAATAGTGATTTGTCATAAAACTTTTTTAGCTGGGCAGAACCTTTATAAGCTCTCTAAAGCTTACCCCAAGCTCCTGCAGGTAGTCATCACGTTCACATTAAATGTGAACGTTCTGTTTCCAGAAGTACCCTGTTCCTCCCTGCCCTTCCCCAGTGTCAGACAAAAAGTCTGCCCTGTAATGAGCTTATGAAATTTCTAGCTTTTGGGGCACCTGAGTGGCTCAATCATTAAGCGTCTGCCTTCAGCTCAGGCCATGATCCCAGGATCCTGGGATCCAGTCCTGCATCGGGCTCCCCACTCAGCGGGAAGCCTCTTTCTCCCTCTCCCACTCCCCCTGCTTGTGTTCTCTCTCTCGCTGTCTCTCTCTGTCAAGTAAATAAATAAAATCTTTAAAAAGAAAAATTCTAGCTTTTGGAGACTGCTCAGAGTGACTTCTCTTCAAATAAGATCTTACCTAGATTGTAGGCCATCCAGCCTTTCCTCCAGTCATTCCTCCTGCCACTGCTCCTCATGGAAGATGGCATCCAGAAATGCCCTCTGTTCACAGCTGGCCTGAGCAGGGCCTCGTACAGCTGGGCAGTCAGACTCTATACTTGTGTGGTTTCTTCCCCTGTAATACAGAATCCCAGGGACTGGACAGAGGCCATTGCCAGACTGAGGGTTAAAACCCAAGGAAGCTCTGAACCTGGTGTGGTCCCTTGTCAGTATCTGCATTAACTGAAGAAATGGTGGAATCTGCAGCCGTGCTCATTTCTGGCTCTGAGAGCATGAGGGACAGCTTTATCTAGGGTAGGAGACAGAGTGGCACACAGTCGTGAGGCCAGGCTCAGCCGTGAGGCGGGCCCAGATTAAATCATGCCTCTGCCCCTTACTAACTGTAACTGTGACATTTACTTCTCTTAGTCCCCATTCGTTACCTTTAAAATGGAGAAGATAGCTACTACCTACATCATGGGATGTAGCTCCTCCTAGAATTGTTACCCGGGCAGGAAATGGTGCTCACCGTCTTCAGCCTGCCGAGTTAAAGGGAGCTGTGGAACACCCCAGCACTAATCTCAGTGGTGAGAAATGGGACAAAGAGGCCTAAAGACAGAATGCCGAGGGCAGGGCCAGCAAGGAGAAGGCCAGCAGACGGGATGACAGAAAGCAGCTAGTAGATGTGGTCACCATATCCCAGCAAGGCCAGAAGAAATAAAGGTAGAGCAGAGCTACTCAGAGCCTGGCAGCTAGGACATTACTTGACCTTGGCAGGGTAGATGCTGTGAAGTGATAGGATAAGAAACCAGGTTACTGTGGTGTAGAGAGTACTTTTCACATCAGACTATTAATTAATAGTGGCCACTTCTTAGAGTATGTGTTGGGGGCAAGTAAGTGAAAGGAGGCATTTACTATTTAATCTGTAATTTCCATGATGTAGGGGATGAATATATTTTTTTGTAAATTTCACTTATCTGAGAGCGAGCGAGCAGTGGGGAATGGCAAAAGGAGGAAGAGAGAGAGAAGCAGACTCCCCAATGAGCAGGAAGCCCAATGGGCTCCATCTCAGGACCCAGAGATGATGATCTGGATGGACTGAAGGCAGACACTTGATCAACTCAGCCACCCAGGTGCCCCGGGATGAATGTATTGTGTGGTCGTGTTTCTAATGAAAAAAATGGGGAGCATGGTGTTTGGAAATATCTGTGAGTAAAGGTTAAGAGCAATGATGTTGGGCAACACTTACTAACGTTCCAGGCCTGGCTACACATGCCTCACGCACCCTGGTGACTGGCATCGCTGTGACCCTGTGTCTCCAGTTAGAAACCCAGTCCAGAAAGAAAGGTTGCCACAGGCAGATAGGGAGGCCATGACCAGGCCTGCTTGTAAGCTCGTAACTGCACTGTCCGCCTCCAAAAAGAAGAGAAGCAAGTGCCCAAGGAGTGGGTGGGCTGGGCCCCCGTTCAGTAGATTACAGAAGATGGGACGCTCATTCCACAGGTGTGTGGCTGCAGATGAATGGGTAGAGAGGAAGAGACGGTACGGGGAGTCCAAGGAGCTTGTGTTAGAGCTGAAGTCACAGCTGCTGGGACTGAGGGGCGAAGTGGAACGGTAGAAACAGGAGACAGTGCAGAGTAGTCTGGTTCTCATTTCTGGGGCTCACATTTCTGTGGACTGGGAGGCCATGGGATTTGAGAGCTGGGTGTGCAGAGCAGCCTCTCGAGTAACATCGGGAGCCAGCTGCCGCCCGCGGTGACACTCCCTGACACTTTTGCCCTTTTTCTCCACCCTCCACTGCAGCCCACGGGGGAGGCGTGAAAACCAGGGAGTCGGGATTTCAGCACTGTCGGACCTCTGCAGGGCGGGGAATGACCAGGGCTGAGAATGCCACAGGGGTTGCTGGCAGGAGAGAGATGCGTATGCCAGACGGTGTGGAACTTGCAGGTTAGAAAAGGACCTCGGGCCAGAAGGAGCCCCGCAGACAGGGAGAACATGGACAGTCAAGGGATGGGAGGTCCAACACGTCCAACTGCAGGGATGGTGGACGCAAGGGAATGACAGGAGACCGTGGTCTGCGAGCGAGACCTGAGACTAGGGCTTCAGAGGACAGGCAGTTCTGGGCGGTAACTTGGAAAAGGGATGTGCAAGTGTAGTGGAAGTAAAGCCCGCTAGCAGCACTGAGGCCACAGCGCCTTACACAACCCTCTAGAAGCCTCGCGTGTTTGGGAATTCAGATTCTGGAAAGGCATACAGTGCATTACCGTGTGATTCATAAGTCTAACTTCGGTTCAGCAGTTTAAGTTGCCAAGAGTTTAGGCCTCAAGTTCTGTTTCTGAATGAGTTAGAGAGGAAAACTCGGAGAGCTTTTTGGATTTCAGAGGTCCTGATGAGAGATGAATGACCTGACCCACGCAAGGCCTGGAGCCCAGGGGATAGGAGGTTGAGGGTCAGAGAAAGTCTGTGAGGCTGGCGGCAGGCTCCTCAGTGAGGACGGAGACATGCAGGGTACAGTGGTGAGACCAGACAGAGTAGGAACGTAGTGTGTGTGCAGCTGTCACAGACATAGAGGGTTCTGCGTGCATAGATCTGATCTGATCTGATCGGCTGTCAGCAAGGAAACAGACTAGATTCAGAGCTAACATTATAAAATCTACCTGAATCTCACCTCCCTCCAAAAGCAGGGCATCTGCCAAGTATTGGTTAAGGCTGAGGCTTGGTTGATAGGCTTTCCCCTCCTTCCTCTATTACTGTATATTGTCCCACAGGCAAAGGGAACCAGTCCTTGGAGTAAATCTAACCTGATTCGCCCAGTAGGGGTGGAGAAGTGGACCTGAGCGAGCCAAGAGAAGAGCTAATATCAGCGCAAGGGGAGCAGTATTGGTAGTATTTGCTACTGAAAGTTGTGGTCCAGGGACCAGCAATAATTACGTCACCTGGGGGCCTTGAAAGATGTAGGATCGTGGGCCCCAGCCCACAGTGCCGAATCACACACTCATTCAGCAAGGTCCACTGGTGATTGGGATAACCTGTGTTAACCCACTAGTGAACATAACCATCGAATGTCCTTGGGTGGTGGGCACTGATCCCTCTAGTGGTTTTGGGGGCAGATAAGGAGTTGCCCTTAAAGAGAGTGGACAGAAATACTAAATAGCACAGAAGCTCTCCTCTCCCAAACATTAAGTTGTAGTTAAGTGTGCTTTTGAATACCTGTGATACTTGGTTTCTAGAATAAATAAATCCAAAATTAATCGAGTATAAAAATTTTATGAAAACCCTATGTAATTGAATTCTGTGTACTATAAAGTTTTGGTGGTGCAGGAATTTTTTTTTCCTAGTCCTGGGTACCTTATTGGTTCTGCTTAGTACCACAGGTGGTATATACAACCCTATAAAGGTACCAGAAAAGCTAGAACAAAAAGAGTGTGGGTGTTCTTACAAACTCATTAATTCTTTCCCTGGGTTAGAAGTAAAATTATTTCACTTAATAAGGACTTCTTTTCTAACTTGAATTGAGCTAAACTAGTATCTTCACAGTCTGTGTGCAGAACTTAATCAGACAGAATAATATGATTGCTGTGAAATATTGAAAACCGTATTTGTTTTAGCTTAAAGAACTCTTGAAGAGGTTTTCTCATGTGCATTTTTTGGTCTGTTTTAGTTTAACATGCTCACATGAAGTTATTATGTGGGGAAGTAAATTTGCATGACCAGTACTGACCCAAGTAAATTGTGTGTGGGTCTGTATTATTTATTGGCCTCAGTTAGACCATCTCAGCAGCCAAAACATGAGGAGGAAGATAAATCCCTGCCAGGATTAGTGCTTCTCTGGAGCGTCTAGTTCGCTATTAGAGCTGACTTTACATGGCCTGCCTTGGGCCTACTGCTGCCAGGGACAGCACATATTCAGAGAAACCACTTGCTGATAATTGAAACTTTCCTGGAGCAATTCTTTTGGGTAGAAGTTAAGGAAATGACTTAAAGTGGGAGAGAGACAGCCAGAGCAGCTTGGCCAGACTAGTTGATTGCAGATTCATTTATTCACTCCTTAGCGAAGACAAAAAGTAAATGAGCAGAATGTATTCTTTAAATTTCTAATTCATACTTTGCTTCCTTAAAATAATTAGAGGTGGTTTAAATTATTAAAGCCTGTGTAAAACAGTGAATAAAAGACAAAAAGGAGTTTCTGATGTTTTATCTGTTTGTTTTTAATTATGGTGCTCTCTCATCAGAAACCTAGAAAAAACTGAGCTGTTACCAGAGTTAAATTGAGCAGCATCGTTCTTGGCAGCGAGGGCCAAAGTAAAACGTTGTTCTGTAGTTTTCATGCAGGAAGAGGAAGTCTGAGAGTCCATCTGAAAAAAAAAAAAAAAAAAACAGCCTTTGCTGGCACTGAGTTCCCTCTTCCATCTGAGGGCACTGATTAATAGAAAGGGCATTTGTCTTTATTGGAGAGAACATGGGAATGTTCTTCACACGGATGGATGCTTAGCCTCACCCGTGTGCACAGCGCGCGGGGCGACTACAGTACGTATATAGTGCTTGTATCTGGATTACTCGATGAGGCTTAGAACTTCCTGTTGAGTCAACATGCTAGAGCTGTAAGATGCATATGGTACTCTGTCACAGATGTTTAGCAGCCTGCCTTATGTCCCTGTACGCACAGGTCAGTCCCGAGGTACCCTGCACATAGGGACAAATGGCTTTTGTCAATAAAGAGTTTTGTATCCACGCGATTATTAGAAAAATGTACTTAATTGGGCTTTAAAGCAATGAGGAAACAGTTTGATTCTGACCGTTTCTGTGAGCAGGCATCACAACCGCCAACTGGGCATAACTTCATGGGTAGCACGGTACCACAGCCGGGCTACAGGCACGCACATCTCACTGGGCGTGGCTTTGTTGCCCCACACAGGTAACTGTTTTCCTACAGCTTGTGGCGGTCCTATAGGGAGCAAGTCTGTCTGCAACATTTTTCCAGCAGCATTTGCTCACTTCATGCCTCTGTGTCACATTTTGGCAATCCTTGCAATATATCAACCTTTTTCATTATTATTAAATTTGGTTAGTAATCTGTCATCAGTGTTTGCAACTCTCTGAAAGCTCAGATGATGGTTAGCATTTTTTAGAAATAATTAAGGTATGTACATTGTTTTTCTTTTAGATACAATGCTACTTTACACTTAATAGATGACAGTAAAGTGCAAAGATAACTTCCATATGCACTAGGAAACCACAAAATTAATTTGATTCACTTTATTGTCTTGGTCTGGAACCGAACCTGCAATATCTCGGATATTGTACTGTACTGATACTGATCAAGTCAGGATACAGAACGTTTACATCATCATAATGATCCCTTCATTCATCAAATGATCCCTTACCCTCTGGATAAGCTTCCAGACGAGGGACGGCAAGTCTCGGAGCAGGTCACACCATAGATGTATTTCAGTGTTTACCTTCTTGTATAGCTTGGCAGACACTGGCTGAGCACCGGCTGTGTGCCGGGCACCATGCAAGGCGCTCAGGTTGAGAGATCAGTAAGGCTGATCGCTTAAACTGTATGAGGAATAGTACCGAGGGAGTAAGTGCTGCCCGCCGTAGGTCAGGTAGCATCCTCAATCAAGAGTCTACTTGGTGATGGTGGGAGTAGGCAGAGTGTGAGTAGCCTCAGGGACAGTTCATCAAGACGGTGGTGTGAAGCCTGAGGAACATTTCACTCATGTTGGGCATATCCCTTGGCCACTGCTGGAAACACTCAGTTTTTCTCAGCTGCTTCTCCCTCCAGTTTGTACTGTCTTTATTTAGATGGCTTAGTTTTTATGTAGATTATACACCAGTTAAGGCATGGATCCCTTAAGACGGGATATCCTGTGTCCTCCCCTGTGTATCGAAGTAATAAATAACTTATCTTTGAGAGGGCAGTTTCCCTCTGACTTCTGATTCCCACTTCCCAGTCTCCTCCTAGCAAAACATTTTAGACTGTCCTTTCCCGAAAGCCCAGTCTTACCCCTGGGAAGAAGTTCCTGAGGAATAGAAGAGATCCTTGGGAACAAGCTTCCCTGAGAAATCCTGCACCAACTGGCAAGAAGAAGGAGAGGTCACCCCCGTATGTGCAGCCTTGCAGGGCACATAGGCCTGTCATCAGATTGAGCCAGGCCGGATTCTTATTAGTCCTTTGATGAAAGCATGTTCTCTCCACTCCCACCAACATTTGAAATTGGAAATAGAAGCAGCCGAAGAAACCATCCAGGACAGTGAGGTAGCTGTTAGCCTGGGCCCTTGGATTGATAAAGTGGTGATTGTGTTGAGACCGTGACTGATGATTCTCAGCCTAGTTATGCAGTAGAATCACTTAAAGAACTTAAAAACTTACCCACACCAGGTCCCACACAGAACTGCTTCATCAGAATCTCAGAGTGGAGCCCAAACAAAGCGATACTTGTTAAAGGCTAAAATATTGCAGATTAAGAATGATTGTTATAGACTGAGAACCCAAAAGAAGTTTTTAGGATATATAATTCAGTTTGGGGCATCTCAGATTTGAATTGCTTATGTCAAATTAATTAAAGTGATCCTCCAGGAAGAATATAAAGGAGGGAAGGAAGTTCCAAGGGCTGATCTTTAGAGAACACCAGTGAAAATGAAGCTGGCAAAAAAAGTTGCCAAAAGAACCACAGTATAAGAAAAGGATAATGATGTCTGGTGTGGCAGGAGTGGAAAGAGGGATATTCCAGTGTCCAGTCAAACTTGTAGAATGAGGAGTGCTAGAGGTCATTGGTACTGACAGTTAAGGAGAAGTCCAAGTGCAGGACATTAGGAAATTTGTAAAAGATGGGGATTTGGAGATAAAAAACATCTTTCATGAAAAAAGCTTTTTTTGCCCAAATTTTCAGCTTAACTATTGGTTTGGTGTTTCTTTTTCTCATTTGTGTATCCATATCTTCAAAATTTGAGCCAGTTTAAAAAAAAAAATCACTTCTAGTGCTTTCCTGTTTAGTCAGGTTTTGAGTTATTGTAAATACAGGTTATTTATACAAATAGTGCCTCTCACCCAGTGAATGCCCATAAGCATGACGGAAGTGTTCATTGCAGCTGGGTACCAATCTCAGGCATGTGGGAAAGTCTGAAGTATTCGCAGCATGGACTGTTGACTTAGAATATGAGAAATCCGGGCTTCCGGGGCCCAGAGCCAGACCCCTTCCCGTTTGCCGTGGCAGAAAGGAGCTCCAGCAGTCAGGGTGGGCCAGAAGCTGTTGTAATTAAACCAACTGGCCAATCTCCTAAAACAAAGACTTCTCAATTTTAGGGACTTAGTGTCCCAGTTGTGGTTTCAAGTTTATCACCTCCTGGAATTAGTGTGAAAGTAAATGACAAAATGTCATTCCTAAAATCCAGTCAGACCTTTACTGTTCTTTTTCCTGATCAGGCCCAACAAAGGTTTTCTGTAAAGGGCCAGACAGTAAATATGTAAGGCATGGTATGCCACAACCTGTCTCTGTCATACATTCTTTGTTTCTTCTTTTCGGTCACTTAAAAATGACAGGGTCGTTCTCACCTCACAAGCCATACAAAACAGGCTGTAGGGTAGATTCCATCCAAGGGCCACAGTTTACCAACCTCTGTTCTACGTGCCGGAGTTTGCGTTTCTAGTAACAATTAACCAGTGGCCAGGAAACATTAGGATTTAATAACTTGTTCGAGCTCCCAATATCAAAAGGATGTATTTTTAAATGGCATGCAGAGAACGGGTTAAGCTGTGGCTTATGTGGCTTCTGCAGCTTTAGCCTGCCTGCCCATACAGGTGATTCCACATGTGCTAGAATTGGGGGGTGGGGGGGTCTCTGCCATGGTCTAACGCAGCTGGAACGGAAGCTGCAAGGGTTATGTGGTTGGTGCTACTGCTGTATTCCCAGGACATGGAGCCCTGCCTGGGAAGTAGTGGGCACTCACATCTGCTGTGGGTTCTCATTTGTCTTGGGCGCATCTACATCTTTTAAAATACGAAGCTCTCTAGCACTCTGTTTCACTCTGTCCATATAGAACATTCCGTGGTGTTTGTGTGTCAGGCACCACTCTGAGGGCTTTATGCAGTTCCTTATTACAACCCAGGTGGGAGGCCAAGACCATGCACCTGGTTAGGGAGAGCCAGGATTTGGACTCAGCCATCGTGGCTCTGGCACCAGGCCTCTTAGCACCCTTCGGGTGATGCCCTAGGACAGCTCATCCTGTGTCACCCTCAGGCTTCCAGCTCCAAACAGATTGGAAAGGATCTCCGGTTTTCACTTACGTCATTTTTCGAAGCCACATCATCCTCAGGGGCATCAAAAAGTATTCTAAGACAGACGTAGATTTGTCAAAACTACTCAGTGTGCCAAAAAACATTGAACTGTACACTTAAAATGGGTTTCTTTTATTGTACATAAATTGTGCCTCAGTAAAACTGATTTTTACAAGTATCCTCATCAAAAAAGTCAAACGTGATTTGGAAAGTTTTAATCAGAGAAGAAATAAAGTAGAGAAAGAAGCCTTCACTAATGAGAAAGAGTCCAGCTTCTTGGAGAAAAGTCACAATGGCTGTGTCTTCTGAGCTATTTAAAAAATCAAGAAGTTACTTGACTTTGATTTTCATCCCCCAGGGAAAGGAAAACCTCTTCAGCGCAAGGTGAAACCTCCTAAGAAGCAAGAGGAAAAGGAGAAGAAGGGAAAGGGAAAGCCACAGGAGGACGACCTGAAGGACTCCTTGGCTGATGACGACAGCTCCTCCACCACCACAGAGACCTCCAACCCGGACACAGAGCCTCTCCTCAAGGAGGTATGATGGGCTCCCAGCAACAAACGAGAGAAGGAAGTGTCCCCTGCGGCACGCGAGACACTGTCTCAGAGCTCAGGCTTTCTCTCTAATGTAGGCACGTGTTCCTAGGGATTCCTTCTCGGTGTGCCCAGGCTGCCCCGACAGTCACTGGCTCTCGGGAAGCAGCCACGGCCCCCACGATGGAGGGCTTCATTTCCCCCAGGCAGGAGCATCGGCAAGCATGTCGTAGTTAGAAATTGGAAACACTGCTTGAAAGTCAGGGACTGTCTGGAATAGTAACTACTCTGGCTCGTGACATTAGTTTCAAATTTTAAGTATCAGAAGAGGATGAGAAAAAAAGGATAAGAAGGATCTAGACCGTTTTAATTATATGGGACTTCCTATCTTATCACTGCTGGTACAGCGGGCGTCAGTAGCAGTCACTCCTCCCACAGTTAGGGCAGGGACTGTCCTGGAGAGAAAGGTGGACCAGGGAACGACCCCCAACTTCAGCGGTCACCCGGAACTGGGGACCCTGCTCGGCGCACATGACCCATCAAGAAAGCCGCCTCACTTCTCAAAGTCCTCAGCTCTCAGGGTTGTCACCAGTGTCAGATAATACTGCAAAATGCCTGGTACTTAGAGGCATTAGGTAAATGGAAGGTAAAGTTACTGTGGTGAACAAGTCTGAGACTGAGTGTATAAGTGCTATGCAGAAAAGTGAGGGCATAATTCTATTTTGGCATTTTTATTTTTAGATAAGTATATTCCAAATTTAATATGATCCTAATATAGCCTTTAATATTATAGGCCCGAATTTCTTTTTCAGTTTTAATCTAGTGACCTAAGGAATCATTTCTTAAAGATGTCTAACAGTGTTATCCGCATATGTTAATTTTTAAATGAAATTTACTTGTGACTTATTTTTCTTGTCAGCTCCCTTCCCCTTTGCATCAGGTCACATTGGTGGGGTGCCCTGTATGCCCTCAGTACAGTGCATAGTACTGGAGTTCTGTACTTTATTATATCCGAACAGCTTCCTTCAGAGAAGTAGAATGCCATCTACTCGTCTTTGAGTGGAATCCCGACGGTCTCAGTGATAAGAATAAGCATTTAGAAAGTATTTTCAGGGCAGGCTTTCTTCATGTTTCCTCACTTCCTTTCCTGCCTTTCCAGCTTTTCGCCTAACGCTTCTCTCCAGCTGACCCCGTCTGCCACCATTCTCTGTGCATCCCCTGACATCATTGTCCCCTCTCCGTTCGCTGCCTCCTTCTCCTCCCATCTCCTTCCCCACCACTCTGTGCCCTCTGTCCTCCCTCCTGATTGGTTTTTAGTCATCCTCCTCCGTGCTCTTGCATATAGTTTCTGTGCTTTTATCTCTTGATGACTGATCTGCTTGCCAGTTGTGTTTTCTTCCTAACTAGATAACAGACTTGATAGGTCACTGTCCCATTGATGTGTTTTCCAACCTTGTTCTACTCATTCATTCAAAAAGGAAGGCTTGAGTGGAGTATTACATGATTAAAAAAGGATGAGGTCTTGCTATCTAACCACATGGATGGAGGAGGTTAAGCTAGGTGAAAAATATCAGACTGAGAAAGACAAATACTGCCTGCTTTCACACATGTGTGAAACATAAAACACAAAACAAATGAATAAACAAAAAGCAGACTCAGACCCACAAATACAGAGAACAAACTGATGGTGGCCAGAGGAGAGGTGGGAAGGGGATGGGCAACATGGGTGAGGGGGAATCGGGAGATACAGGCTTCCGGTTGTGGACTGAATAAGTCACAGGGATGAAAGGCACAGCATAGGGAACGTGGGCAATCGTACGAAGGTAGCATCGTGTGGTGACGGGTGGGAGCTACACCTGTGATGAGCATAGCATAACAGATGTCAAATCACTATGTTGCACACTTGAAACCTAAGTAACATTTGTTACTCAAAATCTTTTTTAAGGCAAATTAAAATGAAAAAAAGGTATCAAGCACCTGAGTACCAGACCTTGTGCTTGGGAAGCGACAGAGAACAAAAAGACCATCTCTTTATCCTCAGAGAGCTCATGGTGTACAAAGTGCTTGATGAGTCAAGGGTTCAAGAAGTACTTCTTGAATAACTCAGAATAGTCTTATAAGTTGTGTGGGCAAGAGGGTGGTTTAGCCCTTTCTCTGGTTATTTACTCCTAACAGTTAAATAGATTGACCTGACATGACCTGGTAAAACCCAGGGTGCCTTAATGACCATAAATGGTGAAGCTGGGTGGTGTCTCATTGTAACTCGTGCCGTGCCCACAGCTGTGCTGTGTTGCTGAGCGTGTCCTTCTCCTGTCCGTCCCCCTGACTAGCCTCAGTGCCCCCCCGCACACCGTGCTGCTCCAGCTTTGTGCAACGGAGAACCAGGGCGTTTTCTTCCCAGTCTGTCCTCTGGGCGGTCCTCCCGCACATAAGTACATACCCATGCCACACGTGACTCCCGCAAGAGTTCGGTAAGACCTGAACAGATCTGAGCCCTGTTTGGGAGACCAGTCCCTATGCTCGGATGCCACAACAGTGTGGACTGGCTTGTAAACATGCGGCTTCCGTACTTCCCCGGCCAGTGACACAGCACAGCTGTGAGGTACTGCTCAGGCGTGGCCTTCTCCATGCAGGCTCCACTCGCAAGCCAGGTAAGGCAGCCCTTCTCTGCTCTGGTCAGAGCCCGTGAGCCATCCTCCTCCAGGGTCTCCAGCTGTCATATGTGTCTGCCTCCTGGTGGACTTCACGCTCCTTGGGGAAAGGGCCTAGGCTCCTGGGAGCACACCCACCCACCCCGGCCTAGCACCAAATGGGTGACCAGTAAGTGTCAGTTGAATGAGTGATTGAATAACGAAGCCCCTTTCGTTGACGGTGAATGGTTAGCATTAAACCCACTATAACACTTTCATGCTCACAGTGTGGCTCGTGAACACTTGGTGAACAGGTGTGAACACTTATTGCTGCCTGCGCTGCTTTCTGGCCTGGATTCTATCTGTACTTAGGATTAGCAACATTGCTAAAAGTGGAGGACTTTATATTGTAAAAGAGCAAGGTTTTACATACCCACCCCTGTGCTTAAAAACGAGAAGCTGATTTGCCCCTGCCACCACACACCCCAGGCAGAACATAAGTATAAATAAAATAACATTCTTTATAATTCAGGCTCGCCCAAACATAATAGCTAAAATTTTGACAGAGGCTAAAAAATTGACAGAACTACAGTAAAGCTAGAAAAGAGTTTATTCTTTTTGTACATATAACATGTTGTCTCTGCCTCCATATAGGACTGTATCATTTTTATTAATCCTTCTCATCAATTGTGCACATTTTTTACAGGATACAGAAAAGCAAAAGGGAAAACAAGCCATGCCTGAAAAACATGAAAATGAAATGTCTCAAGTGAAGCAAAAAAGCAAAAAACTCTTAAAGAAAGAAATCCCAACAGATGTGAAACCCAGGTAAGAAAAATTAACGTATGCAGAGAAATCAGGTGTACATAAGAAAGGGTGACTCGGGTCATGTTTTTGTGGGGGGTTGGTTACTGTGGGGTTTCTGCAGCAAAAGCCACGACTGCATCGTGTTCCTCCCGGGGTTTTTCTAATGCCTGGTATTGATTGGGGACCACATGCTGCTGCTGTCAGACATGGAAAAGGCAGAGTTAATGACTTGTTCTGAAAACATAAGATGAAATTTTAGATTGGTAATTTGTTCCCAGGCAGAGAGCCATTGCAGTTCTGGACAAAGGTGACCTTGATGGTTTAACCACAGATAGGGGCATAACTTTTCTCAAAAAGAGCTCTGAGTCTCTTCACAAACCCAGAGCTGCAATTGGGTTCTAGAATTTTGTGCCATAAAACTTGAAAGAATTTATTTTTACCTGAGAAATGCTCAGGGCAGGGGCACCTGCCCTGGGTGGCTCAGTCGGTCAAGTGTCTGACTCTTGGTTTCGGCTCAGGTCATGATCTCAGGGTCCTGGGATCAAGCCCCGAGTCGGGCTCTGTGCTCAGCAGAAAGTCTGCTGAAGATTCTCTCCCTCTCCAATTAAAAAAACAAAAAAAAAGCTCAGGGCAGATATCTCCTATCAGACAAGAATTAACTAGGAAATAACTAACTCCATTCCAGTCACCATGGAATAGAGTTCTGGTGGGCCCCACAGGGAAGACTTGCTGCAGAATGTTTCCTCAAGTGAATGAAGAAACTAAACTAGTAGGTCATTAACTAAGGTTACTTTCATTAACTGTAGATCGACCAAATAAGCTAATTTTAGTTTTAGCATTCATGCCTTTCATAGTTGATGATACAAAGTGGCCATCAGCATGGAAGCTATTTCCCTTCTTGTGTGATGAGTGAGCATTGACCTAGGAGGTTGAAGGAATTGTGTATAAATCACTAAAAGAAAGCATTGTTATCATTGGAATTGACCTTACATTTTTGGAAGGTCTGTTCTTACTCTGATTCTGGGAGTAATACGTGAGCGTTCCAGAAACACCAAAAAACTGGACTCTTTTCCCTGACAGCCTAACTCAGGCATGGGCAGTCTCTTCCATAGAACCAAGAGCTCCTAAGAAATTAAGTGTTAACTCCAGTGAAATGAAACCTTGTCTCTGAATTTATGAAATAATACAGCATGTGGCAGTCATTAATTACTAATGGAATATTTATACCTAAAATTCACTCTTATGTGCAAATTGTTATTGGATCCAATCCCACAGTTGGTTGAGAACAATCTGACCCAGCTAGAGGCAATGTCAAGTGGAGTAATGGTTGACACACTTGGATCTCTCCTGAGAGAAATCAACCTGAGGCACTAATTAGTGCTAACAACATTCTGGCACCCCGGGACTGGAATAACACTCTAGAGATTCTTCTTCTAGGCCTTTTAAAGCAGGCTTAGGTGATTGATCAGATATTCTTAAGTAAATGGGGCTAAAAAATACAGGATTACGAGAAACCATAGTTTTCATGGAAATCTTGTGAGAATAGAAAATCATCCTGTAATTCTTATCACAGATTTAAAAACCAACCTTCTAAAAATTATCATAACAAAACCATTCTATAGGTGACTTTTGCCAAATCTGCATGATTAGCCTGGATGCCCGAGCTGTCAGACATAATTTTTTAAACAGATAGTACATGTTAATTCTTACCTTCATCCCTTTTCCATTGACTTCTGCTGTATTCCAAATTTTTATGAAATAAATTGACCATTAGCAGAATTACCGTAGCAAAACCATTCCACGGGTGATTTTACCCATTCTGCACTGTGGATTAGCCTTGATGCCTGAGCTCAGAGACATAGTGTTTTTTAGACAAATACCACGTGTTAATTTTTACCCTTATCCCTTTTCCTCTTCTACAGTATTCTATTTTTTTTTTTATATATAAAATAAGTTGACCATTAGGAGATTTGATTTTGAAAATTTTGAAAATTTTATAAAAGATTTCACTTGAATGCTACTAACTTTGTAAGGGTTTTGAGTTCTCTGGTTAACAAAGCTTCAGGAGCCCGTTCTCTACTGGCTCTCCGTCAATTATTACAGGATAACTCCTGTCCTCTTGGTACACAGTTAAGAGAAAAATCGTTACCAGCCAAGACAGTTTAAGCAGTGTCCTCTGAATTGTCTTTTTAAGTTGTCTTTTATAACTGAAGAAATCCATATGCAACCTTACTCTTCTAATCTCCTTAATCTAATCTCTTTAAACTCACCAATCCTATTTTGTGTTTTTCCAAACTCAGGGATAAATGTATTAAAAGAGTCAGAATTCATTAGCACATCACTGAAATATGGAGTTAAACAAAGACTGGTTTTTATTTTTGTTTTCACAAGGAGTAGACCATATATTCTTTGATTTTTTTTTTTCTAATTTAAATTACATATAATGAATTATTAGTTTCAGAAATAGAGTTCAGGGATTCCGCAGTCTCATATAATACCCAGTGCCCTCCTTGACATCCATCACGCACTTACCCCATCCCCTCACCAGCAACCCTCAGTTTGTTTACTAAGAGTCTCTTATGATTTGTCTCCTTCTCTGATTTTGTCTTGTTTTCTTTTTCCCTCTCTTCCCCTATGATCTTGTTTTGTTTCTTAAATTCCATGTATCCATGATTATACAAAGACTGGCTTTTTTCATAACCAGAAATGTGGCCTCTCTGAATAGAGCCATTCCCTGTCTACACTGAGTTATGACAGTAAAGGCCTTGCACTGTCACTTAAGTAAAATCACTGCTAGTCCTTACATTAGTGATACCCAAAACTCCTGTGACCTCAGAAATGTCATCAGTGTGTTACTCTGTGATTCCACAATCTGCAGGATATAGATGCACTCTTAAAAAGAGATACCATTAATAAGGCATATGTGTGTTATCACCTTCTTTTGAAAGCTTTGTATGATTGGGAATAAAGGTTCCATTTATCAGCCAAAACACTGATTTTTTTTTTTTAAGATTTTATTTATTATTTGACAGAGATCACAAGTGGGCAGAGAAGCAGGCAGAGAG
>CM053610.1:51188743-51205497 GCA_028646535.1 Procyon lotor
TAAAAAAAAAAAAAATCTTTAAAAAAATAAAAAAAATAAAAAAAAATCTGTGGGCTTAGTTCACATTTGCTTTATCAAAAATTAGTCTTTAAATATTGTCAGTATTATCGGGATATTCTCTTATTTCTAGGCTACAAGACCCAATCCTGAAATGTTAAGGAATCTCTTTTCTTATAAATAGGGGGTGATAAAGCTGGAGCAGTGTCTCAGTCCTGGTCTCTGCCTATGCAGCCACCTCCCACCACACTCCCTCAAGTTCACTTCAAAAACTCATTTCCCGGGAGTGTGGAGCATGGCGGTGCAGTGGCAGAGACCCGGTCAGTTCATCTTGGCCAGCTTCCACACCAGGAAGTGAGTGGGCCTGGAGACTTCCACACCACTGTATATTAGGTCCAAGAGGCCAGGGAATGAAAGTTCCAGCTTAGGCACGAAAAGGATGTCTGTGGAACCAGGCCTGGCTCAGGACAGCAGCTGTCCCGTCATCCTTCTGGTGGCTGTTTACCATCACTTGACATGACTTAAATGTCATAATCTAAAATAATCTAAAATGGGGGCGGGTCTTCATAGAATAATTGTCCTCTCTACTACTCTGCTCTCATATTAGCACACTCAGCTCAGGGCCGTGGGCACCACCTTTCATATACTGGCCTCCAGACTTCTGGCTTCCCCCTTCCCCAGACAAGGGCACTGACTGTTTATTACGTGAGCAAAAATAAAGCCTGGCATCTGAACCACCTTACAGCTTTTCCGTTTTAGAAAGAATCATTTAAATTAAGTAAGCTCTTACCTATTTTACTCAGAACCCTT
The DNA here is from genome assembly GCA_028646535.1 of Procyon lotor. Classification (NCBI taxonomy): domain Eukaryota; kingdom Metazoa; phylum Chordata; class Mammalia; order Carnivora; family Procyonidae; genus Procyon; species Procyon lotor. Next base: position 51,189,551 of record CM053610.1, read on the forward strand.
TAAAAAAGATTTCTTGATAAAGATCATTCAGCTTAATTTTGGAAAGTATGAATCAGCAAAAATAAAATAGTTGTCTGACACCTTTTTTCTTAAGAAACCAACTAATTTTACAGTGGCACAGAGTTATGCTTTGTATAAATAGCCCCCGCCCCCCATACTTATAAATGACTTACTCAAAAATAACTCCTGCACAAGCCAGAGAGCTGAGTGTCTGTTTCATGGAAGCCGTTGTTGTTTAAGATGGAGGTTTTAAATAACACTGTCAATCAGAAGAGGAAGGACATGGAAGGTTTATGAAACTGTAACATTAATACTCTTGCCCGTAAACAGTGAATTTTTTCACATTGCTTTGCTAACCTGCCAAAAATTCTACTTACTTGGGTTAACAGAGCCCTTCGGATTTTTGGTTAGCTCTTTTACTGATTCCAAATCTAATACATATTTATTATAGAAAATTTGTGAAATACAGAGAAACAAAAGAGAAGAAAATGACTTTAACCTACTACTGTAGAAGTATTTGTAAAAAGTCTGTGTTAAAATGGGTTTGTTGATAATAATAATATTTATGTATTCTATCATCTGGAAGGTTTGAACCATTCTGACCTTTGAGATCTGATGTGAATTAGGACAGGTGGGCTGTCCCTGTCCCAGATCCTAGCAGAAACTGGCTGCCTTCCAGGAGTGAGAAGTTGGAGTAGCAACGGAACAAAGATGATGTGGTGCATAAGGTACCTGAAGGATAGGCTCAGGGAGGCCAGAGCGCTGCGTTGGAATCACACACCTAGGGTTGGGGCCAGGACAGGAAGTACCCTAAGGTGGAAAGTGCCAGAGACACACCCATTGTAGAACATGTACGTCAGCCAGTAAACTTCATCAGATTTTAATGAAAAGCAAGCTCTCTGCTCAGCCTTGGACCAACAGCTTTCTGGCCATCACCAGAATGGTGGTGATTACTGATAATTTTTGGAAGAATTCTCGTAAGGGGCCACCGGGTTCTCTCAGCTATGGCCCAGCCTTCACTGGAGGATGCCCTTCTTTGACCACATTAGTTATTAGCTCCTGTCCGAGGCCTTCCCAAGCCTCTGATTTGATCTTGATGGGCATTATAGACGCAGCTTTGTAAAGAACGTCCTGAGGACCCAGATAGTTACATTGCTCACACTGCTACCTCTGTAGGTCATCTGCCCATTTCTCCTGGAGACTGCTTCTCTCCCAGCAAATTTTAATGTTTTCTACATCTGGCTACAGAAACTAAAATAGCCCAGCAGGCCTCGCATTTTGCCTTGGACGGGAAGTTCAGAGCCAATTAGTTCTACTTGTAAATGTTTATTATGTTAAGCTTACCTGTGAATCTTTTAGAACACATATATACTCTAAATGAATAAACATAATGCTTAAATTTTTACCAACAGTTAACCTTGAGTTTAAGAATGAAGAAGATTCATCTCACCCTAGAGCTTCAGCAAATCTCTCAGTCCTGCTCTGCAGTGGGCCAGTGGATTTTCATAGGCAACCCAGGAACTTAGCCCTAGTTCATTTCTTGGTTTCTATGAGACAAATGTGCAGACCCTTTGACATTGTAAGTCTGAGACTTTTCAGAATCTCTGCATTCAAGAATCCCACTAGTAGTCCAGATAATGGGAGACCCATTCACAAGCAAAATGACTGCGTTTAGCAGCCCCCAAAACAGCATGTTTGTGCTAAAGGCTTTATACATACTATGTGAGGTAGGTGCTCCAGCCCATTCCGTAGTATCAAGTAATGGACCGCCAGTTCATCGTCAGAACTCAGAATAGCAAAGGATAAATCTGCAAGTGCTGCGTGTCTCCTGAACAGTCTTGGAAACATTTGGAAAGCCGCCAGTGTTGAGTTAGGACCATGGTGTCTGAGGAAGCCAGATTAGAAAAACGTATATGATAGAAATTGTATCGTGATCAGTGACTTCTACTCTCTGCTCCAGAACAAGGGCATAAATTTGAATTTTCCATCCATGATTGTCTTTCAGTTCTTTAGAGCTCCCTTATACCCCCCCATTGGAAAGTAAACAACGCAGAAATCTCCCAACCAAGATTCCTCTTCCAACCACATTGACGAGTGGATCCAAATCACGAAGTTCCCAGAAAACAAAAGGTATTTTCATTTGACCATGTAGATATTTTCATGATTCATTGTACTAGTAATTATCGGTTGTGCGTTACCAGTAATTGATTAGTAGTTATCAGTCCTGTAAAAGGATGTGGTGGTGTTCTCATCCTCATTAGAAGGTTCATTGAAACAGACCTGGAAGAAAGGAATTATCCTCCATTAATGATTTTTTTTTTCCTGATTTTTGTGTAGGTACAAATAAGTTAGTGGATACCAGGCCACCTGCCCTAGCAAAATTCCTCCCAAATAGTCAAGAACTAGGCAACACCAGTAGCTCAGAAGGTGAAAAAGACTCTCCACCCCCGGAATGGGATTCCGTGCCAGTTCACAAACCCGGCAGCTGTAAGTATGGGGATTTAGAAACCACGGTGCCCCGCTCGGGCAGGAAAACTCGACAGGGCGTATCGCTTTAAAAGGAGGCCTGGCATCTGTGGTCTGCTGGAGCCCCCGGCTACCAGCCAGAGCCCATTGTTCTGTAGGCTGCCGCCGGTTAAAGTGTCGTAGCTTGTCTGGCGGGGCGGGGAGTGTGGACACCAGAAAAACCAGTAGACAGTTCACATGAGGCCTCTTTTTCCAGAGCTGCTCGACCACATCACTTCCCAGGGCACAAAATGGGGAGACCCTTTTGGTCTCTCTCTGGAGCGGTGAACCATCCAAAGAAGTACTTCTTTCGGAAATCATTACCTCAGCCATTTTTTCCCTGACTAGTTCCTCATAACGTTTACAGTGTAATGATCATTTTTGTAAAAATTGTCTTCCTTCAGCTTGACCCACATCTTTTACATAAACAACCTGGGTGAAGGGTTTCATTATTTTACTCACTAGCTTCTTGACCTTGTTTGTCAGACTTGGCCTGTAGTAAATCATGACAGTAGCACGGGCTACTAAAATAAGATAGCTGTCCTCACCCTACAAACTTAGGACCCAAAATAGAAGACAACAGACACAAGCCAAGGGAGGGGCCTAATTACAGGAGTTTGGGGTCAAGAGAGGACCGGCTTGAGGACTGATCCATCTGCGGTGTTCGAGTGAACCCACACTTAGCCAGTTTGTGCCAAAGGGAAAATCAGAGTTGAGCAAGAGATGGTTTTGGGCAAAGGGGGATTAAATGAAGAGTGTGTGATTGGAGCCCTCAGTAAGGTGAATGAGGAAAAGAACTTGGAAATCCAGGAGCGATGTACACGGAGCATGGCACCTTTTTACGTTTTCACCTGTATAAATACACTTGCCCCCTATTTGCCATGAAAATTTGTCACTTTTTAATACTACTGTTTTACCTGGGATGAGAATGAGGCACCTGGGCAGGCAAGCACACACAAGGCAGAGAGGGGCCTGTCCCACAGTGGACAGTTCCCGGCTCTCTTCTTGGGGGTGAGGGGGAAAGTCAGAGAAGGTGTCATGCAGGGGGTGGCTAGGGAAGGATCAAGACAGTTGTGCAGATAGTGGCCCTACCATGTAGAGGTGATGTCAGACCCTGTGCCCCAGGGCCTTCCAAGGCAGGCAGAAAGCTGGGAAAGCAGAAAGAGCTTTGAGATGGGCCCTCCCTGAACATGGGCATCAAGTCAACAGACTACAGAGCGTATAAGAAAGGGATTAACCACATAATCAAAGGTGAGAGCTGGCGGAGAGGAGGCAAGGACAGGGAATAAGGGGCCAGCACCACTGGGGATGCACTGGAGATGGGGAATGAACGGCTGGCTCAGGCTTCAAGGAGAAGGGGGCTCAGCGTGGCGGTGCCAGGAGTGCTGCCTTGCCGCAGCCACGGAATGTGCAGCTCCATCCAGGCCCTGAACCCTGGGGGCTTGGGGAGAATCACGGGGGACGTGGAACCATCATGCCGAGCAGGCTTCCATTCTTTCTGGAGGTGAGCTGAAACAGACCATCCACAGAAGCTGCGAGTAGGGCAGGCTGTCCTGGCTGTAGCCGGGGCTTGCACGGGGCAGGAAGGGCCGTCCGGCGGGGCTGGGGTGGGAATGTGCCCGGGCGGAAGAGCTGTGCTGGGCAGGGATGGGAAGGAGGGTGGCAGGACAGGCCGTTGTGCCAGGATAACTGCGGGGAGGTGCGCAACCTCACGCCCCGGGAGCCCGTGGAGACTGAGCTCGCAGAGCCCCTTCCTCAGATTGCCGTGGCTGGGGCAGGATGCCGCCTCGCCGGATGATGCCGTTTTCTGAAAGAAGTCACGTGCGTTTCCTCTTAGTGCAGAATTAATATTTCACAGCAGGCTTTTTGTGTTTGAAAATGTTCAAACGGCTGTATACACGTCATCCTAGAGGGCAGCAGGGTGGGGTCAAGCCGTGGGACTCAGGGACGTTCGCCCGCCGCCCCGCACCTGCCTGGGCGGAAGTACAGGGACTCTGTCCGGCCCCAAGCACTGACCTTACCTGCCCGTCCCTGAAGGACGAGGAAGAGCCGCCTTCCCAGCCCGAGCTGGGGGAAGCTGTCCAGGAGCGTCCGGCGGAGCGCCGAGGGGAGAGGAGTCACGTAGGTGAATCCGAAAGTCTTAGGCAGAGAGATACAGGACTTCCTTTTTCCCTTTCAAACCTTTAAACGGAACACATGTAAAAGCTTTCTTGATGGCTGTTTCTTGGTTTTTTTTTTTAATATAGAAGCACTTAAGTGGTGCAAAAGTAATTTCAAGAGTAAAAATCAAAAAACACTTCATTAACGAGACCATTTATTTTTCATTTCCAGCTACTGATAGTCTTTATAAACTTTCTCTGCAAACCCTCAACGCAGACATTTTCTTGAAACAACGCCAGACCTCACCGACACCTGCCTCCCCCTCGCCCCCCGCCGCACCTTGCCCGTTCTCCGCCCGGGGCAGCTACAGCAGCATCGTCAACAGCAGCTCCAGCAGGTGGGTCCCCGGCTGCCCCCCGCCCTTCACAGAACCAAGTTCGGTAGATGCTCGCGCCCTGGAGTGGAGACGCTCAGTGGCCACAGCCCGCTGTCCTGTCCCACCGCTCCTGTTCTCTACCATCTTCTGCCCTTCCCGGGTGACCGCCCCCAACTGTGCAGCATCTAACTTAGCAGAATTACATTCTAATTCAAGAGCCAGTGGGCATCCTGAGTATTGAAGATCTACAGCTGCCCGATGCATTGAGGGCGGCTTTACAGGACGTTTGTTCGGCCCTTACGGCTGTTCCAGGGCAGGTCTGGCCCGCCCCTGGCCACCGCGAGATGTGCCGGGCGCAGAGGTGGCGGCCTTCTGCAGGCAGGCGGGACTCTGAGACAGCGCTCCTTCCCGGAGCCCCAGGGCCCCGCCGTGTTTGGCTAAATTGGTGTAACAGCAACCTCTGTGAGAGAGAGAAGCCGGACACGAGTTCTCAGCGAGTGTCAGCAGGCCCCCAGCACATGTGCCCCCCACCGCAAGCCCGGCCCTGTGCTGTCACCATCCCTGCTCCCTGACCCAACAGTCGACCTGCCCAGTTTTTCTCTCTTGCCAAAAAGCCAGGGAGCAGGCTGCCCTGCCTGAGGCCATCGCCGTACTGGGCCCCTTCCCAGGTCCCGACGGGGGCCGCACACTGGAACCCTGTCGAGTGGCATTGCCAGGGAGCCCTTGTTCTCCTCCTCGGCCCATGACCCAGTGGCTCCCTATCTAGTGTTCTTTAAAATGGGATTGCAGCTTCGCCAGCCCATAAATGCTCATCCTTGCCCTGGTCTCTTTCCTAGGGGCCTTCTGTTTTTACACCTTTCCCCCAAGTCCCGTAGGTCCCATCAGACGGCACAGTCTTGGGTGTGAGAGCATTTTAGATGAGACTAGGCTGTACTCGGGAGGCTGTCCTGGGCTATTTCCAGCTCTCCGTCAACACCTGGGCCCTGCTGCAGTGAGGGCACCGCTTGGGCTCGTCCCGGGGCAGCCACGCCGCCCAAGACCGGTGCCCCCAGCGGGCCTCCACCCCGGCCTGATGAGGAACGGCCCCTCTCTTTGCTTCTTCCTTCAAGTGACCCTAAAACCAAGCAGCCAAATGGAAGCAAACACAAATTGACAAAAGCAGCCTCACTCCCTGGCAAGAACGGCAACCCCACTTTTGCTGCAGTCACGGCTGGGTACGACAAGAGTCCAGGTGAGTGGCTTGGGCCCAGCTGTCACACCTGGGCTTCGGGCACGGGGGAATTGCCTTTGATTGATTCGGAGTCCATTGTTGCAGGCGGGAATGGCTTTGCTAAAGTTTCTTCAAACAAAACAGATTTTTCCAGCAGCCTTGGCATTTCACACACTCCTGTCGACAGCGATGGCTCAGACAGGTACGGTAGCCCATTCCTCATCACAAGAAAGCTTAAAGTCGGGGCTGGCCCCTTCCGCCCACGCCTGTGCTCCCCCGAGATGCCAAGTAGGCCATCCCCTCGGAGCTCTGGTCTGTTGGGTGGAAGCGGAAGGCCCGTGTGCTGTGCTCGCCCCGGTGGTCCCCCCGACAGAGGGCCAGGTGTGTGTCCGTCCTTCCCTGTCACAGTCTGTCTTAAGGAAGGATGTGAGCAGGCAGACAGGAGAACAAACAGTGCTTGAGAAGGAAATCGGAGCCGGCACTGGACAGTGTGTAGTGAGGTACCGGAGATGCCCCCCTCCCGACCCCGAGCAGCTCTCCCGCGCACGGTGACGTGCAGCGGTCGCTGCGGTTCATTTTCCCAGGTCAGTGACAGTCAAGACTGTCCGTGCAGCCCCAGCCCTGCCCGCCTTGCACTGAAAGGGAGGAGTCCTGGATTGGAAATTTTTAAAATAAATCTTCCGTTACCAAAAAGTCAACAAAGGAAAAAAAAAAAAGGTGTTCTCTCCGCAGAACACCTGCTTTGAGCCAAGCTCTCAGCTTCCCGTAGGCTAGGAGCTCAGAACCTCTCTGGGCCTGAACCCTTTGTGACACAGGAGCCTCTGTCTGCCATAGCCGAGAGCCCCTAGGTGAAGCAGCGCCGCTGTCCCCAAAGCCGTGTGTCATAGGCCTGTCCCCACTAACCAGTATACATCTCTGTGTGTTGCGTTTTCCTCCTGTAACATCCAGCTCGGGTTTGTGGAGTCCCGCCAGCAACCCCAGCAGCCCTGACTTCACACCCCTCAATTCGTTCTCGGCCTTTGGAAATTCTTTTAACCTAACTGGTGGTGAGTGTTTAACACTAGATCTGTAATAAGCCCATGGACAAAGAAGGGAAGATGAGGTCTAGTTTTGTGTAGAGAAACACACTGAACTAGGAGAGCCTTTTTTTTTTTTTTTTTTTTAAGATTGTATTTATTTGAGAGTGTGAGTGGGAGAACAAGTGGTGGGAGTAGAGGGAAAGGGAGAGGCAGACTTCTGTGCCAAGTCCCTGTGCTAAGCAGGGACACCGAGATCATGACCTGCGCCCAAGGCAGACACTTAACCAACTGAGCCACCCGCGGACCCCAAGCCTGTCGTTTAGTAGGCATTTCTAAGAGGCGCATTTCTTTGTCCTGGTAGTCGGGTACTGATAGAAGATGTGCAGGCTGGCTTTAGGGCAGCGGGGCTGTTGCCGGAGCCCAGGCCTACTCAGCCCCTGGTACGGTGGCCCACAACAAGGGAGGCCCCACAGGAAGCTCTCGAAAGGGTCCCCTCCTCTGCCCAAACGTCTGATGGAGCCAGCTCAGGGCCGGGAGTGCCAGTCGGCTTGTGTTCCCCAGTGTTTATTTAAGAACTTCAGGAGAGGACTCTGTGTCTGAAAGGAGACTCCTGGCCCCGATGGGCTCCTTACTTCGTGTCCCCAACGAGAGGCCGCGGTATGAGCTTTGCATTAGCTGCGGTCACGTTATCGACGGGGCCCGGTAAAGAGCTCAGATTGTGGGCCGTGCGCTTGAGTTCTGGAGAATGCCCCCATGCCCCGTCCTCCCCGGGCTCTGGTGGGAACTGGCAGAGCAGGTGGGGGGCTCTGAGCGAATGCCCCGTCTTATCCTAGGGGAGCGAGTATGGCGAAATAATACACACTTGATGGCTTTCTTATTTGCAGAAGTTTTCAGCAAACTTGGATTATCTCGGTCATGCAATCAGGCCTCCCAGAGAGGCTGGAACGAGTTTAGTAGTGGCCCTTCGTACCTTTGGGACTCTCCGGCATCGGACCCCAGCCCCTCCTGGCCAGCCAGTTCCAGTTCCCCAACCCACACAGCCACGGTGAGTGCTCGGGGCTCGGCCACACTGACGCTGTCAGGAAGGCCAGAGAGCAGCCTGGAAGGGCCAGGTTAGTTCTCCTATGGTCCGCATGGCCGTGACGTCACGTTCCGCCCAAGTGACCCACCCCTAGTCCTCAGCGGTCAGTCAGGAAACTATAGGAAGCACAGGTAAGTGGAGCCAAATCATACCGCAAGTCAGGCTGCAGGTGTGGCCGAGGGGGGCCTTCACCCCGTACGTCCTGTCGCCCCTCGGGCCCCTGGCGGCACGCTGCCGGAAGGCTGCAGCCGTTTTGCTTCTGAGGAGCACCTGTGTCTCTGTGTGAGCTTTTCCAGCGTACATTTGTTGGTTTTTCAGCTAAATTTTTCTGTCGAGATCATGTTCCAAAAAAGTATGCTCTCCGAGATAATTACTGGTTTCAGCTCTCACAGAATGATGACAGAAAGATACCCCGCTGTGATTCCTTCTTCATCCTCAGGAAAACTAAATTAGACAAGCAGGGTTGAAAGTAGATATTTTACCTTCTTCACTTGTAAGTCATTCTGGCTTCAGTTTTGAAGAATGGTTAAGCTGCTTTTAAAACAAGGGTCAGTAAGTATTTTAGGCCTCACGAGCCATCCTGCTTGGCCTCTGTTGCCCTCTGCTGCGGTCGAGCCAACGTGGCCGGACAGGCCCTCCCCCAGCGGGTGCGGCCGCGTCCCCGCAGCCCTCTGACTTAGCAACAGGCAGGGCTGGAGGTGACCCACTGCCTGTGTCCGGCAGCCCTGTACGAGAGCAGACCCAGGCGCTCAGGCTCCGAGGTGGCTGTCTGTGCGAGACCTTCGTTTCAAAATAAAGGTGAAAGCAGCTCTGGCCCAGCCCATCTTTAGCATAAGCGGCACCCGCGCGCCTGTCCGTCCTGACGCTCCATGCTGCTTGTTTTCTGTCTTGTCAGTCAATCCTTGGCAACAGCAGCAGCTTGTGGTCCAGCACTCCATTCAGCAACTCGATCTGGTCCAGCAGCCTGAACAGTACCCTGCCCTTCACCACTCCAGCCAACACGCTGCCGGGCATTGGCCTCATGGGCACGGAAAACTCCGCTCCTCATGCTCCCTCCACGGCCAGCCCGGCCGACGACCTGGGGCAGACGTACAACCCTTGGCGGATATGGAGCCCCACGATCGGAAGACGAAGCTCCGACCCTTGGTCCAATTCACACTTCCCTCATGAGAATTGAAATGAGGCGACAAAACAAGCAGAAGTGGGCGCCCCTCGTCTAGATCATGATACGCCGCTGTTTGAGACATCTTTGTAAGGCTCTTACTGCTGTAGCTTCCCCTCCCCACCCTCCTCATCTTTGCAAAACCGACTCAAGCAGGGCAGGCTTGTACCACTCGCTTCTTTCAGATCTTTCTTGCAATTATGATAATATGAGATTTGCTGTTGTGCTTTTAGGGAAAAGTCTGGACTCAGCCACAAACTCTAATAAGACCTGTACATCTGAAAACCTTAACTGCTATCAAGTCTCCACCACCTGTCTTCTTCCATCCTTTATTTATCTGTATGAACACAAATTTGACATTTACAGCTAAGGAAATAATTTGAGTTGATTCAGAAGTCCTGGCATGTGACAATTTTATTAAATTACCAAGTTTGGTTTTTAATAATTTCGCAATATTATGCACCAAGATCTAATTTTAAAAATGTATGAGGACTTTGTGCTGAAAAATACAGAGTATTTTTTTAAAATAAGGCTGTCTTGGTTTAAAAGCAGATTACAGAAATGTAAGTCAACTTTAAGAACAGTGAATGAATGTAAAAACATTCGGTTGAGACCATACGCATTTTCTGTGCTGTTTGTACTTGAGGTATGTACCATTTGTATACCTGAATTTATTTTAAAGATAAACCGAAATGCACATAGCCAAGTCTTGGGATACAAGATTGAATGTGTATTTCTTAAAAATACAACTTTGTGTTGTACTTTGAAATAAATGATGCTTTTTTCAAAAGCCTTGAATTGTGTGTGTGTCTCCTTTACAGCAAGAGGCATTCATTCATCACTGGGTCCCCCCCACCGCCCCCGAGTGTACCTTTCTATCCTTGCCTTATTCTATGCAGTTTGATTTATCGGGGCTGGAAACCCCTGTGGTCTAATTAAATCCCATGCCTTCCCATGGTGTTCACTGAAGGTCCTTGAGAGAAAATAACTGACACATCTAAAATTTATTCTTCCTTTTAATCAGAAGTGTGTTGACCCTTTTCCAATTTTCACATCCCCACAAATGCTCCGAAGGGTACCTGTAGAAACACCACAGACCGGGCACGTTGGGTACGCGGCAGTGCTCAGCCCAGCTGATGCTTTCACACAGTCTTGTCTGCTCCAACTTGCTTTTCTCCCCTGCTCATTTCCAGTCTATTTTCAAAGCCAGCCTTTGAACACTCAGCCTTGCGGGGTGACCGGGAGACACTAAACACAAATATTCTGTTGGAGGGCCATTACATCATGACGAAATTCAACCGTCCCCGAGGTCGGAGAGGTTCAGGTGAAACGTGCAAAATGAATTGGAGTCCGACCTCTTCTCTGCTTTACACCAAGGCTCAGTAGAACCAGCCATGTCGCTTTTCCAACCTGTGTGTTATCCCTCAGGGACACCAGATTCCTGTACGATCGGGGCTCAGGGCCCCTGGCAGACATGGCCCTCGCACAGCGATCTCCTGTGTGCACTCCTAAATCCGTGACACACTCGAGACTGGAGATGCTCTTTCCCCACCAAAGCAAATCAGGTGTTACTGAGCAATGGAAACAGGTGAGCTTTCTAGTAACCCTTATTTACAAGAGAAACAATTTGGTTCCAAACTTTACCTCAATAAACGTATCTCATTAAAGGCTCCCCAACTTCTTCATAAGAATCACCTGACAGGGGCGCCTGGGTGGCTCAATGGTTAAGCCTCTGCCTTCAGCTCAGGTCATGATCTCGGGTTCCTGGGATTGAGCCCCGAATCGGGCTCTCTGCTCAGCAGGGAGCCTGCTTCTCCCCCCTCACCCCCCCTCCCGCCTGCCTCTCTGCCTACTTGTAGATATCTCTCTCTCTGTCAAATAAGTAAAATCATTAAAAAAAAAAAAATCACCTGACACTCCCAAATGCCTTCCTCTTAAAAAAGTTCTAATTTCACCCCTGTTGCTTTTAGCAGCAGGATTGAGAAACACCCTACACATGAAATGAGGAAAAAACACAAGAGCTTCTGCTGTTACTTTGTTACTTTCCAGTAACTCTTCCAGGGGATGTTTGCCTGGAAACAGACCCACCTAACCTGAACTCGTGACAGGATTCAATCTAAGGGTTTATGGTCAAAAACTTGTTAACACAGTAGTTTGCTTTGCATGAAGCTGAGGTTGAATTTTAAAGTAAAAGCTTGGGGTGCCTGGGTGGCTCTGTTGGTTAAGGGTCTGCCTTTGGCTCAGATCCTGGGGTCCTGGGATCGAGCCCCACATTGGGCTCCTAGCTCAGCAGGGAGTCTGCTTCTCCCTCTAACTGCTGCTCCCCCTGCTCCTTCTCTCTCTCATTCTCTCTCAAATAAATAAAAATCTTTTAAAAATAAAAATAAAAGCTCTGGGGTACCTGGGTGGCTCAGTCGGTTAAGGATCCAACTCTTGATCTCAGCTCAGGTCATGATCTCAGGGTTGTGAGATCGAGCCTGGCGTTGAGCTTACTCAGTGAGAAGTCTGCTTGGGATTCTCTTCCTCTCTCTCTGCCCATCCCCCTGCTTATGCTTCCTCATGCTCGCTCTCAAAATGATAAATATTTTAAAAATAAACTAAAATGTAAATAAACTAAATGCTCCAATCAAAAGACACAGGGTATCAGAATAGATAAAAAAAAAAACAAGACCCACTTGTAAGAAGATATACTTCTTACAAGAGACTCATTTTAGATGCAACACCTCCAGATTGAAAGTGAGGGGGTAGAGAACCATTTATCATGCTAATGGCATCCCAAAAAGCAGGGATAGCTGTCCGTATATCTTACAAACTAGATTTTAAACCAAAGACTGTAGTAAAGGATGAAGAGGGACACTAAATCATAATAAAAGGGTTTATCCAACAAGATCTAATAACTCTTAAGTATTTATGCTCCTAACATGGGAGCAGCCAAATACATAAACCAATTAATAACAAAATTAAACACACTGATAATAATAGTAAGGGACTTAAACACCCCACTCACAGCAATGGACAGATCACCTAAGATCAACAAGGAAACAAGGGTTTTGAATGACACATTGGATCAGATGAACCAGATACATTCAGAGCATTTCATCCAAAAGCAACAGAATACACATTCTTCTCAAGTGCACATGGAACATTCTCCAGAATAGATCACACACCAGGTCACAAATCAGGCCTCAATGAGTTAAGAAAAAAAAAAAAATTATCCCATGCATATATTCAGAATGCAATGCTTTAAAACTTGAAGGCAACCACAAGAAAAAATTTGGAAGGAATGCAAATACATGGAGTTTAAACAGCATCCTACTGGGGCGCCTGGGTGGCTCAGTGGGTTAAAGCCTCTGCCTTCAGCTCAGGTCATGATCTCAAGGTCCTGGGATCGAGCCCCACATCAGGCTCTCTACTCAGCAAGGAACCTGCTCCCCCCTCTTTATCTGCCTGCCTCTCTGCCTACTTGCGATCTGTCAAATAAATAAATTTTTTAAAAAATTAAAGGCTATCCTCCTAAAGAATGAATGGGTCAACCAAGAAATTTAAGAGGGATGTGGAAAATAGACGGAAGCAAATGAAAATGAAAACATGACAATGCAGAACCTTTGGGAGGCAGCAAAGGCGGCCTTAACAGGGAACTACATAATACAGGCCTTTCTTGAGAAACAAGAAAAGTCTTAAACACACAACCTAACCTTACACCTAAAGGAGCTGAAAAAAGAACAGCAAAGCTTCAATCCAGCCGGAGGAGAGAAATAATAAAGATTCGAGCAGAAATCAATGATACAAAAATCAAAGAAACAGTAGAACAGAAAAATAAAACTAGGAGCTGATTCTTTAGGAGTTTGGGGGTTTTGTTTGTTTTGTTTTTTTAAAGATTTTACTTAGAGCGCTCCTGCACAAGTAGGGGGAGTGGCAGGCAGAGGCAGAGGGAGAAGCAGGCTCCCAAGCAGGGAGCCCAAAACACAGAGCTCAATCCCAAGATTATAATATTGTGACCTGAGCCAAAGGCAAATGTTTAACAAACTAAGCCACCCAGGTGCCCCAGGAGCTGTTTTTTTTTTTCAAAGAATAAGAACAAGCCCCTAGTCAGACTTATCAAAAAGAAAAGAGAAAGGACCCAAGTAAATGAAATCATGAATCAAAGAGGAGATCATAACCAACACCAAAGAAATACAGAAAAATTAGACTATTATGAGCAACTATATGCCAACAAATTAGGCAATCTAGAAGAAATGGATACATTCCTAAACTACCAACACTGAAACAGTTTTGAAGAAAAAGACAACCTGAACAAACCCATAACCAGCAAAGAAATTGAATCAGTAATCAAAAATATCCCAACAAATGAGTCCAGGGCCAGATGACCTCCCAGCAGAATTCTACCAAACATTTAAAGAAGAATGAATATCCATTTTTCTGAAACAGTTGCAAAAAACAGAAACGGAAGGAAAACGTCCAAACTCATTCTATGAGGCCAGCGTTACCTTGATCTCAAAATCACACAAAGAGCCCACCAAAAAGGAGAATTACAGACCAGTATCCCTGATGAACACGGATGCAAAAATTCTCACCAAAATACTAGCCAATGGGATCCAACAATACATTAAAAGGATTATTCAACACGACCAAGTGGGATTTATTCCTGGGCTGTAAGGTTGGTTCAACATCTGCAAATCAATTAATGTGATACAATACATTAAGAAAGAACAAGAACCATATGATACTGAGTGAAATAAGTCAAGCAGAGAGAATCAATTATATGGTTTCACTTACATGTGGAGCATAAGGGAAAACATGGAGGACATTGGGAGAAGGAAAGGAAGGGTAAATTGGGGAAAATAGGAAGGGGAGATGAAGCATGAAAGACTATGGACTCAGAAACAAACTGAGGGTTTTGAAGGGGAGGGGATGGGGGGGTTAGGTGAACCCCCATGGTGGGTATTGAGGAGGGCACATATTGCTTAGAGCACTGAGTGTGGTGCATGAACAATGAATCCTGGAACACTGAAAAAATAAAATTTTTAAAAAGAACCATATGATATTCTCAATAGATGTTAAAAAGCATTTGACAAAGTACAGCATCCTTTCTTGATCAAAACTCTTCACAGTGTAGTCATAGAGGGTACATACCTCAATATCATCAAAGCCATCTATGAAAAACCCACAGCAAATATCATCCTCAGTGAGAAAAACTGAGAGCTTTTCCCCTAAGGTCAGGAACATGGCAGGGCTATCCACTATCACCCTAATATTCAACATAGTACTAGAAGTCCTAGCCTCAGCCATCAGACTACAAAAAGAAATAAAAGGTATCCAAATCAGCAAAGAAGTCAAACTCTCCCTCTTTGCAAATGATATGATACTTTATGTGGAAAACCCAAAAGACTCCACTCCAGAACTTCTAGAACTCATACAGGAATCCAGTAAAGTGTCAGGATATTGATTTTAATCAATGCATAGAAATCAGTTACATTTCTACATACCAACAGCAAGACAGAAGGAAGAAAAATTAAGGAGTCAATCCCATTTACAATTGGAGCCAAAACCATATGATACCTAGGAATAAACTAACCAAAGAGGCAAAGAATCTATACTCATAAATCTATAGTTTTTAAAAATCTATAAAACTATAAAGTACTCATGAAAGCAATTGAGGAAGAACACAAAAAATGGAAAAACATCCCATGCTCATGGATTGGAAGAACAAATATTATGAAAACGTCTATGCTACCTAAACCAATCTACACATTTAATGCAATCCTGATCAAAATACCATCAATTTTTTTCAAAGAAATGGAACAAATAATTCAAAAATTGTATGGAACCAGAAAAGACCCCAAATAGCCAGAGGAATGTTGATAAAGAAAACCAACATTAGTGCCATCACAATTCCAGGCTTCAAGCTCTATTATGAAGTGTAATCATCAAGGCAGTATGCTACTGGCACAAAAACGGACACATAGATCAATGCAACAGAATAGAGAGCCCAAAAATGGACCCCCAACTCTATGATCTACTAATCTTCCACAAAGCATGCAAGAATGTCCAATGGAAAAAAAGTCTCTTCAACAAATGGTGTTGTGAAAATTGTACAGCCACATGCAGAAAAGTGAAACTGGACCATTTCCTTACACCACACACAAAAATAGACTCAAAATGGATCAAAGACCTTAATGTGAGACAGGAATCCATCAAAACCCTTGAGAACACAGGCAGCAACCTCTTCGACCTCAGCCGCAGCAACTTCTTCCTAGAGACATCACCAAAGGCAAGGGAAGCAAGGTCAAAAGTAAACTATTGGGACTTCATCAAGATCAAAAGCTTTTGCACAGCAAAGGAAACAGTCAACAAAACCAAAAGACAACTGACAGAATGGGAGAAGATATTCACAAATGACATATCAGATAAAGGGCTAGTATCCAAAATCTATAAAGAACTTCTCAAACTCAACACCCAAAGAACAAATAATCCAATCAAGAAATGGGCAGAAG
>CM053610.1:51205597-51215999 GCA_028646535.1 Procyon lotor
TATAAAAAGTGCTCAACTCACTCGGCATCAGGGAAATACAAATCAAAGCACAGTGAGATACCACCTCACACCAGTCAGAATGCCTAAAATAAACCAGTCAGGAAACGACAGGTGTTGGCAAGGATGCGGAGAAAGAGGAACTCTCCTACCCTGTTGGTGGGAATGCAAGCTGGTATAGCCACTCTGGAAAAAAGTATGGAGGTTCCTCAAAAAGTTCAAAATAGAGCTACCCTACAACCCAGCAATCGTTGTACTGGTGTACCCAGTAAATACTGGCTGTTTACCCTAAAGATACAAATGTAGTGATCCGGAGGGGCATGTGCACCCAAATGTTTATACCAGCAATGTCCACAATAGCCAAAGTAGTATGGAAAGAACCTAGATGTCCATCCACAGATGAACGGATAAAGAAGATGTGGTATACACATACACACAATGGAATACTATGCAGCCATCAAAAAAACGAAATCTTGCCATTTGCAACAAAAACAACGGGGATGGAACTAGAGGGTATTATGCAAAGTGAAATAAGTTAATCAGAGAAAGATGATTATCATATAATCTCTCTGATATGAGGAATTTGAAAGGAAGGGAAGGGGGTTGTGGGGGATAGGGAGGGAAAAAAAAAATGAAACAAGATGGGACTAGGGAGAGAGACAAACCATAAGAAACTCTTAATCTCAGGAAACAAACTGAGAGTTGCTGGGGGGTGGGGTGGGAGGGATAGAGTGTCTGGGTTATGGACATTGGGGAGGGTATGTGCTATGGTGAGTGCTGTGAATTGTGTAATACTGATAATTCACAGACCTGTACCCCTGAATCAAATAATGCATTATATGTTAATAAAAAAATAAAATAGGACAAAGCATTAAAAAAAAAAAAGAAATGTGGATTTATTCTTTAAAAAGAAACAACATAGGGTACCTGAGTGAATAAAAAAGGAAGACCCATCTATATGTGCCTACAGCAGACTCATTTCAGACCAAAAGACACATGCAGACTGAAAGTGAAAGGATAGGAAAACAATTACCATGCCACTGGATGTGAAAAGAAAGCTGGAGTAATAATCATTAGAAAAAATAGACTGTAAAACAAAACTGTAACAAAAGACAAAGAAGAACACCACATAACAATAAACGGAATAATCTAACAAGATGATATAACAATTATAAATATTTATGCATCCAACATGGGAGCACCCAAATTTCAAAGCAACTATTAACAGACATAACAGAAGAAATTGACAATAATACAATAGAAGATTTTAACACCCCACTTACATCAAGAGAGAGATCATCCAGACAGAAAGTCAACAAGGAAACAGTGACTTAGAATGACTCATTGGACCAGATGGACCTTACAGATATATTTAGAACATTCCATCCAAAAACAGTGGAATACACATTCTTTTCATATGCACATGGTACCTTCTCAGAATAGATCATATGTTAGGACACAAAACAAGTCTCAATAAATTCATAAAGATAGAAATCATATCATGCACTTTTTCTGACCACAATGGTATGAAATTAGAAATCAATCACAAGAAAATACTTGGAAAGAACACAAATACATGGAAACTAAATAACATGCTACTCAACAGTAAATGAGTCAATGAAGAAATCAAAGAGGACCAAAAAAAAAAAAAATACATGGGGACAAATGAAAATGAAAACAATGGCTCAAAATCTTTGGAATGCAGCAAAATCTTTTCTATGAGGGAATATTTTAACAATATGGCCCTACCTCAAGCAGCAAGGAAAATCTCAGAAAAAACTAACATTACACCTAAAAGAGCTAGGAAAAGTAGTACAAAGGCCACAGCCTATAGAGGAAAGAAAATAATATTAAAGCAGAAATAAATGAGAGAATTTAAAAAAAAATAGAATAGATCAATGAAATGAGAAGGTGGTTCTTTGGAAGCATCAACAAAATTGATAAACCTATAGTTGGCCTCATAATGGGGAGGGGGGAGGGAGGACTCAAAATCAGAAAAGGAAAAATAACAACTGATACCACAAAAATATGAATGATTATAAGACAATATTATGAAAAATTATAAGCCAACAAATTGGACAACCTAGAAAAAATGGATAAATTCCTAGAAATATATAACCTTCCAAAACTGAACCAGGAAGAAATAGAAAATTTGAACAGACTGAATTGAAGCAATAAATTTGAATCAGTAATGAAAAAATACCCAATGAATAAAAGTCCTGGACCAGATGGCTTCACAGGTGAATTCAACCAAACCTTTAAAGAAGAGTTGAGGGATCTCCAAAGGCAAGGAAAGCAAGGGCAAAAATGAACTATTGGGACTTCATCAAGATCAAAAGCTTTTGCACAGCAAAGGAAACAGTCAACAAAACCAAAAGACAACTGACAGAATGGGAGAAGATATTTGCAAATGACATATCAGATAAAGGGCTAGTATCCCAAATCTATAAAGAACTTCTCAAACTCAACACCCAAAGAACAAATAATCCAATCAAGAAATGGGCAGAAGATATGAACAGACATTTCTGCAAAGAGGACATCCAAATGGCCAACAGACACATGAAAAAGTGCTCCACATCACTCAGCATCAGGGAAATACAAATCAAAACCACAGTGAGATACCACCTCACACCAGTCAGAATGGCTAAAATTAACAAGTCAGGAAACGACAGATGTTGGTGAGGATGAGGAGAAAGGGGAACCCTCCTATACTGTTGGTGGGAATGAAAGCTGGTACAGCCACTCTGGAAAACAGTATGGAGGTTCCTCAAAAAGTTGAAAATAGAGCTACCCTATGACCCAGCAATCACACTACTGGGTATTTACACTAAGGATATTTACCCTAAGGATTTGTAGTGATCCAAAGGGGCATGTGCACCCAAATGTTTATAGCAGCAATGTCCACAATAGCCCAAGTATGGAAAGAACCTAGAGGTCCATCAACAGATGAATGGATAAAAAGGAAGTGGTACGTATGTGTG
Organism: Procyon lotor; assembly: GCA_028646535.1. Classification (NCBI taxonomy): domain Eukaryota; kingdom Metazoa; phylum Chordata; class Mammalia; order Carnivora; family Procyonidae; genus Procyon; species Procyon lotor. The sequence continues at coordinate 51,208,576 of CM053610.1, forward strand.
TGTGTACACACACACACACACACACACACACACACACACACACACAGGAATACTATGCAGCCATCAAAAATGAAATCTTGCCATTTGCAACAACATGAATGGAACTAGAGGGTATTATGCTAAGTGAAATAATTCAACCAGAGAAAGACAATTATCGTATGATATCTCTGATATAAGGAATTTGAGAGGCAGGGCGGGGGGTCGTGGGGGGTAGGGAGGGAAAAAAATGAAACAAGATGGGACGGGGCAGGGGGAAACAAACTATAAGAGACTCTTAATCTCAGGAAACAAACTGAGGGTTCCTGGGGGTGCAGGGGGGTGGGATAGGGTGGCTGGGTTATGGGCATTGGGGATGGTATGTGCTATGGTGAGTGCTGTGAATTGTGTAGTCTGGTGATTCACAGACCTGTACCTCTGAAGCAAATAATACATTATATGTTAATATAAAATTAAAAAAAAAAAGAAATCTGTTGCATTTCTATACACCAGTAACGAAGCAGCAGAAAGAGAAATTAAGCAACTAATCCCATCTACAATTGCATCCCAAACTGTAAAATACCTAGGAATAAGCCTAACCAAAGTGATAAAAGATCTGTATTCTGAAAACCATAGAAAACTTCTGAAAGAAATTGATGAGGACACAAAGAAATGGAAAAACATATCATGCTCATGGATTGAAAGAGCAAACATCGTTTAAATGTTTATACTTCCTAAACCAATCCACACATTTAGTGGAATCCCTGTCAAAATACCACCAATATAGATCTTATACATATTTCATCGGATATCAATTTTTGTATGCTACTTTTTTTTTTTTTTATTTCAAGTTCCCAGTGTTTTTCGCTGGCATATAGGAAAGCAATTGACTTTTGTATACTAACTTTTATCTTGAAACCTTGCTATACCTGCTTTCTAGTTCCAGGAGTTTTCTTTTATGATGGGGGAGGGGTGTTTTGGTTGGTTGATTCTTTGGGATTTTCTACACAATCATTTCTGTGGGAAAAAATTCTGTTTTTCCCTTTTCGATCTCTTTTATTTCCTTTTCTTGTCTTATTACACTAACTAGGACTTCCAGGATAATGGGAATGCCAAAGGTAAAATACAACATTCTTACCTTGCTCTCCATCTTGGGAGGTAAGTATCCAGATTCTTGCCATTAACCTTTTATGCTAACTGTAGTGTTTGTTAAATAAGTATTTTTTAGGGTAGTTTTAAGTTCACAACAAAATTGAAGGGAAGGTATAGAGATTTCCCATATATTCCCTGCCCCAACACATGGATAGCCTCTGTCATTATCAACATTCCCAATCAGAATGGTATCTTTTTTATACTTGATGAACCTACATTGACACATTATAATCACCCAAAGTCCATAGCTTACTTTATGGTTCCTTCTTGATGTTGTACATCTATAGGTTTGGACAAAAGTGTAATGACATGTATCCATCACCATAATATCATAGAGTATTTTCACTGCCCTGAAAATACTCTGTGATCCACCATTCATCTCTTCTTATCCCCAGTCCCTGTCAACAACCTAAAGTATTACTGTCTCCATAGTTTTGCTTTTCCCAGAATGTCACAAAGCTGGAATCATACAGTATGCCATTTATTTTAACTGGCTTCTTTTACTTAATATTTAAGGTTTCTCCATATCCTCTCATAGCTCAATAGCTCATTTGCTTCTAGAACTGAATAATATTCCATTGTCTGGATGGATCACCATTTATCCATTCACCTATTGAAGGACATCTGAGTTGCTTCCAAGTTTGGTAATTGTAAATAAAGCTGCTTGAAATGTCATATACAAGGTTTTTGTGGAGACGTGTTTTCAACTCCTATGGGTTAAATACCAAGGAGCACAATTGCTGGATGCTATGGTAAGAGTCTTTTTAGTTTTGTGAGAAACCACTAAACTATCTTTCAAGGTGGCTGTACCATTTTTCATTCCCACCAGCAAGAAGTGAGAGTTCCTACTACTCCACATCCTCAGCTCCACATCCACCAGCATTTGGTGTTGTCAGCGTTCCAGATTTGGAAAATTCTAATGAGTGTAGTGGTGGTATGTCATTGTTATTTTAATTTGCATCTTCCTGATGATATGTGATGTGGAGCATCTTTTCAGATGCTTTTCATTTACCATCTGTGTATCTTCTTTGGTAAGGTATCTGTTAAGATCTTTGGCCCATTTTTTAATCCAGTTATTTGTTTTATTATTTTTGAGTTTTAAGAGTTATCTGTGTATTTTGGATAACAGTCCTTTATAAATGTGTCTTTTACAGATATGTTCTCCCAGCCTGTGGCTTGTCTTCTAATCCTCATGACATTGTCTTTCACAAAGCAAAACTTTTTAATTTCAATGCAGTCCAGCTTACCAATTATTTATTTCATGGATTGTGACTTTGGTGGTATATCTAAAAGAAAATCACCATACCCAAGATCACCTAGGTTTTCTCCTATGTTATCTCCTATGTTATAGGTTTCTCCTATGTTATCTTCTAGGAATTTAAGATTTGCATCTTTTTTTTAAAGATTTTATTTATTTATTTGAGAGAGAGAGAGAACATGAGAGGGGAGAAGATCAGAGGGAGAGGCAGCAGACTCCCCATGGAGCTGGGAGCCCAATGCGGGACTCAATCATGGGACTCCGGGATCATGACCTGAGCTGAAGGCAGTCGCTTAACCAACTGAGCCACCCAGGCGCCCAAGATTTGCATCTTATATGTAGGTCTGTCATCTGTTTTGTGTTAATTTTTATGAAGGATGTAAGGTCTACGTCTAGATTCATTTTTTGGCACGTGGATGTCCAGCACCATTTATTGAAGACTATCTTAATTGCATTGACTTTGCTCCTTTGTGAAAGATCACTTGACTATGTTGATGTGGGTCTATTTCTGGGCACTTTATTGTGTTCCATTATCTACCTGTCTCTGATTTCACCAACACCACACTGTCTTGACTACTGTAGATTTGTAGTAAGTCTTGAAGTCAGGGGATGTCAGTCCTCCAACTTTATTCTTCAATACTGTGTTGGCTATTTGGGGTCTTTTGTCTCTTCCCACATAAACTTTAGATCGTTGATATCTACAAAATAACTTGCTGGGATTCTGATTGAGATCACATGGACTCTTTAGATCGAGTTGGGAAGAATTTAGATCTTTTTTTGTTTTATTTAAATTCACGTTAGTTGATATATAGTGTATTATTCATTTCAGGGTAGAATTTGGTGATTCATCAGTTGCCTATAACACCCAGTGCTCATTACATCAAGTGCCCTCCCTAATGCCCGTCACCCAGTTACCCCATCTCCCCACCCACCTCCTCTCCAGCATCCCTCGGTTTGTTTCCTATAGCTAAGAGTCTCTTATGGCTTGTCTCCCCCTCTGTTTTTATCTTATTTTTTCCTTCCTTTCCCCTATGTTCCTCTGTTTTGTTTCTTGAATTCCACATGAGTGAAATAATATGGTATGTCTTTCTCTGACTGATTTTGCTTGGCATAATGCATCCTAGGTCCATCCACATCATTACAAATGGCAAGATTTCACTCTTTTTGATGGCTGAGTTATATTCCATCATATATATATATATATATATACGCACATTTTTATCCACTCATCTGTTGATGAACATCTGAACTCTTTCCATATTTTGGCTATTGTGGACATTGCTGCTAAAAACATCAGAGTGCATGTGCCCCTTTAAATCACTACTTTTGTATCCTTTGGGTAAATACCTAGTAGTGCAGTTGCTGGGTTGTAGGGTGGTTCTATTTGTAACTTTGTGAGGAACCTCCATACTGTTTTCCAAAGTGTTTACACCAGTGTGCATTCCTTCCAACAGTGTAAGAGGTGAGCTGGGAAGAACTGACATCCTGAGAATACTGAGACTTCCTATCCATGAATATGCAGCATCTCCATTTACTTAGGATATGCACCAGTTTTGTTTGTTTTTTGCTTGTTCTTTAAGTGCAGGGCTTGAACTCACAACCCTGAGATCACGACCTGAGCTGAGATCAAGAGTTGGACGCTTAACCAGTGGATCCACCCTGAGGTACATCAGTTGTGATTTTCTTCATATAGATCTTATACATCTTTCTTTAGACTTATACCTCAATATTTCATTTTGGGCAGTACTAATGTAAATGGTAATGTGGTTTTTTTTTTTTTTTAATGGTAATGTGTTTTGATTTCAAATTCTACTTATACAGTTCAGGTGTACAGGAAAGCGATTGATTTTTTAACCTTGTGTCCTGAAACTTTGCCATAACTGCTTACTAGTTGCAGGATTTTGTTTTTGTTGATTCTTTTGGATTTTCTGTATAGACAGTCACATAGCCTGCAGACAATGGCTTTTTTCCCCCCAATATGCAGCACTTTTTTCTAAGATCTTATTTATTTGTCAGAGTGAATGCACACAAGCAAGGAAAGTGGCAGGCAGAGGGAGAAGCAGGCTCCCCGCTGAGCAAGGAGCCCAATGCAGGACTTGATCCTAGGACCCCGGGATCATGACCCGAGCTGAAGGCAGACGCTTAACTGACTGAGCCACCCAGGTGTGACAGACAATGACACGTTTATTTCTTCCTTCCCAATCTATCTTTTGTTTCCTTGTGTTGTCTCCTTACACTAACTAGAACCACCAGTGTACTGGTCAAAAGGAGGGAGGAGAGGAGGTGTCTTTGCCTTGTTCCTGTCTTAATGGGAAAGGTTCAAGTTTTTCACTTGATGTTAACTTTAGGGGCTTTTTAAAAATATGTATGTAGATATTCTTTACAAACTTGAAGATATTCTCCTCTGTTCCCAGTTTACCAAGACTTTTCATCATGAATGGGTGTTGGGCTGTAGGTTTTCATGTATGTTCTTCACCAAGTTAGGAAATTCCCATCAATTACCAGTTTGCTGGGTTTTTATCATGAAGAGGTACTGGATTTTTGTCAAATGCTTTTTTGCCATCAATTGATATGGCTATCTGATTATTATGCTTTAGCTTATTGATGTTGGTGGATTATACTAATTAATTAAAAACTTGAATTAGCCTGATATAGCTGGAATAAGTCCCACTTGGTTGTAGGACTGTCGGATTCAATTTGCATCCATGCTCATGAGAGATACTGCTCTATAGTTTCCCTTCTTCTAAGTTTTTTTTTTTATCTAGTTTTGGTATCAGGGTATTGTTGGCCTCATAAAATGAGTCCAAAATTGCTCCCTCTGCTTCTACTTTCTAGAAGAGATTGCAGAGAATTGGTATCATTTCTTCCTTAAATGTTTGGTAGAACTCACCAGTGAAACCACCTTGGTCTGGTGCTTTTTCTTTCTTTTGAAATGTTATTTAATATTGCTTCAATTTCTCTAATTGTATAAGAAATTAAGATTACCTATTTTTTCGTGTGAGTTTTTGTAATTTGTGTGAATAAGTGTTAATCATTAGTGATAAAGAAGTTTCATTACTGATATTAAAATTTGTATTTTTCTTAGCCTGGCTTTATCAATTTTGATTGAAAACCTTTATCAAGGGACGCCTGGGTGGCCCAGTGGGTTAAAGCCTCTGCCTTTGGCTCAGGTCACGGTCTGAGGGTCCTGGGATCGAGCCGAGCCCCATATTGGACTCTCTGCTCAGCAGGGAGCCTGCTTCCCTCTTTCTGCCTATGATCTCTCTGTCAAATAAAATCTTAAAATAAAAGCTTTATCAATTTTATTACATTTTCACAAGTTTTTGGCTTTGGTGATTTTCTTTATCGTTTTCAATTTTTTGACTTCTGCTCTAACTTCTATTATTTCTTTTCTTCTGATTGCTTTGGGCTTCAACTGCTCTTTTTTTCCTAGCTCCCTAAAGTGGACACTTAGATTATTGATTTTAGATATTTTTAATTTTCTAAAATATGCATTTAATGTTATTAAATTCTCTCCAAATACTGCTTTTTTCCCCTCCCCCCAATATTTGATGTTTTAAGTTCATTCAATTCCAAGTTTTTTTTCATTTCTTGTGATTTCTTAAACCGATGGGTTATTTAGAAGTGTGTTAGTTTCCAAATATGGGGGATTCTCTTTTCTTTGTTATTTTTAGAAATTAAACATTGGCCTTAAAGTGCTACAAAGCTGTACTTTTTATCAAGTAAGAACCAGAAATTACTTTTAGAGTAACATGGATCTTGGAGCATTCATACTGTACAAGTTTTCCATTGAAATTATGATACGGTTTCACTTACGTGTGGTGCATAAGGAAAAACATAGAGGACATTGGGAAAAGGAAAGGAAGGGTGAACTGGGATATCAGAGGGGGAGATGAACCAGGAGAGACTGTGGACTCTGAGCAAAAATTGAGGGTTTTGGAGGGAAGGGGTAGGGGTTGGCTGAGCCCGGTGGTAGATGTTGAAGATGGCACGTATTACATGGAGCACTGAGTATAGTACATGAACAATGAATCTTGGAACACTGAAAAAATAAAATAAAATAAAAATTAAAAAAAAAATTCTAAGAAAATGCCACTTAACTACTTCATACCAGATAATAGAGAAGGAAAATGCCCACACGACCCCAGAACACTTTCTACATGCCCCATACAGCCCAGAGCGCTGTGATCACAAAGGGGTCAGTCCAACATAATCATTAACTTTGAAAGACCATTATTTCTACCTAATAGACAGTAACATTCCTGCAGTTCAGCAGACCAGGCCTTGGCGAGGGTGAAGAAAAATCAGATTATTCATGGCTTATTTTCTTGAGTGATTTCTACTTTCCTCCTTACCACAGGAAATTCCAAACAATAAGAAAAGGCAAGGTAAAGAAATTAGGAAAAGGAAGAAGAACTACTTATGACATAGTAAAAACAAAATGAGCCTCATCTTGATTACATAAAACCTGCTATAAACTTTCCAAGCAGGCTGAGTTTTTAGTCTTTAATTACAAGTACTGTACCAAAACAGCAATTACGAGGAACTGCCTTCCCATGTCGTGGCAGCATTGGGTTTAAGTCCCATCATCAACATCATCAATAATTATTTCCTTACTATTGCTTTCTCCCCTCTCCTTATGAATTAGTAATAGGCTAAAATAAATTCATTTCCATGAATTTGAAAATTTCACTCCCAATCTTGTATGCTACCTTATTATAAATATGATTAATTAATAAGGAACTCAGATGTCACCTCCAGCTTTATTGCAACACATACTTTCCAAATCATCTACTTCCACAGGATCTCTGGTACCGTTAACAACCGACATGTCAGTTTGATTTCAAATTATTTATCCTTAGATTCTTTTTTCCCAGACCATAAAATATACATCACCTTCTCTGGGACACTGCACATCCGTTCCTTCTGGAAATCTTAAACTGAGGAGTTTCTACAATCTTCCAGAAGCTACTAACTTATGATTCTTCAACACAATTTTTGGTCCTCAATCCCTAAAATGACTAATCTTTTAAAAAAA
>CM053610.1:51223378-51245826 GCA_028646535.1 Procyon lotor
ATCCCCTTTAGCGTCAACTATCTTCCCAAGGTGCCATCTGTGCGTAGAGCCCCAGATCCCCCCAACGTGCACCCACTTTAGTTTTAGCTATCCTGCCAGGATACCCTCTGCTCAGAGACCTCCTGGTCCACATAGCACCGCAGCTCCAACCACCTTGCCGGGGCTGCACTCATTTCAGCTTCAGCTGCCTACCAGGGTGCCCTCCACACAGAAACCTGAGACATTCTTGCCTGCATCTACTTCACCTTTAGCGGTCTTGACGGGGTGTCCACTTCATGGGAAACCCCAGGGTCCCCATCCCATAGCAGTCACAGCTTCAGCCTGCAAAGTCACCAACCACATGCAGTACACATAGGGGACAACCATACACGAGACCACCTCTTCAAGTTTAAAAGAAGTTCCACCTAATCCATGGAAACACAGAAAGTCAAGCAAAATAGGGAGATAAAGGAATAGTCTCTAAAAGAAATAACAAGAAAAAAACTCAGAAAAACTAAGTGAAACAAAGATAAGCAATATGCCTGATAAGGAATTTAAAGTAATAATAAAGATACTCACTGGACTGGAGAGAAGACACGAAGAACTCAGACTTCCAATAATGAGATACAATATATAAAAAAAGAACCAATCAGAGTTGAAGAATACAAAACTGAAATAAAAAACACACTAGAGGGGGACAGCTGGATGACTCAGTTGGTTAAGCATCTGCCTTTGGCTCAGGTCATGAGCCCAGGGTCCTGGGATAAAAAAATAAATAAATAAAATGAAACAAAACCAAAAAAAAAAAAACCACCTTTTTTTTTTTTTTAAGGCTGGGGTTGCAATGAATGCTAACCAGGGGTGTCCTAGTGTATATTGTTCTGTGGCCACTTTGGTGGGGCAGCTGGGACTGGTGTGAGCTATGAACCCAGTGTTCACTGAGGCAGCAGGCTGGTTAGACTGGCCGGGCTGTGCTCTAGTCTTTGTCCCCACAGACAGACTCTGTGGGGAGTCTGTTTCTCCCTCTCCCTCTGCCCCACCCCCATGATCATTCTCTCTCAAGAAATTTTTTTAAATCTTTAATAAAACACACACACACTAGAGGGAATCAACAGTCCACTAGTGGATGCAGAGGAATGAATGAATCAGCAATGTGGGAGACAGGGTAATGGGAAGCACCTATGATAAAGAGAGAAGAAAGGAGAGGGGGGAAGGGAGAAAGGAGAGGGGGGAAGGGAGAAAGGAGAGGGGGGAAGGGAGAAAGGAGAGGGGGGAAGGGAGAAAGGAGAGGGGAAGGGAGAAAGAGGAAGGAAGAAGAGGGAGGGGGAGGGAGGAAGCGGGAAGGAAGGGAAGACAAAGGAAAGGAGGGGAGGAGGATGGATGGGAAGGGAAGATTTTTTTTTTTTTTTTTTAATGAGGATAGGTTAAGGGATCTCTTGGACAACATCGAGTGAATAAATATTCACATTATGGGGGTCCCAGGAAGAGAGAAAGGGGACATAAAACTTAATTGCAGAAATAATAGCTAATTATTTCGGTCCAGGTCCAAGAAGCATAGAGAGTTCTGAACAAGATGAACCCAGGGAGGTCCACACCAGGACATATAATAATTAACACATCAAAGTTTAAAGGTACAGATTATTTTAAAAGCAGCAATAGAGAAGCATAGAGACAAAGAATAAAAATATAATGACCCAAAAATCTTTGGGACTCAGCAAAAGTAATTCTGAAGGAAATATGTAATGATATAGGCCTACAAAAAGCTCAAATAAACAACCTAAACTTACACCTAAACAAAGTAGAAAAATAATAAATTCCCAGGTGAGTAGAAGAAGAAAATAACAAGGATCAGAGCAGAAATAAATGACACAGAGACTAAAAAACAATTTAAAAAGAGAACAAATCCAAGAGCTGGTTCTTTGAAAAGTTAAACAATATTGATAATCCCTTAGCCAGACTCATCAAAAAAAAAAAAAAAGAGAGAACCCAAATAAGTAAAATCAGAAATTAGAGGGAAGTAGTAACAACTGACATCACAGAAACAAAGAATTATAAGAATATTACAAAAAATTATATGCCAACTAATTGGACAACCTAGAACAAACAGATAAATTCCTAGAAGCTTACAATCTTCCCAAACTGAATTGGGAAGAAATAGAGAATTTGAACAGATTGATTACTAGCAATAAAATTGGGTCAGTAATCAAAAAATAAAGTAAAAGTCCAGGACCAGATGTCTTTGCAGGTAAAATCTACCAAACTATTGCACAAAATAGAAGAGGAAGCTTCCAAATACATTCTAAGAATCCAGCATTACTCTGATACCAAAACCAGACAAAGACACTACAAACAAGAAAACTACAAGCCTTTATAAACATAGATGCAAAAATCCCTAATAAAATATTAGCAAATCACATTTGACGAAACATTAAAAGGATCACTCACAACAAATCAAATGGGATTTATTCTCAAGATGCAAGAACGATCGAATGATCACAACTCAGCCAATGTGATACACCACATCAACAAAATGAAGGATAAAAATCATATAGTCATCTTAATAGATGCAGAAAAAGAACTTGACAAAAATTCAACATTTTCTCGTGGTAAAACTCAACAAAGTGGGTTTCGAAGAAACATACCTCAACAAAATGAAGGTCATATGTGAAAAACCACAGCAAAGATCTTACTCAGTGGCGAAAAGTGAGAGATTTTCCTCTTAGACCAGAAAGACAAGGATGTCTACTTTTGCCACTTGTATTCAACATAGTACTCAAAGTCCTCACCACAGCAATCAGACAAAAGAAAAAGAAATTAGAGGCAAACATATTGGTAAAGAAGAAGTTAGTTTGTAGTATTACTATTTGTCACTATTCATAGATGACAGGATACTATATATAGAAAACCCTAAAGACACAGAAGGCATGAATATACATTTTTCTAAAGAAGACGTATAGAGGGCTAACAAACACATGAAAAGATGCTCAACATCACTCGGCATCAGGGAAATACAAATCAAAACCACAATGAGATATCACCTCACACCAGTCAGAATGGCTAAAATTAACAGCGCAGGAAAAAACAGGTTTTTGAGGATGTAGAGAAAGGGGAACACAACACACAATGGAATATCAAAAGGAATGAAATCTTGGGACGCCTGGGTGGCTCAGTCCATTAAGCGTCTGCCTTCAGCTCAGGTCCTGATCCCAAGGTCCTGGGATTGAGTCCCGCAGCTGGCTCCCTGCTCGGTGGTGAGTCTGCTTCTCCCTCTGCCACTCCCCCCGTTTTGCTCCCTCTCTCTCCACCCCCCTCCACAAATAAATAAAATCTTTAAAAAAAAAAATGAAATTTTGCCATTTGCAACAACATGGACAGGACTAGAGAGTATTATACTAAGCAAAGTAAGTCAATCAGAGAAAGACAAATGCCATATGATTTCACTCATATTCATACCATATGAATTTAAGAAAAAAACAAACACGGCGGCGGGTGGGGAGGAGGAGGAAGGGGGCAAACCAGGAAACAGACTCTTAACCAGAGAGAACAAACTGAGGGTTACTGGAGGGGAGATGAGTAGGGGGATGGATCAAATAGGTGATGAGCTGAAGAGGGGACTTGTTATGTTGAGCACTGGGTGTTGTATGTAAGTGATGATTCACTAAATTCTATACCTGAAACTAATATTACGCTCTATGTTAACTGGAATTTAAGTAAAAACTTGGGGAAAAATATGCCCCCCCCAAAAAAAAACCCTAAAGACACCAAAAAACTACTAGAATAAATGAATTCGGTAAAATTGTAGAATACAAAATTAATATCCAGAGGTCAGTAGCACTTCCATACACTGATAATGAAGTAGCAAAAGAGAAATTGAGAAAACAACTATTTACAATTGCACCAAAAAGAATAGCTAGGAATAAACTTAACCAAAGGGGTGAAACACCTATCCTCTAAAAACCATAAAACATCAATAAAAGAAATTGAAGAAATAAAGGAAAAGATATTCCAAGCTCACAGATTGGTAGAGGGGTAGAAGTAATATTGTTAGAAAGTCTGTTACCCCCAAGCAATCTACAGATTCAATGCAGTCTGTCAAAAACAAAAGCGGCATTTTTCACAAAAGTAGAATACTACTACTCAAATTTGTATGGAACCACAAAAGACCCCAAATAGTCAAAGCAGTCTTGAGAAAGAAAAGCAAAGCAGAAGGTATCACAATTCCAAATTTCAAGACATACTACAAAGCTGTAGTAATCAAAGTATCATGGTAAAAAAAAATTTTTTAACTAAAATAATAGCATGGTAATGACAGAAGCATAGATGTATAAAGGGGCACCTCAGTGGCTCAGTCTGTTAAGTATCTGCCTTTGGCTCAGGTCATGATCCCAAGGTCCTCAGACTGAGTCCTGCATCAGGTCCCCTGCCGTGCAGAGAGCCTGGTTCTCCATCTCCTTCGTGTGTGTGTGTGTGTGTGTGTGTGCGCGCACGCCTTCTCTCTCTCTCTCAAGTAAATACATAAAATCTTTTTTTTTTTTTTAAAGATTTTATTTATTTGACAGCGAGAAACACAGCGAGAGAGGGAACACAAGCAGAGGGAATGGTAGCGGGAGAAGCAGGCTTCCCGCAGAGCGGAGAGCCCGATGCGGGGCTCGATCCCAGGCCCCTGGGATCTGACCTGGGCCGAAGGCAGACGCTTAACGACTGAGCCACCCAGGCGCCCCGTAAATACATAAAATCTTAAGAAAAAAAAAAAAAGGAATAGATGCATAGGTCAATGGAACAGTACAGATAACCCAGAAATAAACCCAGGCTTGTATGGTCAATTAATCTAGGACAAAGGAGGCAAGAATATACAATGGGGGAAAGAAAATCTCTTCAATAAATGGTTCAGGGAAACTGCACAGCTACATGTAAAAGAATGAAACTGGACCACTTTCTAACACCATACACAAGAATAAATTCAAGAAGGGTTAAAGGTCTACTTCATATGAGATCTGACACCATAAAATTCCTAGAAGAGAATACAGTCAGTAATTTCTGACACTGGCCCCAGCAACATTTTTCAAGATAGGTCTCCTCCAGTGAGAAAAACAAAAGCAAAATTAAACTATTGAGACTACACCGAAATGAAAGGCTTTTGCACAGTGAAGGAAACCATGAACAAAACAAAAAGGCAACCTAGTAAATAGAAGATATTTGCAAATGACTTATGCAGTAAAGGATTAATATCCAAAATATATGAAGAACTTATACTACTCAACACACACACACACAAACACAAATAATCTGATTTTAAAACGGGCAGAGGACTGGAACAGATCTTTTTCCAAAGAAGACATACAGATGACAGACAGACACATGAAAAGATGCTCAACATCACTATCAGGGAAATGCAAATCAAAACCACAATGAACTATCTCACCTTACCCCTGTCAAAATGGCTAACGTGGCTAAAATCAAAATGACAAGAAATAATGAATGTTAGTGAGGATGTGAGGAAAAGGGAGCCTTCATACAATGGTTGGTGGGAATGTAAATTGGTATCATTAATGCGGAAAATAGTATGGAGGTTTCTTCTTAAAATTAAAAATAGAAATGCCAAAAAAAAAAAAAAGAAATGCCATATGATCCAATAATTCCACTACTGCCTATTTACCCAAAGAAAACTAAAACACTAATTCAAAAAGATAGATGCATTCCTGTGTTTATTGCAGCATTATTTACAATAGCCAAGATATGAAAGCAGCCAGTGTCCATCAATAGAAAAATGGATAGATAAGGAGGATGTGACGCCCCCCCCAACACACAGTCATAAAAGGGATAAGATCATACCATTCCTGACATTCCTCTAGGAAGGACCTAGAGGGTATAATGCTAACTGAAATAAGTCAGACTGAGAAAGACAAGCACCACAGGATTTCACTTGTATGTGGAATCTTTAAAACAAACAAATAAGCAACAACAAAAGCAAAAGCAGACCTGTAAACACAGAGGACAAACCAATGGTTTGCCCGGGGGTGGGGGATGGGCAAAATGGGTGAGGGGGAGGAGGATTCATCCCAGTTAGGGAGTGTATAAGTCACGGGAATAAAAGTCACGGCATAAGGAATATAGTCAGCGATACTGCAATACTGTTGTATGGTGACAAGATAGTAGCCACACTCACGAGAAGCAGAGCGTAATGTAGAAATTTGTTGGCTCACTATGTCTTACACCTGAAACAAGTGTAACACGTGTCAATTATACTCAAATTTTAAAAAAACTTAGAAAAACAAAACGAAAACCAAAAAAACCCTATGCTAGGAAGGATGTGCCAATTGTACCTGGAACCAGGGGCTGGAGGTGGGGGTGGGGAAATAGTAAGAATTGCTTCCTAGCAAGCCGCTAGGAAATTAAAAAAAAAAAAAAAAGCGCCACTTGTCTCCCACAGGGGTCACTGCTCCAGGGTTATCCCTTTACCGGCCTCAGGAGCCCCATTCAAACCCAATGTTCTAGTCACACAAAACCTCTTGGAATGACGGGGGAGAAATCAGAGTGGGAAATGAACCAGGAGAGGAAACAAACGAAAGGTTTTAGAGAGGAGGGGAGGAGGGGGAGGAGGAGGGGGAGGAGGAGGGGCCAGCCAGGGGATGGCTATTAAGGAGCACACGGATTGCAAGGAGCACAGGGTGTACACACAAACAACGAATCATGGAGCACTACATCAAAAACTAATGACTCACTGTATGGTGATTAACATAACACAATAAAAAAAAATAGTAAAAACCAAAAAAAAAACCTCGTTTCTCTCAAAAAGCATGTTCTCTCACCTCAACATGCTGTTGCTTCTGCCTGGAACATTTTCTTCACTTTTTCCCCAGCCAGATCTCACTCACCCTACAGCAGACTCAGCTTACACATTACCTCCTACAGGAAGCCCACCGGACTGACCCCTTCTCAACTAGGTCAAGAGCCCCCGCTGCCCTCAGAGCCCTGGGGGCTTCCGCGTTTCCCCTGGGTCTGTGCTCCCCAGTGACACACATTTCCAGAATAGGCACATTGCGGCATTACATAGGAGGAGTGAAATCCCTTTTGGGAGAAAGAGGTGAGTTCTGCGTAGTTTGGGGACCTTGAAGAGTGAGGTACAGATCCAGTCTGGGGTCAGCATTAGAAAGAACATTCTAAGAATTCTACCTAAGCTAGCACCAGTTTTGAGGAACTCAGCGACCTTGGCTTGGAGAACGGCGCCACCTTGTGGTACCTACGTGGGATAGCACCGTTCTTCATTGGTTCATTCAACATTTATTGCCAACACATGTAGGTAGGATTCCCCGTGTATTTGACACTCAGGGGATGATTTTTAATACCTCCTTCCTATAAAGTATAATTCTCTTCAGCAATAATGAAAGAAACGCAGACAGTGAAAATGTACTTCCCTTCTGATAGAAAACTATGTAATAATGTAAATGATTGTCCAGTCACTAACAAGCGAATTGTAATTAAACTGAAATATCTGCAAACACGATAATTCAGGAAGCCCCAAAATCTTGCCATTGGTGTGATATTTTTTCTTGATTTGTTCGTTAATTTTAAAACAATTTAAAAACAATGCATCTTTTTTTTATCTTTACAGTCGGCGTTTGTCTACTTTGAATCTAAATGCACGGAGATATCGTCTCCCAGAACTTGGAGACCCGCAGACAATCCCAAACCATTACAAATTTACTCTCCAAACAAATGCACGTAGCCAAGCGTCTTGGTGTGTCTGGAGTTGAAGGTACAACTGGGGGTTCTCTGAATTAACTTTCATATAGAGTACAAAGTGCATGCAAGAATATGCTAATATGAGGCTTACATATAAATTATTAAAACTCAACAGTACATGGTGAAATCAGAGGAAGGTCTGTACCTAATAATCCCGATATCAAGGCTCTGGAGCCTTCTCACCGGCACCACCCACTTGGGCCTCACGCTCCCACTCCCCACAGCAGATAAAGCTCCCGTCCTTACCCCCCAGTTCCACAAAACAGCCACAGGATTTCTAAACCTCCACCAACAAAAAGAAAACCTTGCCTTCCCAGGAGCTGCAGAGAATCTCTTTGCCTTTCCCTGGCTTGGAGTGGGCTTCACGGCTGCCGTCGGACCAATGGTTCTAGAGAGCAGAGCCAGGAGAATAAGACGGTTGCTGGGAACTGTGGGTGGGGCCAATCACAGCTGAGGAAAGTGGAGCGAGTTTAGAAAAGAAATGCAGGAGCCTGGCTCCATTTCGCTCGCCTGTTGGGTTCTGTGCTCCAACATCCCAATTTTCCATGTGGGGGGAGTGCTCACTTTGGCAGCACATGTACCAATTTTCCACGTGGGGAAACTGAGGCAGCAAGAGTCTGGGGACAGGACTTAGTAGGACTGAGCTGGCACTTGGGACACCAGGTAAGGAAGATCCCAGCTGTGACTGCCTATGCCCAGGGGGGAAGGTGGGGAACTGAGTAGCGTGCTGGGTGAAGACACTTAAACACACAGGTGTTGGGGCGTGGGGTGGGAGGAGGCCCTGGAGATTGTTGAAATCGCTCCGGGTGATAAGATGCAACCCCGCATGGAAAACATCCACCTCATTCAATCCACAAAAGCGGGGAAGCGGAGGCCCCGTGGCGCACCTGCCTCGGTTTCCCGCTCTGCCATAGCTCCTCACTTGTACAAAGATGTCCTCGCGGCAGAGAAGTGGGAAGACCAGACCCCCGGACCCTGGGGACCACATCCAGGCCCACCCAAGAAAAGCCGTGTTCAGGGACTTCTCACGGAGCCCCTTCCAGTGACCCAGCCCCTTTCCCGGTCCCCCCTTCACCCCAGAAAAGATGAGGGACTCCAACAAGAGAGAAGCTGAGTTTATTACCGTGATTGAGGGCTTGCCACCTGAGAGTTTCCAGAGTCTTCCCCTTCAGGGCCCAGAGGAAGGAGGGCCCTTCTGGCAAGCAACACGCCCTCAGCTCGGGGCTGCCCGGTAGACAGCAGCCCGGGAGCAAGTTACACACCCCACCCTGCCAGAGCCTTCTCTCCTCCCCCAGCCAGAGAGGACAGGTGACCAGGTGGGGACCACTAGATCCATATGAACCTGGGGCCTCAGCTGCCTGCCTTACCACAGCCCAGCCAGTTTGGGGAGAGGAGCTGAGCTGACCTAGGATGGGGTTGAAGCTGAGGCATCACGGCTCGCAGGCCCCGGGGCAGGCTGCAGCTCAGACAGACGGGGCCTCCGTCCCCTTTCCACACCCTGGGGGCCCTTCAGCCTTGCTCGCCACGCTGTAATAGTAGGTGCGCATGCGCTGCTCCACGGCCTGGAAGTCCGGGCGGTCCTCCCACCTGTGGGGGTTGGGTAGATCCAGGCCACTGACCACATCCCCACAACCCAGCTTCCGCTGGAGCGGAGACACACACAAGGGGCTCAGAAAATCAGTGGGGTTGTCAGGGTGGCGGAGTTTGGGGTAATGGAGAGGTGTCTTGCGTATGAGAGGACTAGAATTCGGGGGGGTTGCCGTACCACGTAATAGAAGAGCTGCCGACATACAGGATGTTGGGGAAACCATCTGCTGAGTGTTTACTGGTGAAGACTTAGGGAATTGAATTCATTGAGTGTCGGGGTAACAACTGTCAACCGAGAAGAGCTGGGATAATGCTGAAGTACGGGACATGCGCCAAGGGCCAGTGTAATTGGTGCCAGGTGTGGGCTTATATGGGTGCAAGGATGCCCCCCCTAATCTAGCAGAACATTGGAGCATTGACAGTGGATCCAGCTAGTGGGGAGTCAGGCTACTCAAGATGCTAAGCCTCTTTCAGTACTGGGGTACTGGTGTACTGAGTACTTCCCAATGGGGGCCAGGTCAACACATGTTAGATGGACTGATCATTTATTATTTATCATAAAAAGGGTGTCTTAGGTGTTTGGGTGTCAACGTCATAGGTGTTGGCCAGTGGAATAACGGATTTTGGGTAGGAAAGGTATCAAATGTTAGAATATCTATGCACTGCATGGCTTAACGTAGGACAATGGGTTTTGGGGGTACATGTTGCCTACCTTCTGATGGGAAGTGGAAATGCTGATGATTTTAGGAGTTGGGGCGTTCAAGTGTTGAGTTTGAACACCAGACAGGGGTGGAGGTTTTGAATGCATTGATGTTTGGGTGCTGTAGTGTTGGCGTGCTAGGGTAAAGAGGTGTTGGTTGGTGGGGGACTGAGGAATTAGATGCTGGAGCACTAGGTGTCTACAGGAGGTAGGGAGTTGTGGTGTTGGTCCATCGGAGCACTCCAGAGTTAGTGTGTCGAGGCACTGAGTGTAAGTGCAGAAAGTAAAGGTAGCAAGTGTTGGAAAGGCTGTGAACTGGGCACGTCTTGGGAGGGATGAGTTTGGGACTATTGGGCACCACGACCTCCGACTCCAAGCCCAGGTGTCGGTTCAGCCGGGCACCCTTCCCAGCCCATCGGCACTCACTTGTAGATCCAGCAGTCACTCATGAGTGTGTACATTTCAGGCGGACACTCTGCCGGGCACTCCATCCGCTTGCCCTGCTCGATGAAGGCTATGACCTCGGGGCCCTTCATCTTCTGCTTGAGCCAGAGTCAAGTGCAATGTCAGAAACGCGGGCCACCTCGCCCTCACGCCCCTTCCCACCCACCCACCCGCCTCTGCCCCCGCCTGCCTTGTAGGGCTTCTGGCCATAGGAGAAGGCCTCCCACATGGTGACCCCATAGCTCCAGACGTCACTGCGGCTGGAGAACTTGCGGAAGTTGAAGCACTCGGGCGCATACCACTTGAGCGGCCACTTCCCTGCCGAGCGGGCCTGAGAACAAGGAGATGTTGCCAGGGCAGGGCTCAGGGACCCTCCACCCCCCAACCTCATCCACCTGGGTGCCAAAGGGGTGGGGGCTCACGGTGTAGTAGCTGTCGTCAGCACCCAGTGCCTTGGAGAGACCGAAGTCACTGATCTTGGCGTAGTGCCGGTTGACCAGCAAGACATTGCGGGCTGCCAGGTCACGGTGCACAAAGTTTTTCTCCTCCAGGTATTTCATCCCCATGGACACCTGGTGCAGCAGCTCGGCCACATTACTGACAGGGATCTCCTCCCTGAAGTGCAGGGGAAGGCAGGGTCAGCTGGGAGGGGACAGCCCAGGTTCCCAAAGGTGCAAAGCCCACTTCTCTGCTGAGCATGTGTTCGGGAGGTGTTTGTTGGACATCTGCTGTGTGCCAGGCACAGGGCTGGGGATATGGTGGGGAGGTGAACAAAAAAGGCAAAACCCTCTGTCCTCTTCTAGGCTCAAGGCTTTACATTTCTCCCACATACTGCGACTCCTAAACTTACACTTGACCTGTATCCTCTATGTGCCCTCAGGGGGGTCTCGTGGGCATCTCAAGATTATAAAGACAAAGCTAAGTTCTTGATTGTTCACACACACACACACACACACAGTCAGCTGCCCCCACTGTCCCTTTTCTTCTGCAGCAGCTACGTCCTTTCATTTACTTGGGCTGGAAGCACTAGCCTTGCCATCAGCTCCTGTATCACACCCAGCTTCCCATCTGTCAGCACACCCTGGCAGCTCTGCCTTCAGAATCCCTCCAGAATCCTCCTACTTCTCTCCACCTCTGCTTCTGCCACCAGGGCCCAGCCCTCATCACTGTTAGCCTGGACCGGAAGTTAGCCTGGACCGGAACAGTCACCTCTGCCCTCACCCCCTATGGTTTTTCCCCCCCAACAGAAGTCAGGTGCGGCTGCTCCCCTGCTCAGAGTCTCCCAGGGCTCCCACCCCACTTGGAGTAAAAAGTCCAAGGTCTCTCCATGGCCCACAAGGCCCTGCATGATCTTCCCCGTCGCCTCCCTACCCACATCAGCTCCCCCTCCTCTTCACGCACTCTGCTGCAGTCACAGGGCCTTCCTCCCAGTTCCTCCACTACCCGTGGCCCAAGCACACCTCAGGGCCTTTGCACTGGCTGTGCCCTCTACCCGGACCACTCATCCCCACAGCTGCCCTTGGCTGCCTCCTTCAGTTTACACAAACCTCACCTTCTCAATTTTCATCTCCCACCCTGACACTCCCAACTGTCTTTTTTATAGTACTTATTTTCCAACATACTTCCTGTTGTATTATAATGATTCTTGAAAACCTCTCTTCCCCAACCGGAACACAGGACAGAGATCTTTGTCTCTTTTGTTCACCAGTGGATCCCAAGGGCTGGTAACAGTCCCTATTACAGAGAAATTGCCCAGTAGACAACTCAGTGGAATAACTGAGTGTGTGAGTCGGGTTTCACCACAAATGCATGTACACCAGCGGGAACGGGAGGCAATGGGCCCATGCCACGGTGAGTGTAAAAGATCGTGTCTATGCGTGTAAGAGCTGGAGGCATGAGGACCTGTTAGTGTTAACAGCTCTGCCTTGTGGGTGTGAGTGTGGGCGTCAGGGTAGGCAGGGGGCAGGAGTCACGTGAACACAAGTGTGTGCTCATGGCTGCACGAGCCTGTGAGGCCCACAGGCTCCAGAGGCCCAGCCCACCCCAGGGCTCACTTCTTCCCGAGCAGGAACTTGTGCAGGGGCCCCCCGCCGGCCATCTCCATGACGAGCATGAGGGCCTCGGCCTGGCAGACGCCGATGAGCCGCACGATGTAGGGGTTGTCCAGCTGGTGCATGATCTGAGCCTCACGCATCATCTCATCCTTGTCTGTCTTCTCTGTGCTGTGCTTCAGCACCTTGATGGCCACGTCGATCTGCTTCCTGCCGGGATGTGCACGGGAGTCAGCCGGGCCTGCTCAGCCCCTCCTGCCCTTCCTGCCCGCCACCCCCCACCCCCGGGGGGCCTCTCTCCTCTCCAGGTACGCCTGCTGGGCTCACTGTAGTTTGCCTCCCATGGGCTCTCCGTTCAGGGCCCCCACCGCACTTCCTCAGGTTCCAGGAGTGTCAGCTATTGAGGGCTCATTGCCAAGTTCCTTACAGAGAACGACCCCTCCCTGAACACCTCAAGATCACACCCTTCCCAGGGGCTGCCTGTATCAGGGGGCGGGGGACTCAAGGGATGGGCGAGGTTTCTGTTGCAACTGTAGCTCCGCCCACCTCTCCCGGCCCCGCCTCTCCCACTCACAGGTGCTGTCCCTGAGCCCCCCAGGTACTCCCCAAGCATGCGGTCTCCTGGCCCAGGGTCCATCTCTCAGGCAAACTGATGTTGCCTCCTGGCTCCAGCCCCCAAGGCCAGGAGGCCACTCCCGTCCTCTGCCCTCCCCCCAGTAGTGCTTCCCCAAACGACGGCTGGGTGACCATACTTGCGCATGCGGTAGACGCCCTGGCGTACGGAGCCGAAGTTGCCACAGCCAAGTTCTATGTCCGCCATGAGGAGGTTGTCCCGCTTCAGGAAGAGCTTCTTGTCCTTGAGCTCCTCAGGGTCACTGTAGGGGCTCTCGTACACACTCGTGTCCATGGGCATTGACTGTGCTTTCTCTGAGGACACTAGGCGTGCTGGGCACACACACGCACACACACACACACACACACACACACACACACACACATGCACTCCCAAGTCAGGATGAGGGTATGGAATGGGGGGTGGGGCACAGCAGCCTTGGCACCCACAAGGCACACGCCCCATCCAAAGCACACCCAGGCACGGGGGCACATGCGTGTGTTCCTGTGCACATGTGCACTCACGGGTGCTCTGGTCCCATCTGTGGACTGGGAAGCCACTTCCAAGTGGACTCTACAGGCAGGTGCATCTATGTGCACATGTAACCACGTGTGCCCCGTGTGCTCACACAGATGCTCCCATGGGTACTTTCACCCACGTCTCTGTGTCTGATGGGGTCCAAAGGCATGTTTGCATGGGTGACTGTTAAGAGTGCGTGCATCTGTGCGTGTGTTTTGCCGGCCCGGCTCAGGGGATGCACCAACAGCCGTGTTTACCGGAGCTCCAGGGTGAGCCTTTCCGTGCACAGGCAACCATGCATGTTCTCTGCGTGCACACATGGACACGCTTGCATCTACACAGCAAATGAGCATCTGCAGCAAGGCATTTCAGGAACACGGGCTCCAAAGCCCACCTGCCCGGGCTCAGTCCTGGCTCCGCTACTTCCTAGCTGCAAGACCTCCTTAAGTTCCCTGTCCTCCTTACTCATACGTAAAATGAGAATAACTGCCGTAACTATGTCATCTGGCATGTCAGAGACGTTCCAGAAGCGCAGACACGCGTGAGCGTGAAGCGTGACTGGCACATAAAAGGTACTGGACAAATGTGTGTCTGTGGCCCAGGTGTCCTCCCCTACATGTCCACGTGCACCCCACGCACATGCGTGCAGGCAGGTATGATGGACCCGCACCCACGCGGACATATCTACACACACAGTGTATGCACGGGGCAAATCAAGGCCAGCTGCTACAAGTCGGGCCTGGCCCATATCCCTCCCCCGCCACAGCCCAGAGCCCAGCCAGCGATCTTGATCATGGCCTGGCATGAACCCCCCACACACCCCTCCGCCTCCATCAGCTCACCTGGTTCCGGGGTGTACCCATCTGAGCTGGTGTCAATCCGTCTGTGAGCCTAAAGGTCACGAGGTCAGCAAGGGTCTGTAGGCCCCCGAGCTGGGGGCACCCAGCCCCTGAGACCCATATCCTCTGAGGACTCCCAGCAGCAGTGCTGGGGTGTCCCAGTGTCCAGCCTTGGAAACAGGACCTGTCGCCCACCTGCCCAGCCCCATCCCTCAGGACCCAACCCTGAGATGCCGGCTAACTCACGTGGGTGAACGTGGATGGGTGGGCTGGGAGAGTGGGAGCAGCAGCCTCTGGGGAGCAGAAGGCACAGTGAGGCGGTGGGGCAGGGGGTCTCCCACTCACCCCTCTGCCCCCCACCGCCCCCCTCACCTGTGCTGGCACTGGTGTTGGGGCAGGCATCCTTCAGGCAGTAGATGAGCCCATCTGCCTTCAGCTTCAGGTACTCCACCAGCTGCAGGGGGTGGGGTCAGGGCCAGGGCTCCTCTCTTCCCCAGAACCCCATGCAACCCCCCACCCACAAGGCAGATGGGCAGTTTACCTGCCAGAGCGTGTCAAACTTGGTCCCCTCAGGAATACAGTATTTGCCCGCCTTGTCCTGGCTGATGAGGTAGTGGTACACAGTTTTCCCATAGATCAGGGACAGCGCATAAGTGCCCTGCTCCTTCCGGGGCCTCAACCTGGCAGGGGGAAGAAGGGGATATCACCCCTATAATCACCTGGGCCTCTCCTGTGGTGACCCCCTGCTGGGCCCCAGTTTCCACACACACACACACGCGCGCGCGCGCCCATGGGTTCTGCTCCTGATAGTCTCATGGGGAAGTGGCAGGGACTAGGGGCCCCAAAATCAGGCCCCACTCAACCTCTGGACTTCTGGTAACAGGTTGGTGGGTGGGATGGGGGAGGGGAATGAGAGGAGAAAGGCAGTGTCTACGGGGAGACACAGTTGTCCAAGAGCCAACATGTGACGATCCACAGGGGAATACTGGCCCGCCCGCAGTGGACACACAGCCCCAAATAGCCTGATCCTCAGCCACCCACAGGTGACCCCTTGGCCATCCAGCGGAGATCACTGAGCCACCCATAGGCAGACACCTGATCCTCCGTGGCTGAATATGTGGCCTTCCACAGGGGACACTCAGCCATCCACAGGGGCTACTTGGCCCTCTATGGTGGACACTCAGCCACTCACAGAGGACACACCAGCCTATGCAAGTAGACTTACACAATTCTCTGTGGGAGAGAAAGGCATTTTTACATGAAGAACAACCGAGGGAAGCATAAGTCCGTAGCTAGCTCCTGGGGCATCTTTGCACAAATCAGAACAAGTCACCTCATCATCACAACAGACCCGCTGGTTACTGAAACAGAATGGATCTTTGACAGAATGAGACCCTTGATTACCCTCTGATGGAAACTTGCTAAAATAAATAAATAAAAGCTTCCTTGTCTATGAATGGGAATTGAGCCCCTCAAAGATGGTGTCTTTGTGTGTAAGAACTTGTCCACTCACACACATGTCCACATACGCAGACTGGTCTAACCACACACACGCACAGGCCAACTTAGAGCCAGACGCCTGGACGCTCTCATCTGATGGGAAAAGAGCCCCTAAATTTCCATGAGGGGGTACAGAGGGGCAGCAAGTTCCCCAGAGAACAATGCAGTGCCCAGGCTAGCCCGCAGCAGGCAGGGAGCCCTGAAGAGCTAGAAAACCAGGGTACAAGGTGATAGGGGAGGACCAAAGGGCAAAGCAGAGAGCCCACAACAAGCTAAAACGCGTAAGCCCCCACAGAAAGGAGAGCGCTTCCATAACTAGACTGGTTATGGTCTCTGATTACTCCTTCTCGTCTTTTTTTTTTTTTTAAGATTTTATTTATTTGACAGAGAGAAACACAGCGGGAGAGGGAACACAAGCAGAGGGAATGGTAGCGGGAGAAGCAGGCCTCCTGCCCAGCAGGGAGCCGGATGTGGGGCTCGATCCCAGGACCCTGGGATCATGACCTGAGCCGAAGGCAGACGCTTAACGACTAAGCCACCCAGGCGCCCCTCCTTCTCATCTTCTGAGAAGTGAAAAAACCTCCTCAGGTCAAAACCTGAAGGTTGAATGGACGGCAGAAACCCAACGCCCTGTGCTCATCAGCAAACGTGCGTGGAATATCAAAAACACCACCACAGTATCAGGCGTTCCTTCCCATTGATAGACGGGGTGTCATTCTATATCTCCCGAATCAGCACCTGACCACGTGACTTGCTTTGGCCGTGAAGACATTAGCCAGCAGGACACAAGGAGAGACTTGGAAAGTGGTCGGGCACTGGGCTCGCTTGCCTTCTCCTGCTTTTCCTGGCGACCCTGCCCCCACCATGGGAATGCGTCCAGGTTAGCTTGTCGGAGAAGCCACAAGAAGGAGAACCAAGGCACCCCAGACTGCCCACTACCAGACACGTACGTGGGGCTGCCCTAGACCGTCCAGCCCCAGGCTACCCCAGACCGTCCAGCCCCAGGCTACCCCCCACCGTGACTCACTGCAGCCCCATGAACGAGCTCAAAAGCAACCGGTACAAGAATCACCGGGTTGAACGAGGCCCAAGCCGCCAACCCATCAAATCCAGGGTGAATAAACGATGTTTTAAGCCATGACATCTTAGGATGGTTTACTATATAGCAAAGGCTAACGGATAACACTCTCTTTGGAAAGAGATATGTGAGTTCATGAAAGAACAGCGACCAACTCCCACATAATAAACACACGGGCAAAGACACATATATGTCCGTGCCACAAATTCCACTTTATTGACCAAAAAACCAGTCAGTGGTAGGAGTTCTTTGTCCTCGCAGTTCAAACTTGAACTTCAGCTAGAAGTAGTACCAGCTAGGAAATCAATGTGTATCTCCACTTCCGAACAGAGGGAACTTGATAATAGTGGTAAAAATAAGAGCTACCATTTATTGAGATACTGGTCCTAAATTCTTCACACAGTTGTCACTTAATCTTTACGGCATCCCCCACAAGGCAAGTACTATTATTGTGCCCGTTTTGCAGAGGAAGAAACTGAGGCATAAGATAACATCTCCTGCATAGTTGGTTAGCAGTAGAGCCAGGATTCAAATCCATTTCTGACTCAGTTAATTGCTAATAAGACCGACAGCCAGCTCGTCACACGATTATCTGTGCCACCCCAAGCAGTCACTGATCCTCTGTCTCAGTCTCCTCATATGCATAAAGGGACAACTGAACTACATCAGAGGTTCTTAACCGGAAAAGGGCTCCAAGGATGAGGATCAGGTTAATTAGGATCTCCTGTAGCTGTACCCAAAATCTCTGGGGCAAACATGTTTTGGGTTTGAGAAAGGAGTTCAGGGACGCCTGGGTGGCTCAGTCAGTTAAGTATCTGCCTTCGGCTCAGGTCATGATCCCAAGCTTCTGGGATCAAGTCCCACATTGGGGTCCTTGCTCAGTGGGGAGCCTGCTTCTCCCTCCCCCTCCACCTGCAGCTCCCCCTGCTTGTGCTCTCTCTCTCACTCACACACAAATAAATAAAATCTTTAAAAAGAGAGAAAAAGGTTCAGCTTCTGTAAGATTCCCAAAGGGGTCTGTGATCCAGAAGAGGTTAGGAAATAGTTAACAATATCCTCTTAAAGCCCCTTGGCAGGGTTCAAGTTTCTGTTCAAATCGAATCAACCAGTATCACAAATCCTGCGATAATCCAGAAAGCTTTGGCAGCAAAAAGCATGAGGTACAATTCCAACCATTCTTCAGCAGCTCTGAACTGTGGTCAAGAACAAGCCTGGCCCTGGTCTTAATTCCAGGCCTGAGTGGCATGGGTCTTTCTATCACACCCTACACTCTTATCTCAGAACTGGACCTGTTCTGGCTTGTGACCAGCATCAGGATCCCCCAGGGGTATTCCCCTCCCCACTGCCCCATGCGAGTTTCTATGCCTTTGGTTTGACCTTTACACCCCTAATTATCTCCATACTGAGAAAGCTGTTCTTCACTACAGGAACCACAAGAAGAATCTACAACAGCCTCTGCCCAAAGCATGCCTTGCCTCATTTTCCAGTGGTCTGGCTCAAATTACTGCTTCTGGTCTCTTGACATTGCCTGGTGTGAGTCACTGCCCCTGATAATATCAGTGCTCCAACTGCTTCGGAACCTCAGTGCCAGCTCAATCTCTATGCTGTACCCAATCCTAGCTCCCCCAGCCCCAGCCCCAGCCTCCCGTGGCTCATGCTGGCCCCCTTGACATCCAAGGCACACCGCTGGTCAAAGTCCTTGGCTCTGGAGCTCCTGACATTCCTTTTACCTCAGAAGACCAATTACGTGTCGTAAACTCTACAGAAAGTTTGCAAAATTTTCCTTGGGGCATGGAATCTTCCATGGAAGCTTAAGACATGAAAGAGGTCAAAAGTGAGGTAGGGTGGGGACAGCAGCTGGTAAGTAGCACAACCTGGATTCCCACCCAGGCTCTATTTCATTGATTTATCATCTTTGTCTTCCTGCTCCGCAGGACAGGGATTTGTGTCTGTTTCGTTCACTGCCATGTCCTCAGTGCCTGAAACAGTACGTGGCACACAGTGGGTGTTCAGTAAATATTTGTTGAATGGAGGAGAGGAGATCGAAGCAGGCAGAAATTCGGCTTCTTGCCCAGCATCCCCAACTGGGAAGTAGCAGAGCCTGGATTGCCATCCAGGTAGCCCAGCTCTGGAGTCCTAACCACTGCAGATCCCTTTCCACATAATGTCCCTTCGAGCCCTCAGAAACACACTACCGCCTTGCTCATGTTGCACAGGCCCATCTGCACGCTGAGGTCTACCCTAGCCTCACCACCCCAAAGCCCCAAGCCTCAAGCCGCACATACAGGAACTTGCCGTCCGTCTGCGAGCCGGAATAGAGTTTGCGCTCTGCCTCCTCGCGGGTCAGGCTGCTGTGGTACCAAGGCATCCGCTCGTGAGCTGTTGTGGCAATGAGCTTTTCCACCTGGGGAGCCTGGCTGATGATGGCCTGCTCCAGGGCCTCGCCCTAAGGAAGGGAGGATGGAGGAGACTTGTAACTGTCGCCAAGTGTCACCAAGGTCCCTCTCCAATCCCCCACCCATCCAGGGACACGCCCCAGGCCCCTCCTTAAAGGCAGCCCCAAGCTCATCTCCAGCTTGACGATCTGACACTGGCTGTCGTGCATTGCAGGCTGTCGAAGACCACCACCCACCACCCTCGCTGGCATCGCCCCAGCATCCTCCCAGGCCGGGTCCCCAGCCCCGGCCCTGCGCGAGCGACCTCTACAGGAGGGTCTGGCATAGACGTGCATCAAGGCGTCGCTCCGGCCTCTCCCTCCGCAGCCTCCTCCTAGGTCCCGCCCCCACCCACCCCTCCAGCTTCCAAATCTGGCGTGGCACAGCAAAGCACAGGCTAGCGAAGACGACCGCTCTCCCCAGTCCCCCGCACCAAGGCTCTCCAGGTTCCGGGGGCCAGCTCTCCCCCGGCCGGCCCTCCCCAGGGCCACCTCCTGGCCCCGCCCCCAGGGTCCGCCCACCCCGGCCCCGCCCCCGAGGGCCCGCGCTCTCACCTCCAGCTTCCAAGTCTGGCGCACGTAGTCGCGCACCATGGCGTCGCGCAGGCAGTCGAAGACGCCGGGCTGCGGCTCGAGTCCCGACGGCCGGTTGCACGGCTTGCGCAGGTTGCAGGGCAGCCCGTCGGGGTCTCGCGAGTAGAACTCGCAGAGCTCGGCGGGGCCGCAGTGCGCCTTACCGCCGGCGATGGCGTAAGTGCCGTTGAGCTGGCGCTCGATGGGAAAGTGGTGGAAGCGCACGTCGTGCACGAGCGACAGCACGTAGCCGCCCAGCGAGCGCAGGCACTGGCGCAGCAGGAAGAGCCCGTCGGCCATGCCCGCCAGCTTCAGGTGCTCCTCGGCCTCGGCACGCGAGATGCTGCCGTAGAAGAAGGGCAGGTGCGCCGCGGGGTCCGGCATCGCCGCCGTCGCCCCCGTGCCTCGCCAGGCCCTGCAGGTTCAGAGGGAGATAGAGGGCACGTCAGGGGCTCAGCTTGCCTTCTGGAACAACGCCCGCTGGGCCCAGAGGTAGTGGGAGAGAGGCCGCATGGAGGGGCATCCGCGCCAATCGTGCAGAGCCTGCTTTATGCCAGAATCAACTTGGAGAGGAGTCCCAGCCTGCTGGGCTCAGATCGGCGAGTCCCCAATGCTCCCCTGACTTTTCAGACTTTGTGCGGAGCGCCCAGACACCCCCACCGGCCCCCACACACCAGCACCTGGAACCATTCATTCATTTCCCAAACACATGTTGAATTACTGTGTTTCAGGCCGGTGCTGGACAGGAGAGTGAATAAGATAGACAGGATCCTGACCGCCTGAAGACAAGTCTGGGGGGAGGGGAGACGCATCAAACAAGAGAAGAGGCAGAAATAATTACAGACTGACGTCCGTGTCGTAAAGGAAATAGAATGATACTAAGAGAAGAGGCCACTGGCCGCTGGGATGACCATCTCCTCTGAGGAGGGAGCATTTGAACTGAAATCTGAAGGATGAGGAGGAGCCGGCTTTTCAAAAATGGTAGAAGAGAGCTCAGCACGCAGAGGGAACAGCAGGTACAAAGGCTCTGAAGCTAGAACAAGCTTTGCCGCCTTCAAAAGAACCTTACTCCATTAGCCTTCCCGCAGAGTCCCCTCGGCCTTAGAAATTCCCCTTTGCCCTGCCCCCCCTGCCTTCATGGGCAGATTGCTAGAAAGCATAAACTAATCGGAATAGCCATCAATAAGAGGTTGGTTAAATACATTAGGGTTTAATTCCCATGTGAACTTTGATACAGCCACTAAATAAAACGAGACTCACGATTGAAAAGTATGATCCAATGTGCGGAGAAGGAATGAAAGATATTTAGATAAATATCTAGTAAGGCAGATAACCTAAAATTATCTGTTTTTAACTTTCGGAGGTTATGATGACTAGTATCTTAATAAGCACTAGGTTATACAGGTTCTAAATCTCTCAAAAAATGTACTAAAATTTGTTCATTGCAGTGTATTTGAACCCTTCAGTTAAAAAAAAAAGAACCATAGAATATTGAATGCTGTTAACAATCTGTATGCAGAAATGTTTAGTCTGGTGGACACTGATGACTGTAATTTACTTCAAAAAGCATCCAGAAAACAACATCAACTGATGAATGGACACATAGGTAGACAGAAACAGTCAGGTCTTATAATGCAGAGTAGTTCTGTAAAGTTATTGCAAACACTGAATTAGCAAATACTAAATGATTGCTCCTAGAGAAAATCCAAGGTTAGGTTAGGTTCCTAAAGTCTCTGGTCACAGCATTTTCATCAACCGATCAGTACATAACCCTGTTTCTTTCTTTTTTTTTTTTTTTTTTTGAGATTTTATTTATTTATTTGACACAGAGAGAGAGATCACAAGTAGGCAGAGAGGCAGGCAGAGAGGGGGGGAGAAGCAGGCTCCCTGCTGAGCAGAGAGCCCGATGCAGGGCTCGATCCCAGGACTCTGAGATCATGACTGGAGCCAAAGGCAGAGGTTTAACCCACTGAGCCACCCAGGCGCCCCCATAACCCTGTTTCTGCTTAAAGACACTATTGGATATATATTGTTGATTCATTAACATTGAATGCTCAGCCAACAGCAGTACGACTATAAGATTATCTAACACATCACAGCCTTCTTGCACTTAGGAACACAAGACCACACATCAGGGCGCCTGGGTGGCTCAGTCGTTAAGCGTCTGCCTTCGGCTCAGGACATGATCCCAGGGTCCTGGGATGGAGCCCCGCATCGGGCTTCCTGCTTGGCAGGAAGCCTGCTTCTCCGGCTACCATTCCCTCTGCTTGTGTTCCCTCTCTCGCTGTGTTTCTCTCTGTCAAATAAATAAAAAAAATCTTTAAAAAAAAAAAAAAAAGACCACACATCAGCACTACACTGCCATTTAAACAGTGAAATTGCAAAAAA
>CM053610.1:51253714-51327983 GCA_028646535.1 Procyon lotor
CAACTGCTCCTGAGAGTGACTTATTTATTCCACAGGCAGATTAAAGCTGGAGAGAGGGGAAATTTGCTCAGGAGGGCCATACCCCCAAAGGTTCAGAGCACCTGCTGTGTGCCAGGCACTGGGACAGCAATGACAACCCTGTCCCTGCCCTCACATGGGTCACAGGCTAGAGGCGGCTGCAGCTGAGTCAACAGGGAGATCAGGGCTGGGATGGTGGCAGCCTGGACACTGTGTGTACTCAGAGGAGCCCCAGTGCACGTGGCGCGGGGGAGAGGGGTACCAGAGAAGGATTCTGAGAGGGATTGGTCATTTCGTCACGACACGGTGACAATGTGTCCCCAGCGCCCACCTGCTCCCAGCCTGCCCCGCCTCGGACCTTCCCCACAGGCTGCACTTAGCTGATCACCACCTCCTGCTCTACTCACAACCGCCTCCTCATCCTCTTCTTCGCCCTTGCCTCCCACTGGCCCACACCTATGATGACCAAGGGGCCACCAGTCACACCCACGTCTCCAAGTCTTCTCTCCGCCTGGTGCCCCAAAGCCTCACGGGGCTCTCCTCCACCACTTCCTCGTTCTCTTGAGCGCAGGGAGACATCTTCAGTGGCTCGCCCATGCACGAGGCCTCAGGGGTGGTGTGCGGCCACCCTCGACCCACTGCTGAGACCCCAAGAACCTTTCTTCTCTGGGTCCTCCCACCCTGGGGGACGTGGGCTCAGCCCCACAACCTGCCTGACGTCTCCTCCATGCTCCACTGTAGGCCTTCTTTACTGGGGACTTCTCTCCAGTCTCTACTGTCCCCAGTTCCCTAAGTCACCCTCTCCCCCCTCAAGAAATCTTTTTTTTTTTTCCAAGTTCCAGGCTGGGATGCTTTTCTCCTACATAGGTTTCCCCCAAACTGTTTTTGTTAGAAACTTTCCCTTTCCCCACAGGCATCATGAAAGGATGCAGAAAAAAAATCTGTTTCCACATTGAGTAACTCTTCTGGAGGGAGAGGAGAATGCCCCAGCGGAGTGCAAAGGGCAGAAATCATAGCACCAGAATCGCATCATCTAGAGTAATCAGAGTAGCATTTACTGAGCACTCTACTACGTTCCAGAAAACACTGTAAGCAGGTGACAATTTAATCCATATAACTCGATTAATTCATTTTCCAAACAAGGGAAAAGAAGCCCAGAGAGGTTGAACAGCAGATTCCAAGTGGCCAGGCGGGACTGAAGTCCAGGCCGTCAGGCCCCATAGCCCACCCGCTGGCGGACACAGGAGAACAGAAAGACCTAGAAGGCGAGCAGGCTGCATGTGGAGGGCCGGAGGGCCACCTCCAATCTCTGGGGACGTCAGGCCCAAGAAGGGAACTCCTGGCCCCCTGTGAGGCACTGGTTCAGCGGCCCCTCCAACCCCCTTGCGGTCCCAGAGGTTGTTTTCTGAATCTACAGAGGCCCAGCCGGTGCTCAGAGGCAGACAGTTTGAGATTGGCTTGCAGATAAGGCCCTGTGTTTTGCCAAAGTGGAGGGACGTAGATGGGTCTTTTGAACGTTCAGAGGAAAGAGCAAACGGATGACGGACGGAAATGTGGGCTGGGAAAACTGTAGTGCATTTCTCCCGGCTGGGTCCACACATGAAAAGAGCCTCGGAAGAAATCCAGTGGCTTGCTGTCACGCCTCCAGGCCTTTGCCCACACAGTGTCCCAACCTGAACTCGCTTCCCCCACCACCTCAACTGCCTGACTACTCCTCCTCCTCCTCCAGGTCAATGATTAAATGTGGCTTCCTCCAGGAAGCCTTCCTGTCCTCAAACTGAGCAGCGCAGGGCCCTGTGTCAGTTTCACCTGACTTTCCAGCAGGCCAGACTCGGCACCACCAGATCACTGCTGGGGAAACCTTTGGCATTTGAATGGGCTTTGAGGGGTGGAGGAAGGCTCCAGGCTGCCAGAGAGGGATCACACTTCAATGCAATGATCCCCAAAGGGAGGACACCCCTCCACCCCATGACCCCCCGGGTCCCTCCTGAATTTCCTCCCCCCCTGGAGAATCACCTGGGTGACCAGACCATGGTGAATTTAATCTCCTTGTTCTTTCTGGTTCTGCTGCTTATACCTCAGGGTCCTTGAGCAAGCTACCTGGGCTCTCTGTGCCTTTTCTCATGTAGGAAGTGGGGATGATAACGGGACTGACTTTGTAAATTAAATTTACAAAATTTAATTTTGTAAAAATTAAAATTTTATTTTAAAATATAAATATAAATATATGTAAAATAAATATATATTTATTTTAAAAATAAATATAAATGTAAAATATAAAATATTTTACATATTTTAAAATATTTATTTTAAAATATAAAATAAAAATATAAAAATTTAAAAAATAAATATAGATATATATAAATATAAATATATAAAAAAAGTGAAAATTAAAAGAGGTCTCAAAACAAATGCACTATTATTGCCATCATCCTCACAGACTACGGAGTTTCCCAACTTCTAGAGTATGCTAATGAGGGCGTGCACGCCCACGTGCAGCAACGGGATTCCCTTGCGCCCTCCAGAGGCAGCTCTTGAGTACTACATCCTACCAAGCACGACTCAGAATCCTAAAGGTTGAAAGCCACACTCCTTAAAAATAAGCGACCCAGCATCAACAATGAATATTGGAACACTAAAAAAAAATTAAATTTTTTTAAAATGAAAAAATAAAAAAATTTTTAAATGAAAGTAAGAAAAAATAAGAGTTAAATGGAAAAATGAAGCAAAAGAGTGCTATGAACTGAGATACCTACCCAAAGTTATTAAAGTTCTTCATGAAAAAAATAAATAAGCAATCCAGCATGGTTTACATCAAAAGAGAATTGATCTGCCACCCCAACCATACGCTGAGCCCTTCCCTGGGGGTCATCCACTGGCTGGCTCCTTCTTAAACATTCAGACCACAGTGACAGGACTACCTCTTCAGATAGTCCTTTTGGGCTCCCTATTTACTTAACACTGAGCACCTGCTGAAGGTCACTACAGATCTGCTGCAAACACTGATGAAAATCCCTTCCCTCATGGAGGTGCTATTCTATGGGCAGAGACAGAGAAGTAACAAATAAATATTCTATCAAGTATAGCAGATGGTTTCAAGTGCTAAGGAGTAAAATAAATCAGGAGAGGGTAAAGAAGTATATGGGTATGTGATTTTTAACAGACAGGTCAGGAGAGAGGCCTCACTGAGGTGCTAACCCATGAATTAAGACTCAAAGGGGGTGAAGGAGGGAGCCCTGGGGAGATCAGAGGGAAAGCACTCTGGGCAGAGGGAACAGCAAGTGAAAAGGCCCTGGGGCAGGACTGTGACCTCTATGAGGTGGGAACTGTCTTGTTCCTGGCCAGGTCCCCAGCAACTGGAGTGACACTTAGGATATAACAGCAGCCAATAAATATGGCATGGATAGATGAAAATCCCAATGATAGTCTTTTTTTTTTTTTTAAGATTTTATTTATTTATTTGACAGAGAGAGATCACAAGTAGGCAGAGAGGCAGGCAGAGAGAGAGGGAGAAGCAGGTTCCCCGCCGAGCCCTGATGCGGGGCTCGATCCCAGGACCCTGAGATCATGACCTGAGCCGAAGGCAGAGGCTTTAACCCACTGAGCCACCCAGGAGCCCCCAAATGATAGTCTTTAGGGAAAGCTTGCTCAGGGCTCAAATGACAGGGCCAGATTGTTACCTCCTCCACCTGATGGCTTCATTCTCAGCCAACTTTTCTTTCTGTGGTCCGAGATAGTGACTCAGCTTCAGATCTTACTCAAAAAGCAAGAATCTTGAGTAAAATCTATGAGATCATTAAAACTATCAGACTGGGATATGATACACTGACATATTTTATATATGGAAAACGTTGCAATATGTAGAGAGAGAGCTATGACTTATTGAAAGGAGGAGGAGGAGGAGGAGGAGGAAAAAAGAACCTATCTCCCAATTTTCCCAGCAAATCTCTAACACAGCTCATTAGCTGAGTGGATCACATGTCCATCCCCCAACCAGTCCCTGAAGCCAAGTCTGTTCCAAGGATGTTCCAGGATCCTGTTCCAGGATCAGCCAAGTCCCTGATCCTGAGTGGATCACATGTCCATCCCCCAACCAGTCCCTGTGAACAGCCAAGCTGTTCCCTCTGCCCAGAGTGCTTTCCCTCTGATGGGATGGGATGTAAGAGTGACTCGGGACCAGGTCACATGCCTCACGCACACCACATTGAGACGGAGGAGGAGAACCCTAGAGAGGACAAAAGCTATGGCTAGAAGGTGGGAGAAAGGATGCTGGGCAGGCAAAGAGCCAAAATTCTGCAGAATAATTATAATAGCTAAGATTTATTTATTCCTTTATATTCAGCACTACCGTATGTTGGCCCCAGCAAAGGGGCAATGCTCACAATCCCACAAAATAGGTTAGCCTCTATTTTACAGATAGAGACATTGAGGCCAAGAAGAAGCTGAGGCTTGAGATTTCACAGCTAGTGAGTGGCAGAGGCTGGGAGCCCAGAGCCTCCACTGGGCTCAACCCCTTAACACCCCACAGGGCTCGACTCCGAAACACCCCACAGGGCTCGACTCCAAAACCCCATGTGCCCACCCGTCACCCATCCAGGGTCAGGTTGGCTAGACCAACCACTGAATGTGGAAGCCCCCAGCATGAGAGCACACTGAGAACACAGGGAGACACCTCTTGGATACAGGAAGAGGTAAAAGCAAGGGGAGGCTCCCAGTGGGCCCGTAGGCAATGGGGAGACCACTGGCAGAGGCGAGAGGCGGCTGACCCTGACTTGTTCTTCAAATAGAAGCCTGAGGGCGGGGTGTGAGGCCAACAGGAGGGTGGGCTGCCTCCCAGTTCTAGGGTCCCAAGAGGTTGAGATGAAGGCAGGATGAGGGTGGGGGTGCAACCTATCGGTAGCTCAAGGAAGAGTCTGGTATTTATGCTGTGCCTGCTGTATACCTAAGCCCTGACAGCCTCATCTCCTTCCAAGCTTCCAAGTAGACACCAGCAACCCACTGCCAGGAAGGCCATTCTTCCTACTCTCCATGGTGTCCCTAGCATCCAGCCCAGCACAGTGCCTGGCATCCAGCAGGTGCTCAATAAATGGTTCTTGCTGAATAAACCCTGTGAAGGAGGTAAATTCCTACCCCCATGGCAAAAATGACACTGAGCCTCAGAGATGGTCAAGGCAGGATCCATACTGGAGTCCGGCTGGGCCCAGCCTCCCAGGGGGCCATTCACGGAACATCCCTGGAGCTGTGAAGTCCCTCCCTTCTCCCTCCCTGCTCAGCGGTGACACTGGTGGGGGCTTGGGAAGATGATGCCTAGGCCAGCACAAGACGGGCCTAGGGCTCCCAAAGCTCCAAGACTCCTTGCCCACATGAGACCACCAGCCACCTCTGGGCATCTGAGCTACCTCTGCCCTCAGACAGACCGATCAGCTGCCCCCATGAAAGCCCACAAAACCTGCCATGAGCAGGTACCTCTCACACTCTGTCTTTGGAAGGGTCCCTTCCTATAGCCATTGATCCAATTCCAGGTTCTCAGAGCTTTGGAAGGATTTGGTTCAAAGAGAGAACATATTTTTTGTTGAGGGAGGTTTTTTTTAAAAAGAGGACAGAGGATCCCACTTCTCAAGGGAAGTCCCTCGGAATTGGACTGAGATGTATGCTAGTGGGGCCATGGAATTTTCCCAGGGTTGAAACCGGTAGGGTTTGTCAGGGGTATTAACCTGGACCTAAAGAGTCCTAGTCCTAGGCTGGCACCAGCCCTAGTAAGATTCAAACAAAAAGAAAGTGGGCTGAGAGAGGAGTGCAGAGGAATGTCCCACTTGGACCCACCCTGGCCTTGACCTGTCCTCCAGTTCCCCATGGCTTAAAACTTTGAGGGCTTCCCCACTTTGGGAGAGCAGACAAGGAAAACCACATGGCAGGGAAAACCAGAGGGAGCCCTTGATGTAAGCCACCTACCAGACCTGGTTTCCACAACCACCTCTATCCCTGGGGGAAATGTTTCACTAAGTCCACCTCCCAAAAAAAGGAGACTAGAAGTCCTTCCCACGCATTCCCCTCAGCAGGTCCCAAGAGTGATAGGGGCTGGGCCACTCAATGGTGACAGCACAGACCCGGGGTATGGATTAGAATCCAGGCTGCCCCCTTAGCTTGGGGCCTCTAACAGGTGACCTTAGGCATCCAAGCCTCCCTTTTCTTGAAATAAGATGAGGATAATCATGCCTAAAGGAACTTACACACATAATAGGTTCTCAGTAAGTACAATTTATTAAGGTGGAGAAAGGGTCCCAGGCTGAAGGTGACCCAGGAGACTTGTGAACCAGGAAAGGAGTGTGGAGGCCAGCAGTGAGGAGGAGGAGGTTGGGGGAAGACCAGCCTGGACCCGCACCTGGGGAGACTCTAAGTGTCTGAGCAGGAGCCCAGGGGTGCCCAGCCAGCAGCAGCCCGGAGTGGGGGTCGGGGGCTTCTTCCACAGGGGTCGGGGGGGTGAGCATCTGATGTGCCTCTGGCCTTTAGTCCACGTGTCCATGGACCCAGACACGCCCTCGTCTGCCCTGGTTGCCCTCAGTCCACGGGGCCCTCCGGGTATGATGTGCCCCTGCCCTCCTAAGGCCACCTGCCTCCCCAGGGCCCCGTTCACTCCCTGGTGAACCCACCCACCCCCAGACACCTTCCAGTGGGGCCCCATGCATGTCCTCACCTGCCTGGAGAGGGACCCTCTGCTGAGGCCACAGCCCGCCCAGACGGCCACCACTGTCACTGCCGTGCAAACTCAGGCCCCGCTCACATTCTCGCCCTGCCACCGTGGCCCCCACGGGGTCCACAGAGGGTGTGCAGCCGCTTCGTGTGGGAGCTAGGGTGCAGACCCAGGGGCAGCTGCAGCCTCCAGGCACCCCTGTGCCAGCCCCGGGCCCAACCTCTGCGTCCCCGTCCCAGGAGAGAGGGCATCCCTGGACCCCACCTTCCAGCGCAGGGACCAGGGCTGCCAGGCAACCCCCACCCCATCCCCTCTGGACCCCTTCAGATCGGAGCTCAGAGGCCTGACCAAAGAGCTTCAGCCAGCTGTCTGACCTCTCCTCAGAAACCCACGAGGCCCAGGCCTGCTTCCGATACCTTTGGTTGCCTCATGCCTGAGACTGTCTACACATGAGGTGTTCAGTTAATATCTGCTCCCTGAACAGCTGAATCAGAGAATCGATGCTTTAATAAATAAAGAACTCGGTAGTTGGTCAGGTTTGTCTTTGGGCAAATGTGCTGCATCTCCTGCCCTAGCTATCAGTGCCGCACCACACTCTAAGCACCCTGTGGTACAACATCCGTGTCTTGGTCCATTCGAGACTGACAGGAGAAGGTAAGCATTTTGTAGAGCACACCTCACAGCCAGAAATCCAAATGCCTCTCCGTGGTGTCTGGGTGGGCAATTGCCCGGCATCACAGCTTCTGGTCATGGCTTGGCGGGCCCCACCAGCTGGCTTAGACGCGGGACTTGCCCTTCAACAACTGTTTCTGTTTAACACTGTGCTTTTTGGGGTTCTTTTCTTGAAACTTTTGCCACCAAGTCTTCCCATTCAGAATAAAAATATTATATGTCGTGTTCGCTGGAGAATGTCTGAAATAAAACACACAAAACCACATTGCACAGCGACATGTATAGGAATTCCTACTGTCGACGCTGTGGGCAGTGACAGAGGCCGAAGTTTCTGAGGGGTGAGCATTCCACAACCCCTCAGGAAGTTCTGTCACGTGAGAAATTCATTTTGCCTCTGGGCACCAGAGAGACTCTGGGAAAGTCCTTCCCCTCCCCCGCTTTCTGGTAACACAGGCTCTCCACAGCTTTGATTCACCTCAGTGGGATGGAGCTACAGTCTTGACCCCTTCTTCTGACACCTCCAAGAGGCACAGAGGGGAAATGACAAATCCGATGGATAAGCGGATTTGTGGGTCAAGCTTATTTCCAGAAGCTCTTGAAATCGTCCATCTCTAACTTCTGCCACATTCTGCCTCCCCCTTTCACTTCAGGGGACCCGGTCCTGTCTCGGAGGAGGAAGCTGGGTGTGAGGTAGTAGTGGCTGGCCTGAATGGGTCACCAGTCTCAGGAATCTTAGTGTTTTAAAGAACTCCTTTAAAAAAATTTTTTTAAAAATAATAAAGAATTTCTTTAGAGAAAGCAATGTCACTCTTGTGGGCAGTTTTAAGAACTAGAGCCTCCGAATTGTGTGGGAGGGCCACTTTACCCACCCCCCATGGCACACCACAGCCCCCTTTCTCTGTGGACAAGCTGAGCCCAAACACAGTGTCAGGCAAGACCCGAGGGGCCTTAGGAAGCTGCTTTTCCCTGTGATTAAGAAGCTCGTCTCAAGGGATGCAGATGGAGGCAGAAAATTTCTAGATGCAATTTCTGCAAATGCGTAATCTTGGAAGCCATTTACTTTCTAGTGCCTACTCACGGTTACAGCCACGGTGTCGGAGCCCTCTCATCAGGGGGATAACAGACATATTTAGCAAGTGGTATAGACGGACCCTGACTAGTCGACGCGGCCACTGTCAGAGCGGAGGCCTGGAGGGCCTCGAATGAGCCCTTCGTTTGCAGGACCCCGGGGAAGAGTGGAAAGTCTGTGGGAGGTCCTGGGAAGGTGCCATTTACCAACCAGTAGAGGGATCTTCCAATATTCTAACAACCTGTGCTGCTGACCCAGGGTGAACGAGCCAAATGTCAGCCCTGTGCTCATCTCCTCCGCGGCCTCATCCCTCGCTGCCCTCGTATTCCTCTTTTCCAATCTTTCAGCCAGAGGCTGTACCATCTCCTCTTTCAAGTGGCCCCCAGCGTGAAAATCGGTGTGACCTACCCTAAGGGATTCTTTATAGAGGCCAGGATGGTCCCAGCCAGGAAATCCATACCCGGCTACGCACCACCACCAAAAGGCAATGCTTAAAAACTCTCTCCCTGGGCCACCTGTACCCTGTGAACACACAACTTAACTCCAGGATCGGCAGTCAGCTCTGGGGCGACATTGGCACGGACACCCATGAGTTCTTCGAAGGAAGGTGGGAGCTAAGAGCCACTCACGATAGCTGTTTCCTCCTGTAGCACGCAGTCAAGGCCAGCAGCAACAACACTGTGACCACGAGGACCCCTGCCACCGAGGCGGCAGCGATGATGATGTTCCTCTGGAGGAACTGCAGAAGCTGCTCACAAGGCACGTTCTTATCTTGAATACCTAAACGAAAAGACTCATGGCAAAGTAAAGAGAAAGAGACAGCCCCATACAGATCTGCAGGGATGAACCCTGTTCGCTCTGCTTACGGCAGACCTGACAACCCTAGAAACTTAGCCACTGACTCCAGGAGTCCTCTGGGGGAAGAAACTGGCTTTGTTTGGGAAAATACACTCCTAAGCTGTTTGGCAGCGACACGAGATTCTGTTTGGTGGTGGAGGTGAGACGCTGAGGGTATGAGCCCAGCAAGCAGCAAAGCAACCAAGAAGAAGGGACAACAAGGCACAGTTTGCAGAAGAATAGAGGAAGGTCAGATGGAAGGAGGAGGCAGGGGCCCCCAAGGGGGTGGAAAGTTCTGCAATGGCTCCTAAAAACAATGGGGTCAAATATTCAGTTTGGAGCTGCCCCTCATCACCCCACCTCTCAGCTTCGGGAAGTTCTGCCATATATAGCATCTGCCTCAAGGGCATAGGTTTGGGGGAATTTCATTCACAAGGGTAAACATGCTGCCAGATGAAGTTCAGTTCTTACAGCCTCGAGGGACTTGCAGAAATCTTGAGGGTACATTCGGAATGCCACCAAGGGTGGGCTTGGGAGAACAAGGCCATCTTAGATGGAAACCTCAGCCGACATCAGGGGCCCCGAGAGCTTCTGTCACTCCATTTGTAATGTGACAAAAGCAGGAATCAGGGAAATGGGGCACAGCCGTTCCATGACAGGAACTGGATGGTTTGGTGTGGAGAACCCCTGAGCGGGGCCTAGCAATGCGGGCAGGGGGATGCTGGCCAAGGGCCATCTCGGGTTATGGGGAGAAAATCAGAAACGTCCAACTTGCCACTTCCACATAAGCTACAGTGAGAGGCAACAGCATGAAGCAACTCGAAGGGCTCTGCTGGAAAAAGTCAGCACACTGCCATAATGGACAAGTTTCTTCCCGTTCTGAATGGGCCCAGGCTCAGGTTACCCAAGGTTGAAGAGCAGGGACTGGTTAATATTTGGATTTAATCCCTCCTACTTGTCAGAAAGCCTCAGTGTGTAGGAATGGCAGAGGCTCCGACGATAATGCCCATGTTAGGAATGACCCAGCCTGTGCAGGAATGACTGAAAGTAGCATCTTCCCAAAAGGGTGGTCAGATCCCCAGAGTTAGTTTAATTCATAATTTTACTGGCAGATTGTATGCTTTGTGGGTAAATTAAAGGCATGCTGATATCTCCTCTGTTAAAATACCATGAGAGGCCCAGATGTACTCTGAGGTTATCTGTATGTGAGTGTCTTATTTAGCTTACACTATATAGCTTATTACCTGTCCTAGCTGCTGCTTCAGGCGTTTCTTTACCTACAGCGGCAAGCGGCTCATTCATATCCCTGTTGGAGAGAGAGGATTCTCTATCCCTCTTCTCTGAGTTGTGATCTACAGAAGACAAAAGACTAAATGTACTCATCTAAAAACAAACATTGGCCTGTGATTAGTTCTGGTTTTTTTAAGATTTTATTTTTAAGTAATCTCTACACCTAACTCGGGGCTCAAACTTAAAACCCTAAAATCCAGAGTCACGTGCTCTAATGACAGAGCCAGCTGGGCGCTCCTAAGTAGTTCTATTTTTTATGATAAAAATAAATTCCTCTCGGGGCACCTGAGTGACTCAGTCAGTTAAAGGTCCAACTATCGATGATTTCCCCTCAGGTCACGATCTCAGGGCCGTGGGATCCAGCCCTGCAGTGGGCTCCAAACGCAGAAAAGAGTCTGCTTGTCCCTCCCCCTTTTCTTCTCCCCCTCTCATATTCTCTCTCTCTCTCAAATAAATAAATAAAATATTTTTATTCATTTCTTTGTTTAAAGATTTTTATCTGTTTGTTTGACAGAGAGTGATCACAAGTAGGCAGAGAAGCAGGCAGAGAGAGAGGGGGAAGCAGGCTCCCTGCTGAGCAGAGAGCCTGATGTGGGGCTCGATCCCAGGACTCTGAGCTCATGACCTGAGCCAAAGGCAGAGGCTTTAACCCACTGAGCCACTCAGGCGCCCCTCAAATAAATAAATAAAATCTTAAAAAAAAAAAAAAAATTTCCCCTAGAATCCAAGTGAGGAGTTAAGAGGGTTTTGGAGAAAAGTCCAAATGTACATCAGTCTTTTGTTATTATTTTTTTAATCTGACAAATTCCTGGGTGACCCACCCATAGGCTGAGATGGTGGTTTTCACACTTTAGTGTGTATTCAAATCACCGGGAGGCCTTAAAAGACAGACCGCTGGGCCCAACCCTAGACATTCTGATTCAATAGATCTGAGGGGGCCTGAGAATGTATATTTCTCACAGACTCCCTACCCCCCTCACACAAATGACAATGATACTGCTGGTCAGGGACCACCTTCGAGGACCTCGAGAGAACCTTTCAGTCAATTGCTGAGACCCTCTGACCCCAGTCTCCACTAGCATAAGATAGAAATAATAAGATCTACCTCACAGATAGCATAATGTTCATGGAAACGATTTATAAACCACCCCGTACTATAAAAATGTTTCTTAAATTGCAAGGGCAGACAAGAGAGTGGACTACACTGAAATATGCATTTATTGGGAGAGGGGCTGCAGAATGGCCTAGTAAGAAATAGGCAGGGTTGAATATCAGAAATATTAGCCCCCTAACTCTCCCACTGGCTATCTTTGACTCGTTTGTATATGAAACCTTGTCAACGGGCCTGAGTGAGTTTAGCATGGAGAAGAGTAGCAAGCCAGGAGAGCTGTCTTTGTCCAACCCGAGGACAGTCCTGGAAAGGGGCTGGGAGATGTTCTGAGAAGTTCCAGGAGCAAACCAGAACCAACGGGTACGAGCTCTGGCGAGATGTGTGGACTGACAGGTTAGCGGTTAGAAAGTAAGGCTATTAAAAAGGGAATGAGGAAGAGTGGGAAATAATGAAGCATGTGCCCTCAGTACACTTCAAGGCGGGAGCCCCCAGGCCCACATGTTTTTGAGCTGAGCGGCAGCTTTGGCCAATCGGCCTGGTTCTCAAAGAGGTGGGAATGAGACAATGTGGTTAACATCGCTGTGGTATGAGACAACAGCCTCTCGGGGCCTCAATTATTTCCGGGGAAGGAGAAAAAATGTGTCCCTTATTCAATTTGGCTTAGAGAAGAGAGAAAACTTCCAACCTAACGTGAGTCATAGTGCCTTGACTTTGGAAATGCCAGCTTGTCGAATCAGTCAAGAGATTAACAACCACAGACACACAGAATACTCTGGACAGTGTAGAGTCAGTCCACTAAGGGGTTACATTGGCCTTGCTCTTCCACAGAGGTGTGGAAAAGATAGACTCATCATCTGAACACAAATTCTTACCCTCCGTGTCTCTGTACCACAAAAGCAAAACCAGAATTAGAAGCCACCATCGACACTTACCATCAGTGTGGGTCGTGATTTTGATCATTTGTAGGATTTTCTTCGGTGAGACAAAATAAGCACAGTTACCAAGTTTTGCCAGATACCATCCGTTTCCAAACCTCATTTCAACTAGAGAAAATCATTAACTATGAGAGAAGCAGTAGCCCATTACCGGAGCAAGGACGACAGGCTAAGCCCCACATCCATGAGGCGGACTCAATGCAAGTGCCAACTGGTCACATCCCTGGCCTGGTAAAATTGTGTTAAATGAGTCCAGAGCCAAAAACTGTGGGCTTTGTGTTCAGGGAAAAGTTGAAGTCTTACATCATAATTTCTTTCTCTTGTTTTCCTCTTAGGAGACTAGCACAGAAACAAGACTTCGATTGCTTCTATTAAGAGCACCTTACTGCTGCACTGTTAAGAAGTAGGTCCCCCTCAGCAGAGTTCAATCAGTGATAGCGGCACCTCACACATCCCTGTGCACACTTGAACACAACACTTCTCAAAAAAAAAAAAAAAGTCATTTCCTCAGCCCTCTTCCCAGCCAGCTCTTTTTACCATTAATTTTGGGGAGGGGAATGGTTACGGCCACCAAGGAAGATTTGTGTGGTCTGGATTTCCTACTCCGGAAGAACAGCTTCAGAGACGCTCCTGGCCTCTGATGAG
Source organism: Procyon lotor (assembly GCA_028646535.1). Taxonomy (NCBI): domain Eukaryota; kingdom Metazoa; phylum Chordata; class Mammalia; order Carnivora; family Procyonidae; genus Procyon; species Procyon lotor. The sequence goes on from CM053610.1 coordinate 51,266,983, forward strand.
GGGCCTGGTGAGCCTCCTTTTCCTGTGTGGTTCGACCTCTACTACTGTTTGCGGGGGAGGGGGGTGCTGAGGGGCAAGTCTCTTCTTAGCTCTTCTTAATTCACTCTCTCTACTCAAAAAACCTTAGTAAGCAGACCCACATCTCTTGTGTCCTCTCAAAGCTCCATGCAAAGACAACCTGAAGCACTTTTTAAGTCCCTTCCATTTTAGCATATTTATAGCTAATATTTACAGATGACGCTGACTTCCCTACTGGCAGCGAGCTCTTGGAGGACGCAAGTGCCTTGTTCATTCAGCTCTCGGCTCCTGGCACAGCACCTCTAGCCTAATAGGAGATCAATAGCTAGGTCTTGGGTGAGAGAAGGAATCTTGAAGACTCTTGACTGCAACCTCATGAGAGACTCAGCTAAGCCTGATTCGTTGGCCAACGAAGGCTGACTGGTACCAGAGGGTCTGCTTCCATGATGGCTCACTCACACAGCTGTTGGTGGAAGGCCTCATCTCCCCACTGGCTGGAGGCACCACAAGGGCCTCTCCTTAAGTCAGTGGACACTGCTGGAATGTCCTCACAACATGGCAACTGACTTACCCCAGAGTGAGCAATTCAAGAGATAGCTGGGCAGAAAACACAATGTCTTTGATGACCCGATCTATGAGGTAGCACACCATCACTTCTGTCATGTTCTATTCATTCAAAGCAAATCACTAAGTCCATCCCATACTCAAGGGGAGGGGGATCAAGGAATTTCTGGACCTATTTTAAAGCCACAGTAGAAATGAAATGCCAAGGAAGACAGCTGAACAAGGAAATGTTTGCTTATGTCTGTATAAACATAAGGATTTTAATCAGCTACCTCCCGTTTTGTGGATACAGAGAAGTGACACCATTACAAAGGGATCTACACTCTACAGGAAGCCTGGACTTGGGTATGTCACCCATCCCATTAAGCAGAGACCCCTGAATGATTGAACCACATGTTTAGGTCAAACCATATGAAATTAGGGATATTTGACCATTTTAAAGAAGGTTAATTTATGTATTTGAGAGAGAGAATGGGGGGTGGGCAGAGGGAGAGGGAGAGAGAATCTCAGGCAGACTCCCTGATGAGCACAGAGCCCGACACAGGGCTCGATCTCATGACCTTGAGGTCATGACCTGAGTTGAAATCAAAGGTCAGATGCTTAACTGACTGAGCCACCCAGGCGCCCCTTAACCATTTTTGACCTACAAAAAACAGTATATTCAAATGATTCAACCCGAGATTATAGGCCCAAGGAAAGTTTTCTAATCTATGTATTTCTTCTTATTGTGAGACTCCTAGAAACTCAACACCATGGATTATCAAGATGAGTGTAATTATCAATTTATAATGTAATCCTTCATGTATTAAAAAAAAAAAAAGAAAAAAAGAATGGCCTCCAAACCTAGTTTAGATTGGGTACACCAATCTGTACACCTTGGGGGTCTGGAAGATAGAGGGAAAGAAACCCATTTTGTACTCCAAGCACTGAGTTCAAGATCCTAGAAGGGGGAAAAATCGGGGCACCTGGGTGGCTCAGTGGGTTAAGCCTCTGCCTTTGGCTCAGGTCATGATCTCAGGGTCCTGGGATCGAGCCCCACATTGGGCTCTCTGCTCAGTGGGGAGCCTGCTTCCCCCTCTCTCTGCCTGCCTCTCTGCCTTCTTGTGATCTCTCTCTCTGTGTCAAATAAATAAATAAAAATCTTTTTAAAAAGGGCGGGGGGGGGTGGGAATCACACAATGAAAGAGCCAAAAGTAAACCTGAAGAAATGGAAAGACATCCCCATTCCAACACAGAATAACTTACCATCAGTTTTCCCAAAGTGAATATTGTCTTATAAATTTAATGCAATGCTAATAAAAATATCAACAGTCTTCTAATGAAGTTACACAAGTTGATACTAAAGTTCATGTGCAAAAATAAACATGCCAAAATAGCAAGGAAAACATGGAACAAAAACTGCAAAGGGACCAGTTTCATAAGGCACTAGTTCAGCCTCTGTAATTAAAATAGGGTGGTACTGTTGTATACAGAAACCAACAGACCAGTGGTTAGGATAGAAAGCCCAGGAAGAGACCTAGGACATATGGGCATTTAGTATAAGATAAAGGAGGTATCTCAAATCATCAGAGCACAGATGAACTTTTTAATAAATAGTGTAGCCATTTCAGAGAAAAATGGCATGACCTAGACTGTGTTGATGAAATCATTCGAACCCATGTGGGGTTCTCAGTATAAAATCATCCTCTCGGATCTCCTGGTGTAGACCTAGGTACCAAAGAGATGCTCAACTGCGTTGAATTTATGATTATCATGAGATTCTCACGAAAGGAAATGTATAGGACAGATTCAGGAATATTAGAGGCACTCATTTTAAAGCAAATTTGGTGGTAAATTAATCTCCAAAAACCATCTAGGTCAATGGTTCCAAATGTTACCTGTAGGCAAGTCACCTGGAAAATAGGCATAATTGTGCAGAACCCTGGACTCCACCACTTTTAGGAACTCCTGGTGGGTTCCAGAAATAAGGGTTTATAATCTCTTCCCATTTCTCATCCTCTACCCCATGGTTGATGCGTGGTCAGGGTTGAGAACCACTGACCTAGTTCATATTCTTACTCCCAGGAAAGACCACATATTTGCCAGCTTGGACAGTGACATAATTAGCCTATTTTTCCTTTTAAATCTTTCTATCTGCCTCAGGAAGAAACACTTCACGGGATGCTAGTTCCTTATCCTGTCTTCAGAGCCAATCTGCCCCCACCCTAACTGGGTCTGTGTGATGAGCCTTTGGTCCTCAGCTAAAGGAGAGCGCTTTCCCACAGTCCTCATGGTGGGGAGGGAGCGATCTCCTCTGGGGTGTCACTTCAAGAATGTGCTCTGCCCCTCCCAATCCCTACCCCCAGGAGGAGAAAGGGACTTCACAGGTAAGTTTGGGAAGAGGATTCAGGTACCTGTGGATACCTCCTCTCTCTCTCTCTCTCTCTGGCATCCATCTGCTTCCAGAGAGCAAACATTCTGACCTGCTCTTCTATGTTGTGAATTTTACAGAACCAAATTCTCTTGTGGTAGGGGTTTGGGGAAACCATAGGTACTCTTCCTAATTTGAAGAGAAGCCCCCACATCATCCAGCCAAGTTTTCTAGAAAAGATAGTCTGAGCTTCATCCGCAGGACCCTTAGCTCCGTCTCACATTTGGTTCTAAACTCAGGCACAAGGAAGATGAGGAATTGCTTATTGGCCCCCAGCTCCGATTACATCCATTTGCATTTACCATAAGTAGAAATTCTGTCCATGCTGCCAAAGGGAAACCTTGGGGGAGTAGAATACCCAGCAATACCAGCTCCTTTGATGAAAACTATGGGGGGGGGGGGTGAAAGAGAAAATTTGTATCAGTACACACTTCTGAGCACTTTGGGTCCATATTTTGTTTTAAGTGTTGAAATGCTAATATAGAATTCCACTTGTACTGGGAATGTATATTTGAAAGTTTACATGTCAACATAGAGCGAGGCATCAGCTAGCTGCTGACCAGAGGCCGGTGCCCAGCTGGCCGAGGCTGTGGGAAACAAACTTTGGGAACTGAAATTCACATCTGTATGCAAAATTCCAACACAGTGCCCATTACTCAGCTGCCCAGAGCACTTTCCTGTACTGCTGGGGGTTTCTGACACACCATTCTATCCCTACAACCTGTGACCAAACAACTGTCTTAATTCTCAAACTGCTACTTAAAAAAAAATAATAAATAATCCAAAGCTGCTTTTTTGCTTTTTTGGAGGAGCATATTTTTCATTTTTGTTATTTCTCCTGGTGCGCCTAGGGCAAGAGATTTTTTTGGCCTGGGTCTTATCTATTGAATGGGGGGACTAATGACTGCACCAGCTCTCCCCAGGGGCCAAGCAAAGTATCAAAGGATGCACGGGGGAGTATAGGAAGTACAAAGCGTGTGCAGAACAAAGTTATTACATTACTCGGGGCTCCTGTTACAATTCCTGTCCTCTGAACCGCCTCCAGAAAGTGAGAACCTGCTTGACACATGAACTCCAAGGATCCCCCGCAAAACAGAAGGATAGGCACATTTGAGTGTATTTTGATTTGACCCATATCAAATACCCATAGATTTGAAGGGTATAGAGAGGTTTTCAGACAATTCTTTCCCTCATTTCTCGATTTGTCTTTGCCACACAGGGAGTTGTTTTAACAAATGCTAAAATGATAGCCCTGTGTATGTAACATAATACAGAGCCCCATAGGAACACGTGCACCGATAGCTTAAAAGACATATACTTGCTTTCCGAATCCATATCTCTCTTTGTAATTGATTCGCCTGCCGTTCTTGCTTCATCCAATGGTGTCCCAGATGGAACCTTGTAAAACACTTGCTGCAGAATTTCATCTCAAGTGAAGTAAAAAAGACGTGTTAACAGCAGCCATGGGGGATTGACATTTTTCTCTCCAAGTACCTAAAACAGTCTACAAATACAGTCAATAAATGATATAAGCTCAGGGGACATGGGAAATTATACTCTGAAATGCCTTGTCTTGGGAAGGGAAATCCTAACTCCTACAATCATTTCTGAAAAAGTGCGGTTGCACTAGATGCCTTGAGTAGTAAATATTTCCCACGGAAGGATATGCAGCTAGAAACTTTGCCCCAAACCTCAGGACATTGTCATTATCTTCCTTCTTGCTCCTATTGCCATTCTGAGCCACCTCTGAGACTTCCCCAAGATGGCCCATGTAATTTTATAGGGTGAAGTGTACCGGGGAAAAAATAAAGCAGAACAGGTTTTTAGAAGTCAGAAAGCTCTTTTCTAATTTCTAGAAGTTTCCTTAGAAATTTCTTAGAAATTCTAAAAATTCTAGAAATTTTTAGAAGTCAGAAAGCTGTTTCTAATTTCTCATGGTTATATATTTTAAAATATACTGATCTCTCTTTCTATTTTTCCCTGGGGACAGCTGTTTCTTGTTCTTTCCAGGTTTACTTAGCACAGCCACAGAAAATATCCTGCACAAATTCCATCCGTTTTGTATATATTCTGAGTCCTTTTTCAAGGCTGTTGGTGCATGGGTGGGTGGTCCACTCACTTGATGGAATTCTGCTTAAGGACCTAAAAAATGACCTATCAAATTTACTTATTCAAAATAATGAATTTTTTGTCAGTAGCCCCATTTTTTTCACACTATGATCCCATTTTATTAAATTTTTTTTAAAAACACAATGCTACCTAATTTCTACTGGTACATACACATGTCTGTAACGTAGGATGAAAAAATTAAAATGGGGCACCCGAATGGCTCAATCGGTTCAAGCATCTACCTTCGGCTCAGGTCATGATCTCAGGGTCCTGGGATTGAGCCCCGCATCGGGCTCCCTGCTCAGCAGGGAGTCTGATTCTCCCTCTCCCCCCTGCTTGTGCACTCTCTCTCTCTCTCAAATAAATAAATAAAATCTTTAAAAAAAAAAAACTAAAACTAAAACAGTTATCTTTACGGAGGTAGGGAATAAAGAAAGACCAAATAGAACTTCAGTATTAAATGTAATGTTTTAGTTTCATATATAAGGAGACATCACTTGTGTAAACGCCAAACTTTTTAATTCGCCAGAACCAACACTCTCCAACCAAGGTGAGAAAAGTGTACTATTGAGAATGATCCCAATTCTGTAAAAGCAATAAAACCAACAAAAAAATCTCCGCACAAACACGTATGTTTTTACCAGCACGTAGAGAGATGGGGAGAGAGGAAGCACACACACCTGGCTGATGGAAAGGGTGTAGTGAGGGGACTATTAACTTTTTCTTTATCCATTTTGTACCAATTCGTGAGGTCAGATAAGCCTATTACCTTTGTACCTTTTTAAAAAGGAAGTTCGTTTTTAAACGAGATGTTACTAACCTAGAATAGTGCCCATTTTCGATAGTATAGAGAGGGTGACCATCTCTACTCACCTTGTCTCCTATCCGGCAGAGGTGCTCAGCCTTTGCCGTCATGTCACCAGCCCCTTCCATGAGAGATGTGCTGACCTACAAGATCCTGAATTGTTGCTCAGAGAGAACCTGGGAAGTTTATTGGTGGGCCACCAATGCCAAGGCCAACACTCACATGGCGCTGGGCAGGTCAGTAGGCCTTTGGGGGGTGATGGGAGCCTCCCAAACCCCAAATCAGAAACCCGTCTTCACACTCACTCACTCCCCTTCCACACATGTGGGGCAGGATTCAGAGACACGGGGCTCCTACAGAGGGACAAAAGTCTTCTGATTCCCAGGTAAGAAGGGGCTGCAAGAGCTATCTGCGTCCCTGCACTCATTCAGTCATGGCAACCTACCCACCACGCAATCGGCCAGACACTCAGTGCAGATTCACTGGAGCCCCTTGAATAGCACACGTGGAGGAAGGACAAACCCAGAATTCCCCACGTGGGGCAGCTCCTGGAAAGAAGGTCCATGTCCCATGTAGAGAGATGGCCCTCTTCCAAGCAGGGCTGGCAGGCATAGCTCTGTAATGAGAACCACCAACAGGTCCTAACCCCGAGGGAAGCATCAGTGCTCACACTCCTGAGAGCTCTTTCTCAGACCAGATGTGTCTCTCGGTGTCTACTCCTGACCCACACGCACCCCAGAGAGGAGAGATTTCTCTGGAATCTGGATGCCTTCCTTCTGTAAACAGCTATGGTTTCAAACATTTTCCCTCAGTCTCAGCTCTGCAAAGAAGACTTCCCTGGGCCTTATTTTGTTGTTGCTGTTTTTAAATTTTAAAAATATTTGTGGTGATCATATGTGTGTATATATATATATATATATATATATATATATATACACATATATATATTCATTCATTCATATCATATATATATTCATTCATATATATATATTCATTCATATATATATAATATATATTTTTATAATATATATTTTTTCCATTTTAAGCATTTAAACATTTTAAGTGTACTACAATTCAGGAGCATTAAGGATATTCATAATGTTGTGCAAATCTCACCATTATTTCCAGAAATCTCCCATCTTCTCAAACAGAAACTCTGTACCTATTAAGCAATAATTCTCCATTCCTCCCACCCCCTAGCCCCTGATAACCTCTATTCTACTTTCTATCTCCATTAATTTGCCTATTTTAGATACCTCGCATAGGTAGAATCATACAGTATTTGTGCTTTTGTATCTGGCTCATTTCATTTGGTATGATGTCTTCAGGGTTCACCCATGTATTAGCATGTAACAGAATTTCATTCATTTTTATGATCAAATAATATTCCATTGTATCTATACCACATATTACATATTCATTCATCTGTGATGGACACCTGAATTATTTCCACACTGTTTCTATTGTGAATAATCCTGCTATGAACATTGGTATACAATTATCTGTCTGAGCTTCTGTTTTCAATTCTAGTAGGTATATACCTAGAAGTGGAATTCCTGAATCATATGGTAACACTATGTTAAACATTTGGAAGAACCACCAAACTGTTTTCCACAGACACTTCTTCTTATGTTCTCACCAGCAATGCACAAGGGTTCTTATTTCCCTGTCTTTAAATATATATATATACACTCTAATAGGTACAAAGTGTTATCTTACTGTGGTTTTGCTTTGCAGTTCCCTAATGACTAGTAATATAGAGTAACTTCTCATGTTTTTATTGACCATTAGTGCATCTTCCTTGGAAAATGTCTACTCAAGTCCTTCACTCATTTTTAAATTAGGTCGTTTGGTTGGTTGGTTTTGTTTCTTTTTGAGTTGTAGCATTAATCCCTTATCAGATATATGATTTGCAGAAATTTACTTAATCCCTTATCAGATATATGACTTGCAGAGATTTACTTCCATTCTATGGGTTGTCTTTCCACTATCTTGATAGTATTTCTTGATGCACAGTCTTTAATTTTGGTGAAGTACAATCTATCTTTCTTTTTGTTGCTTATGTTTTTGGTGCTAAAATTAAAGCACCTTTGCCTAATCCAAGGTCATGAAGATTTTCACCTATGTTTTCTTCTAGAATTTTAAGTTTAGCTCACAAATGTAGGTCTTTCACCCAGTTAAGTTCGACTTCATTTTTTTTTTTTTTTTTTGCATGTGAATACCCACTTTTTCCCAGGACAATTTGTTGAAGAGACTGTTCTTTCCCCTTGAATGGTCTTGACACCCTTGTTTAAAATCAAACGACCAAGGATGTATGCATTTATTTCTGGACTCTCTGTTCTATTCCATTGATCTATAAATCTAGATAGTCTTATGCCTGTGCCATACTCTTTTAATCACTGTAGTTTTGTAGTAAGTTTTGAAATAGGGAAGTGGGATTCTCCCGGATTTTTTGTTCTTTTATTTTATTTTTATTTTTATTTTTATTTATTTTTTTTTTTTTAAAGATTTTATTTGTTTGACAGAGAGAAACACAGCGAGAGAGGGAACACAAGCAGAGGGAATGGTAGTGGAACGGTAGCGGGAGAAGCAGGCTCCCCGCTGAGCGGAGAGCCCGATGCAGGGCTCGATCCCAGGACCCTGGGATCATGACCCAAGCCGAAGGCAGAGGCTTAACCACTGAGCCACCCAGGCGCCCCTGTTCTTTTATTTTTAAAGATATATTCATTTATTTATTTTAGAGGGAGAGAGAGAATCTCCAGCAGACTCCTCACTGAGCACAGAGCCTGATGCGGGACTCAATCCCACAACCCATGAAATCATGACCTGAGCTGAAACCAAGAGTGGGAGGCTTAATAAACTGAGCCCCCACCCCAAACCAGGAGCCCTCCAAATTTGTTTGACTATTTTGACTATTGGGTCAAGATTATTTTGACTATTGGGTCCACTAAGATTCTATAGGAATTTCAGAATGAGTTCTTCTAATTTTGCAAAAAATGCAATTAGAATTTTGATAGGGTTTGCACTGAATCTGTAGGTCACTTTGGAGACTATTGTCATCTTTACAACAGTAAGTCTTTCAATCCATGAACATAGGATATCGTTCCATTTATTTAGGCCTTCTTTCATTTCTTCCAGCAATGTTTTGTCCTTTTCTGCATACAAGTTTTTTGCCTGCTTTGCTAAATGTATTCCTAAGTATTTTAATCTTTTTGATGCCATTGTAAATAGAATTGTTTTCTTGATTTCTTTTCCTTTTTTTGGGAGGGGGGACCATTCATATCAGAATATAGAAATACAAATGATTTTTCTGTGTTGTTTTTATATCCTGCAAACTTTCAAATGGAGCTAGAGAGTATTATACCAAGCAAAATACATCATTTAGAGAAAGACAAATACCATATTATTTCACTCCTATGTGGAATTTAAGAAACAAAACAAAAGAGAGAAGGAAAAAAGAGAGAGAGGCAAACCAAGAAACAGATATGGGTACCTGAGTGGCTCAGTCAGTTAAGCATCTGCCTTTGGCTCAGGTCATGATCCTAGGATCCTGGGATTGAGTCCCGCATTGGTCTCCCAGCTCGGTGGAGAGTCTGCTTCTCCCTCTGCCCCTCCCCTGCTTGTGTTCATTCTCTCTCTCTCAAAAATAATAAAATCTTTTTTTAAAAAAGACACAGACTTAACTATAGAGAACAAACTAATGGTTATCTGAATAAATTTTTTAGCTCTAACAATTTTTGTGAACTTTTTATGGATCTATTTTAGATCCTTTTATCTTTTTTTTTTTTTTTTTTTTTTGCCTAATTTCTCTGCTAGGGCTTACAGTCTATGTTGAAAGAATTGGCAAGAATGTCTCATGCCTGATATTAGGAGAAAAACTTTCATTCTTCCATCATAGAGTATGATGTTAGCTATGTATTTTTCATATATGGCCTTTATCAAATGGAGGAAGTGCCCTTATATTCCTAGTTAATTATTGAGTGTTTTTATCACAAAAGGATGTTAAATTTTTAAGTAAGTTTTATTTTTAATTATAGTAAAAAACATAACACAAAATTATCATCCTAATAATTTTTTAGGGATTTTATTATTTTTATGTAAATCTCTACATTCAATGTGGGGTCCAAACCCACAATCCTGAGATCAAGAGTTGCATGTTCCGCTGACTGAGCCAGCCAGGCACTCCTACCATCCTGATCATTTTTAAGCACATTATTTATTCTCCTTGTTGTATAACAGATATCTGGAATTTTTGCATCGTGCAAAACTTAAACTCCATACTCATTAAACAACTCCGTTTCCACCTCTCCTACCCCAGCCCCTAGCAACCACCATTCTACTTTATTTCTATGAATTTGACTTAAGATATCTCTTCTAAGTAGAACCATACAGTATTTGTTTTCCTGTGACTAGCTTATTTCATTTAGCATGATGTCCTCATGCCTACCCTTTAATAAGAGTTTAATCCATTTATACTTAATTGATTACTGATAAAAAGAATTTACTTCTGCTATTTAACTATTCGTTTTCTGTGTCCTATAAATTTTTTGTTCCTCGGTTCCTTTATTACTGCTTTCCTTTGGGAGTTTGTTGATTTTTTTTTTAAGATTTTATTTATTTGTTTGTTTGTTTGTTTATTTATTTATTTGACACAGAGAGAGATAGAAAGAGCTGAGAGAGAGCAAAAGCAGGGGGTCCTGCAGAGGGAGAGGGAGAAGCCAACTCCTTACTGAGGATTGTGGGGCTCAATCCCAGGACCCTGGGATCATGACCTGAGCTGAAGGCAGACGCTTAACACACTGAGCCAGCCAGGTGCCCTAATTTTTTGTAATGTTATATTTCGATTGCCTTCTTTGTTCCTTTTCTGTATATGTTTTAGTTCTTTTCTTCATGGTTACTTTGGGAATTACAACTAACATTTTAAACTTACAACAACCTAGTTTGAATAGTACCAACTTAGTATACGAACACTCTGCTCATATATAGTCCTATATTGTCACAAATTATATCTTTACACATTGTATGTCCATGAACATAAATTTACATTGTTTTATTCATTGCCTTTATTTATTTATTTTTTTTAAAGATTTTATTTATTTGACAGAGAGAAACACAGCGAGAGAGGGAACACAGGCAGAGGGAATGGTAGCAGGAGAAGCAGGCTTCCTGCAGAGCAGAGAGCCCGATGCGGGGCTCAATCCCAGGCCCCTGGGATCTGACCTGGGCTGAAGGCAGACGCTTAACGACTGAGCCACCCAGGCGCCCCTATTCATTGCCTTTAAAATGACGTTGTAAAAAGGAACGAAGTAACAAACCAAAATTACAATAATATTGGTTTTTACATTTACCTATGTAGCCACCTTTACCAGTGTTCATTTTATTCTCAAACTTTTGACTGTCTAGAGTCCTTTCATTTCAGCCCAAAGTAGTCTCCAGCATTACTTAGGGGGCAGATTTCTAAGCTTTTGTTTATCTGGAAATGTCTTAATTTATCTTTTATGCTCAAAGAATATTTTTGTCAAATATAAAACTATGGGTTGACAGTACTTTTCTTTCAGGCACTTAAATGTGTTATATTATTGCTTCTGGCCTCCATGATTTTTTTTTTAAAGATTTTGTTTATTTATTTGACAGAGAGAAAGAGATCACAAGTAGGCAGAGAGGCAGGCAGAGAGAGAGGGGAAAGCAGGCTCCCCGCCGAGCAGAGAGCCCGATGTGGGGCTCAATCCCAGGACCCTGAGATCAAGACTCAGCCGAAGGCAGAGGCTTTAACCCACTGAGCCACCCAGTTGCCCCTGGCCTCCATGATTTTTGAGAAGGAATCAGCCATTAATCTACTGAGGATTCTTTGTAAACAATGAGTACTTTTTCTTTGCCGCTTTCAAGACTCTGTCTTTGTCTCTGTGCTTCAGCAATTTGACTATATTGTGTTTCAGTGTGAATCTCTTGCACTTATGCTTGGGAGTTTCTAGAGCTTCTTGGTTGTGTAAAATCATCTAATTTGAGAAGGTTTTGGCCATTATTCCCTCATATATTTTCTCTGCCCTTTTCTCTCCCTGCTCCTGCTGGGATTTCTGTAACATATATGTTGGTACACTTGATGGTATCTCACGGATCCCTCATCCTCAGCCCATTTTTTTGTTTTGTTTTGTTGTGTTTTCATTTTTTTCTTCCTGCTCCTCAGACTGGACAATTTCAATTGTCCAAGTTCAAAATGATCCTTATTTCTGCCTGCTGAAATGTGCTGTCGAATCCTGCTAGTGAGTTTTTCATTTTAGCCACTGTACTTTTCAATTCTAAAATCTCCCTTTGGTTCCTTTCTATAATTTGTTTCTTTATTGATATCCTCATTTTGTTCAGACATTGTTTTCCTGATTTCATTAAGTTCTTTATCTCTCATTTCCTTAAGTCATCAAAGACAGTAAACACATTGGAGGTGGGTTCCTATTGCCCATTCTGGCACCAGCAAACCACACTGAGAATGCAGGCTGCTGACGGCTTGGCTACCTCCTGTGAGGCTGGGGGAAGGAGAATGGTAGGATCTACATGAATCACCAAAATTCACTAACATTTACCAGTCTCTTCATGAAGCATTCCTCTGGACGATACAAGTGCTCCACTAGACTCCAATGGTCCAAAATGGTTGCTCAAGATACTTCTTGGCAGTTCAGTTGCAACATATTCTTGGAACTTACTACCATCTTCTTTCCAGGCCTTGGTTTTCTCAAATGTTACATGAGAGACTTGGAACAGATCAATGAGACCCAGCCTAGAATCACCTGGAAAGTCTTAAAAACTATTGGTGCAGGGCGCCTGGGTGGCTCAGTGGGTTAAGCCTCTGCCTTCAGCTCAGGTCATGATCTCAGGGTCCTGGGATCGAGTCCCACATCAGGCTCTCTGCTCAGCAGGGAGCCTGCTTCCTCCTCTCTCTCTGCCTACTTGTGATCTCTCTTTCTGTCAAATAAATAAATAAAATCTTTAAAAAAAAAAAAACTACTGGTGCAAATATCCCATCCTATGCCAGGGAATCTGATCAGGTGTCTTTTTAACAATGTCCCCCAGGGGATTCTCATGCTCAGCTAGGGCTGAGGACCTGGGGAGAAGGTTGATCTCAGCCTCAGGCCTCACCCTCCTACTGCTGCGGGAACCCCCCCCCCCCCGGGCCCCTCGGCAGGCAGATGTGATGCAGCTGGTCTCAGGTGGGGTCTGGCTCAGTATTTGCGACAGCTCCCACGTGGTGGCCCTGCTCTGCTGCACGGACCCCTCTCTGAGGAGCAGAATCCTTGCCAAGTGTTTATCTTCTATTCTTCGCCTAATTTCCCGGGACTCTGACACTTTAAAGAACTGGTTGTGGCCTCTAGGCCTGCACTTTCCCTTGCATCAAAACATCGGGTCAGCTGAGAGACAACTGTGGGTAGGCGTGAGACTCTTCAAATACAGCCTGATGGCTTCACATGAGGAGATTACTTACCAAATAGTTTAGACAAATGTTCTTCTCGTTTACTTGAACTTGATACAAAATCAGTATTTTTCAAGCTCTTTTTTTGAGGATAACCTATGGGGAAAGAAACCTTAGCTGTGACTCAATCATTTACTGGATCTACTTGAAATCTTTTTAAATCAATACTTTTTTACATGGTGTTTTCAGAGAAGCATCATGCACTTTCTCTGGCCCCACGGGAGTGGGCAAAACCAGCAGGGAGGAGCAACTTATATCCTAATGAAGAAGTTTCAGGGTCACAGCAGCAGTCACCTGTCATAGTGACAGGACATTCCTGAAGTCTCTGCAGAATCTGAACTTTTGACACAAAACCGGGGACACCAGTTTTCACATGGTTTCCTCACAGATAATCTACACAGCCACTGAGTAATCTGTGCACGTTAACTTGTACACATTGCAGCTTTCAACTCTACAAAAAAATTGGTAGGGAAGCCCGCATGGTGGATGCCAAGTGATTTCAAGTATGACTACTTTGGTCCAACTAGTGACTAATGCACAGTTCTCCAGAGATGGTGAACTGGTGAATCATTAGGGGTAGATACCCTGTCATTCAAGCACTTTGTCAAAAATGTGTTCTTCCTATTGTGTCAGCCAGGGGAACATAATAAAACATTGTGCAGGGTACATCATCATTATTACACAGTAAAATATTCACTTTAATCTGTGGTTTATAAAATGCAATGGGAGGACCCTTGGCTATAAAAATGGCTTGCTAATAATTTTATAATTTCAACACAGCATACATGCCTGTATTATCCTGATAAATAATTTCTCAGTCTAAATATTGTCCTAATGCACACAGTGTCCACCTTAAAGGGTTTCTCTGTCACTTCTGTGATTTATGCTAATGTACATGTTGTCTGCATATGTGACCAGCTACTTCCCTTCAGTTTTGGCGTTTGAGCATCAATCCAAAGGCAGAGATAGACTCTGTCTCTTAGTGCAAATATTTTCCAGAGGCTAGAGTGTAAGGTGGGAGATGATGGGGAGGGATGGGGGAAGGCTTTACTATCCCAAGCCAGTGACCAGGGTGCTCATGAACACCGAACTATAGACTAGAAAGTCCTTAGACTACTCACAGCAAGTGTTACCAAGGACAGTGAGCACCACTTGCAAATCTAGTTCATAGCCTCTGAACAGCCTCCAGAGGGAGAGAACCTGCCTGACGCATGAACTCTGAACTTCAGAGGTCACCCCACAACACAGTGCTATCTGTACTTTAGACCACAGACTTCCATAGTCGGCAGAAGGTTATAGAGAGTTCATTTTTTTCTTCCACATCTCAATTTGGTTTTGCCCCTACATGTCTGGGTTAAGAATGCTAAAATGATAGGGCAGTACAAACAATACAATACATGGGCCTTTATAAACATGTGCGCTTATAATTCCAAAGACATATACTTGCTTTCTTTCACATCTCTCTTTGTAATTGACTTTCCTGCTGTTCTTGTTTCATCAAATGGAACTTTGGAAAACACTTGCAGTAGAATTTCATCTCAAGTAAAGCAAGAAAGGCATGTTAATATCATCAGTCCATAACTGATATATCTAAGTCTGTAAGTACCAGAACTAGTCTATGAATTTAGGGAATGAATGATACAAATGCAATGGCTATATAACGTTATGCTCTAAAGTGCCTTGTCTGGGGAAGGGGATTTTGGTCTATCTAAATCATTTCTGAAAAATTGAGACTTGGGGGCACCTGAGTGTTTCAGTCAGTAAAGTATCTGAGTTTTGATCTGGGCTCACGTCATGATCTCAACATTGTGAGATCTAGTCTGCCATCGGGCTCTGGTGGGGGGGGCGTGGAGCCTGCTTAAGATTCTCTTTCTCCCTCTCCCTCTGCCCCTATGCCCTGCACACATGCTCTCCCACTAAATAAATAAATAAATAAATAAATAAATAAATAAATAAATAAAATTCCAATGGCATTTTTCATAGAAACAGAAAAAAAAAAATCCTAAAAGTCATTTGGAACCACAGAAGACCCTGAATCGCTAAAGGAACTCCGAGAAAGGAACAAAGCTGGAGGCACCACACTTCCTGATTTCAAACTATACTACAAAGACATAACAATCACAGCATAAAAATTGTATGGCACAAAAACAGACACATAGACCAATGGAACAAAAGGGAATAAACCTGGCATATACAGTCAAGTCATATTTGAGAAGGAAGCCAAGAATACTCAATGGGAAAAGATAGTCTCTTTAATAAATGGTGTTGAGAAAACTGAATAACCACATGCAGAAGAATGAAAATAGACCACTATATATAGTACAGCACTCGCAGAAAATGACTCAAAATGGATTAATGACTTAATAACGTAAACCACAGAACTCCAAGAAGAAATCATAAGAGAAAACTTCCTGGACATTGGTCTTTTTTTTTTTAATTTTTTATTCAAATTCAACTTAAAGGGAGCCTGAGTGGCTGAGTTGGTTGAGTATCTGACTCTTGATTTCAACTCAGGTCATGATCTCAGGGTCATGAGATCGAGCCCCGTGTCGGGCTCCACACCCAGAGTCTACTTGAGATTCTCTCTCTTCTCCTTCTGCCCCTCCCCCCACTCGTGTGCTCACTCTCCCTCTCAAATAAATAAATAAATAAATAAAATCTTTAAAAATAAACAAATATATAAATTCAATTTAATTAACATGTACTGTATCATTAGTTTCCGAGGTAGAACTTAGTGATTCATCAGTTGCATACAACACCTAGTGCTCATTACTTCAAATGCCCTCCTTAACGACCAACACCCAATTATCCCATCCCTCTTCCCTCCTCCCATCCAGTAATGCTCAATTTGTTTCCTAGAGTTCTTGGCAACAATTTTTTGGATATGATATCAAAAGCACAGGAAACAAAAACAAAAATAAACAAGTGGGACTACATCAAACTACAAAGCTTTTTTTGTACAGCGAAAGAAACAATCGACAAAATGAAAAGAAACCTACAGAATAGAAGAAAATGTTTACAAATCATATATCTGATAGGGGTTAATATCCAAAATACACAAAGAACTCATACAATAGTGTAGCAAAAAAAACAATATGACTTTTAAATGAGCAGAGGAATTAGACATCATTCAAGAGAAGACATAAAAATGGCCAACAGGGGGCGCCTGGGTGGCTCAGTTGGTTAAGCAACTGCCTTCGGCTCAGGTCATGATCCCGGAGTCCCTGGATCGAGTCCCATATCAAGCTCCCAGCTCTGCGGGGAGTCTGCTTCTCCCTCTGACCTTCTCCCCTCTCATGTTCTCTCTTTCTCTCAAATAAATAAATAAAATCTTAAAAAAAAAAAAAAATGGCCAACAGATACTTGAAATGGTGTCAACATCATTTATCATCAGGGAAATGCAAATCAAAACCACATTCTTAAACCTGCGAGAACGGCTATCATCAAAAAGACAAGAAATAAGTGTTCCTGAGGATGTGAAGGAAAGGGAACTGTTGGTGGGAATGTAAATTGGTATGGGCTCCAAGGGAACAGAATGGAAGTTCCTCAAAAAATTAAAATAGAACTACCATATCATCCAACAGTCCCACCTATGGGTATATATCCAAAGGAACTACACACAGGATCTTGAGGAGATTATCTGCATTCCTTTGCTCACTACATTATTCACAATAGCCAAGATGTAAAAACAATCTAAGTGTCCATCAATCAACGAATGGAAAGAGAAGGTGATGATATATATTACATAATTTTACATAATACATTATATAATACTATTCAGCCATGAGAAAGAAGGAAACGACTGTCTTTTGCAACAACATAAACGGACCTTAAGGGCATTATGCTAAATGAAATAAGTCAGACAGAGAAACGCAAATACTGTATGATCTCACTTCTACGCAGAATCTAAAAAAGCTGAACTCATAGAAACAGAAAATAGAATGGTGATTGCCAGGGGTCGGGGCTGGGGGAAATTGGGAGATATTGATCAGGTTACAAAGTTCCAGTTATAAGATGAATAAGTTCTGGGTGCACAATGTACAACATTGTGATTATAGTTAAAGATACTGTATTATATACTTGGAAGTTGCTAAGACAGTAGATCTTAAATGTCCTCAGCATAAAGAAGAAATAATTTCAGGATATGATGGAGGAAATTAGGTACCACTATGGTGTTCTTCATTTTGCATTATATATGTGTATCAAATCACCACGTTTAAACCTTAAACTTACAGTATTATATGTCAATTGTGTCTCAATAAATGTGGGGAGGGGTACATAAGGTGGTATTGCTGTGAATCATATCGCACTGTTTGGGGGTAAAATGTTGGTCCAACTTCAAAATAACAGGACCAAAACAAACATTTGGAACTCAAACTGTACAAAGAAACTCTGTATGATGGTTGACATACATCGTCGGTACCGAATGGTTAAATATTTTAAAGAAGATGAAAACAAAGCAGACGGAGAGGCACTGCCTGGTCTGCGTCCCTGAGCCATCCAGACACGTGCGAGAGGCAGAAGAACACACAGACACAAGCAAACACATTGACACGGCTGCACAGAGCAATTAGGCAAGGGACAGAGCAGACAGGAGAGGAAAACCAACGCAGCCCAAGAAAGCCAGAAGGCAGGCACTAAGCTGAGCAGACTGAGAAGAAGGAGTGGGTCCTGCCAGGTGAGGCTGAGTTCTGAATCCAGGTGACCAGGATATTTACTGAGACCTCAAAAGTCACTCCTGTATGTAGATGGCAGGCATCAGCAGACTCCCTTCACCTACACTCTGGTGCTCACCGGAATCTCAGCAGTGATCATGACACGGGACATACCGGAAACCTGGGACTAGACTCTTAGGGACACTAACTCTATGAGCTGCAAGCAGCATGAAGTCTTTGAGGTAGTGCTGGGAGGGCTGCCGCCAACCGGTGACAGTCCCCACTGAGATCCCACCAGGAGTGAGGGAGGGGCTGACCCAGAGAACTCCAGGTCACATCAGGACGGCCACAACATGACAAACTCAAAGGGCAAGGCTATCTTCAGAGAATTTCAAAATTCGTATACACGTGTTGTATATGAAAACTGTACCTGCGAAAATTGGGTGGAGGCTAGTGGCAGGGAGAGAAAAGACTCAGCGCTTCTAGATAATAGATTCTATAAGTTCAGAAAATTCTTCCTTTATAAAAACTGTTAATACTTTTTCACAGGTATATCTTTTGGAATATGGTAATTTCTCCTTTTATTTGTATCTTATTTCTTAAAAGATTCTACCTGTTCATTTAGGGAGAGAGCACGAGTGGGGAGGAGGAGAGGGAGCGAGAGAATCTCAAGCAGACTCCCCACTGACCATGGAGCCCGAGGTGGGGCTCGATCTCACAACCCTGAGATCATGACCTGAGCCAAAACCAAGAGTTGGACACTTAACTGATCGGGCCCCCTAGGCACCCCTCCTTCTTTTTTAAAGACAGTGTCTATCTGTCCCTGGGGGACAACAGTTTTATTTTCCCCCTCTAGGTTTACTTTGCTAAGCCACAGAAAATAATTACAAATTCCACTGATATGGTATTTATACTGAGTCCTTTTTCAAGGGCTGTTGTTACATTGGTGAGTAGTCTACTCACTTGATAAAATAGGTGCTTATGATAGCAACACCCAAAAATCAGCCATAGGAATTACTGGTAAAATGGTGAGTTCTCATTACCAGCCCCTTCCATGAGAGATGTGCTGACCTACAAGATCCTGAATTGTTGCTCAGAGAGAACCTGGGAAGTTTATTGATGGGCCACCAATGCCAAGGCCAACACTCACATGGCGCTGGGCAGGTCAGTAGGCCTTTGGGGGGTGATGGGAGCCTCCCAAACCCCAAACCAGAAACCCGTCTTCACACTCACTCACTCCCCTTCCACTCATGTGGGGCGGGATTCAGAGACACGGGGCTCCTGCAGAAGGACAAAAGTCTTCTGATTCCCGGGTAAGAAGGGGCTGCAAGAGCTATCTGCGTCCCTGCACTCATTCAGTCATGGCAACCTACCCACCACGCAATTGGCCAGACACTCAGTGCAGATTCACTGGAGCCCCTTGAATAGCACACGTGGAGGAAGGACAAACCCAGAATTCCCCACGTGGGGCAGCTCCTGGAAAGAAGGTCCATGTCCCATGTAGAGAGATGGCCCTCTTCCAAGCAGGGCTGGCAGGCATAGCTCTGTAATGAGAACCACCAACAGGTCCTAACCCCGAGGGAAGCATCAGTGCTCACACTCCTGGGAGCTCTTTCTCAGACCAGATGTGTCTCTCGGTGTCTACTCCTGACCCACACGCACCCCAGAGAGGAGAGATTTCTCTGGGCAAAAAGTCCCAGGGCAGAATCATCCCACACCAAGGAATCTGATCACTGGGGTGGGGCAGAAGGGAAGCGGATACGTCTTTCTCTTTTCAACAATGTCCCCCAGGGGATTCTCATGCTCAGCTAGGGCTGAGGACCTGGGGAGAAGGTTGATCTCAGCCTCGGGCCTCACCCTCCTACTGCTGCGGGAATCCCCTGGACCCCTCGGCAGGCAGATGTGATGCAGCTGGTCTCAGGTGGGGTCTGGCTCAGCATCTGCGACAGCTCCCACGTGGTGGCCCTGCTCTGCTGCACCGACCCCTCTCTGAGGAGCAGAATCCTTGCCAAGTGTTTATCTTCTATACTTCGCCTGATTTCTCGGGACTCTGACACTTTAAAGAACTGGTTGTGGCCTCAAGGCCAGCACTTTCCCTTGAATCAAAACATCGGGTTAGCTGACAGATGACCCTGGAGAAGGGTGAGACTCTTCAAAACAGTACAAGGGGTTCACACGAGGGAGGTACTTACCAAATATTTTAGCCAAACCTTCATCCATATTTTTTGAACTTGATGAAAACTCAGTATGTGAACCTGTGGGGGAGACAAATGTTAGCTGTGATTCAATCATTCATTGGACCGACATGAAATCTTTTTAAATCAATACTTAAAAAAAAAAAAAAAATCAATACTTTTTTACATGGTGTTTTCAGAGAAGCATCATGCACTTACCCCCTCTAGGAGAAAGAGCACCAGACCTGGGTTCTAGTCCACCTTTTGAGTGCCTTGTGATCTTGGGCAGTGAAGTTCTGAGGGACTTGGTTTTCCCATCTGAGACTGGTGGGAAAGGCGCCAACCACAAGAGGCCTGTGAGGAGGGGCTGAGGTGAAATCCGCTGATGTCATCTGGGGACAGAAACTTGCTCTCCCCTTATCACACCCCAGTGTTAGGAACTACTGTGACCCTCAGGAAGGGGCCCTGGATCCAAGCATGGTCATGCTCGGTGCTCAGTTTTGGAGG
Source organism: Procyon lotor (assembly GCA_028646535.1). NCBI lineage: Eukaryota > Metazoa > Chordata > Mammalia > Carnivora > Procyonidae > Procyon > Procyon lotor. The sequence continues at coordinate 51,287,684 of CM053610.1, forward strand.
GGAGCAAAGATAGATGGACACACTCAACAAACACTTGCCCCTCCATAGCAAAGGATGCCAACAAGCCATGACTTTGACCATCTTGGAAACGGGATGCCTTCTTGTTTGGGAGGACAGGGAACAATCCCGCTGCATACACTGCACTAATCCACACGAGGGTCTGTGTTTGGAGGGGATTCAGAGGGCCTCAGGACACCCCTACCTGACCTGCTTGATAAGCACAAGGAATTCCTGATGTTGTTACTGAAGAATAAACAAAGGAAGGTAGAAACGGAAGAGCACCAGGTCAACAGTCTCCCCTAGGACACCATGGACTGATTTCAAGACTTCTGTTGACACTCACATGGCTGCATCAAGGATATGGATTAACTGTGCTAAAAAAAGAACTGTAGCAACTCATTTTGAACTATGTTTCAGGTTTTTCTCTTTATGGATGTTGTGATATCTTGATTCAGGTCAAGGCCAGCCCTTTCTCCCCCCTGCTCCCCCTGCTTGTGCTCTCTGTCTCTCTCTCTCTCTGGCAAAAATAAATAAAATCTTTAAAAAGTAAGTTAAATTAAGCAGAGGTGATTCACAACTCTGAATATACTAGAAACCACTGAATTATATACTTAAAAGGGTGAATTTTATGTTATGTGAATTATATCTCAATAAAGCTGTTTTTTAAAGTGTGTGTGTGTGTGTGTGTATAGATGAAACAAGATTGGCCTAATTAGTGCATAGAGGTTCACACTAATCTTTCTACTTTTGTATATGATTGAAAATTTTTATAACGAAAAGCTCGGTGCCTATGGGCTACCCTCCCACAGAGGTCTTTTGAGAAAGCTTCAGTCAGGAAAAATGTTAAAGTTCCCTGATTCTGAACAAGAAGTCCCTACGGTAGATTCAGGAGGTAAGGAAGGTGGAGGTGGGGAGAAATCCTGTGTTTACCATTTCACCTGCAGGAGGACACCATCCCCTGCCTGATTTAGGCTCACAGTGAGTCTCTTACTTGGGTATCTGCCACACTATACTTGTGACAGGACCTTTGAGAGGGTAGAGCTCTGTACCTTGCCAATAGTCCAGGAAGAAAACAAAGAAGAGGGTCTCTGCTGCTCTCTTCTTTGCCATAGTCTGTGTATCTCCTGAAATCCTTCAGCCATAATGGCCTCAAGCTCCAGGATACTGTGGAACCAGAAGGTCTGTGAAGTCACACCGGGAAGCAAGGTGGGGGGCAGTTCTACGGGGAGGATGGGGGGGGCCTGGTGTCTGAGGACAGGGATGAGAAGGGGCCACTGGCCACCTGAGGAAATAGGCTTTCCACCCACTCCCTTTGGCTCTGCAGTGCCTTCCTCTATCCTATGTGCACTGCGGCCTGAAGATGGTAGGATACTAACCAGGACTCTTAAGTTGTGCGTGGCAGAAAAAATAAACTAAATCAGCTTACGTGGGGGGCTCCTGGCTGGCTCAGTCAGTGGCGCATGCGACTCTTGATCTTGGAGTTGTGAGTTTGAGCCCCATGTTGGATGTGGAGATTACTTACAATTATACACATACACACACACACTCACACACACACACATAAACCAGCGTAAGTGAATTGGAAGTAGCTAGGGTAGCCAGAAAAATCTTGGGCTAAATCAAGATATCGCATTAGGAAAATATTGTTATTTATTGTATTACGTATGATTACAACTCTGGGGCGCCTGGGTGGCTCAGTGGCTTAACTGCCTGTGGCTTGGGTCGTGATCCTAGGATTCTGGGATGGAGCCCCCCATCAGGCTGCTGATCCCCTGCTCAGCAGGGAGTCTGCTTCTCCCTCTCCCCAACCCCTGCTTGTGCTCGCTCGCTCTCTCACTCTCTCTCTCAAATAAATAAAACCTAAAATATATATATATGATTATAACTCTGAAAGTATAAACAAAAGGATAAGTTGATGTTGTCACATGTGGATCACTGTTTCCCCTATTATGTTTTATAAATATGAAACTATTTTTAAAGGAAAAGTCTTTATATTTTAGCACCTTTAACTGCACATTTTTTCCTGCATTTTTATTTTGCACTGGATCCCACAAATTGTGTAGCCAGCCCCGCCCTTTAGTCTTTAGGGCTACACTGCATACACTATATGCAGTCTGGGACTGAAGAGGTCCTTAGGGGACAAAAAGTTACACAAAAAGTTATACGGTAGAATTCTGAGTGACTCAGGCATCTTAGTTTGCTGGGACTGCCATAAAAAAAGCAGCACAAAAGAAGGAGAGGGGCACTTTGTACTTCTGGAGGCTAGAAGTCCAAGATCAAGGTGTCAGTAGGGTTGGTTCTTTTTTTTTTTTAAAGATTTTATTTATTTGACAGAGAGAAACACAGCGAGAGAGGGAACACAAGCAGGGGGAATGGTAGCGGGAGAAGCAGGCCTCCTGCAGAGCAGAGAGCCCAATGTGGGGCTCGGTCCCAGGCCCCTGGGATCTGACCTGGGCCGAAGGCAGACGCTTAACGACTGAGCCACCCAGGCACCCAAGTAGGGTGGGTTCTTACTGAGCCCTCTCTTCTTGGCTTGTAAAGAGTTGTCTTCACCCTACGTCTTCACATTATCTTTCCTCTACGTGTATATGTGTCCAAATTTCCTCTTCGTATAATGATACAGGTCATATGGGCTTAGAACCGACCCTAAGAACTTCATTGTAACTTGACTGCCTCTGTAAAGACAGGCCAAATAAAGCCACATTCTGAGGTACTGCGGGCGAGGACATCAACATAAATTTGGGAAGGAGGCTATAATTCAACCCATGACATTAAGCATTGGTAACCCCATAATACCTACTTCTCTAAAATATCTTCACAAAAACAAAACACAGCACAACAAAAGCAACATATAAAACAACACAAGACTCACACCCTCAGCATAACCAAAAGACAGAAAATGTCCCACTTCAAATTATCAGTAAATAGAAAAATAAGCACTAACTCCACACACGGACTCCCTCACTTGTGCCATATGCCTTTCTGGTGAGAAAACACAGCAGCCCAAAATGGTCTAAAAGCTCCTCCAGAAAGAGTAAACCTACTCTGTGTGTGGAAATACCAAAAATGTGTCCTGGTAGATGGGGAAAAAATACCCAGAGGTAGAAAAGTCATGAGAAAAGAGATGAGTGAAGCTCCAATGAAGCAAAACCTTGGAAAGGGCTGAGAGTGGGCTAAGAGTGAGGTGGAAATGGAGTCCACTGGGAGCCTTTTACCAGGGAGACTTCACACAGTGCTGAGGGGGTAGCAGAAACCCAAGGCAATGGGAAATAGGCTAACTTCAAACTCAAGATGCAAAACCACCTAACTCTTGATCCTCACTGCCCACTCCGGCTACTTTCCCCATCTCAGCTACAAATCGGTCCTTCCATGCACTCGGGCCAAAATCCAGGGTTCACCCTAGACGCCTCCCTTTCTCTCTTACCACACATCCGGTCCATGAACAAATCCTCTCTGTTCAATTTTCCCCCACATCCCCAAGTCCGACCACCTCGCCCACCTCCATTGTTCCTGCGGGGACCACGCCAGCATCACCTTCATTTTACTGCTGATGAAATAAGAGGCCAAACAAGTCCCCTGAACATTCTCAGGCCACTGCTGAATCCCAGTGAGTCCTATTCCTGGAACCTTCACCACCTCCTCTCCCGTTTACCCCTTCCCTTCCCTGGCATCTGCTCACAACACCAGAGAAACAGAATTCAGGCTGCTTTGCAACCTAATTGCACCCTACAGCACTTCCCTTTAAGTGATGATTAGACTTTTTCTGCCTCATTTCTCTTATTTCCAGGCGGATTTGTTGACTATCTAGGCATGAAGGAAAAACATCTATAATTATGCAGTCATCCAGGATGTCATCATTGACATACTGTCTAGAGCAGGAGTCAATAAACTTTTTCTATAAAAAGCCAAGTAGAAAATGTTTTGGGCTTCACAGACTACATATGTCTCTGTCACACATTCTTCTTTGTTTGTTATTGTTGTTACCTTTTTTTTTTTTTTTAGATTTTTTATTCATTTATTTGAGAGAGAAAGAGAGAATGAGCAGCGAGGAGAGACTCCTTGCTGAGCAGGGAGGCCAAGGTGGGGCTCCATCCCAGGACCCTGAGATCATGACCTGAGCTGAAGGCAGAGGCTTAACTGACTGAGCCACCCAGGAGCCCCTGTTGTTCTTTTAATAATGCAAAAACCATTGGAAAAAAAAATCAGTGAAACCAAAAGCTGGTTCTTTGAGAAAATCAATAAAATAGATAAACCTCTCAACAGACAGATGAAGGGAAAAAGACACAATTATTACTAATATCAAGAGCAAGAGAGTAACATCACTACAAATACTACAGATGTTAAAGGAAAATGACATTATACTATGAACAACTTTTTGCCAATAGATTCTACAAGTTGGATAAAATGCACAGATTCCTTGAAAGATACAAACAGATCTTGCTCAAGGAAAAATAAATAGGGGTGCCTGGGTGTCTCAGCTGTTAAGCATCTCCCTTTGGCTCAGGTCATGATTCCAGAATTCTGGGATCGAGCCCCTTATAGGGCTGCCTGCTTCTCCCTCTCCCCCTCCCCCTTCTTGTGTTCCCTCTCTCGCTGTGTCTTTCTCTGTCAAATAAATAAATAAAATATTTTTTGAAAAATAAATAACCTAAATAACTCTACAAAAAAATTGCTTTTCTTTTTAAAAAAGAAAAAGGTTTATATTAAAGAAACTGAAAACCCAAAGTCCAGATGGCTTCACGAGTTAACTCTACCAATATTTAAGGAATAAACATCATCAACTCTATACAAACCTCTGAAAAGTTGAAACCGAGGAAATACTTCCTAACTCATTCTGTGAGACCAGCATTATCCTGATACCAAACCAGACAAAGATATTATGATAAAAGAAAACTATAGGCCAGTATCTTTCATAAAAGATACAAGAATCTTTTTTCTAAAGATTTTATTTATCTATTTATTTGAGAGAGAGAGAGAGAGCACAAGCAGGGGAAGGGGAAGAGACAGAGGGAGAAGAGGACTCCCCACTGAGCAGGGAGCCCGATGTGTGGGACTCAATCCCAGGACTCTGGGATCATGACCTGAGCCAAAAGCAGACGCTTAACTGGCTGAGCCACCCAGTCGCCCCAAAGATGTAAGAATTCTTAACAAAATTTTAGCAAACTGAATCCAACAGTGTTTTTTAAAGGGTAACATACCACAACTAAGTGCGGTTAATTCCAGGAATGCAAGGTTGCTTGAATATTCAAAAATAGACAACTGTAGTTCATCACATTAATAGAAAAATCATATGATCATCACATTAGTTGCAGAAAAAGCGCTCGACAAAACCTAACATCCATTTAGGATAAAACTCTCATTGATGTGAAATAAAGGGAACTTTCTCAATTTGATAAAGGGCATTTATAAAAAATCTACAGTATCATATAACATCACAAAATGCTTTCTCCCTAATCTCAGGATCAGTGCAAAATGTCATTCTCACCACTTTCATTCAACGGTGTTCTAAAGGTCCACCCACGCGATAAGGCAATAAAAAGAAATGAAAGGAATATGAATTAGAAAGGAAGAAGGACGGCTACTTGTGTGGCTCAGTTGGTTAAGCGTCAGACTCTTCATTGCAGCTAAAGTCATGATCTCAGGGTGGTGACATAGAGCCCCACATGGGGCTCCAGGCTGGGTGTGGGGCCTGCTTAACATTCTCTCTTTCCCTCTGCCCCTCCCCTGCCTTCAGCTCAGGTCATTTTCCCAGGGTCCTGGGATGGAGTCCCACATCGGGCTCCCTGCTCCTCGGGAGCCTGCTTCCGCCCCTCCTCTCCACTTGTGCTCTCTCGTGCTCTCTCTCTCAAATAAATAAAGTCTTTTTAAAATAATAATAATAGGCAACCAATTTAAAAATGGGATTGAGAGTAGAAGACACTTTACTGAAGAAGACATATGGATGACAAATGAGTACATGACTAGATGCTCAGGGGACACCTGGGTGGTTCAGTCAGTGAGGCATCTGCCTTCAGCTCAGTTCATGATTCCAGGGTCCTGGGATTGAGCCCCTAATCAGGGCTCCCTGAGCCTGCTTCTCCCTCTCCCTCTGCCTGCCGCTCCCCCTGCTTGTGTTCTCTCTCTCTCTCCCTCTCTGTCAAAAAAATAAAATAAAAATCTTAAGGAAAAAATTAAATAGGGGCACCCGGGTGGCTCAGTCAGTTAAGCATCTGCCTTCGGCTCAGGTCATGATCCCAGGGGATCCAGCCCCACATCAGGCTCCTTGTTCAGCGGGAAGCCTGCTTCTCCCTCTCCCTCTGCCTGTAGCTCCCTCTGATTCTGCTCTCTTGCTTTCTGTCAAATAAATAAATAAAATCTTAAAAATAAAAATAAGATAAATAAAATAAAATTACTAAACAATTAAAAATAACAAACATGTTGCATGCAGTAACATGAAGCAATCTCAAAATACATATGCTGAGTGGAAGAAGTCAGACAACAAAAGAAATACATACAGATGAATCCATGTATGTAGTCCATTTACATACAATTTAAAATCCCACTATATTACAATTCGTTCTACATATTTAAATATATAAATACCATATTATGCCTGTGTAATCATATACAATAGAAAATTCTAGAAAATGACAACAAATCTATAGTACAGAAAGTTCTGGCTAGTGCTTGTCCAAGGATAAAGGGGTGGAAAGGGGAGGAGAGGAAGGGATTACCAAGGTCCATGATGAACTGCAGGGCAATGGATATCTTCATTATCCTGATTGGGGAAAGTGGTTTCATGGTGTATTGATATTTGTCAAAACTCACAAAACTGTACTTTTTATATGCAGTTTACTATATGTCAGCACAAGAAAATGCAATGTATAACAAGGTGACCCTATGTTTTCACCTGTGAGATATACAAAAATGAAACAGAATGATAGGGTTCTGATTTGAAGATGGCAAATCACGCCCAGGCATCTGACTCTCCAGTTCACCCCAATCTTGCACCCTAGGTTCCCAAGGTAAGGGACCTTACCTTAAGGTTCCTAACCTATAATAAGATAAGATCTTAAAAGGAAACCTAACACTCAAGGGAAGCACTCAGGCTACAGCAAGAACTCCTCCAATTTTCAGAGTTAATTTAGTTGACAGTATTTCCTTAATAGTTTTGTTTGATCACTAATTTTTCTCAAATCATTGGTGGCCACAGATGGGTGCCTGTCCCAGACAGGATGAGGAGGTGGCATCAGGCATAGAGCATTCCATCCTCTCTGTCTGGCGCTCAGGGAAGTCCCCAGAGACGCTATCTGATGCTTCCTCCATGTGTGCCAAGAACTGACCTGCACCGGCTACTTCATTAGTAACATGTGTATAAGGAAAATACTGACCTTGAGAAGATTAAAGGACTCTAAGTGCTGAGGAGACATTCAGGTAAGAAACGGGAGATGCTGAAAGGAGCTAGAAGGAGCAGGGAGGGAGTGGCTGGCCTTGAGGGTTGGGGGGATTCTCTCACCCTATGACTCTCTCCTGCCCCTCCCTGTTCTTCTTTCCTTTGGATCCTTTCTCCCTCCCAAGTAAGGTTTCTGAGCTCTTCCTCTTCATGGTTATCTCAGAGGATAACTGATGAGCCCGCCTTCCTGCCTCTGTAGCGTGTACTTTGGGGGCCACTCCTCCCCCAACACCATTGCCCCTGCTGCCCAGGTTCATGGAGCTTCTTCGCAAGCAGAACCCTAGCCCTTCTTTCATAAAAGCTTGGCTGTCTGTCATGCAGATATTTTCTCACTTCCGTTTTTTTTTTTTTTACTTCATTTAAAAAGTAATATATCTTAAAGGCAGACATACAGACCAGGGGACTAGAATAGAGAGCCCAGAAATAAGCCCTTACATATACGGTCAAATGATTTTTGACAAGCGTGCCAAAACCATTCAATGGGGAAAGGACAGTCTTTTCAACAAATGGTGCTGGGGAAACTGGATATCCACATGCAAAAGAATGAAGCTGGACTCTCACTCAACACTATATACAAAAAACTCAAAATGGGCCAAAGACCTAAATATAAGAACTAAAACTATAAAATCCTTAAAATAAAACAGGGCAAGGGGCACCTGGGTGGCTCAGTCAGTTAAGCGTCTGACTTCAGCTCAGGTCATGATCTCAGGGTCCTGGGATCCGGCCCTCCGTGGGGCTCTCCTCAACAGAGAGTCTGCCTGTCCCTTTCCCTCTGCCCCTCCCCCGGCTCGCGTGTGCCTGAGGACTCTCTCACACTTTCTCTCTCTCTCTCTCTCTAATCAATCAATCAATAAATAATCTTTTTTAAAATTTTTTTTAAAAAACAAAACGTGATAAAAGCTTCAGGACATTGGATTTGGTGATGATTTCTCAGATATGAAACCAAAGACACAGGCAACAACAACAAAAATAGACAAATTAGGCTTCCTGAAAATGCAAAAAATGTGTGCATCAGATGACACTATTAACAGAGTAAAAAGGCAATCCACAGAATGGGGGGATAATATTTGCAAATATCTGATAAAGGATTAATATCCAGATTGTGTAGAGAGCTCCTAAAACTCAACAACAAATAACTCAGAAGAAAGAAGATATACAAATGGCCAATAAGCACATGAAAAGATGCTCAACAGCACAGATCATTAGAGCAATGCAAATCAAAACAATGATGAGATACCACCTTAAACCCATTATGTTGGCTACTAAAAGCAAAAACAAAAAACAAAACCTGAAAATAACAAGTGCTGACAAAGAATGTGGAAAACTAGGGACGCCTGGGTGACTGGCTCAGTTGGTTGAGCAGCTGCCTTCGGCTCGGGTCGTGATCCCAGGGTCCTGGGATCCAGTCCCACATTGGGCTCCTTGCTCAGTGGGGAGCCTGCTTCTCTCTCTGCCTCTGCCTGCTTGTGCTCTCTCTCTCTGACAAAGAAATAAATAACATCTTTAAAAAAAGAGAGAGAGAGAGAGAATGTGGAGAAACAGGAACCCTGTTGGGCTGTTGTTAGGAATGTAAAATGGCACAGCTGCTATGGAAGACAGCATGGCTGTCCCTCAAAAAAGTAAAAATAGAATTACCATATGATCTAGCAATCCCAGATGTGGCTATATTTGCCAAAGAATTGAAGGCAGGGTCTCAAAGAGGCATTTATACACCCATGTTCCTAACAATGTTATTCCCGATAGCTAGGACGTGGAAGCAACCCAAGGTCCATCAAGAGATGAATGAATAAGCAAAATGTGGTATATTCATACAATAGAATGTTACTCAGCCTTAAAAAGAAAGGAAATCCTGTCACATGCTACAACATGGATGAACACTGAGGACACGCCAAGTAGAACAAGCTAACCACAAAAGGTAACTATTATATGATTCCTCTTCCATGAGGTATCCAAATACATAGAAACAAAGTAGAACAATGGTTCCCCCTGCCTGAGGGGGGAGGGAATGGGAGTTACTGTTTAATAAGTACAAAGGTGCAGTTTTACAAGATAAAAAGATTTCTGGAAATGGATGATGGTAACGGTTGCACAGTATTATGAATGTATTTAATACTACTCAGCTTAAAAATGGTTAAGATGGCAAATTTTACGTTGTCTGTATTCTCCCACAATAAAAAAAAAATGAGAGGAAAATAATATATACATGAACAAGTTAAAAACGATTCAATACTGCTTTTCCACGAGGCCACCAAAGGCTGAGAGTGCATGGGGCACGGTTGGCCGAGTGGGCTGGGCAGCAGCGTCTGCGGGAGGGTCGCTGGGCTCTTCCAGGAGGTGCTACAGAGCCTATGAGGTGAAGATGAATGAAGGTTGTCCTGATGTTTTCTAGAAACTGCTCACAGGATGGCTGTGAGAAAACCACTAGGAGCACAACTGCATGTAATGAGCATATACAAAGCTGCAGATGAATATTCAAGTCCCAAACTATTGTGGTTAAAATTCATTGCCTCGGACGCGTGCAACTGGAAGGAAAAATGAAGAATTGGTCAAGAAGACATGAACTGAAACACATGATGGAAGTTAATATTTAATTTAACGTTGATCACTTCACAACAAATTTTGTAGAAAAAGACATGTGTGAGTACTTGTAACTGCTGGGCAATAAAGTCTATTATCTTTAAAATATTAAAAAAAACCACAATTCAATACCAAAAAATATATATATTGTAAAAAAAAGAATTCTCCCTTCATTCACCCACATTTACTAGTGGTCCCTTTCCCATAGGAGCCCTAAAGCTGCCTCATATACTCTTCGGAGAGTCTCAGACATAACATTGGGGACACAGTGTCTGGCTTTCTTTGCTTTTGACTTAGCCCTGTGTCCTGATGTGTCTCATATGAAACTACATAAAACGTCATAATTTTAATGGTTGTACACTGGCCCATTTTATGAATGCATACTTATGATTCCATTTGCATAAATTTCCTAAATAGGCAAAACTAACCTTTGGTGGTACAATTCAGGAAAGCAGTCACCTCGGAGGAGGAGCCGGGCAGCTTCTGAGAGGAGCAGGTAGTTTCTGGGGTGCTGGTCATGCTGTTTCTTAAACTCAATCATGGTTATTATACAAAGGTGCCCACATTGTAACAATTCATTGAAGTGCAATTTCTGCACTTTTCTGTATAATGGGCTTCACTTTTACCACATTTAATCTCACAGTTTAGTGGGAAAGGTATAAGTAGAAGCAAATAACTATGGCTCAGTTTGGCAAATGAATTTGGGACTCGATCCCTTGCACCGTCGCGGCCGCAGACCCCAGCTGTCGCTAGCTGGAGAGCCCCTGGCTAGTTCCAGAGCTGTGAGTCCCCATCGGTCCCCCAGCTGCCTGATGGTCATTGCAAGGATTTAATATAATCTATGTAAAACGGGTAGAAGTGCTCCGCAAACACATAGCCGGTGTTCGACCACAGCCAGCTACCAACTTACCACAGAATTGTAATTTTTACACGGAAAAGGATTCTCCCCGGTGCTCAGTAAAGAAATGCTTTGGGTGGGCGCCTGGGTGGCTCAGTAGGTTAAAGCCTCTGCCTTGGGCTCAGGTCATGATCTCAGGGTCCTGGGATGGAGCCCCACATCAGGCTCTCTGCTCAGCGGGGAGCCTGCTTCCTCCTCTCTCTCTCTGCCTGCCTCTCTGCCTACTTGTGATCTCTCTGTGTCAAATAAATAAAATCTTTAAAAAAAAATTTTTTTTTATTAAAAAATTTTTATTAAAAAAAAATGCTTTGGGTAAAATACTCAGCCCGGCCTCCTCGGGGACTACGCGCTCACGAAGAAGCGTGGTGGCAGACGCTGCCACTCGGGAACTAAGTTTTCCTGGACAGGTGACTCTCAGACACCCCCTTGACTTGCCCGGGTCCCCTTTAAGAGCCGAGCCATGACGTCACCCCCGCCCCCCCCACCGAAAAAAAAAAACCCTCAACGCGGCGCAGCCTACCTTGGAAGCGCCCCGGCAGTACTTCCGGGAGGCCTCAATTGGCTGGTCAGCACCCGGAGGCCCCGCCCCCTGCCCGCAGCAGGCCCGGGGCGCCCGCCGTCAATCCGCACAAGTGGGAGCGGTGATTGGCCGCGGTGGGGGGAGCGCCCTCCAGCAAGCCCCGCGGGGCTGGCGTAGGCTGCGCGCGCGGGATGGGAGGGGCGCGGCACGGTGTCTAGAGCGGCCGCGGTCCAGGTCCGCACGCCCGCCGGTCCTTCCTGCAGCCCCCGCGCTGGGCAGGGCCGGCCCGGCCCGGCATGGAGTCCTACGACATTATCGCCAACCAGCCGGTGGTCATCGACAACGTGAGGCCCGGCAGTCGGGGGGAGGACGGGCGCCCTATCCCCGGGGGCGCACGCGGCGGCGCCAGGAGGGGACCCCCGCCCGTCTCAACTAGTCCTCCGTGCACTGCCCGCCCGCCACGTCCGCCGAGGGCTCTCCTGCTCAATTGGCTCTGTAGCCCGAGCCTCGGGGCCAGCCCCTCCACCAGTGCAGCGGAGCTCCTGCCCGAGCCCTGCCCGGGCCCGGCGGGGAGGTACTGGAGAGACAGGAGACCCATCTGTCTGGCGGCGCTTGATCAGCATCGGGAGAGCTGGAGTGACAGCCCAGTGGCCCAGCCATGCACCCGTGTGTCAGGCCTGGGGACGCACTCTGGACCCTTCTTAGTTGAGAGGGGGAGGTCACTGGTTAGGTTTCAGCGCCAGCCCCTTTGGCCCCTTCTTGGGCTCAGGGTGCCTCCCGTCGTGGAAGAGGAGAGACAGCATTTGTCTTTTTGCACGGTGCTGACCTGATCTTTCAGAGAGTGTGCTTGGTGACCTCTACAACAGCACTTACTAAGAGGCTGCAACTCTTAGCAGGACCTCCGGAGTGGACAGTCCCTACTGTGCTCTTTGGATAAAATATATATGTATATATAGGTTAAGTTCTGCCAACCACATGTCCACTATCACCTGGTTGGCTATTTGGCTACTTTGACCCTCTCCTTAGATACTCCTTGCTCCTGCTGAGCAGAAATTCCACAGCTAGCAGGACAGCGGAGAGTTCAGGACTATTCTTCCCAGGACCCAAAGCAGTTTGGGATAATGGTTTGGAAGCTTCAGAGAAAAGTTGCCTGGCTTCCCTGTGGCCTTGTCCTTCAGCACTGGGGCTCAGCATGTTTTCAGCTGTCCTCTGAGGATTTCTGGCCTCAGAACTTTCCTGTCCATGGGAGGAAAATGAAGGGCAGGACATCTATAGATCTACGCCTAGCCGGATACCTGCCAGAGCTGTGTGTGTCTTGGAGTTTTTGATTATGACTTACTCCTCTTTCTGGGATGTGTCTCCTCCCACATGACCCCCATATAATCTTGAATTGGTTTTGGGGTTTTTTTGGAGTATCCATGTGGGCTCCCAGCCCCTCCTGTCTAACATGAGGGTGTTTATCTCTGCACTGCAGACCCAAAAGGTGGTGAGGGTGATCTGTGAGAAGTGAGGTTGGGAGGATGATTCCTTTATTAGTGGAAGGTTTCTAGATACCAGGTTCCCTTTAAGATTCCAAATCCAGTTTCCATGCTGGAGCCGTGGCAGGACCAAGTTCTTTACCTGTAGTCTTTGGAGAAGCCACTGGAAGAGAGGTGCCAGTTGTTGCTATGTACACAGTGACCTTCCCGGGTGGGTCCTGTATGCGGTCCATGTCTGCTGGGGTCGGGGGTGGGGTGGCCAGGGGCTTTTGGAAAAAAAAACTGTGCTCGGAGGTTGCTTCTAGCTGACTTTTGGGAGTAGCTTGTGTTGCTATGGATTCCTCCTGCCTGGAGCTGACCCTAGAGTGTGCGGAGAAGGATGTACTTCATGGTTTCTCAATCTCCACCATATTGACATTCTGGGCTAGATAATTCGTGTTGTGGGGGGCTGGCTTGTGTTTGTAGGACATTTAGTAGCATCCCCGGCATCTACCCCCTAGATGCAAGTAGCCCTCTCCCCCTGCTCTCCCCTCCCCAGTCCCCAGACATTGTCACATTTGGGAGGAGGGGTGCAAAATCACCCCCTTGTTGTGAATCACTGGTGTACTTATAAATGATCTTGCCCTCTTGGCAGGATCTCGGCCTTCCTCCCCGGGCTGCCTCTACTGCTGGGCACTGCCTTCATCTGGAGGTGTATGTCAGGAGCTAAACATTGTTTTTCCTTGCAGGGCTCGGGGGTGATCAAGGCTGGCTTTGCAGGAGACCAGATTCCCAAATACTGTTTCCCAAACTAGTAAGTGTTGCTCAGGCAGCAGCCCTGACCTTTTTGTTGGATTCCTGGAAGAAGATTGGCTGTGTGTCACAGCTCTGTTGGAGGCCAACTCTTGCCCCCGATCTATAAGGGAAAACACCAGATGTGTGAGGCCAGTGCTGTTACTGGCTCTGGAAGGACAAGTGCTCTGGGTTTCCTCCTCTTTATAGTCTGATTCTGGTCCCTCCTTGAGCCAGGGACGAAGGAGAAGCCACCAGCATTCTCTTGGGAACAGGTGGCGTAGCAGCAGCAAGAATGGAAGGGAGACATCTCTGGGAGAAAAACTTAAAACTCAGAGGAGAAAGAGTGGGGCGTTAATGCTCAGCCATTCCTGCCTCCCAGGAAGTGTTTCTTTCAGGGCTTGTTTATTTTCCAACTCTAGAAAATAATGGGTGTCGGTCAAGGGGAGTATTTCCCTGAATGGAGCCAGTGACAGCAGGGCTAAGAGCAGGGAAAGCACAAAGGAAACCTGGAGTGCTCCTTCGGCTACTGTAGCGCAAAGGGAAGTTTTCCCTAGGTGGTGCCTCTTCTCAAGTCCTGGAGGCTTTAGAGGGATTGGCCTAAGCGGGGGCACTGGGAGGGCCCCAGAGTAGCTGGCTATACCAAGAACCCCAGGCCTGGTGGGGGGACAGGGCCAGCTTGGAGCACCAGGCACACAATAGGGCTTTCAGCTTTCTTTTCTGAACTCCAGTGGGTACAATTAAAAGTTCCTGTTGATGTGCAGGGAACTCGGGTCAAATTTTGGAGTGGTAGCTCATCCAGTCTTCCAAAAGCTGAATCTGTATCCTGAAATCCCCGGCAGTGGGAAGGGGCAGAATCAAATGAATGAGAGAGGGGTGCACAAGGGAGCCATGACCCGACTTCCTGGGACCTTGGTCTGCAGATGGTGCCGGCAGCCCCACCCTCCCAAAATCGGGAGTGTGGGCTGAGTCATTGTGGCTGCAGAAGCTGACCCTTTGCCAGGACTGGGCCATGAAGGGCCGAGATCCCAGAGCTCTCAGCCCTCTCTGGGAGGGAGGGTGGGAAACAGAAAGGGTACCTTTTCTTCTGACCCTGAGCATGCCATCCTGCCAAGGCCTGCTCTGTGGGCCCGTATCCCCTAGGCCTGGGTTCTGGCCTTTGCCACGTGGCCACGTCCGGATGCTTTGGAGTAGATACCCTTTGGACCACAGGAGTTAGACTTTGGTTTTCCTGGACGTGGGCTCACCCACGCCCCCTGCCCACCTTGCCGACCTGACCTATCCTTGCAGTGTCGGGCGCCCTAAGCACATGCGAGTGATGGCTGGAGCCCTGGAGGGGGACCTCTTCATTGGACCGAAAGCAGAGGTAACGCCTGTGGAGCCTGCCTTTGCCTGGGCTTGGGGTCTTCGTAGTCCCAGGAACGTGGGCTGTACCTCCCAAGTCAGAGCTGTACCTCCCGAGAGGGACTCTTTTCTGGGGCCATCTGTCGGGTGTTGTCCTGGACTCTCAAGGCTCCAGCCCGGAAGTTCTCTGAGATGGCACAGTGCTTCCTATTTAGGGGAACAGACTACTTCACGCCCTGTCCTGTAGAGCAGTTTGGAAGCTACAGAGGAAAGAGTTGATTAGAAAGTGACTTGAGAATCTGGCTCTCTCAGACGTGATGACTGATAGAAATGAGTGTCATGGGGCCACCTCTTACTCTCCAGGTGGGGTGACTTGCCAGAGGGAGCCCTGGAGGGAGGAGCAAAGGTGTAGGGGGTGGCAGCAAGTATAGTTTAGGCACCTGGGGGACACGGCGGGGGGAGTGGCGAGCCAGGGGTGCAGAGATGCAGGGCTCTCTGGAGATGGGGTCGGTAGGAGCCATGGCTGTGGGTGAGAGAGGTCAGGTGGCGTTTGGTGGAAGGGGGCACTCTCTGGGAGGACACCGAAGGGCAGGTTCATGCAAGGCACGTGAGCAGTGGTTGAAGAGCTGGAAGGAGCGGTGAGCGACAGGTGACCACAGGAGAGGACAGCATGGGATCGGCCACAAGGTGGCCCCTGGCGCCGGAGCAGTCACCGCCGAGTGCTGGGGAAGGAATCTAGGCAGCGTGAGGAGAGAAGGGGCTCCTGCCAACCTTGCCCCCTTCCCCGGCAGGAGCACCGAGGGCTGCTGGCCATCCGCTACCCCATGGAGCACGGCGTGGTGCGGGACTGGAACGACATGGAGCGCATCTGGCAGTACGTCTACTCCAAGGATCAGCTGCAGACTTTCTCCGAGGAGGTGTGCCAGCTGGCCCCGCCCGCCGGCCTCCCGGGCCCCCGCTCTGCCCTCTCCCTGCTCAGCCCTTCCTGCTTGTGCTGCCACGCTTCCTCTGCATTTTATTAGGACCTGCTGCATCTTCATGGTGTGTGCGTGGGTCCACACACAGCTGGTGGCTGCCAAGTAGAGTTTTCCAGAGAAAGCTGGGTCTTTGGAGGAGAAACTACTGGCAGACAGTGGGACGGGACCCTCGGGAGCGAGAGCAGGCCGCGGCTGTCTGTGTTGCAGCGGGCATTCTGGCCATCGAGGAAGATCCTCTTAGGGCCTAGGATGTGGTCCGTGCATGCCTAAACCCTGCCATCTCTTGTAGCATCCTGTGCTCCTAACGGAGGCTCCACTCAACCCGAGTAAGAACCGGGAAAAGGCGGCAGAGGTGTTCTTCGAGACCTTCAACGTGCCAGCCCTGTTTATCTCCATGCAGGCCGTGCTCAGCCTGTGAGTGCTCCCGAAGCCTGAGTCCCCATCCTCCCTCTGGCCACCCCCCTGCTCTTGTCAGACTTCCCCGTAGAAACAGCCACCCGGTAACTCTTCCTTTCGGGAGTTCCTCAGGTCCCTTTTTCAGACCCAATAAAACAGATGTCCCAAGGTCCCTTCCAGGGGGGAGGAGGTCCCCATGCCTCAGTGGCTGAGGTGAAGGGATGCTGCTTTGGTGACAGGTATGCAACAGGACGCACAACGGGAGTGGTTCTAGACTCGGGGGATGGGGTCACTCATGCCGTCCCCATCTATGAGGGCTTTGCCATGCCGCACTCCATCATGCGGGTGGACATTGCCGGCCGTGACGTCTCCCGCTACCTCCGGCTCCTGCTGCGCAAGGAAGGAGTTGACTTTCACACATCAGCCGAGTTCGAGGTGGTCCGGACCATCAAAGAGGTGACAGAGGGCAGGGGGGTATGGAGGCTGGGTAGGTGGGGCAGCAGGAGGTGGCAGCCCCAAGGCGCGAGGTTGAGCCCAGGGGGTGGGTTTCCTGGTTGCAGCCTTCTGAGCATTGTGTCCCTGCCCACCGCAGCGAGCCTGCTACCTATCCATCAACCCGCAGAAGGACGAGGCTCTGGAGACAGAGAAGGTGCAGTACACCTTGCCAGACGGCAGCATGCTCGACGTAAGTTGCCGGGCCTGGCGCCGGGTGGCGGAGGTGATGCTGGCATCTAGAGGAAGACGCCCGACCCCTCAATCTTGTGTTCCAAAGGTGGGGCCAGCGCGCTTCCGGGCCCCCGAGCTGCTGTTCCAGCCAGACCTGGTAGGTGATGAGAGCGAGGGGCTCCACGAGGTGCTGGCCTTCGCCATCCACAAGTCTGACATGGACCTTCGCCGGACGCTGTTCGCCAACATTGTGCTGTCGGGTGGCTCCACGCTTTTCAAAGGTAGGGAGGTGGCGTTCGAGACTTGGATGGCACCCCACTCCCTGGAGCTGGGGACATGGCCCATTTTCTAGTGGCTTTTTAGTACTTGGCATTTATTGTTTTTTAAAAGAAAGATTTAAAATTAAGTCTTATCGACTTGTAAGTAGGTGCTCCGTCCACATAAGATCTAAACTGTGTGAGACCACATCTCCCTTTTCCCACGCTCTTGGTCACCCCTTGCTCCCACTTTTACGCCCATCATAACATGCTCCCCAAGCGGCACACCGTGTATGCTTCATGGAGCCCCGTATCTGGAAGATCTTCCCCCATCCGTGTGAGTTCCTTCAGACGGCTGTTTCCCCGTTGACCTGCCCGTGGCCTGTGCGGTCGTCGCAGCCATCTCTAATCCCGGAGGTGCTTCGTCCGAGAACCTCCCCGTAAAAAGAATATCCCTAAAGGGGAAATCGTGGGAGACTTGCTGAGTCAGAGGGTGGGCACGGGTTCTTGTTAGCGCACAGATCCTGCCAAAGTCCCCACCACTTATGGTGAGGAGTCCCCCAGCGCCCTCCCAACACTGCATGTGATCTTGGCCTCTGCGATGGACAGAAATGGTAGATGTTTTCCCCGGATCTGTCGTTTACCTTTGACTTTGCTTTGGATGGAAGAGCACAGGGGCCAGACCGAGCTGTGTGACTCGGGGTTCCTTCTCGTGCTGCCTCTCTGAGGAAGCTGGGCCCACCTCAGGCACGGTGCTGGCTCTTTCCTGCCCTTGAGGCGGCTCGCCCCCATCCTTGATCCTGGGAAGAACTACTAAAAGAAGGCTGACGGCAGCTGGGGGCGCCAGAGGGCAGAGATGGGGGTGCTAGTGGTAAGGGGGTTCAGATGTGGGCCCTGGGCTCAGCCAGCCTTGTGTTCACAGGCTTCGGTGACCGATTGCTAAGTGAAGTGAAGAAGCTTGCCCCAAAGGATGTCAAAATCAAGGTGAGGTTACAGGGAGCCCCACGGGGCATGCGGGTGCTGCGCAACCTTGACTGGGGGAGGACAGGGCATGTGCCACCCGCTGGCACCCTCTCTCCCCCAGCTCAGCTCGGCTGCCGCCTCCGTGTTTGGCTGCTCCCACTTCTCCCAGCTGAGGCTCTCGCTACCTGGCCTCGGGCCCTGAGGGAAAGGCTCCCAGGGCTGGGGTGGGGGCTGCTGTGTGGGGATGGGCAGTTACACTGCCCCTTGTTCCCTCTAGATCTCGGCCCCGCAGGAACGGCTGTACTCCACGTGGATCGGGTGAGGCGGGGCTCACGGGGAGGGCTCTGGGAGGAGACCGTTGGCCCCGGCCAGGTGGCAGTGGGTGGATTTCCCTCCCAGGTAAAGGAGATGGAGCTCCGAGTGCCCAGAAGGGGTCAATGGCCCAGCCCTCGGGTCCACAAGAGTCTATCCCTCCCTCCCACAGTGGCTCCATCCTGGCCTCGCTTGATACTTTTAAGAAGATGTGGGTATCCAAAAAGGAATATGAAGAGGATGGCTCCCGTGCTATTCATCGTAAAACCTTCTAGTGCCCAAAGAGGTGTAGCGTGTTGGGAGAGTGGAAGGAAAGGGAGTCGGAGCCCTTAACCCCTTCTGGTGTGGGCTCACATCCCAGGCCTAGGGTCCCCTGCATGCCCTGAACCCTGGGCAGGTAGGCAGCCTCGCTTCCCTGCAGCCCTCCCCTGCACACGTACACACACACACACACACACACACACACACACACACACACGGTAACATTTAGCTGCATGGATGGGGTCATGAGCTGGAATTTAGGAATTAAGCCCAGCTTTGGATTGTTCCAGGGATCTTCCTTGGCCGGGTCTTGCTCTGACCCTTGGGGCTGCTTCCCTAGGCTCTAAGGCCAGATACCCTACACCCCCGTTTCCCTTGACAGGATCCCTCCCAGAGCCAGAGTGCCTGGATGCCTGTGCCACTAGGCTTGAGGCAGGAGTGGGGGGCGGGGGGGCCAGCGGCTCCCCACTAGTGCATCACTGCCTACAGTGCCATACCTACGCATCCCCTAGCCTATCGCATTCAGTCCTCTTGTCTTCCTGGGGGGATGCATTGGTGTGGGCTGAGGACTGGGCAGTCTTCCATCCCCAGCCAAGGGTCTGGCCCAGGATCAGACCCTTTGGAGCCAGGGCAGAGGTTCACGGGGTTCAGGGAGCCACAGTTCATTGTGGTCTCCCTTCAAAGCACTTCATTGACACCACTCCCTCTCCTTTACCTTAGTGCCCTGGATGGGAAGGGGTTAACGGTCTTCATTTGTTGAGAGGAAGCCACTTAATCTGGAGTCAGACCTGGAGGGAGTAAGGGAAGCACATTTTCTTTTCCCTTCTCTCCCATGAAGGAGGATTTCACTGACCCTGTGGCCAGGACCCCCACTTCCCTCTCCCAGATATGTACAATAATCTAACACAGTTGCCTGAAAACTTTTTTTGTATATCATTATAGTAATAATTATGGACAAGGCCTAGTGCGTGGCTCTGTTTTCTTGTGGTTCTTTGTGTTGTTGTTCGCTCACCCATCCCTGGGGACTTGGAGAGAAAGGACCGGCAAGAAGGCAGCATGGCACCGGCTCTAGCTCAGAAGCCTGAGGGTTTCACGAGTTGGCGGGGCAACGTGGCACGGGAGGCCCCCAGGAGGCTGGGCTCTCAACCTGATGGTAGAATTCCCCAGCCTCCTTACGCACTTGCTGCAATCCACCAGGAGGAGCAGGAGGAGCAGAGAACAAGGCTGCTTTCCTCAGCCTTATTCCTGGACAGGACCTCGTGGCAGGGCGGGCTGGGGCTCAGGGTATCCACATCCGCCCATTCTGTTTGGGCACCTCTGCTGGCCTGCTCAGACATGGCCGAGGCTGACAGACCCAAGAGTGACGCGGGCTCAGGGCTGAGGCCAGCTGGAAGGAGACTGCTGGGGGAGGTGGAGAAGGCTGTGTTGAGGAGCTAAGCTCTGGAGGAGGAAGCTGAGTGGCGGGGGATGGCAGGGTACAGTCAGGCATGAGTTCAGTGACTGTCTGCCCTTTCCTTCCTTCATCAGGGATTTGGACACCTGCAGTATGTCCAGGAAGGTGCCACAGGTTTGGGGCCGGTGGTAAACAAGACACCCCAAAAACGTATGGGTCAGGGGAAGGTGATGATCTGGCCATTTTGGTAGCACTGTGGGGCTGGGGAGAGGGGCATCTAACCCAGCAGGCGGCGGGCTGACTTGCACGGGCTCAGGAGGGGTCAGCGAGGTAGGGGAGGGTGTTCCAGGTTGACGCAAGAGCTCAAGGGGATGCCCAGGACCAGTGGGACTTGAGAGAAGGGCATGGAACCACGTGATGCGAAGTCAGCAGGGAAGGGTAAGTGGCCGCCTCTGGTTATAAAGCAAGATAAACCCAAAAGGAAGGTTGGGGCCGGCACGTGGAAGGCCTTGAGAGGGTTTTTAGCTGTGTCCTGGGTGACAGGCAGCCAGCCATGGGAGGACGGTTGTCATAGCTGTGTGTTGGAGGCATTTGGAGTTGGGGCTGAAGGAAGGCCAAGAGCTGAGATCAGGGAGTAGGGGAGAGCTGACTGAGGCCTATCGTTACAGGGCATTTTATGAGGCTTTGTGGTCACAGAGTAGTTAAGCCTGTACGTGCCCTCAAGGGGAAAACAATTTACAGAGAACCCTTTTTGGGGTTGGGTTCGTGGTACCACTTTCTCCAAACTACCCAGGTTTGGAGCATTACTTTGACTCCTCCCTTTTCCTTACCTTCTCCACATTCTGCCATTTATCAAGTTCTGTTGGTTCTTCTATAACGCCTTTCCTACCCGCCACTCCTTTACTGTGATGGCCTCCACCACCCTGTCTTATAACGCAAGTTTCATTCTCCTGCCTACCCAGTCCATTTGCTCTTGGATCTCAAGCCCATATACCCTCGGTTCTGCCACTTCCCTAATCCAAAA
This sequence comes from Procyon lotor, assembly GCA_028646535.1. Classification (NCBI taxonomy): domain Eukaryota; kingdom Metazoa; phylum Chordata; class Mammalia; order Carnivora; family Procyonidae; genus Procyon; species Procyon lotor. The sequence goes on from CM053610.1 coordinate 51,308,953, forward strand.
TGTCAGGCAGTTGTCCACTGCCTGGCAGAATAAGACCAAATTGACGTGATACAGGTGAAATCCCCTTCATGAACTACATGCTGCATTAAACATAGGCCCGTTGGGATCTGTTCCTTTCCTGTTTTAGGTTCACACATCGTCATGCTTCTCCCACCAGTTTCTACTCTCTGCCGGGAATGACTTTCCCTCATATCTGTCAAAATCCCATCCTCTAAGGCCAAGCACAATGCAGCATCCCCCCCGCTCCCTCTTCCAGTCGGGACGGTATGGTCACAGATCTCTGGTCATGCCAGCTTTCCCACTGTTGGAGAAAAGCTACAGACAAAAAGGTGGTAAGGCTAGAACTAACTTGGTGGTGGTGTTGGATTGGGAGTGGACATTCGGACTCATGGTTTTTAATACACATACAGATAGATGCTGAAATAAATAGGCCTCACTGTGTGAATGCTAGGGTTAGAATATATGTGTGGATTTCCCAGCCCTGTCTGCACAGAGGGCCTAGGCACAGTGGCACCCCAGGAGCAAAGGCACATAAGTGTCCGGATCGGAGCTCCTAAATACCACTGTTCAATAAAATGAATCAGAGCTCCCTGGAGGAATTCCAGATCTAGAGCAGAGAAAGTACAAAATGAGCCTGGATTATCCTGTGGTACCACAGAGTAAGGAAGTGCCCCAAGAAGAGGGGCCTTGTTGTCTAAGGACACAGAAACCAACTCGAAAAGAGTACCTGGTGATCAAATCTGTGGTGGATTAGAAACCACAGAATAAAATATTTGAGTCCACTCTGATATAAATAAGTTGAATAGATGTACACATAGGAGGAGGAGGGACAGTTCTTCCTTACAGTAGTTCAATTCCTGTAGAAGGAATAATGGAACACGGAAATCACCACAGGCAGGGAAACACTCCAGTACTAACTGATGTAGACAAAAATGGATGCCAACACTAGTGAGCAAAAGCAAGGACGTCTGCATTGCTTCAGAGAATCTCCCCACAAGATGACTAGTAACTACAAAGAGGAAAAATAGTAACTTTATGGCCAAGAAACCTAGTGGACAGCACCTTATAGCACTGACCAAAGTGTGCCTCCCCAGTCATTGGTCACTGTCTCTCGGGGTGATGGACTAAGGGTGTCACCCGTGCTGTCCCGTCCCCTCAGTCCGGCCAGGAACAAACAGGCACACCCAAACTCAGGGCATCCTGCCAATTAATGGACCGGTTCTCTTACTCAAAAGCGACAGGTTATGAAGGTAAAGACAGCAACTGTTGACAGATTGGAAAAGACTGAGGCATGACAGTGAAATGCAACGTGGGGTCCAGGACTAGACAAGGACCTTACTGGCAAAATTAGTGAATAACACCCATATGAGTGAATTTCCCAGTTTTAATCATTGTGCTGTTAACATTAGAGGAGACTGGGTGAAGGGTAAGCAGGAACTGTGTGCAGTCTGCAAATCTAAAACTACCTCACCATGTGGGGGTGGGGAACAGAGCCCAGGCCCGAGCTAAGCCTTCTGCATTCACTATCCTGTCACAACTAGCTAGCCGCATAATCCTGAGCTGTTCCCAGGATTCCCCATCTCTAATATGGGGATGATAATAATAGTACCTACCTCATGGGTTTATAAACAGCTTGGAACATTTTGTGCCAGAAATTTAAAAAAGTGCTCAAAGAATGATAGGGACATGTCAAAAGGCCATAGGCGCCAACTTGAAGAAGCTCCTACCAGCCAAATTTGGAACAAATTAGGCATCAGAAGCTAAATAATAGTAATGAATTATAATCCACTGACTATAATAAAGCATGAGTCCATACAGACATAAATTAATCAAAGTTTTGGAGAGCGAGTTACATCTCAAAGTGTTGCCCCCAAAAGATACTTAATTAAGGAGCAACTGCACAGTGAAGAAGTCTGGCAGACAGTTTATAATCAAGTGACCAAAGTAAACCCTATCAGCAGTGGGACAAGGTGACATCAGACACCTAGCAAGAAGAGTGTGGCATCACCTCTGCAGTGCTTGTGCCCAGGACACATAATTCTGAACCCAAACCTCAGGGAGTATCAGACCAACCGGAGTTGTTGGCGTAATCTTTAGAAGTGTCAAGGTCACAGCAGTCAGGGAAAACTAACGGACTGTTCCAGAATGGAGATGACTAAAGGGACATGACAACTAAAGCAAGGTATGATTCTGAACTGGCTCTATAAAGGACATTATAGGTATTTTTAGCAACTCTTGAATAGGGTCTGAGAACTAAATGGCAGAAATGTATAAATTGTAACTTCCTGATTTTGGTGATCATATTGTACATATATGAAAGAAGGTCTTTGTAAAAAACAAACACATTGTAATGTGTTGGGGCATCAGATCAGCAGCTCACACTCAACTGTTACAGGAAACAAGTTCTTTATTCTGTACTTGCAGATTGTTTCATACCATCAGAGTGGGGCTTATCATCGTCCCTCGCTTCTACAGGCTGCATTCCTTGGCTTGTAGCCCCCTGCTTCCATCTTCAAAACAATAATCCTGTATCTCTCTGACCGTTCTCCCACAGTCACATCTCCCTCAGACTCTCTTCTGCTGCTGCCCTTCATTATTGAGCCTACCTGGATAATCCAGGATAATCTCCCTATTTTAAGGTCAGTTGATTTGCAACCTTAATAACTTTTTACTACATGACCTAACATATTCACAGGTTCTGGGACCAGGATATGGACATCTTTGGGGGGCCATTATCCTGCCTATCACAGCCTGGACATGTACTGGGGATTTTTCTTTCTTTAAGGGAGAACTAGTTATGTTTTTTTTTTTTTCTTTTTAAGATTTTATTTTTTAAGCAATCTCCACAACCAATGTGGGGCTCAAACTTACAACCCTGAGATCAAGTCACATGTTCCACCAACTGAGCCAGCCAGGCACCCTGAGAATTGGGTACAGTTTTAAAAAAAGCAGAGAAGAGGGTCTTGAAATTGAGGGATGGAGAAGACAAATCCAATTGATGATATGGGGAGTCAAAAGCTAAGACCAGTGGAAAGGAAGACAGTGGGAAAGGAAGGGGGAATTCAGGAGGCAGGCCAGACAGAAGGGCCTAGTGGCAGTATCAGAGCACCCTTCATGATAAAGTTATTGGTAAACTCTTGTTTAGAACAGCATTTGAGGTGGGAGTGATAAGAGTAGATTTAATAGATAGGCTGTCTAGATACTCCCCTTCCCAAAGGGAAGAAGGGCCCTGAATGGCAGACAAATGCTCCAGCATTTCCTGGCAACAAAAGATAATGACAGGGGCGCCTGGGTGGCTCAGTGGGTTAAAGCCTCTGCCTTCGGCTCAGGTCATGATGTCAGGGTCCTGGGATTGAGCCCCGCATCGGGCTCTCTGCTCAGGAGGGAGCCTGCTTCCCCCTCTCTCTGCCTGCCTCTCTACCTGCCTGTGATCTCTCACTCTCTGTCAAATAAATAAGATCTTTAAAAAAAAAAAAAAGATAATGACAGCAAAGAATGGAAGCAGCAACTGACTATACCTTTAGGAGGAAGTAAGGCAAGACTGGGGGAAAGGACTTTTCTCCCTAAAGCTCCCCATCATCAGCTCAGCTCAGAGACCTAGTATGAACCAATTTTGTAGAGGAAATAATTAAAGCCACCTCTGTAGCCCAACGAAAACACAAAGGTACCGGTTCCATTTTGCAAAGAGCTTTCAAGAACTTCCCTCTCCGGGATGTCACAAATCTAAAGAAGCTGAAATGGACTTCTTAAAATTTCTTTCAGCTCTATTTTTTTATTATTATGATAAAGTTCAAATACACACAAGAGTAGAACGATGACCCTTCTTGTACCTGGCTACAATGGATCAATCCTACCCCAAACTCCTCTTCCTCTTCTTCCACTGCTGTAAAGCTAGCCCCAGACAGATTTCACCCCTGAGTACCTCACCAAGAATCTCTAATGCATAAACTTAATTCCGTTAACACGTAAGATTTACTAAATCCATAAATGTCAACTATCCACAGAGTTTATTCAGTTTGTTTTCTTTACAGTTGCATTTCTTCAAATAAAGATCCAAACGAGATCCATGCTTTACTCTTGGTTGTTATCTCCCTCGAATAGATTTCACTTGATAGGTTCTCCCTACTTTTTTTTTTCTCATTGCAGTTTTTTAGTTTTTAACTTTTTTTAAGTAGGCTCCACGCCCACTATGCAGCTTGAACTCATGACCCTGAGTTCAAGAGTAGCATGCTCTACCGACAGAGCCAGCCAGGCGCCCCTCCCCGTTGCAATTTATTTGAAGAAACTGGTCATTGGTTTCTGAAATTGTCTCATATTCTGGATTTTGCTGACAGTATCCCCGTGCTTTGAACCCCAAGACTTCAAAGCCCCAAAACTCTGGTCACGAGGTCACCCTATTTTATAACAATACTGTGAGCCATCTTTATGTTATTACTTCTAACACCTCACAAAGTTTTTGTTTTTAAGATGTAACCTACTCTCAGAGGGCATGCTCCCAGTTACAAAGCTGAATGATAGAGCCAATATTACAAGTCGAGTCAGCCTGACACCATAGCCCATGCTTTCCCCATAGCAGATGGTCCCAACCGTTGTATTATAGGATTGTCAATCTCAGCATACACAAGCACGTGAAGGGCAAAATAATATTAACAGATAGCTATTCCCAATGTTAAGAATCCATGCCCCCCAAAAAATAAAAAATAAAGGATAGAAATAAGACCAGTCAACTATGGGAGAAGGAGCCAATGCAATGGTTTGTCTTTATTGGAAAGAGGAAACTTCACAGCACATTCTGAGTAAGTTAGTGCAAAGGCTCAGTGGGCCAACTGATGTGGCACCAGCTTGTAATGGGTTCCACAGCTAGGGCATCGCTGGGCCTCGCCTTTGTGCAGCCAGAACCAGATGACGGTACTATTGTCCTCTTCACCTGAAAGGGAAAAGGTGGTTGAAGGCCATCCAACCCACAAGCGGAGACTTTCAATACTAACCTCATCCTCAGACACCTCTAAGACCCAAAGTTATGGCTTAACTCTTAAGAGATCAATTCAAGTTCTCTTTCCCCACTTTCCAGATGAAGAAATGAGGCCCTGAGTTTACTTATGAGTAAACTGAGCTCACATCAGTCACTATTAGGTTCTAACAGTTCCTCTGCCTACGTAGAATCCCAAAGCATAGTCCATTCTGATGCATATCCCTAGTGCCTAAAATGGTATCTGGCAAAGAGGAAGTACAATAAATATTCCCTGGATGAATACTCCTTCATGCTGCATCTCCAACAAGCTGATATTACTGATGTTCTAGGCCTCTTTACATTAAGGACAACCTACTTAATGAAGGTTAATGAAGCTTGAAAGGGCCACGGGGCCCTTAGGATAACTCATTTAGACACAAATCCCCTTTACACACACACACATCATACATACCCATGATATGAAACATCTTACTGAAATCCTGTACAGAATACATTAAACAATGGACAAAAAGATAGTGATGAGGTACTTACAGATGCAGCCCACTATTCGCTTGTTGGTGATAGATGGGACTAAATTAGGGTCTTCCTTGGTGCCCGCAGCTGCCTTTGGGGCTAGCATATTGTATGGGTCCTGAAAAAGAATTAAGCCGTTATGCCAAGTGATTCTTACCCTCCAAAGGCTAGTGGTACTGCTCTCACAAGTCAGGTTCCCTATTTCAAATGCTACCAGAAAGGAGACCGCTCTGATCCCATCCAATACCATGAACTCCAGAGAAGACACAAAAAGGAGTTTCTCACCAGTCCTTTCCGTGCAGCCATCATGACCTCCCTCTCCAGCCCAGTCGCCTGGTCATCATCAGTAGGAACACCACCTAAAGGAAAAAAAAACACGAATTATGATGTTGTCTGAATTATAAAAGCGAAAAATGCATACACATGAACGTTTACATATAATTTACAAGCTCCTAAAGGCTACTCATACACACTGTCTTCTAAGGACCATTGTCATGATCCCCAAAAGCGGCAGCCCAGGATAATCTTTTCTTCCTTCAACCACCGAGGCCAATACTTCTACACATTTTTTCTAAAAGCAAGTCAGAATCCTAGTGGAGTTCATCCAACTTGAGGGGAGCGCGGGTCTGAAGGGCGGCTTAGCCTCTCCGCATCCCGGTTGCAACCCCTGTCCCCCAAGGTCACCCGGCACCTCACTTTAGGATTCTTCCGCAGCGGGGGTCAGTTCGGTGGGCGGCAGCACTAACAGCCAGGAATAACAGGGGGACGCCCGCGGAGCCTGAGGCACTCAGGGGCCCGGAAGGGTCGCTGGGGCCCCGAGGAGCTGAACGGCCCGCCCCACTTCGCTGCCCCGGCACCACCCCGGGGAGGGCAACGGCGCCGGTTCCTGACGCGCCGGGCGAGCCGAGTACCTCCAGAAGCCATGGTGCGCACCGCGGCGACTCCATTGGGACCGCGGGCCCTCAGGGCCTGCGCGGCCAACGCTCCAACTCCGCGAAGTAACCTTGAAGCCATCACGCCCGCTACAAACAGCAGCACTTCCGGGAGCAGGCTCCGGAAAGAGGCGTGACTTCCGGGGGAGGGCTTTCCCCCCAACCAGGTGTCAGATTTCCGCTTCCTCCAGGCCGCGAGCCCGCCCCACTCACGTGACTCTGTCTAGCGGACCTGAGAGTCCGCGCATGCCTGGTTCTCACTGCGGTCCTCCGATGCTCAGTCCCGGAGGCACGCAGCTGGTCTCGGTCCGAAACGTAGGTTCCTGGGGCTTTGCCCTTTACTAACGCGGGAGCAGCTCGTTTTGCGCCCCTGGGACTCCGTGGCGTCGTCCACAGAATGAGGCCACCACAGTGGAGTTTCTGAGTGTCTTTCCTGCTACTTGTGCTCTGTAAACGAGGAGGATTCTTTTTTTTTTTTTTTAAAGATTTTATTTATTTGACAGCGAGAAACACAGCGAGAGAGGGAACACAAGCAGAGGGAATGGTAGCTGGAGAAGCAGGCTTTCCGCCGAGCAAGGAGCCCGATGTGGGGCTCGATCCCAGGACCCTGGGATCATGACCTGAGCCGAAGGCAGACACTTAACGACTGAGCCACCCAGGCGCCCCAACGAGGAGGATTCTTGATGGAACTCGTGAAGCCCGAGTCTGTCAAGAGACTTGCTGGACCCCCAAATGATTTAAATTAATTTTAGATATTTTCCCCCAAAATAACCTAAATTTAGGAGCGGGCTCCTGAAGGCCACTGTGCTGTTTATGCCTGCTTGCCAGGCAATGTGAGGCATCGCGAACTTGTTGCCTTGGCCTGGTCTGTAAGAACTTGGGTAAGACTCCCCGCAGCCAGTTTCCCGTTACAGTGGTGCTGAGATGACGAAGTCATTGCGGGTGATGAGGTCCAGGCCTGAAGTGGGACTGGCGAAGAGGAGGAGGACTGAGCTAGATTTAGGGCCCATCCCAGGACCAAGACCTTTGGTGATGTGGAGTGAGAGGGTGGGCTACACCAGGAGGTTATTAACCAAGGAACAGGTTAAGGGACGCTGTTGTGTCCTTTTTGTGATTTCAAATCCTTGTTTTGGACAGAGTTGTTTGTGGTTTGAACTTGTTTTGAAGTTGGGTGTTAGGACTTAATGAACTGTCGCCCCTGGCGTGGAGAGGACTCTTAGGCCATTGGCACCATAGTAACAGCTGTGATTCCATCAAGTCATAGACTTTTTTAAACTTCAAAAACCAAGAGGTTGTGCTCGCTTCGGCAGCACATATACTAAAATTGAAACGATACAGAGAGGATTAGCATGGCCCCTGAGCAAGCATGACACGCAAATTCGTGAAGCCTTCCATAAAAAAATAAAAATAAAAACCAAAGGGTATGACCAACTCTAGAGTGTTCAATCTGGGCAAGGCTACTCTTTATTGATCTAAATATTCTCTGAAGATCTTGAGGCACTTTCTCCTGCTCTAGCGAGGCTACTTTTGGTCAGCAGTGGTGTTAAACCTTGCAGCAGTCTTAGAGAAGGGGCATCTGTTCCAGCCTTGGCACTCCTAGGCAGTGGCACAATCCGTTTAGTGATCCCCTTAAAGCAGCATACCTTCCTGCCAACACTGGTGCCCCCACAGTGAGAAACCTAAGCTGGAAGCTGATATTCAGCGTTTACTTGGAAGGACTGACTCTACTCAGCTGGAAAGATACACCTGAATTAAATTTGGACTTTCTTTCATCTCCCCTTTGCCTGGAACAATAGTGTAATTAACCTATCACTGGTTTGAAGTATGTTATTTCTTTATTGTCTTATAAAGAGGCATCCTGTATGCTATTGGCTTGTGAAATATAATAAATTTTAATTATTTCAGTAAACCTGTGTTAAATAAATTGGTAAAGACAATCTCGGTCTCTGAGCATAATTCGCCCCAAACAAAATAGGGGGAGCAAGAAGGGAAGTTGATAATGGGAAATGGACTCACTGAAGGTATCTGGGCCAGAGTTCTCTGGTTAAAACTGAAAACATCTCCCGTAGGTCCCATTGCCCACAAGCTGAGGTGTGCAAGCTTCTTAGAAAGGTGGGCATTCAAAAGTGTAAGCACTGCCCCTCATCAGCTGCTAGGACTTTGTCCACATTGTCAGTATAGCCCTATCTCAGTCTGACTCCATGGAATATGTTTCCCTACCAGATGGAGATTCCCTTCAGAGCAGGAATTATGTGCTATTCATCTTTGAATCCTCAGTGCTTTCTAGAGGCCCCACATGTAACAGGAGCAAGTAAATTTTAGTCAGTTTACTTCTTGGAGAGATTATACAGAATCAATTTCAGAATCAATTTTCTAGGGCTTCTCCTGGCCCAGTGAGGTCAGTTTGAGGTACACTGGGGAGGGTTGAAGTCCCAGGAGTTTCCTTCTGTCCCGTGCAGGTTATGTTTTCAAAAGGACCTGGTGGAGCATTCCTTCTCAGGAGCACATTTGGTCTTCATGGGTGTCTCCTCCACCAAGCAAAGAACATCTTGATCCTCTTTAAAGGTGGGTGGTTTGCTTTGAATGGTTTCCAGTGTTATTCCCTTTTCTCTTACCTCCAGTGCAACTGCTCCAAGTTAAATTGGAAAAAAAAAAAAAATCCGTAAATCTTGGGAATGTTCCCCAAGGATCTAGAGTTGATTTGTACCTGGAGTCAGATGTTTAATGCTACGGAAAAACCATTGGTCTGAAATACAGGTGTTCTGGGATGGAACCCCACCAGTTGGCCAAGTCAGTCACTTTTTCTTTTTGGCCAACCATTTCCTAATCGGGAAAACTGATTAGACTAGATTAGCATATCCCAGAGAGAATTGCACAGAATCCTAGTCTCAGGAGATACTGTCAGTAAAAAGGACTTGGGAAGTCCTGCACTTACTGAATTCCCTCTTGGAGATGCACATTCTAGCGCATTAAAGGCTCTGAGTAGGCTTGCAGCAAAGAATCCTGTTTAATTCACCTGTGGTTTAAGACAGAGTTTTCCCATCTTCATTGACCACTCTGCTAAGAAGCATTTAACCCAACTCTCAGCAGACCAGTGAGAAATGGAGTTTTGAGGTGTTATGATTCCCTGCTGCCTGACCATAAGATGGTTCACTCCAGTCTATGAAATGGAAATAGGTTTATGCCTAATCATAGGACATTTTTGCAGGTCCTCATTCAGCTCACAAAAGACCTGTGATTCTTTAGACTTTGCAGGTGAGGTCCAATGTCAGAATCAGTCTCTAAGCATCCCTACCCAGGCCCTGCTGCCTCCAGCTCCCACCACCCTCCGCTCACACCCCTGCCCCCTAGTGTCTCCTTGGGAAACAGTCTCGCCTACTCCTGTTCCATCCTACATCCTGTTGCCAAAATAAGAAACTTTCACTGAGTATTATATTTTACTTTTACAGGAATTTTTAGTGGCCTAAATAATTACATATTGTAATGAGTCAAATATATATGATGAGTAAGGAAAAAGTTAAATGTTAATAGTTTTGTGTTTTTCCATTCTTTTCCTTTCTCTATGCCAGGGTTTCTCAACATCAACACCATTGATATTTTGGATTGGATAATTCTTTGCAGGGTAGGGGGCAGTCCTGTAGGATTTTTAGAATTTCTGCTGTTAGCATTCCCCGGTGGTGACCACCAAAAATGTCTTCAGCCATTGCCATGTGTCCCTGGAGGTCAAAATCACCCTGATTGAGAATCACTGCTCCATGCTCACATAGACATATTCAAACAGATGCACATATAAGGGATGTTTCTTAAAATATACAGATCTATAAGTGAGTATCAATTATAAAAAATATATAATCATAAAAATTATTAGCAAGTTGTTTTAAAAAAATATTTGGTGGACATCGCAGATCAGTACTTGTAGATCTAACTCATTTGATATAATTGCCACATAGTATTTCCTACTGTAAATATACCATCATCTACCCATTTCCTCCTTGATGAATATTCAGAACATTTTCCCTCTCAAACAATGCTGCAGTGCATGTCTGTGTACGCCGAGCCTTATATTTTGGAGGGTGTGTACATCAAACACGGATAAATTCTGCCTAATTGAGTTTCCCAAAAGTTTGCCACAATTCCTGTTCCCACGGGGTACCTGGGTGGCTCAGTCGTTAGGCGGCTGCCTTCGGCTCAGGTCATGATCCCGGAGTCCTGGGATCGAGCCCCGCATCGGGCTCCCTGCTCTGTGGGAAGCCTGCTTCTCCCACTACCATTCCCTCTGCTTGTGTTCCCTCTCTCGCTGTGTTTCTCTCTGTCAAATAAATAAAATCTTAAAAAAAAAGAATGCTAAAAACAAAACAATTCCTGTTCCCACCAGCTGGGCATGTGAGTGCCAGAACCCATCTCCACACGCTGAGAGTTCCACACCTTTTGCAAAGTTTGCCCCGCGGGTGGGTAAAAGATGAGTTGCTGTTGGTATTTGCATTTTCATCTCCCTGACCTCCAAGGCACCTGAGGATCTCTTCACAAGGCCATTTGCATTTCCTCTGCTGTCAACTGCCGGGCTCAGCCACTCAAACAAGCTCCTTAATCTCTTTTGCCTGTTTTATTTTCTTTTTGTTGGGCATAAGACTACCTCTGGAGCTGTTGTGAGGACCAAATGAATTAACACTTGTAAAGTGTTCAGAACTATGCCTAACACCCTGTCAGTGCTGAGTTAATGCTGGCCTTAAATGAGCTAGTCCTGGATGCCTGGGGGGGTTCAGTCGGTTAAGTATCTGCCTTCTGCTCAGGTCAGGATCCCAAGATCCTAGGATCAAGCCCCACCTTGGGCTCCCTGCTCAGGGGAGGGTCTGCCTCTCCCTCTCCCTCTGTGCTCTCTCTCCGAAATAAGTAAATAAAATCTTTAAAAATAAAATAAAATGGTCTATCCGCTATATTCATAGTTGCTTGGACTTACCCAGATTTCCAGAAGGAGACAAAGGAAGCTAATACAAGTAGCTACCTCTGTGTATTTGTGGGGGCGAGAGAGTGGTGGCGGTGGGCAGGGAACAGGGCCACAAAGGCAGGGGAGACTGAGACTCCCTGCAGACCTCTTATACTATTTTGGGTTTTGTTTTAACTATGTGAATATATTACCTATCCAGAAAAGAAGAAAACATTTTTTAATTGGCTAGTCGTATTCTTATTAGGGGAGGTTCTTTATCTTAGTGACTCAAGAGACTCTTTGAATGTTGAGGAGGTTGTCTTGAGTCCTTTGCATGGGCCAAGGCTGGTCCCTATTCAAAGGGAGTAAAATGCGGCTTCTTCCTTGAACCGATCTCAAGAAATTAGAAGGGGTGAGGAGTTATTCTTGGTTTGGGCAGAGTTCTTACAAGCTTGAAAGAATGGGGTCATAAAAGAGACCTAATCTGCACTTCTGTTGCTCTGGCTGGGCCACAGAGGCCCTAACTGCTTACAGAGGCATGTATATGGGCCGATTTTTTATTATAATGAGTCAGGCAGGGGGGCGGAGGAGGGGTGGTAGAGACAGTTGCTGTGTGCAGGCCTGCTGGGATCCTGCTTCAGCCAGGGTCAACCCAGCCCTCAAGGGCCACCTAGGGAGGCCTGAGGAAGGTATGATAAAGTGGCTGAATCTCCAGCAGCCTGTAGCAGCCTGCTGGAAGCTACCCTTCTGGTAGCAAAGCCAGGTCAGAACAAATCAGACATTTTGTGCAAATGCCACAAATCCAAAATGGGTCACCTGGAACTACTGTTAGCATGGTGCCTGGCGGTAGCTGGGGCTCAGAGGGATCAGAGGAGGATTCTTGGGTGTGTGTGTGTGTGTGTGTGTGTGTGTGTGTAAGAAACAGAAACACTGGTTATAGTCAGTCAGTGGAGCAGCATAGCAACAAATGGGAATTGCCACCCTCCCCCTCCCAGAACCCTTTTCTCACCCAGTGACCCTCTTCCCCATCCCATGGAGCCCCCTTTATTCTTCCAGAGAGGAACGTAAGCTCCACCTGGGAAATCCTAATTCTCCTCTCTTCCCCCATGCCATCTCTTCCTTTCTCCTCTTTCCTCCATCCCCATCCTGCTGGGCAGGACCCAGGGATCCGTACTTCCTGAGTCAAGGCCCATGGACCCTCACAGAAGAGGGGAGTAAAGGACTGTTTGCAAAGGGAGGGCAGGGTGGAGAGAGCCCCCGGGGGTCTTGAGGACCAGGGACGCCCACCCTAGGCCTGATGGTCTTCACACCTGGGGAGTGCTGAGCAGCAGGAAGAATCGTGCCACTGCCAGAGCCTTGGCAGAGAGGGCAGGGTGGAGGTCAGGAGCAAAGTGACCGTCAACCAGAGGGCAAGGGAGTCCCTTGGTGCAGCCCATGGAAGACAGCCCCCCAGGCAAAGAGCAGGGGTGGAGGGGGATCCAAAGGGGCAGACAGAGAATGATCAGCAGGTTTCTCTGCCTGGGATGATGTCCTGCTCAATGGTTCAACTATACTGTCATTCTCGGGTCCTTGCTCTGTTGTCCATGGTACCCGATGCTAAATATGCCCAACCATCTGTTTTCTGGGTTCCTTCTTCCAAGTTGGCAAGCACTGCCAGAGAAAATCAAACACCATGAGAGGCTTGTGACCGTCACCCTTGGCTGAGCCCTCCATGTTGGGAGCTTGGTGGTTCTTTCCTTCACAGTCCTTAAGCCTCAACCCCGCCTATCCAGTATTGCACTGAGGAGCAGACCGGAACTCAATCAGCCTCCTTTCCCTTCTCTTCCTCTTTCATCCTCCTCTTCCCTTTCCTTCATCCCCTCCTGCTGGTCTTGGAGGAACTGGGTCTCTCCTCCCCAAGGTTGCCCCTTCACCTGATGGGGTCTTCACGCTCTCCCTACATCAGCACCTTCCCTTGGCCTTCAAGGATGCTGAGACCCAAGTCTTTCCTCAGGTCAGTGCCCCTTCCATCCACTTCTAGACTTCTGGAAGAACGGCTCCCTCCCTGTGCTACCTCTTCAGTGGCCACTTACAGTGTCACTCAACCTATAGTCTGACCCCACGGTGCCCTGAAATTCTGTTGCTAAGTTGACCCTTGGCCCCCTATTTGCCAACCACCCAACTCTGTTTATAACCTCATTCTCTTAGACATCTTCCCGTTGTTAGCTGCCTCCTCCTTGCCTTCATTCAAACTAAGCTTCCTCCACCTTGCCTTTCTGCCTCTTGGCTCTTCCTCCACTGGAAGTTGATCTCCCCAGGGGCCATTTCTGTCATTCAGGCCTTATCAGATCCCTCATTCCACTCCCAGCCCGCTCTCCCCAGCTAAGCTGCCCACCCCCATCTCTACCTCTCCCTGTTCCTTCAGTACTCAATCAGATATCCTGCTAAGGAAACCCTTTGCATGGCCCTCAAGGTTCTCCTCGGGCTAGCTATTACCTGTGAGTTCTGTCCTTCCCCACCGATCAGTGGCATTCCAGGCCTCAAACATACCATTTACATCCGTGCCTTTGAACATTCTATTATCTTTTCCTTGAAAGCTTTTCCTTCTTCTGGAAGTGAGTTGTGATTCCAACTCCAACTCCAAGACTGTGGGCAAACATTATCTTGACTGTGAGGTCATCAGACTCCCACCTGTAGGGTTGTTATCCCACTTGTGTGGGCTCCTAGAGTACTGGGCCCGCTTCCATTAGGGGATTGATTACACTGCACAGTGATTATCTTCTTGCTTGTGTTTTGTATCTAGGTGGCCAATGCATGATAGCTGCTCAGTGTTGAATGACTACTGAAAAGATGAATGCATTACACAGGACAATTGTTTATCTCTTGCTATACCCAGTTATTGAAAATTTTCTTAATTTTGTTACATAACATCCTTGTATAAGTTCCTATAAGAGAAGTTACTTTTGTAATTGAAAATGAGGTAAAAATGTTACTTCCTTCTACCATAGAGATTCTTTTATTATATAGAGAAGCATGTAGTCCCTTGTGCCCATCCCCCCCCCACACACACTTTTATTTCTTGCTTCCAAGAAGCTCAGAGACAGACTTAATATTCATTCACATAACCACATTAACCCCTCTGGCCAAAAGGTGGCTCTTTCTCCTTGTGGTTTTGATTTTGTTTTATTGTCTTTTCTCCAATACCTCTTTTGAAATCCAACAGTGGAATAGGGAGGACACTGGAGTCAGAGACATGGGTTCAGATGGTCTTGCACCCAGCAGCTGTATAACTTAGGCAACTTAACCTCTCTGAACCTACAATTTCCCTTTTTTTTTTAAGATTTTATTTATTTATTTGTCAGAGAGAGAGAGGGCACATGCACAAACAGGCAGAGTGGCAGGCAGAGGCAGAGGGAGAAGCAGGCTCCCCGCTGAGCAAGGAGCCTGACGTGGGACTTGACTCCAGGACCCCAGGACCACGACCTGAGCCAAAGGCAGTGGCTTAACCAACTGAGCCACCCAGGCGTCCCTCCAATTTCCCTTTTGTAAGGTCATTAAAAAGGAATGAATTACAATGTAGATAGTGTATGTAGCACCTGCTAGATGATCAATAAAAGATAATTACATGAAGGAGAAGCTATAAATGAATAAAATAATTGAAAGAGTCACTCCAGGCTGGCCAATGGAAGAATAAACAGCTACTCACAGGGGGACCTGGGAAGGAGCAAGGCCAAATGGCCGAAAGCCCCTCTCCCATGAGTCAGTCCCAGCTCTCACTATTCAAAAGACTCTTGGACCAGACCAAGAGATCAAGTCACCATATAGCATGTGGTCCCGCAGAGCAGGGGTTGAAGGATCAGAGATCCTAGGAGGAGGAGGAAAAGGAGACCAGGCAGGTCCTCAGCTGACATGACCAGACCCTGAGGAGGGCCTCTGTTGGAGTCCCTGAGCCATCTGAGGCAGCCCTGTTGGCCAAACCACCTTTTCTCTCTTTCCAAGTTCCTCTGGGAGGAATGTTGAGGGCCTCAAGGACACTTTATCACAAAGAAGTGAGAACAACAGGTACTAAAATGAGAGCAAAACCCTGGGAGACGTGGGGAGAGACAGGTCAGTAGCAATGAGAGCCCTGGGCTTAAATGTGGGCTCTCATACCCCAGTGTATGGCCCTGACTAGGCAGGTGGCCTCCAAGCCTCAATTTCTTCCCCTGGAAAATGAGAGTAGTCAAAGTGTCCTCCAGTGCACAGTGAAGATGAAATGTTGGTGGAAGCATTTGTATCCTGAAAAAGGTTTGTTCTTCTTCCGGTGCCTGGATGGCTCAGTCCCTTAAGCATCTGCTTTTAGTTCAAAGTCATGATCTCAGGGTCCTGGGATCTCAGAGTCTTGGGATGGAGGCCCAAGTGGGGCTCTCTGCTCATTGGGGAGTCTGTTCTCCCTCTCACTCTCCTTCTATGCTCTCCCCTCTCCCTCCATCTCTTTCTCTCTCTCTCTCAAATAAATGAATAAATAAATAAAACCTTTTTAAAAAGAAAAAGGATTATCCTTGTATCAGTATTTTCAACTTTGCCTGGGGCTGGCTCACTCAATCTCTTCATATTAAACTTTCAAATGACACCTATTCAAATGAATCTACCTATGTATGTTTAAAACATTTAAAATGGCAGGAGTAAAAAAAAAAATTAAAAAATAAAATGGCAAGCATTCTCCAAAGAACAGGGAGTTCAGATGGGATCCTTTCAACCCCTTCAATATCCCTTTTAACAAATGGAAGTCAGATGAATAAATGGGCCCAAACTACTCTGGAGCTGATCAAAGGAAGTAAAGGTCAAGTAGCAACGTTGCTAGGAAGGCCTTCCAACAGACCAAAGCCTCTGGCTTCTCTCCCTCACTTCCTGGCCCCAGCAGAGGGGCTCCCTCAGGGTATGGGCTTAGCCAGAGTGCCCGTGATAGCACTAGCCAGCTCAGCTCAGCTCAGCTCCACCGCCCTCCTGCCTGGTAAACCGCGCAGGAGGACCATTAATTAGCTATTCATGATGCCCAATTAAAAGCCAGTGCCCCAGAAGAGTAGGATATGGGTTTTAATTGATGACAGGACGCATGAGAATGAAGAGAAAGAATGTGTGTAAATGGCTTAACTCGGGGCCAGGAGAGGAGTGAGGGCTCAACCAGTGTGACCCTACAGGCCGACATCCTCCAAAGCACGTGCACACACACACACACACACTCAGATACACGTGCCTAGGACACACACATCTGTTCTCAAAGCAAAACGTGGTGACTAATAATCATGGATGGTGGTTATGAGCGGAGCGCTCTCAACACACACCACGGTCGGTGTCTTTACTTGGGAAAGATCCCAAGTGGTCTGATGGTGGAGTGGCCACAGTGGGCCAGGGTTCAAACCTTGGGTCGCCCCCTTCTGTCGGTGTGCCTTGGCAAGTGGCCCACTTCTGGGCCTCACTGTCCTCATTTGCCTGGAAGCCCCAGTCCTCCAGGTGAGGATCGTGCTTACGATTTACCTTGCCCGGCCTTAAGCGGAGGGCGCAGCCCAAAAGCTCAGAGAGGTGAGCCGATGCCGGGCGTGGCCAGGGTGCCTCTGCGCCAGGGAGGGCCGCCCACCCGGGCTTCCGGCGGCTGCGCGTGGCGGGCACGTGAGTACGCACGTGGCGGGGGGCTAGGGGGCTGGGTCCGCTGGGGGGCGCCATCAGCGCGCGCTCTCGGATGCTGGACGGCTGTTGCCTTCCCAGGTGCAACCCGCCGGTGCAACGTTGGGGGCGCGGGGAGGCCCCGGGGGCCCGTGGAGGTAGGAACCCGCTGCTCTTCCCAGACCGGTCGTCCCGTCGTGCCAGCCCCACGGTCTGGGAAGCCTCCACCCACTTCCTTGCCCCGCCTAACCGGCCCCCTCCTCCGGGCCTGTGCCCGGGGCTCCTGCACCCTCCCGGACCCCCCTTTCCCAGCCCTGCCCGCCCAGCTCGGACTGCCGCCTGTCCCAAGCCCACTGTAGGTCAGAACCGGCCCATCCGCCCGCCTACTTGTTTGAGCTCCCGTGGATTTCTCGGTTCAACACGTGTGCTTGCGTGTTACTCTGACCCAGGCGCCTTGCTGGACCCAGGGTTGGCCCTCCCGTCCAGGGTGACATAGTCTCCAAAGCGTCGTTTGCTCTGTTGGGACGGAACTTTCTTCAGACTAACCTGAGAATTGGTTTATGTTTTGGTTGATTCGGTGGTTGTGTGTGTGTGTGTGTGTGTGTGTGTGTGTGTGTGTGTGTGTGTTTCCAGTGTGTGTGTGTGTGTGTGTGTTTCCAGTGTTTCCCTAGGGCGCAAAGGGTAGCTGCTATTTTCTTTCCAGAAAAACTCTCTGTTCCCAGCCCATGCCCAGTCTGATGGATGTGCAGTTTATAATACTGGAGACTGTTTGACTTTTCTTTGTGGATAAAACTCATCTCATTTCATCTTTCAGATTGCAGGCTGACGCCTTGCTAATCAGAGCCGCTGCCCTCACTAACATTCCTAAGCTATTAAATATTTGTTTAAAAGGACAGACATAAAGCATGGTATTAGGAGTCAGGCATCTTGAAAAAGGCAATACTCATAAAAACAGGACTGTTGTCATAGTCTCAGGGAATCTTGGATCCTTTTTTTACATCAAGACTCAAAGCATTTTAGATTCCATAATTATCTGACTTTGTGGCTACACTTTAAGACAGATTATTTTTCTTGTAGGGAGGAAAACAAAAGAACAGAAAGTGGGGCGAAATGTTGAAATCACACTGTGGGACAGTGGTAGAGAGTGGGAGGGTTGTGGAGGGAGGCTGAACGGTCCAGGCTTTGGACTTGGGTTTGCAGGATTTCAGGATCTGCTCATCCTGCAGTAGGATGAGATGGGCAGAGAGAGCTGCAGTCTAGCTAGGGCTGGGTGGGAGAGGAGTGAGTATGGTGAAACCAGATGGCTTCACTCCTTAGCCTGGAAAGAATCTGGGTGCGATGGAGGAGGAATAGGTCCTGGCTGGTTGGTGTTGGGGGCTTGAGAGGGAAAGGACAGAAAGAGAAGTCAAGTTCAGATGTTGAGTTTGTTTCCCCATTTGAATGGGATGTCTTTTTATCCCCTCCTGGGTTCCTGTCTCAACACCTCGCACACAGCACTTGGAGCATGTCAGATTAACCAGAATAATCATTTTTAATTGCGTCCTGTATGCATCTTTGTTCGCATGTCAATAGCTCTGAAGTTGGGCTGTGTCTTCCTCTGCATCACTGTTCACTTGGCAGGTTTTTTGTCTTCTTGGTGGCATAGAAAGAAAGTCATGATGCTTGGGGCGCCTGGCTGGCTCAGTTGTTAAAGGATGCAGCTCTCGATCTCCGGGTTGTAAGTTGAGCCCCACGTTGGGTGTAGAGATGATTTAAAAATAAAATCTTTGGGGGAAGAGAAGAAGAAGAAAAAAGGCATGATCCTCTTAAAATTGTCGTCCCAGCTCCAGCAATTGTAGGTTTCAGAGTTGGAGACTCAGGCAGTAAAGATGACCTTTTATCAGACTGTACCCTTCTACTGTCGTTTGTTTCTTCTTTGAAAATGCTAATGTTTTCAAGGAACATGAGGGAGGGGGTTGATAAACGCAGGAACACCAGGTACCAGTATGAAAGCTGTATTGCTCTGTGGGTGGAAGAGAAAAGAAATAGCTGATGGATGGTGTCTCCTTTCCTAGTAAAATTGGACTGC